>OY294026.1:13423061-14024908 GCA_958510785.1 Exephanes ischioxanthus
AACATGTAATATTGTGTACAACAAATAGCTGAGAAAGCTAATAAACATCCCTCTCTCCCTCTCTCCCTCTCTCCCTCTCTCCCTCTCTCCCTCTCTCCCTCTCTCCCTCTCTCCCTCTCTCCCTCTCTCCCTCTCTCCCTCTCTCCCTCTCTCCCTCTCTCCCTCTCTCCCTCTCTCCCTCTCTCCCTCTCTCCCTCTCTCCCTCTCTCCCTCTCTCCCTCTCTCCCTCTCTCCCTCTCTCCCTCTCTCCCTCTCTCCCTCTCTCCCTCTCTCCCTCTCTCCCTCTCTCCCTCTCTCCCTCTCTCCCTCTCTCCCTCTCTCCCTCTCTCCCTCTCTCCCTCTCTCCCTCTCTCCCTCTCTCCCTCTCTCCCTCTCTCCCTCTCTCCCTCTCTCCCTCTCTCCCTCTCTCCCTCTCTCCCTCTCTCCCTCTCTCCCTCTCTCCCTCTCTCCCTCTCTCCCTCTCTCCCTCTCTCCCTCTCTCCCTCTCTCCCTCTCTCCCTCTCTCCCTCTCTCCCTCTCTCCCTCTCTCCCTCTCTCCCTCTCTCCCTCTCTCCCTCTCTCCCTCTCTCCCTCTCTCCCTCTCTCCCTCTCTCCCTCTCTCCCCGATCTTTCGTTTATACTCTCTATATGTCGCGTAGTAAACTATGCGAAATATATAGTCACACGGCGTCGGATGTTTTCACGGCAAACCGGGCATGTTCTTGCATACGTGCTATGCACGACGTCGCATCGTGAGCAAATTACGCAATGCCCGCATCTCAAATACATAATGTTTGGTCGTCGCAACAAACAAACCGAACATGGTCTAAGCGCAAGATCGGGCTCTTCTTCGCTATCGGAGGCCCTTGTGCTTCATTCCGTTCGACAATCGGTGCGGGTGGTGGTTCAGCGACAACAGACGCTTCTGGCTCTGCAGCTATACGTACTATCCCTTGTGGTGCGCCAATTTTGATGTCGGGTCCCAAGACTGAAACAATAATAAAATGTAACGTAAGTAATAAACAGTTTAATTATCTAACACCATAGTTTCAGTGAGACGATATTTACCTATACATAAAATTATAGTTATATAATAATTATTGCTCGATAAAATGATACTATCGTTTACAATGTTGTCCGTCAAAATCCGTAAATGAATATTTTCGAATGAGCTACTTCAGCGTATAAGTGTTTAAGTGGGGTTTAGTGTATCCCGTGAATCAAATAAAAAAATGCGTATTGTGTGTGTATATTTTCACGAAAAAAACGTTATCCTGATATTAATCACGCGACGGAATGAAGAACTAAGACGATGTTGGTAAATTCATTCAATATGGTGACAAAATTGGAGATTAATTAGCTGAAAGTACGAATTCCAAAACGAGCTTATCCGTATAATCCACAATAAAGAAACCTAGATGAAAATCGTCGTCATCATCCTCGTCGTCACTTGACAAAATCGCTTCATCGGCCACGTCGTCGACATTGTCGTCGACATCATTGTCGTCAATTACAATAATCGGTACAATCGGTGGCGTAGGAGGCAGCCCAAAGTCCGGAGGCAGATCTACACCATCATTATCTGAAATAGGTAAAGCTATTGATTAGTAGTAGAAGTCTGCAGGGATCGGGTGTAACGACAGTTTCGCAGATAATTAATACGATTTGCAGATTTGTAAGGATTCTAGTCGAGAATACAGTGCATTTTATGTGTTCGTGTTCTATTCGTATTAATCGTAAGTGTGAGGGACCGAATATTTGTTCGTACGATATTTAATTTTGCCGTGTACAGCTTTTGTTACTAAGGATGGAACGTTTTGCGGGAAAATGTCCGGGAACGTTTGTGTATTATTTTGCTGACTACACTTATCATCACGATAAACGACCCAATTCTATTATATACCGTGTGACGGGGCTTTTCTGCTCCCGTCAAAAAGAGAGCTAAATTTCAGGCTCTCACACGTATCGGCACGGCACATGGCATTCTTCCTACCGGGAAGAGTCCCTTCCAGGCAACCAGACAGGGTCAATCGCGAGCGAACCGTTCCCATGACTAATTTTGGTCTTATTTTTCTTTTTCGATTAATTCTCTCGAGCGTACGGCGGTCATAACCGCCGCTAGGACATCTCGACGCCTCCCAGCAGCATACAGCGGGCTGGAGCCTTGCTACCGATCTCGCCGCAGCCAGCCACCGTCAGCAGGCTGGAGCCTAGCTACCGACCTCGCTACAGTCACACACGGCCAGCACCTCGACACGTCGCCAGCCGTTCAGCCGCGCCGCTACCGAGGTAGCGCGCGACGTTACCGACCACGGGCTCTCCACCCTCCGAAACCGCCTGGACGCGACGAGCCACCAGCTACCGAGATCTACAGCGTCCGGCTCGTCGCTGAGCCATCACCTCGCTCATCTTACCGAAGTTCCCGTGTCTACGCGCAACGACGCCCATGGATTCACCTCCCACCACGAGCGTACTCAACACCTCGCGTTCACGATACCACGAACGCGAGGAAATTCAAAGAACCGCGCGAGATCTCCGTAATTCGGGGAACTCGGACAAATAGAGTAGAGGGCGAAATGAAGACAGGCATAGGGTGGGGGGTAAAAGGACCCGCGTTCGCCAGAGCGTGACTTCTCTCGGGGACTCAATCGTAGGCTCCCGAGAAGGAAGGACGTCGTGACCGCTGCCGATCCGTGCTTAACGTCTCGCGAGAATACCGACATCTTGCCATACGCGAAGTGGGACTTCTGGCCGAGGACAACTCGAGAAGCTCCCGCAACTGCAACGAAACCGGTGAGATCGTCGTACGTGTTCGGTTTGAGGCTAGAGATAGAATAGAGCAAGCTCGACTCGTTATCGTGGGGACGGTACGTCTTCGCGCGCGGGACGCGGAATTTGTTCTCGGGGAAAAATCCAGTAAAGTTCATATTTTTCATTTCACCTAGTTTCCGTTAAATTATTTGCCTGGAAGGTTCTCATTTATTTGCTAATTTCATTCAATAGTTTGCGCCTCGTGCGAGTCCATAATTTAGTTTCCGCTTAAGTAACTTTTCTTGCAATTAATTCCTAATGTAACTTTTCCGATTTCTTATCATACTTTTCTGTTTACCGATTTTTGTGAGATTCCGCGTACTCCCGCTGCGATCGGGCTAAGTCAAGAAGTAACGGTTGTGAAAGGTTCCGTGGCTGCGATCCACGTTGGTTATTGTATGCGAGTGCCGAGATACCATGTCACGACCCCGACGTTTCGCTGTTTTTTTTTCGCCGTAGTGCGAGAAAAAAACCGCGGAAAAGGTATTACAGTTTTTGTTATCGACCGATCCTCTGTTGGGTCGAGAGAATGGGGTGTTTATAAAGCTTCAATTAATGTGTGAAAAAATATTTCTTGTATGGGTTAATAACGTCCAAACTTATTTTTTTAATTTGATTGCGTCGTTTTTTTTTCTTCAGATATCCCGAGGGAGCTGTCAATATCACGCAACTTTCGATGGCGAGCAGTATGTATCGTGCAAGACGCGTTGCTCGTCCAGCTGTTCCCGAGTCGCTCGAGGAATTTTCACGTGTACTTCGCGAGTACGAGCCGGTACAAGGAATTTATCGGGGTTGCGCAAGATCTACAGGCGGATATTCGGCGCTTGTTTTTGCCAACCGCGAGATGGTGCAACGTCTGAGCTCTGCATCAGAAATTTACATCGATGGCACATTTCGCGTGAGTACATGATATTTTCGCGAAAAATAATTAGATAATAAAAGCGGATATTAATTGTTGGTTTTACTATTGTTATCGTTATTATCATTGAACAGTAGAACCTCTGTTAATTTATAGTTTAATAACTTACGAACCTCCTGTAAATAATAAAACAGACTTCTGAAAATGTATAATTTTCTTCTAAAGTCTAGAAATGTAGCGTGATTTGCAATTGTACTTTTCTTTACATTGCATTTCTTCATAAAGTTCTGATCCGTATTTTGAGTGAAAGAAACATTATCAGATTCACATCGCTGAAATTAAATTAAACTTTACTTTTATTCAACAAAATGCCAATTGATATCATTCTAATGATGAAGTTATTCACATACAGGTTGTTCCAGGACGGCCGAGGGCATGCCAGCTATTCGTCATATATGTAAGATATATGAGCGTGGTACGTATATTTAAATGTTAAATGTACATTTGAAAGATTAAACTTTCATTCCGGAGCTTGACAAATTGATACTTTAGGGTTTTCCAGTGGCATTTGTTCTCTGCGAGAGGCGTACGACCGCTATGTACGCAGCAATATTTAGTTTTTTGGTGAATTTGGCACCGGAATTACAAGGCTTACAAGCTGTGACCAGTGATTATGAGAGGGCCATAATTGCTGCCGTGCGAACCGTATTCCCGAATGCCAGACCAAGGGGCTGTTGGTTTCACTATTGTAAGGTAAAAGATTTCCATGCTTTATATACGATATCATGTTCGCGATGCAATAATCTTTTGAATCAATCGTGTATTAATAAGCTGTGTTGTATCTAGGCGGTTTTTAAAAAATGGCGAAGTCTTCTGCGTCGCGACGCTCCGAAGGGAATTCTATGGCAGTTAATGGGCATACCTCTCTTGCCTATTGAACGTCAAGCCGAAGCTCTGGTGATCATCGAAGCTGCCGGGGATCGCATGGCCGAGCAGTATCCAGGAATCCTTCGGGGACTTTTTTATTTTCGCTGTCAGTGGGTCCCTCTCTGCGATGTTATATCGGTAGGGAGAGCTCCGTCCCGCACAAATAATATTTGTGAAACATTCAACAAATATATTTGTGGGAGGCTTGGAGGCAGCCACCCTAATATTTGGATTTTCCTCCGTACGTATATCGATCGTGTATAACTATGAATCGTCGCATATACCATGAGTTTCTTAATTGCGTTAAGTTATGTATTAATCATAAATATTATTTTTTCATGATTTAGGTAAACTGAACACCCTGATTGCCGGACAGAACATTGATCTCCGACGATTAAACAGGGGCGAACGTCATGACGATGCACGCTTGGCCTATCAACAAGAGGAGTTCGACGCCGGACGGTGACTAGTGCCAACCATAATTTCATTAATTTCATTTTATCGTCAAATTATATTTTGTATTCATCATAGAATGTTCTATCGTGCCATGTATAGAGTCACTGTCGAAGAGTTTTTATGTATCGCGGTAGTACCTCGCCACAGGCGTACGATGGAGGCAGTGGACTTCATGGATCAAGGTGCGTATTAGAAATATTTAAAAAAATGTGCTGCCTGTAATCAGAAGAAAAAAAAGCAAACACTGATATTCTACGGCAGACAAAATAAAAGCATTTCTTCCGAATTGTGGCGAAGACAGCTATTTTCGTGGCTATGGCGAGAAAAATCGGCCTTTCTAGACGAGGGTAAAGCGGTCCTTCACACGAGTGCGACAGAAACTGATTTTGCTTGCCCATGCCATGAATACGATTTTAGGCTGTTTTTTTCTCGCACTAGTGCGACTAGTGCGAAAGTTTACTTTCTCGCTCTAGTGCGAGAAAAAAGAGCAGAAAAAATTACGCATGCAAATAATTTTTCGTCGCGTAGTCATAGTCAAAGATTAAAAAAATTATGACTTTGAATACACTGAGTTTTATTAAGCGTCAATCATTGTAGCCTAGGGCAATGATCCGGATCCGGTGGATCTTCCCATACGTCAGGACTTCCCGATGCGAAACAACCCCGGGGCTCAACACGTAGATCTGCCAAACAGGCCTGAGCGACTCATAATAGAAGTACCGGAGATCGCGCCAGTACACGGGGTCACTGAATACGCCGTCGAAGAAAATTTGGCACCCGGTAAGCGTACCAGCATCCCCAGCGCGCCTCTATAACGAAATGCAAATGTATGCTTTGTATTTACTTACAACTTTCCACGCTCCCGCATTCTCATCTTCTACTACTAATCAATAGCTTTACCTATTTCAGATAATGATGGTGTAGATCTGCCTCCGGACTTTGGGCTGCCTCCTACGCCACCGATTGTACCGATTATTGTAATTGACGACAATGATGTCGACGACGATGTCGACGACGTGGCCGATGAAGCGATTTTGTCAAGCGACGACGAGGATGATGACGACGATTTTCATCTACGTTTCTTTATTGTCGATTATACGGATAAGCTTCTTTTGGAATTCGTACTTTCAGCTAATTAATCTCCAATTTTGTCACCATATTGAATGAATTTACCAACATCGTCTTAGTTCTTCATTCCGTCGCGTGATTAATATCAGGATAACGTTTTTTCCGTGAAAATATACACATACAATACGCATTTTTTTTATTTGATTCACGGGATACACTAAACCCCACTTAAACACTTATACGCTGAAGTAGCTCGTTCGAAAATATTTATTTACGGATTTTGACGGACAAAATTGTAAACGATAGTATCATTTTATCGAGGAATAATTATTATATAACTATAATTTTATGTATAGTTAAATATCGTCTCACTGAAACTATGGTGTTAGATAATTAAACTTTTTTTTACTTACCTTACATTTTATTATTGTTTCAGTCTTGGAACCCGACATCGAAATTGGCGCACCACAAGGGATAGTATGTATAGCTGCAGAGCCAGAAGCGCCTGTTGTCGCTGAACCACCACCCGCACCGATTGTCGAACGGAATGAAGCACAAGGGCCCGCAGCGGCAGCCTCCGACAGCGAAGAAGAGCCCGATTTTGCGCTTAGACCATGTTCGGTTTGTTTGTTGCGACGACCAAACATTATGTATTTGAGATGCGGGCTTTGCGTAATTTGCTCACGATGCGACGTCGTGCATAGCACGTATGCAAGAACATGCCCGGTGTGCCGTGAAAACATCCGACGCCGTGTGACTATATATTTCGCATAGTTTACTACGCGACATATAGAGAGTATAAACGAAAGATCGGGGGAGAGAGAGAGAGAGAGAGAGAGAGAGAGAGAGAGAGAGAGAGAACTATATTCTACTTTTCCTTGCGTTTATGCATTTTTTATACACAAAAAAATGTTTATCGAATGGCCAAAGAATTAAAAATAAGTAAATGCTGTTAATTTGATAAATATGTACTCGTTTATTATTGTACTTTTCCCCTAAACCTCAAACTTCTTTATTCTACACGGTATTTACGCGACCCTTCCTTCCAATTTTGCTTTAACTGTCGGTGACCCCTACTGGGGTCACCGACAGTTAAAGCAAAATTGGAAGGAAGGATCGCGTAAATGCCGTGTAGAATAAATAAACACATAAATGACACAAATCACCGATTACTATCGGTGATTTGTGTCATTTATCGTTTGTTGAATCCTCTTACCGCCGGGGGGGTGTGTCTTCAGACCAAAACTCCGATATATTTATGTATATTTTTCATGAAAAATTCGTATTGGCAATCTCATGCCGTGGTTTTCGTAAAAAAATCGGCGGATACTAATTACACAAAATGTAGTTTTTTTTCTCACTATTTTGTCCGAAACAAAATTGGAAATTCCCTCAGTTAATATGCACGGATGACCAAAGATTGGCGTGATATTTTTTTTATTTATTTTTTTCTATCGGTGTCCGAAAGTACTGGAAGCCGAATTTGCATCGATTTTACTCGGAGGCATGTGCTGACGCATGGTAGTATGCGTAAAAATGAAACCATCTCGTGTGAGTGCGTTGTAACGAATTACGCTAGCCTATACTCATAGAATCCCGTGAGAACCTCTGCCTACGATCCAAACTGCACAGCGCTCTACCTTATCCGCCCGTGATATCTTCATGCGATGTACCGACAGCCGTAATGTGTACGATCGAAATGTGTTGGAAAACTTTGTGATGGAAAGAATGTGGTGTATATAAATGCGTAGCAACGAGCCTGTGGACAAACAGCTTGTGTAGTAAACTGGGCGTGGACAATCAAGTCTGTATGGCAAGCAATGTGCATAATCGAAATGTGTACGATCGAAATGTTGTGGAAAAAGCGAGTGTTTGTTAAAAATGTGAAGAAATAAGAGTGCGTACAATCGGATAGGTGGGTGACCGGATGTGTTGGTTCGAGACTGTGGCGCAACGGTTTGCGCGGTAAACAAAGTGTATTCAAGCGGTTTGTGAGGAAATAAATGTGCGGAATCGAAATGTGTACGAACGAAACATGATGGAAAAACACGTAAACATAAAAAATGTAAAGGAAAAACTATGTGCGTGATAGAATTTGTGGAGGAACGAAAGTGTTGGATCGACGCTGTCGTGAATTGAATTGTGTGGGAAAGAAGGGCTGCCTGTTTCGCACATATCACAATCATTATATCCCATAACATTCGACTTGCAATCGGAAATGTATGGTTATGGTAATAAATTCGAAAAAATAACATATATTCCTAATGTCTTAAACTTTTTTCTGGAACCTTTAAATCATATTTTTCCTCATTATTCATATTGAACAATGAGCAATGAATATTGAATATTGAGCAATGAGTATTGCAATCGGACTACATAAATATGTAGTCTGATCGTACGGTCTGTTCGCAGACCGTATCAACACTGCTGAACAGTCCAAAAAGACTTGCTTTTCGTTATACGATGCGAAGTTTCGTCTCAGCGCGTTACTTATACGTTTCTGAGTATGCGCGTTGCAGTAATATATCAATACAAAATCTTTTCGTAGGTTTTGGGCCTTCGTCAGAAAGCCGTACATATTTTGTAAATAAACATCGATGCTGGTTTCCATCCATTCTTTTACAATTGCGTGGATCGTGGCCCACGTCCAGTCAACAACAATGACGCGAAAGAAAGGAAATTTTAAATTTTCATATTCGACAAACGCTTTATATCTACCCAAAAGGTTTCCAATGGACGCAATATCGTGTTCACATGTTACCATCTCCATCAAAGGAATCGTAACTCCCCGTTCTTTTCTCTTATTTTCAGCATTTCTTTCTTTACTTTCTTTGTAGTATATTTTTCTTATAACCATTGCATAATAAAAAATTATTTTATGTAGGACCTGATCGCTTTGCTTGCATTAACTTGCATTTCGGGTTTACGCACGACACCTCCCGTGGCATCAAAATATACGACTGTATCGTCTTTTCTCACAATGTTAAGCTGTTGGCGGGAGTACAAATGAAACCGGAAAGGTTCTCCAGCAAGTAGTACATCCGGATCTTGCAATTTGTAATCATCCCTACATTTTTGTACAATATCAGAAAAATCAGCAGATGTAATACTTTTTCTCTTGTCCACGGTGACTTCACTACTGGCTTTTCGATACGTAGTTTCATCCCTTAAATTGTCGTAATTACCTTCATGTGCAAGGTTTTTGTCAATTACCGTTGCCACTTTATCGTAATAAGTTTGGGGATCAACGTTTTTTAATACGTTTTGAACATTTTTTCGTTCCTCTCCACGCAACTGTTCCATCTGTTGTGCCGCAGAAACCCGGTTAGCTAATCCGGATTCTGCGCTTGAGCTCGAATGTTCGGGATATATCCAGTAAAGGGTTAGAACCCAAGAGAATGAATGCACATTGTATTAAAAAGGTCTTTATTATGTTGTTGTATATTTACCAATCTCGGTACACCCTGCAGCGAGCCACTCGCTAATCACGATTACCTCGGTTAGGTAATCTAATGTATCGTAATCAACCGTACCGTATCCTGAGTTCTGATCAGACTGCCGAGTACCTGCTCTCGATCCTCTATATACTCATCGAGAGCACGTATGTCAGCTTAATATCTAGCGCAAGTTTATGGTTTACTTTAATCTTATAAACAAATATCTTTCCAAAGCCTCGCTTTTCTGCGGGCGAGATTTGGAGCATATTTTACATTTCGCAATAATTGCCTCGGTACTCGAGCCGATGCTCCAGTTACCGAGTCACTCGCGGTGGCCTAAGTGCTGCGTCAGCGGTGTCCGGTGACGCGCTCGACGCTCGATGTACGCTCGACGCGTGCCGTTGCGTACCTTGATTATCTCGCAACCGGTGTCCCGAAATAATATCTTACTATGCCAGCCGGGGTACAACACATCATTGGTTTCCCTGAGTGAACAATTGGTACAGTGCATTTTTCGTCGTCCTCTATATATACGAATATAGTGGTATGTTCTTCGTTCGTGCCATCGAATTCAAATAAAAATTTTTGATTGTGACTTTTGTATCGACAATTTGCGTATGCTACGACACCGCGCTCGTTTCGTCGAATCTCATATATTCTTAGGGGGCACTTGTACGCGAAAGTTCGTCTCATTAATTCTTTCAGAAATGAGTGAATGGCATCATGATCGAGACCGCTTTCTGCGGGTTCAGCTCGCAAACGAAAACGTTTATCGTTACAGTTGTACACGGCGTCCCCACCACCTGCTTTATCAAAAATGTTCGATGATACGATAAATTGATTCCCCGAGTAATAATATTTTGTATTGTCGCGCCGGTATCGGAATAGCGACACGGGGAGCAACATCGACTTTATCTACCGTAAAGGGGTTATCTTTATGGAATTTAACCATCATGACTTTGCTTTCATTAGCAGAATCTGCATCCTTTGTAGTTTTTCGCCAAGTTTCGTTGTCATGCACCTCACCGGTAGAGTCTGTTTCGCTATTTTCAATAATTGAAATCGGTTCTATGTGGCTGTCATTATCACAACAATCACTCTGAGTATGCTTATCCTCGTTGCAAGAACACTGCTTAACGGCGGGGTAAGGTTAATTCGGTGAAAAAAAAGACATGTTTTTAAGATTTTTTTTTGGCGATTCAGATAGTGTTCGTTTATTCAGTCAATTTCCATATAATAATATAACATTTGAACAACATTTTCCTAAATTTTCATTGCAAAATATTCAAAATTGAGCGAGTGACAATGAATCTTCGGAGGCGCCTCGAAAAAACTTGATTTGCGGTGTTCGTCATAACTCGCAACAGAATCATCGGAAACAAAAAAATCAAAATGCATTTGTTAAAAGAGATGTTTCTCGAGGTAATTACGAGAGGATATTTTTTTTTCGATTTTTCAATTTTTCGTAGCACTTGGGAGCCAAAAAACGATTTTCGCTAAAAAAAATCGGCTTATTTGTTGTTGAAATATTAGTAATTATTTAAAAATACAAAAAAGCTCTCGACAATACCTGGGGAATTATGTGAAGAAGTACTGTGCAAAATTTCAAAACGATAGGTCCAGTAGATTTTGAGTTATCGTGAACAGGGACTTCAAATATGACAAGTTTCAGAAAAACGCGAAGAGTTTTGTCGCTTAGCGCTCATTTCACATAAGTTTGAGAACACTTCTCGATTGTATAAAAATCTGAAAAAATTCATGCATATTAGAGGTACTGAAAAGATTAATTTTGCATAATAATAATTCCAAAATGTTATTAACCAATTGATGAAAAAAAAAAATTGGTCAACGAATTTCGCCGCAACCCAATTTTTTTGGGTTGCGCTCAACTACTCATAACTTCGTTAATTTTGCTCCGATCGACTTGAAATTTTAACCCAACATTCTTGAGATATTATACATTCATTTTAAAAAAAGCAAAAAAAAACATTTTAATACCTTACCCCGCCCTTAATCGATTCTTTTATGAGGAGATCAGAATCTTCATTGAGTATGTAAGAACCTACGATTTCACTGTCCGCCTCTATTTGAAATTCCATGGTATCGTTAATATCACAAATTGCGTCAAAATCTTCAATATTTTCAGTGTGTTTTTTGATTAGCGATTTTTTTGTACTAGCAATAAGGGACTGTACTGTTGATAACTTCGGCTCTCGCGAGCCGAGGTTAGCAAAAATTAGGGGGGACGCGAGCCGACAATTAATCGTCCGTGGATCGATTAATTCTGGTGGTCGATCGCGGGTGATCGGTGAAAGAGCTTGACTATGGTAACGGTGGTAAAGTCTTGCAGGGCAGAAGGCCACGACTAGCGGGTGTCGCGATCGGCGAAGTGACTCGAATTGTGCCCGGCAAAGGGTGAGACTTGTTTGCGACGTGGGATGGGCAGTCAGCACGATGAGTCGGAAGGAGTACAGGGAGGCGGGGTGACTCCTACAGCCTCGGCCGTTCGATGCTTCCTGCAGCAGGAGAACGTTAACGGCTGGAGACGTGTAGGAGGCGGACGAAAAAATGTCGAGAACAGCAGTCGTGCGCCCGTAAGGGAGCACAAAGCGTTGCGCAAAATCGGGGTGAGGGGGGAGGAAGTGGGTAAAGCGAAGGGTGCCGATCCGGAGATCGGTATACGTTTGAAACGCTCTGAAAAGAGCGGGTTTGGTTGCCGTATCTCGCTCTGAAAAGAGCGAGATCGTGCTGAAGCGAAGAAATTCCGGTGGACTGCCGAGTCGGTGAACCGTTGAGACTTTCCGTTGTACGCACTGAAAAGTGCGGGTTTGTCGTAGCGAGGATGTCCGTGTGGAAGCCGAAGTCGAAGCCAGGAGGTATCTCGAGAGTCGGTCTACGTTAAACGCACTGAAAAGTGCGGGTCGGTAAACCGAGAGTTGTCCAAGGAAGAGCCAAAGTAAAGATCCAGAGTATATGTAGAGTTGCTTTAATGACTTTCCAATGCGTACAGTAGTCGGTGGGCGTGTAAGGCGAAGAACGAGGCGAACTGGCCGATCTATATTGACGAGCGCGGACCCTGGAGAGAGGCTCCTTGTCGCAAAATCAGTGCGCGCGCGTTCAATCGCGCGAATTCTGAGTCGTCCGAATATCAATTAATCGGCCAGCTCCCCTCTTGTCTTCATCGAATCGATACAATTCTATGTTAACAGGAAGAGCAAAAAATAAGGATTTTTTTATGTATATATCGAGGGGGTAGCGGTATTTATAATAACACAAAAAATAATCATTTCGTAATTTCATGAATTATGTTAATTCTAATTTTCGGCGGAAAAAGACGAATAACTCCCGAACCTTTGGGAGGAACGGGTTCGAAAAAATACGAGTAGGTAGGGAAAATAAATTTAACCCTATGTTCCCCTAGTGGGATATTCGTGTTCGGCGATCGTTAATTGCCTAAATTAATTAATTCAGATCCGCTCGGGAAGCGAAATAATCTCCCGATTACGGGAAACTCGGGTTATCTATCGTTTGAAATATCGAATATCTATTCGTTAATATAAGGGACCTTAAAACAATGAAATTCCCCACTGTAGGGGTACCGTTGGAAAGCTAACGATGTTAGCTTCCCAATGGTAAAAAGAAAGGAACAAAAATAACTCATTATCGGGGTCAAATCATCGTCGGAAGATAATTGATTTTATCGATCGGCGTGCCGCATCGCTGTCGCGTACCGCTGGTGACGTCACTCGGCACACGGCACGATGAGTTGCCGCGCTAACCGGGAATGTTTTGCCCGAGTCCGGGGAAACTATTGTCCAGGCGGCGATAAGGCCGGACGATATAGGTATACAAGCGGTACGCGGCGAGCGAGTCAACACGATATATAGATATACCCGCGCTGGGTGAACGCAAGGCGCTCGTAGCTATAGATATACCCGCGGTGGGCCAACGCGATGACGCTTATAGTTATAGATATACCGGGCCGAGAGGCGATGATCCACGCGATTCTGGCGTATACACGATCGATTATAACTTATTCGTGATTGAGCGGAAGGTAGGCCTCGCGTGGGGGGAAAAGTGGAGGCTTGCGGACAACACTGTACTGTCGTGTACGGGACTGCACTGCTCACCATTTTCGCTGTGCATCGAGGATTCGTGTAAGCCGTTTACTAGCTTTTCATTCTCAGCTTCACATATGGCAGTATAATTTTCTAAGTCATAAATTGGCTGTAAAACTTCCATAGCCTCGCAATCATTTTTTGTTGGCGAACTAGATGTAGGTTTCACAACCAACATATTACTGCAACTCGAATTTACATTTCATAATAATTCACCCAATGGTGGTGTTACCGCTGCTGCTACTGGTGGGAGAATTGCAGGAAGCATAGGGATTTCTATAGGGACAGCAGCAGTTGATTTCAGGTTCAGTAATTTCTTCACATCGTCGCATATTAATGACTCGTTATTCGACCAGTTCCTAAAGAGTTGCCTTTTCTTCTTCTTATCGTTTTTCTTATACTTCATTTTCTCACATATCTGAAAAATTAAGAAGGGTATCCATACAGAAAATATAAAAATTTGCGATGCTAATCTGCATGTAAACGAGGTCTATTAAGCTAGCACCCCCACTGCAGGAAAAAATGGGCTCTACTCATCATTTACAGGCTATTTATGGGCTTTCGAATGCCACCAAAAAAAATGTTTGGGCTCATCCCCGTTTCGAGAAAATCAAAATTGAAAAGTGGGGGTGCCAGTTTAACATTACGCCAGCGCCAACTTTTTTCATATAGCACTTAGAAGCATTTTTTTGGTCTCAGAATTATGGGCTTTTTATGGGCTCTTTAGATATGCGACCCCCAACTTGCCGGGATCAACCCCTTAGACGGCAGCAACCCTTAAACATTTTTGAAATTAAAAAAAATTGTTTTTTCCCCAAATCTGTGTAGAATATTTATGGGCTATTTATAGGCTCTATTCCCAGCCTACCCACTACTTCCTAAATTTATTTTAGCCAAAAAAACCACCCCTAAAAACGGGAAAAAGGCTGATTTCCGAGTAACGATGGCTCGCGGGTTCGGTTACAATCTCAACATTTATTCGCATTTATGGACTCGCCTTTTCGACACTTTACGATTTTTGGGCTGCACCCCCATGTCGAAAAACTACCCCTGACTACCCCAAAAATCCATTTTTGGGCTGCACGCCTATCTCGAAAGGGGTAGTCAGGAGTAATTTTTCTCGTTTGTTCCTTTCCATTCTCTCGGCACCGTTCGTATCGCTCGCGGTAAACTTGTCTCGTTCCACTTCATCTCGTTTCGTGTCAGTTCATTAGGGTCGACCCGTTCGTTTCCAATCGCTCCCCATATTTCCATCTTGACTCTCTCCCTTTCTTGTATTTCTTTACTTTCTATGCTTCTTGTTCCCCTGCTATCCTATTTTCCTGTTTTCCTGAAATAAGAATGTGTTCTTGTTTCATGTGTGTTTGCGTGAGTGCTTTTCTTTTCTTCCCCTCTCTTCTTTCTTCTCGCTTCTTCTTCTCCCTTTCCCTATCATCCTATTCTTTTGTCCTTTGTCCCCTGATTTATGATTTATGGTTCTATTGTTTTATTATTATTGCTGTGTGTGCTTAGAATTAGACTAAGCATACGCTATACATACTAACACAAATATCTAATCGAATACTAATTTCTTATATACTAATACGAATACTAACACTGACAATAACAAATAATAATCCTAGTTTATACGTTTTACTGCTTTTACTATTAATACGCTCTTACTTTCCCTACAGACGGGCCAACTGACGCGACTCAGTGCCCCCCCTAGACTGAGCTCGATTAACGTGGCTAGGGTCTCATGGCAGAAGGGGGTTATTAGTTCTGTCTTAAGCGTGGCGGTTAGGACGGTTGGAGGCCTCCGAAGCCGTAATTAATTCTCCCGCGTGGAGCAAGGCGGCTCTGCACCACCGTGTGAGTTTTATTTCCGACCATTCTCGTGGGATCAAAAATGGAACTTGCTCAAACTCTGTGTGAATGTGATCGTGTGAATGGGCGTAGGAGTGTCCGCCGGGCCGAGTAAAGGCAACCAGGCGCGGCACAAGTGGGAGTTGCTGACACTGTCGCGAGGCCGCACACCCGTGCGGCTGCGAGGGGGTTGACTGCTTCTCAGCCTGCACCTGTTCGTCAGGGTCCACCTCCTTGCGGTCCCACGGGTGTCACTGACCGAAGACGCTTCGGCAGTCAGCATAATGTTCTCGGCCTTTGTGCCGTCAGTGTCGACTGCATCACAAGTCGCTGCAGTAAGGAGCGAAAGAGCCTGGGCATCGGTGGTGGTATGCAATCCGGCCTTTCAAATGCTCTTCGTCTTGCAGCTCAGCACGACACATTGTGTCTGTGCGGAGGTGCAGGCACCCGGCTTCTCATTCTATGTCGTTTCACATTATTTCGAATATCGGGACGACATCGAGTTGCACCTCAGACACCTCGATATGGTGCTTCGTTCTCTAAGGGGGAAGAGAGTAATAGTGGCGTTAGACGCAAACCCGAAATCGGCTCTGTGGGGACCACAGGAGACCGATGATAGAGGTACCAGACTGGAGGAGCTCATTCGAGTCTTCGGTTTGGATATCTTGAACGACGTTGGTCAACCGGCAACTTTCTGGATGACAAGGGGAGAGTTGTACATCGACGTCACCTTGGCGTCGCCTTCCACGTCTCGATTTGTCAGAGACTGGAAGGTTCAACAGGAGTGGACGACCAGCGATCACAGGGCGATTGACATCAGGTTGCAAGTGCCAAAGGCCGCAGCGGGAGATCGGGTGGTCGGTCCTAGTCGGTTCGACGTTCGTCGTGCTGACTTGGAGCGATTCGCCGAGATCATAACAGCTCTGTCGAGAGATAGGCTGAAGGGGCTTGCGATTGAGTGGGCAGACGACGTGGAGGCCATGGCTACGACTCTCACGAGTGTCCTGACGGACACCTGTGTTGAGTCTATGCCCCGCAAGAAGCGCTTCAGGAAGTCCAACCCATGTCGGACACGAGAATTGACCAACAAGAGGAGGTTGGTCTTCAGGCAGATGCGAGCGTATCAGAGGGAGAGAACGCAGCCTCTGCGCCTCGAAAAATTGCAAGTATACGCACGTCTTTGCAAGAATACAGCAACGAGGTGAAGAAGGCAAAACGTGACAGCTGGAAGGCTTTCGTCACGTCGTACGGGAACGAGGAGCCCTGGGGCTTCGTATACAAGCACCAGGCGGATAAACTCCGAGTTCAGAAAGTGCTGAGCACTATCCGGCGCGGCGAAGAGACTACGATGGGCATGAGAGAAACCGCCAGAGGCCTTCTCGATACGCACGTCCCCGATGACCGGGAAGAGGAAGATAGCCCGTAGCACAGAGCGGTGCGCCAAAGACCGCAAGGATCGATTGACACGGAGGACGCCGGAGTATTCACCGAAGGTCAGATGAAGAAGGCGTGCCGTACCTTCAAGAACGGCAAAGCTCCCAGACACGACCTCATCGAGGTCGAAGTCCTCAATGGAGCATAAGGAATTATCCCCGGTCAGCTACTTAGATTGTACAACGCGTGTCTTGCTTGGGGAATTTTTCCCGCAGCCTGGAAGGAGGGCTCCCTCATAGTTCTCCTAGAGGGCGAGGACAAAGACAATGTTACGTCCTGTGAATTTTCGACCAAATTCACTGACGCAACTGACCAAAAATTCCACCGAAAATTCAATAATATAATATCAGTAATAAACCTAGAAAAACTCATAGAAATGCATGGAACACAAGTAATCGCTGAGAACTAATTACGTGTCATTAATTAATTGTTGCGTCAGCCATCACCGAATGATTGTATTCAGTGATTGGCATAGCAACAGTTGAATAACTAAAAAAATATCGCAAGGGGTATATTCGGGTTGCTGGAGAGGTATCATCGGTAGCGAGCATGCCTTAGGCTACCCGAGGATCCCATTGTTTTAATTGAGACCGGAAAGGGCAATCCGAATCCTTAGCTATATGCGTCGGGAGACGGAGCCTTATCGCTCCAACACGTAGCGCGAAGTGATACACATACGCACACAGCGGTGCAGCCAGAGAAGCGGTGTGACTGTCTCGGGGCGACTGATTGGAAAAATCACCGTCGGCGCCAACGAGTGCAGCACCTCTCAGGGGATTATTATATTCTATTAAAGTTAATAAAAACCACAAAAATATAAAACAGACGTGGACATTTGGCCGGACAATAATTAATTCATTGATATCTAGTAAAATCAAGCTTGTTGTATAATTTGGGTCAGGTCGCTAATATAAAATTGTCATAAAAATTAAGGAATATATACTATCCATTATTATAATCATTAGAGAAATAAATTAAGGTTATTAAAATCATGTTTTCATTATCAATAGAATAGTTAAATTGTTCGGAGCATTCGCTGCCTCGAGAGGTTCGACCGATCTCAGTTTAAAAACTCTCGCGCTGTCTCTCGCTCTCACGCACTACCTCCCGCGCGCGCTGAACAGCAGCTCGGCCGACATAACGAATACGTAAACAACTGTATCGGGAGGCGTCGTGCGACCACCAGAAGGGTAACAAAGCCCACGGCCTTGACCGAGAATTAACCGGTATAAGCCACTTTTGGCCAGTCTCGAGTGTCGTCTAGCGAAACGATTCCCCGAACTGTGATCGCACGGGTCTTCCCGTCTGAGCCACCGAGACGTACGCACGCGTTCGCCTTTTCGACGGCGTCTCGAGGTACTCTTGTTTTGCGATGTGGTGTGTGTGTACACCGGTCCTCGAGTGCGCGATACGGGCATTATACTCCGGCGTTAGTCTAGTAAAGTTAATAAACTATTATTGTTAGCAGCAGTCGTGTCTAATTTCTAATCCCGACTCCTCCTCTCCCGCGATCCCGGCAACGCAAATAAAACTTAAATTACCGCGAGTGCGATCGTGTCAAAACGCGTGAACATTTTGGTCCTTCGAGCCGGATGCGGTAGAGGATCACAGTGACATTGAGGGACCTTTTCTCGGACAAGTGCGTTGGGTTGATCCGAAGCTGAGAAAGAGAAACCGTGAGTGCGTTCCAGTTCGCGCCTTGCCGAGCCTCTTGCCTGTCGGTGCAGTCATCGGTAATTGTTTCGAGCATTGCGCTCCGATTGCCAGAGTTCTCGAATCCGTCTCGCGTTTCGGTATCGGCCCGGTCGCGCACGCGAACGGCGTTTCGGGTTTTCTCTGACCTCGCCACATTCGAACCCTTTTTCTCGTGCGGGCGTGTGAGCGCGCCGCGTCATACCACATTTTCGTTATCGCTCTATTCGCGCGCGAGAGCGACGGTTGGAGCCTCGAGACGAGAGAGTCCCCGCTTGCGCTCTCTCTCTCGCTCTTTCCCGGTGGTACGAACCGCGTTCGAGTAGTGCGCGCTTTCTCGCTCTCCTTCACGACTGGCCGCGCGCCGCGAATCTCACGGAGAAGAGAACCGAGTTCGTCGAGCGGCTCTCCCTCGCTCTCGCTCGGCGGTGCTCCGTGCTAGCCCCGACGCTCGCGCAAAATAAAGGATGGAAGCGTTACTTATCGAGCAGGGGTCGACGATACGACTCATTGTGAATGCGGTGGCTAACTTCGAAAAGCTGCCTATGGCCAAGCGGACTCTCGCGGTGGCCGAAGGGCGGTTAAAGCACTGCTTGACCGCTGGGCGCTTTGTCAACAGCTCGACGTGAAGATAACCCTCGCTGCGACGGCTGCAAGAATTCGAAGTAGCGCACGATTTTTTGCAGGAGAAGGTAGCAGCGTTTCGAGCCTCCTCTCTCCCCGCGGCGAACTCCACCACGCTCGGCAATACCTCGGTGGGTGACGGAGCGGTGCTCTCTGCCGCGCTAAAGCTCCCAGCTATAGACCTTCCGAAGTTCTCCGGGTGCTGTACCGAGTGGACCGACTATAAGAGCATGTTCGAGACCTTAATTACTCGGCATGAGGCGCTCAATAATGTGCAACGGCTGCACTACCTTAAATCGACGCTGTCGGGCGAGGCTTCGAGACTCCTGCAGCACTTCTCCGTCACCGAGGCGAACTTCAAAACGGCCTGGGATTTATTAGAGGAAACGTATGAGGATAAACGAGCTATTATCGACGCTCACTTCCAGAGTTTCCTCTCGTTGCCCGCGATGACCGCTGAGAGCGCGAAGGACCTGAAGAATCTTCGCGACAAGACGAGGGAAGCCCTGAAAGCGTTGAACAACATCAGCTGCTCGACAGACTCGTGGGGGGATATCATCGTCCATATCACCGTGCAAAAGCTAGACGCAAGTTCCGCGCGAGAATGGGAGATGCAGCTGGGCACGGCGAGCGAATACCCGAGCTTCAAGACTCTCATCGACTTCCTTTCGGCTCGCATTCGCGCTCTCGAGAAACTCGCTCCGAGCAGTAAAACGCCGAACCGCTCCAACGGGAAATCGAAGTCCCCTCATCAAAGCACGGAGGTTCGCACTAACTCCGCGACGACCGAACGGACAACTGCATGCCTGTCGTGCGAGGGGAACCATCCATTACATCGGTGCGAACAGTTTAAATCTCAAACGCCCTCGCGTCGGAAGGAGTTCGCGAAGGAAAAAGGGTGTTGCTTCAATTGCCTACGACCGGGTCATCTGCCGCGCACGTGCCCAAGCAAATATACTTGCGCTCGCTGTAAGAAGAAGCACCACACTCTTCTTCACCCCGTAGCCACCATTGAGCCTGTGAGCGCGACATCGAGCGCACCTCGCCCGCGCGTCGGGAACGCGAGCGGCGCCGCCGAAGCCACTACCACTCCGGCCCCAGAGACCGTCGTCTCAGCGGCACATCATGCACAGCACAGCCCAGCGGCTGGACGGTTCACGCTCGTCGCAACTGCCATCATCAACGTGAGCACAGCGACCGGCCGCCGAGTACGAGTGCGCGCCCTGCTAGATCAAGGCTGGCAGTCAACTTTGATCAGAGAGTCGATCGTTCAAGCTCTTCGTCCAAAACGGTTTCCTGCGAACGCCATCGTGCGCGGGGTGGGCGAGATCCAGGTCGCAACCGCGCGGCATCGCGTGAACGTGCACATAGAGTCGTGCGAAAATGCCGAGAGCTCTATGGCGATATCCGCGCTCGTGTTGCCCACACTCACGTGCTACACTCCGTACGGCTGTGCGCGAACGGGATCGTGGGAGCATCTAAGCGGCCTCGTCCTCGCCGACCCTCAACCAAGCAGCAGTGAGCCGATCGGGCTCATTATCGGCGCCGATTTTTACGGATCTCTGCTCCGTCCTGGCCTACGGCAAAGGCCGATGGACGCGCCTACCGCCCAGGCGACTCTTTTCGGGTGGATTCTCTCTGGCCCGAGCCCCCCGGCAGGCAAACGGCCGGATACGATCGCCGTGCACAACTGCTCTACGTCAGAGGGTCTTCACGAAGTGCTCGCCCGATTCTGGGAAGTAGAGGATCTTCCTCGAGTGAAGCGGCTATCCGAAGAGGAACAGAGGTGCGAGGATCACTTCGTCTCCACTCACCATCGCACGAAGGATGGGCGATACGTCGTGAGACTCCCGTTCAAGAAGGGGCCTCCGACCGACGTCGGCGACGCGTACTTCCGAGCGAAGTCCATGCTACACACCGTCGAGCGGCGTCTGCATCGAGAACAAGCGTTGCGTGAGGAATATCACGCGTTCTTATCCGAGTACGAAACCTTAGGCCACATGCGAGCCGCGCCCGCGGCTACAGGTAACGGTATAGGCGAAGCGACGCCCCAATGCGTGTATTTGCCCCACCACCAGGTCGTGCAAGAGTCCAGCTCGACTACTCGCGTTCGCGTCGTCTTCGATGCGTCAAGCGCAACCTCAAACGCGACTTCGCTCACCGATCATCTGCTAGTCGGCCCCAAACTGCAGACGGACATTACGACAATAATCACGCGTTGGCGGTCTCCTCACTTCGTCTACACTGCGGACATAGCCAAAATGTTTCGACAGATCCTCGTGGATCTCCGCGACGTCGATTATCAGCGAATCTTATGGCGCCGCGAAGCGGACGAATTCGCTACCCCGTTTCAACTATTAACCGTCACCTACGGGACCGCGACCGCGCCGTTTCTCGCGAATCGGGTATTGCAACAGCTCGCGGACGACGAAGGGCGCGATTTCCCTACAGCGTCGTCAATTGTCAAATGGAACTTCTACGTCGATGATGTGTTGTTTGGAGCCGATAGCATCGAGTCCGCGATCGAAACCCGCGAAAAGTTGAATCGGCTACTTGCGCGAGGCGGCTTGCATCTTCGAAAATGGGCCGCGAATACAGAGGAATTGCTCCCCACCGTACGACGGGAGGACCACGAGCGCGCCTCGGACGTGCCGCTCGAGGAGACCGATGCAATTCATGTTCTCGGTATTGCGTGGAACCCTAACCGCGACACTTTCCAATTCCGCTTCACTCCAGTGCAGGCCCCACGACTCACGAAGCGCGCGATTCTGTCCATTATCGCGCGTCTCTTCGACCCCCTCGGATGGCCTTCACCTATTGTTATTACGGCGAAGATAATGTTACAAGAGCTGTGGCTCCGTAAGATCGAGTGGGACGCGGAGCTGCCGGACGATCTCGCCGAGCGTTGGCGGACTTATTACGGGCAGCTAGAGAATATTCAGAGAGTCTCCGTCCCGCGATGAACTGGTCAGTCAGCGGACAACCCCGCGTTTGAGATCCACGGCTTCGCCGATGCCTCCACTCGAGCTTACGCAGCCGTAATTTATTTGCGAAGTTTGAGAGATTCCGAAGACTTAATAGTCAAGTTAATCATCGCGAAGACTAAGGTCGCTCCGGTCAGCTCGGTGAGCCTGAGTGCCGTGCCTCGAGCTGTGCGCCGCCGTTCTATTAGCCCGAATACTAAGCAAAACGATAGAGGATCTCAGCCTGTCGGACACTCCTGTCTATTGCTGGAGCAACTCTGCAGTCACTCCACATTGGCTAAATAAGCAGCCGTCGGCTTGGCAAACGTTCGTCGCGAATCGCGTCGCGGAAATAAACACTCTCGTGCCTAAGGCGATATGGCGACATGTACCGACCAAGGACAATCCCGCCGACTGCGCTTCGCGAGGATTGTTCCCGTCAGAAGCTATTGAGCACCAGTTGTGGTGGGACGGACCCCACTGGCTTAAAAAGCACTCCGCGTTTTGGCCATCGGCCCGCGCCGAGCTGCCCGATAGCGTGGTGCTCGAGGAAAAGAAAACAGTACGCGTTCACGCAGCGCGAAAGGTCGAGGATCCGTTCGAAAAATTGCTCGAGGCGACTTCGTCCTGGTCTCGGTTGTTGCGCGTCACCGCGTACGTTCGAAGATTCGCGTCGAACGCGCGGAGCTCGAGACAGCAGGCGGAGCCTGTCGCGAAAAAGTCTCCACCCGGCTCCGTAATGCTTACTGCGCGAGAAATACGAGAAGCCAGAGAATTTTGGGTTAGAATCGTGCAGAGCGAGGGTTTCGGGCTTGAGCTCCAAGTTCTGCGACAAGGGCGAGCTCTCGCGAACGGCAGCAGCCTCCGACGGCTGAATCCTTTCTTTGACAACATCGGGATCTTACGAGTCGGCGGGAGACTCGCTCACGCGCTTATCTCATACGACGAAAAGAACCCGGTAATACTGCCGCGCCATCGTGTTAGCGAATTGATCGTGCGACAGACTCACGCGCGAACGCTCCACGGGGGGGGGGGGGGGGGGGGGTCCGACTGACGCTAAAAATAGCGCGCAGCGCGACCGTCACAAATTATGGGAGATTTGCCCCCCGCCCGCGTATCGTCCGGGAGTAAACCTTTCACGCACGCGGGCGTTGATTACGCCGGGCCGCTTAGTGTACGACTGTCGAGAGGTCGAGGACATAAGACACAGAAATCCTACGTCGCTCTCTTTATCTGTTCAGCTACTTGAGCGGTCCACTTAGAACTCGTCAGTGACGACGCCACCTCCGGCTTCCTCGCGGCTTTCAAATGATTCGTGGCTCGCCGTGGCTTGCCCACCGAAATGCATAGCGACAACGGTACGAACTTCGTACGGGCAGTTAGAGAATTGTGCGGCGCGTGGCGAACAGTCATGCGTGATGACGAGCTCAGGGCGAAGATGAGCACGGACGGGATCGAATGGCATTTTAATCCTTCCGCGGCTCCTCACTTCGGAGGGCTGTGGGAGGCGGGGGTCAAAAGTGTCAAACGCCACCTACGTCGCATCGTCGGCACGCATTCGTTGACATTCGAGGAGCTCGCCACGTTACTCGCGCAAATCGAAGCATGCCTAAACTCGCGGCCGATAGCGACACTATCAAACGATCCGGACGATCTATCGTGCCTCACTCCGGGTCATTTTTTGATCGGCGGCCCGCTCGTTGCGATTCCCGAACCTTCGGTATTAAACCTGAATGAAAATCCATTAACGCGCTGGCAACTAGTGCAGCAAAAAACCGAGAATTTCTGGCGGCGTTGGTCCGCCGAGTATCTGCACTCAGTGCAACAGCGCAATAAATGGGCTACGAGTCAGCCCGATCTACAGATCGGAGACCTCGTACTCCTCCGCAGCCAGATGAGCCTGCCGTCGAAGTGGCAGCTAGCCCGCATCGTCGCGTGCCCGCAAAACCGCGAGCTCCGTCTTTAAGCGACCGAACACGCAGCTGTGTTTACTGCCAGTGCGCGCGACACCTTCCGAAACGGTGTAAATCGCAAATAGCGGTCAACTGAACGGAGGCCGGGGTGGCGGGGGGTAGAGCGTCCAGTCTCCGCTGTAAATCTCGATGTAATACGGTGGGCGGCTCTACCCGCGCGCGAGTTCCCCGCACTAACCGAATACTTTGTAATTCAGCTTACCGTACTTTCATGCTTGAATTTTGAGTCTGTTTACCTCGAAAAAAAAAAAAAATACGATTCGGGCATACGGCCGAGAGGATGCGTGAGAGGGAGAGTGCACGCAGAAGCTGCATATTTTGATCACGTTAGAACAAGGTGGGCGGAATGTTCGGAGCATTCACTACCTCGAGAGGTTCGACCGATCTCAGTTTAAAAACTCTCGCGCTGTCTCTCGCTCTCACGCACTACCTCCCGCGCGCGCTGAACAGCAGCTCGGCCGACAGAACGAAAACGTAAACAACTGTATCGGGAGGCGTGATGCGACCACCAGAAGGGAAACAAAGCCCACGGCCTTGACCGAGAATTAACCGGTATAAGCCACTTTTGGCCAGTTTCGAGTGTAGTCTAGCGAAACGGTTCCCCGAACTGTGATCGCACGGGTCTTCAAGTCTGAGCCACCGAGACGTACACACGCGTTCGCCTTTTCGACGGCGTCTCGAGGTACTCTAGTTTTGCGATGTGGTGTGTATGTACACCGGACCTCGAGTGCGCGATACGGGCATTATACTCCGGCGTTAGCCTAGTAAAGTTAATAAACTATTATTGTTAGCAGCCGTCGTGTCTAATTTCTAATCCCGACTCCTCCTCTCCCGCGATCCCGGCAACGCAAATAAATCTTAAACTACCGCGAGTGCGATCGTGTCAAAACGCGTGAACATAAATAAAATAGTCAATAGCAGGGAATTAGTTATTAGCATCTGAGGAAAATATTTAGAGACATCATTATTAATTTAAGTGAAGTTAAATAATTATCCATTAAAAATCAGGAATTTATAGATAATATTTATATCAATTTCATAAATCAGGATTATAACTTTTGACAGGAGAATCGTAGAAACTTCGTTCAAATTTGTAAATCCTTATTATTTAAATTGCAATTCATCAGAGTAATTTGTTTATCCATAAAAGCACTGTAAAAACCAGAATTTTGTAATTATTAAAATAAGCTACGGAAGACGCCAAAACCAATCGATATTGACCAAAGAAGGGGGCAGCTGATGCAACAGACAACTTGGTGGCGCGGGTGCCCCCCGATCAAAACAATAAATGAGGCACCTCCAAGGGAGGACGATACACTTCGCACACACTGCACTTCGCGGATCGTCACCTCTGCACGACAGTTAGTACTATACGAAACGGTCATTATCATCTTCGCGGAAAAATAACTATTGTCTAGAAGTCATTGAATTCTCACGGAATATTGTACCAACACAGTTAAAATTTAATACAATTTCGGAGTTTGAATTTTGGAATTAATAATCAAATAAATATTCCGAATTATCATCGAATAAATAAATCGGAGTTCAACAAAAAGTTATTTCATCATCTGCATATTTCGACATCAGCATTTATTCATCTTTCTCAATATTCATCGTTGATTTAACGAATTTTTATCTGAAAACGAAGGAAGGAAGGAAGGAGGAATTTCGAGTTCGAAATCGACATCTTTCATCCATTTTAATCGTCTCGACTCATTCTCACGTATCATTCATTGACAATCACCGTAAGTCATCGAATCATTTAAAGTCAAATTATTTTATTTTATTTCACCTTTTGTCTTCGAACATATTATCTTATTCTGATTCTTGTTTTTCTGGTTGTTTATTCTTTTGAGCAACAATTAATTCTTTTAAAATCATTCAAGGATAATTTATAATCGATCGGGGTCTTACTAGAGTAAAATGGTGATAATTAAGAATTTAGAGGCCGAGGTTTTCGATCTTTCTTAACAAATCAAAATTCTATTATTTGTATGAATGATTATTTTATTGATAACAAACCATAATATTGATGATTACATAAGGGAGGTGTTCTTTATGCACTGAAACATAATTATTAATTTGTGCCACCTCAACTATTACTAATGAATATAAGTGTGGATATATATTGTGATGTTGCGGTATTCTTTTATTTTCCGAAAATCGGGTAAATTCGGGGAATATACGGTAGGGGAAAAGGGGGAAATAACGTACCCACGTTTTGTGTAGAAAATATACTATTGTAATCTTTAATGCTCAATAACTCGAAGAAATAACAAAAGAAAAAGAATAGGAACTTGAAAATAACGACCGCTTCAACGCCGGTACGGGTACGTTGAAGGGGTTTGAAAATCACGGTAAAATACTGATAATAATAACAAAGAATAGTTCGCGAGATAACAGAAAAATAAACTTAAAGAAAACTTATGGAAAGAACGGGGTCTATAATAAGGGTTGGGAAGGCATTCGCCTGGGTCTATCGCACGGAAAGGGGGGGGGGGGGGGGGGGGGGGGCTGGCCGGTGAAAACTCTACACAAAAAAATGGTCGGACTAAATCGGAATCAAAAAGAATGAAAACTCATAAAAATGTCAATCGTTATTTGGGCGCCAGCTACTTTCTCGGTGTAGCACCGTAACTCAAAAAAGGGAGAAAAACGAAAAGAAATCTATTAGTTTGCGCGGCACACGGCTAGCAGGGAAAAGAGGGAAGGGAAGGGGGATGAGACTTCTCAGGCCGAGGGCACTGTCCAGGGCTTCTTGATAAATTACCTCGGCACACAAAAAACTGGTAAAAATTATAATATTGGAAATCGGAAAATAGTCGCAAAAATGAGTCTCGGGGAACAGGGAAGAATAATAATAAATTAAAGGAATGTACGCTGAAAAATCCCGCGAATACCACCACTCACGCGCACGTGTTCGAATAACTCAAAAATGTCGGCGCACGTGGCGGCCGGTACTCGACGGTCAAAGAAAAATTACACAACTCAAAAGAAAAACGCTTAGAATTACAAAAAGGGGGCACGGGTAAATTTTCAGGGGTCGGGAAGATGGGAAAAATCGAGAAAGGGGCAGGCGGGGGAAAACTTATGCGCTACTCACGCAACCTGGTCACTCGTAAAATATCGGTTACAAATCCTCCGATATTCCTCGCAATATTGCTCTCGTTAATATGTCTCGATTTGCCGGGTCGTCAATATTCCTTTTAATCCAAATCGTGTCCTTGGGCAATGGCTTATTGGTCTGTACTCTCCGGGAAGGAGTCTTACTCTCGACGGGGTTAGCCGAGTCGTCTTAAATAGTCCTTATAATTCCTTAAAACTTTCGCCCGCTTATCACACACTCTGTTCTTTCACACGCCTGGGCTCAAAGTGAAGACAGCCTCGCTGCTTCCGGCTTCTTCTCCGACCTTAGGGTCGGTCTTGCAAGTGAGCGTACGGGTGATGGAATCCAATTGGTTAGGTTCGGGACTGGCTGTCGGTGGGCGTCGGGATTGGCCGCGCGACCGTGCGAATATCTCGTCGCGACGGAAGACTCGTCGCGACGTTCGGCGCGCGCATCCTCGTCATCGATTCGTCTATCGTGCCGGGAGGTGGCGATCCCCGCGGCACGTATGCGAAACGTCAGGCTTGACAGCTCGCCTACTGAAAGTTAGTGTTTGCCCGTACGACACACCTCGTCGGTTTATACTCGGCAATTCGAGCCGAGAGGGTGTAGCCGGGTTCTTCAGTGTCGGTGGAGGAGTCGGCCCACATGGAAATAAAGTGTATTTGGAATATATTGAAAAATGTATTTCGAATATACAAAATATATTTTGTTCCAAAAATTGCATATGTCGAATATATTTTTAATTGTACTTCAATTATATGCAAGGTATATAAAAAATATATTCGATATGTATTTCACATATATTGTGAATATGAGTTTCATATAATCGAAGTATACCTGGTATATATCTGAAATATATATACTTTACATTTCGAAGTATATTCCGAATATACGTGCAATATATACTTGGAATATATGTTTGATATACTTTGGGGTAACGGATTTTTAATTGTTAACTTATTCATAATCTGACAGTATGTATAATTAATCAACGACAGTTAATTGACTGTCTACTCATAGTAGAAAATAATTATGGACTATAGTAGACTTACAAATGTCCCTCACTGTATACGAATATAAAAAACGCTTTGCGCCCTGTTCATACGTTCATAAACATTATTATTATTGCTATTCGGATAAAAAAAAAATCATTGTCGATACAATATAATTTTTTTTTTCTAAATGATGTCATATCCGCAAAAACTCAGTTAGTTACTCTGGGTTCTGCGGGAGAGCCGTTAGCTCTTACGATTCGGGATTTATCCAGTTAAGGGTTAGAACCCAAGAGAATTATAATCGCACGATTTATTAAGTATTATAGATTATTAGAGAAATGTTCTAAATAGTTTATTATAACAATGTTTATTAGAGTTTACATATGTACGTTAATGTATATGCGTCTAACATAGGGCCATCACATGTCTACGACGCTTTAAGTTTCAAATTAAAATGAAAATTTGCCAAGATCTGGATAGCCGAGTTAGTTAAGGCACAACGGTCGTACTGTTACGACCCAGGGTCGACGGTTCGATCCCCTGCGAGTGACAAAATGATCAGCGTTTTTCCGGGATATTCTTGTGTCTGTCGATAGACTAGGTTCATATATATAATTAAACGTGAAAATCAGATAATTTTTAAATTTTTTAGCTGAAATTCAATACGTAGGATATACTTAAGATATATGACACTTGTATCTAACTTATGTCCGGAATACATCCGGAGCTACATTTGACATAAACGTAGAATATACAATATATATACCTAAATTATGTATTGAATATATGTTTCGAATACATTTTTTGTTCCAAATAGTACGTATGGCGAATACATTTTGAATATATTTGAAATACATGCACATATACCGCAAATATATTCGACATATATTTTTAATACATCGAAAAATGTATTTTTCGATATACTTTATTTCCATGTGGGGGGAAGGATGATCCGACTCGTCGGAATTTTTCCTGGTGGTGGCGACGACGGACTGGCTTTTTGAACGGTTGTGGATTTGCAGGTTAGTGCCAGGGAGGTCTGCCGGTGCTGAATTTTTGGGGCTATCTAGGTGGTTCGGGGTCGGTCAGGCTGCGCAGGGGGTGAATTCCCATCCAGGATGGTCTTCGATGGTCTTCGATGGTCTTCGGTGGCTGCGATGAGTCTTCGGTGGCTGCGATGAGTCTTCGGTGGGTCTTCGGTGGGTGCGTCGGAGGGCTGGCGATGGCTTCGGTGAGTGAGTATGAGGGCTGACGGGGTGGCAAAGGATGAGGGTCAGTCAAGGGAAGAGGGTTAACAATGTTTACTGTCGTTGTTTAAATTATAGTCCTAATTCTAGTTTTGTCCCTAGGTGAGTGGTGGGACTCCGAGCCAGGCAGCGGAAGGGAATTGTGACGTGCCACGTCACAATATATATAAGTAATTACATGTAAATATTATTCTTGAGTTTATACTTAATCATACGATAACCCCAATAGTGCATTTCAAAACTACAATTTGCACTTTTCTCAAAAATACGGATTTATCCTTCTAATTCTAAATCCCCAGTGTGCTAATAAGAGTATGAAGTGCATTTTCTTTTTTTTTCTTCTTTTTTTTTTAACCTCGATTGTTTCTTCGTTGACATTGCCAATTTTGCTTCCTCTGTGCTACCCTCTCCTCATGTTCTTTCGCGATCGCGTCTGCCTGCTTTATTTCCCTCATTTGAGCAAACAACGGTCCCCTTACAATATACAGAGCATGCACCAAATCTTCTAATTGAGCTACATTCTCGTCTTCATCGAACTCTACCACGGTAACAGCAATATCATTTTCGGAATCTATCGTCATGCTTACGCCCACTTCCTTTTCTCTCTGAAGCATTTTCGTTATTACCGTTATTCCGAATTTTGCAAGCATCTCAACAGCTTCTCCAACCAACTCGATAGTCTCAAATGGACTGATTTTTCCCTGATTATCGCGAATTTTGTCTGCTATCCTATCTATCGTCTCTACTCCAAATTCTTTCAACGCAAGCTGCAATTTCTTTAGTCGTTTAACCAACTGTTCGTTTATTTTCTTAAGATCATCATTTTTATTAAGGGACAACACCACTGTGACGGCTTCAAAAAATCGATTTTTTGAAAACCATCTAGAAAAATCTAAAATACATTTAAGAATAGAATGCCGTTGGTCCCAGGTCGAAAAAATAATTATTTTCGGAGATATTAAATATTTTGTGGAGCGGTGCAGCGCTCCGTGACGCTCGGGGTCCCGCGCCGCCTCAGCCAGGTGCGCATCTCAACCGGTCGGCAGGTATACCCTATAGTAATGTGAGTCATTTCCAGGTATTCTTGTGCCTCCCTTCACAAAAGCCGACTATTGTTATAAATATAGTTTCGAAAAAAGATATAGGTGGCGATAGTTGAAAGATTTTCAAGGCAGGTATAGGGATAGCGTCATAGCGTCAGTTTACGAATAGAAACCACGCTATTCGCATCTAAACGCTCCGAATCGTTTCGTTTATAAATATCGAACGCTCAGAATTATTCTTTGCACATCGAAATGAACAACAAGAAAGTGTACGCGGGGAAAAAGGGTACGAAACGGAGCTATCCGACGAAGAGTCGATCGAAAATTTCGAATCGAAAACCTCCGAACCGTTATAGCTCTGATAATAGTTCTGCAGAGAATGTGAGCACGTCGGCGAAAAAGTTAAAATCGTCGGACGATTTAGAGGTCGGTGTTACTAACGATTTTGGTTATCGTATAGTACACCTCTTCAATGCATTGAACATTATATCGACGTTAGTGAAGTGCAAAGTGTGTGATCGCGATATAAAGTTTACTGAAAAAAGTTTGCGCGGACTCGGATTCAAAATCGAGGTCGATTGCGGCCATTGTAAAAAAGTGCAAATCAATTCGTGTCCTATGATTGACAATGCATACGAAATAAATCGTCGGATCGTATTCAGCATGCGTCTTCTTGGCGTCGGTTTGAATGGCCTGATGAAGTTTTGTGCATTTATGGACCTACCGCGCCCCATATTTTAATCTTTCTACGATCGAATCGTAAATTCGATTTCGATTGCCACTCAAGCTGTGAGCGCAGTGAGCAAACAAAGCCTCATGAAAGTTATGGAGACGTTGGGGGTAACCATCGGCCCAAATTGTTTCAATTTTTCACAAAAAGCTCACTTCTTCGAGTGTTTTTCACAAATTCATCGCAAATTCTCCTTATCTCTGTTCCTACTTCTCCCCCCGTCTGTGTTTCTTCTCCGTTACTAGTAGTTGGACGACTATTGGCTGGATTATTTGTTCCAGTAGACTCCGAATATATATCTCGTGTTAGTTGATATTTAATAACGCCACGCTCCGTCGGTCTGGTTATTGCTACATCCGTCATTTGTCGGCGTCTCGATCTAGCTCCAGCTATGGATCCATTTCTTGATTGCATCTTGTCTGTAATTGCATTTTAAATGCTCGATTGAAATTTATGTATTAATTTTTGGCCTTATTTATTTATTATCATTATTTATGAACGTTTTTATTGACTTATTTATTCTCAAAATTATCGTTTGTTTAATAACTCAAACAACGCAATTTCAATCATAAACGATCATTTTTTTTTTAGATCAACATTTTCCAAAATTCAATAATGCATATTAAATGGAAATGTTATATTACTTATTGATTTATTTACTTGGTTTTGTTTTGAGGCTTGATATGAGAATATCTCAGGCGATTAGCGTGAACAATCATCGGTTTTTTATTAATTTTTATTTTTATATTTTGATTACCCTTTACTTCGATTATCTCAAACGGTCCAGAATGTTGATTCTCTAATTTTTTTGGTTTAGGTCCGCTTTTCAAAAAAGCATAATCTCCTACTTTAAATTGTTTGACATTAAAATTTTTATCGTACCGTTCTTTAGATTTTAATTTTGCCCTTATTAAATTTTCTCTCGCGACTTTCCGAATTTCGTGTAATTGCGTTACTAATTTTACCAAATAATCCTCATACGTTGGTAGTTTATCCTCCATCAGTAAGGGTTCACTCGATGGTGTTCTCGCCAATTTTCCGAAAACGAGTTCGTACGGTGTATGTTTGGTTCCTTCATGAACACTAGTATTATAATTGAAAATAGCCAATTCCACCCATTCATCCCATTCGAACTTTTTATCTACGCATTGTTTTAAATATTCCCCAAGTGCGTGATGTGATCGCTCCAAAGAACCATTCGACTGTGGATGGAAAGCGGTTCGTATGCTTTTTATTTTAAACCTTTTTGCGACTCGTTTTATTAGATTGCTAAGAAAATTTCGTCCTTGATCGGTTAATATACTCCTAGGTGCTCCGAAAATACTAATATAATATTTTAGCATCGTATCTGCGATCATGATCGATGTGCATTTGGAATAGGGAATGCAAGACAAAATTTTGTCAATTGATCCTGTATTGTAAGAATATATTCGTTTCCTCGTTTAGTTCGTGGCAAAGGCCCTACTATATTCATGGCTACTTTATCGAAAGCTATTCCCGGAGTATCGGTAATGACCATTGGCTGTTTTGTTTTTATTCTGACGCATTTTTTCAATTGACAGGGTAAACAACGTTGTATGAATCGTTCGATGTCGGTTTTCATCCTATCCCAATAAAACCGATGTCTGATCCTGTTAAATGTTTTTGTGACCCCTCTGTGTCCACCAACAGCTGATCCATGCATTTCATGTATTATTCCTTCTCGTTCCATTTTACTCGGATATCGAATAATTCCATGGCAAACTATCACATTTACCCGACTGTTAAGAAATTCTAATCGTAATTCACTTGCAATTTTATCCCATGGTACATTTCCGACAACGTCAGATTTGGAAATGCTCACACTTTGTATTTTCTTTTGTTCTGCAAATTTTCGCAAACTGCGTATAACTTCTTTTATATGGTTCAATATTAAGGAAGCTCCTTCTCCAGAGTCATCACTTACGGGCAAAGCTATATGATATCTATTCCCTCGTTTTATTGCACTAACTATTCCCAATTCAAGATTTGAAAAATAAGGTAATTCATTTCTATCGGCCAATTTCTGAGACCCTGTGTCAAATGCTTCACCTTTTAAATTTAGAAAATAAGTAAGTGAATCCTTCCGAGTAAAGAAAATTTCCCTTGAAGGAATAATATTTCGCGATATAGAATATTCAAGTTCAAAGTCAGATTGTTGACTGTTGTCACTATTTTCGTCCTTGTCGTCGTCTTTATTGTCACTTTCGTTTTTGTCAGAGTCACTTTTTACTGAATCCTCAGAGGATTCCTCGTCATCTGAGTCCTGTTTTGGATTAATTTTCTTTTTCATTCGGGTTTGTATTATTTCTTCTTCGTCTGACTCTAATTTCTTCCGAGCTTTCTTCTTCCGAGGCCTTCTTATGGGTTCATCTTCAAACTCTTCATCTTCATCTCCTGTAGTATCTCTTTGTTTGCTGTTTCGTGCTCCCTGAATTTTCTTATTAATCTTCACCTTCTTTTTCTTGTTTATGTTATCAGACTCTTGAATTTCTTTTTGTCCTTGTTTGGTGGTTTGAAAATTGGCCTTGATTTTCTCGAGTGCTTTCTTCTTTGCTCCACGTACTAATCTTCCTTTGTTTACCGAATTGCCTAATGATATCTCTTCCTCCACTGAACCCTCTTCTGCACTGGTGTCGACCGGTGAATGATCGAAATGGAAATACTGAACTTCTTCTGATAATTCCGACGATGAATTAATATTATTATTTTCTCTTAACTGAATCATTTTCAAACTTTGTTTCCATAATTTCTCTGGATCCTCTTCTTCTTCTTCTTTTATTTCTTCATCACTTATACCATCGTCCTCGTTATCATCCTCGTTATCATCCCCAAAGAATCCCAACATCTCGTCATCCGTCAATTCCGTTCGTCCCCTAACATCCGTTATAAATATTTCTTCCTCCACCCCATTTTCTTTACTCACAATTGGATTTCGAGATAAAGCATCGGCATTTACGTTTGTTTTTCCTGTTTTATATACTACATCGTACTCATATTCAGCCAATTTCAATCGCCATCTAAGAACCCGTGTATTGCCATCCTTACAAGTTCTAAACCATACTAAAGGCTTATGGTCAGTCACCAAAGTAAACGTTTTCCCGTATAAATATGGTCTAAAATGCAAAACGCTATAGACAATTGCCAAGGCTTCCTTTTCGTAAGTATCATATTTTGTTTCAGCTTCGTTAATTGTACGTGAGGCGTATGCTATTGGTCTATCCTTCCCTATAGGTCCCTGTGACAAAATTCCCCCGATCGCATAACCTATGGCATCGGTTGTTACAACAAAAGGTTCTGAAAAATCTGGGAATATCAAAACTGGTTCGGTACAAAGTTTCTCTTTAAGTTCTTCAAATGCCTCTTCTTGGCTATTTTTCCATAAAAAGGGTGTGTTATCTTTTAAAAGGTTAGTCAATGGCTTTACTAATTTAGCGTAGCCCTCAATGAATCTACGATAATATCCTGTTAATCCCAAAAATTGACGAATTTTCTTTACGTTAGTTGGCCTAGGAAAATATCTGACCGATTCAACTTTCTTTGGATCGAGTTTTAAACCGTCGCGGCTAATTACATGTCCCAAATATCCATCTTCTTTCTTTAAAAATTCACATTTATCCGGTTGTAAAGTCATATTGGCTTGCCTTAGCCTGTCCATTAATCGTTTGCATTTCTCATTATGTTCTTTCAGCGTTTTTGCATATGGGGGATTCCATCTGAGTTTGGTCATCCTCCGGCCGGACCCCTTCTAATTCGAGCGAAACTTTTTTCCTGTTTTCATATATGTTTAAAATGGAATATAATTTTTTCAAAGATTTTTAGAGGATCCATGACAGAGTAATCAATAATTGAAAATTGGTAGTAACAAAAAAAAAAAAATTCGAGGCGAGATATCTCTGCATTGGATAGAGGTATCGGGAAATATTAGGGGTGCGATGGATTCGTCTTGAATCATACTTTAATAAGAAAAATAGTCCATAATCTTTCGAACACATTTGGCATGCTAAAAATCGATTTAAAGTAGAAAAAATGATTTTTCGATTCGTTGGACATTTTTAATTTCTTTGTAAATTTTTTTGAAAAATCTTTGAAAAATATCGGAAATTTTGAGACCTCAGCGATTATGGTATCTCTTACGGTTTAGAAGATATAAATTTTTTTATTTATTTATTTATTTATTGAAAATATCTATTTTAATATACTTTTATGTAGTATTTGCATGTATCTTCATCAATCACGGAATAATTAACGACTGTGTTCGTAGCGCACATTTTACTTTTTTTCAACATATTTGATTATATTACCAGCGAAATTGGCTTTTATTGTGCCATCCAGCCGGTGAATTTCGATTTCCGTTTTGTTACCTAACTCCGAAATTCTTCATAAAGTTGGCGAGGCCTCCTGTACTCAAATATGTTGAAAAAAACGCAAAATGTGCGCTACGAACGCAGTCGTCAATTATTCCGTGATTGATGAAGATACATGCAAATACTACATAAAAATATATTAAAATAGATATTTTCAATAAATATAAAAATATATAAAAAAATTTATATCTTTTAAACCGTAAGAGATACCATAATCGCTAAGGACTCTAAATTTCCGATACTTTTCAAAGATTTTAAAAAAAAAAAGTACAAAAAAAATTAAAAATATCCAACGAATCGAAAAATCATTTTTTCTACTTTAAATCGATTTTTAGCATACCAAATGTGTTCGAAAGATTACGGACTATTTTTCTTATTAAAGTATGATTCAAGACGAATCCATCGCACCCCTAATATTCCCCGATACCTCTATCCAATGCAGAGATATTTCGTCTCGAATTTTTTTTTTTTTTTTTTACTACCAATTTCAAGAGACGCGGTAGCGTCTCGACGCCAAGTACTTGAAAAAAGTTTTTAAGCGAGTTGACGAGACACTACCAAGTATATATACTCCAAAATGCCGGAAGTGGATTCTTGCTTCTCGATTTTTCTTGGAAACGAAGCACCGGATCGGAATTCTGACGACACTTTTTTCATATATATAAGACACAAGCTTTCCAACGCGCCCAGTTCCGATTATAACTTTGCGGTAGATGCTGAGATATGGGCATCGTGTCCCTCTTGAGGTCCGAAAATATTATAAAAGTGTACTGTCCTGTGATGTAATGTGATGTGAGTCCTCGCGTCTACTGCGCATGCGTCCGCCAGCTGACTCATCTTCCATCTCTCTCGGATGCTCGCATCAGCGCGGCACTTTCTCTCTACCCGTCTCCGTTTACCCAACTCTCTTGGATTTCGTCGTATATCAGCGTAGCGCACTTCGCGCTTCGGTTAATCGGTCGGCAAAACAAATTCTTTTTTATTAAGAAAATAAGTGTGATATGTGATCGCTCGGGAAAACAAATTCTTCTTTGTTAAGAAAATTAGTGTGATATGTGATATATGGGATGCTCGGTTTGGAATGAAAAAAATGTGAATGGGTCCACTCGTATCGGGAATGAAAAATAAAAATAACTCGTGTAAAAAAATTGGTTCATATTATAAAAAATAAATAAATAATAATGTGTTAGATGTGACTTTTTTAAAAGTTAACTCCTCGATCTTTTTATGACTAACCTATTTTCGAAGTTTCGTTTTAATTTTGCTCTTGTCAAAAATTGATATTTTTAAATATATTTGACAGGAAGATGGTTCAGTTTTTTAAAATGGAATCTACGCTCCGTCAGGAAAACATGAACTTATTTACCTCTGTTTGTATAGGTATCTAAACCAGGGAATAAATCTTTTACTGACGGAACTGGCAAACCATGGCCTTCGATATAAGAGCAAATAATACAGAGCGATGATTCTGTTTTTTTTTTTTTAAGAATTGAAGGTTCGCAGTGAAAATTTAAATTATTTATATTTTTATATATACTTGTTGCATATAGTGGCGAAAGGCATATACAACTCCACATACAGATGCCCTAGATGCTTTGGAACTTCAGACGCACGCTGACACACTGCGTCAAAATCAAAAGATGTCTTTATCCATTATGCGAGAGAGATACGTTTTTTTTCAGCTACACATGATGAAAACCACCTTCTGATCCTCACGCAGCTGCCTTCAAAGGTCCAGAGCAGCAGGAGCAGGTACTCAAAGATTCAAAGGTGCCTTTCGTCACCATAAAATGTTACACGAATATATTTTACAGGAAAATGATTTGGTTTTTTAAAAATGGAATCTATGCTCCGTCAGCAAAACATGCACTTATTTACATATACCCAAACCAAGGAATAAATCTTTTCCTGACAGCGCTGGCAGTCTATTTGAGACATTTCCCCCTGTCGATGTATAATTGAAGGCTCGCAGTGAAAATTGATAATTTATTATATACATAATTTTTGCATATAGTGGCGAAGGGCATCGCCAGCTCCACATACATATGCCATCGATGCTCTAGAACTTCAGAGGCACTGCGTCAGCATCGAAAGATGTCTTTATCCATCATGCGAGAGAGAGATAAGTTTTTTGTTAGCTACGCACGATGAAACCTACCTTCTGTTCCTGACACAGCTGCCTTCGAAGGTCCAGAGCATCAAGAGCAGCTACTCAAGGTGTCGAAGGTGCCTTTCGTCACCATAAAATGTTACACGAATATATTTTACAGGAAGATGATTCGGTTTATTCCCAGTATGTTGGTAATAATCAATTAAACTACATGACTGGATGTCAAAAATAGATGAAATCAAAGCAAAAAATACTTTTAAAAAAAAGTAAAAAGGTACGCCAAGTACTTAAAAATTGTCTGGTCATTCAGAAAATATGTTTATAAAAAAAAACCTCTTAAAAAGAAAAAATCTGCCAAAACAGATGTTTATCAAAATCTCAACAAAAAAAAATAAGAAATTGAAAAGAAATCAAATCAAACCAGCCAAGTAGTACATACAAAAACATTCTTCAAAAAATATGTTTATCAAAACAATCTAAAAAAATATACAAGATGCAAAAAATCTTGACAAAAAAAAACTTGGCGTGCCAGTTTTTTTTCCAATAGCTGTCGTACATGGTTCATTCAAATAATCGAGGGAGAGGAAAAGTAACTGTAATAACTGCAGTAACTTTAATTGTAAAAAAAAACCTGGCACGCCAAGTTTTTTTTGTCAAGATTTTTTGCATCTTGTAAATTTTTTTAGATTGTTTTGATAAACATATTTTTTGAAGAATTTTTTGTATGTACTACTTGGCTGGTTTGATTTGATTTCTTTTCAATTTTTTATTTTTTTTTTGTTGAGATTTTGATAAACATCTGTTTTGGAAGATTTTTTCTTTTTAAGAGGTTTTTTTTTATAAACATATTTTCTGAACGACCATACAATTTTTAAGTACTTGGCGTACCTTTTTACTTTTTTTTTTAAAGTATTTTTTGCTTTTTAATTACTCTGTCATGAGTCCTCAAAAAAATCAAAAAAAATTATGTTCCATTTTAAACGTAAATGAAAACAGGAAAAAAGTTTCGCTCGAATTAGAAGGGGTCAAGCCGGAGGATGGCCGAACTCAGATGGAATCCCCGATATACTACGATATCATCCAAATAGACGAATAATTCTTGACCTTGCAAGCCCATTAAAATTATATCCATTGCTCTTGGGAATGTAGGAGGTGCATTCTTTAATCCCATTGGCATTCGAACATACTCATAGTGTCCATAAGGTGTTGTAAACGCGGTCTTATGACAATCGTCTGGATGCATTTTTATCTGATAGAATCCCGAGGCTAAATCAAAAAACGGAAAATATTGGGCTCCTACCAATTGATCCAATATGCCAACAATATTAGGTAAGGGATAAGCATCCCCGATTGTCTTATCATTCAACTGTCGAAAGTCCAAAACTACCCTCCACTTTTTATTTCCTTGTGAATCTAATTTCTTAGGCACCACCCACACAGGTGGATTATACGGGGACGTCGATTGTCTGATGTATCCGGCCTCAAGGAATTCTGCGATCTGTCTTTTAATTTCGTCTTTGTGAACTTCGGGGAATCGATATTGTTTCGAATTTACTGGAAAATCATCGGTAGTTGGTATTCGATGTGTTATTACATTGGTAGCTTCTAACTTTTCTCCCGGTATGTGGAATCGATCCGTTCCATATTTAATAATTTCATGTACAGCATTTCTTTCATTTCCGTTTAATCCAGTCAACCTTAACAATTTCAATACTTTAGGTAATCGAGTCTCATCTTGGAGTTTATCATTGATACATAAACATTTTCCTGAATCGTAAAATCGAATTCCTATCAGAGGATCACAAATCTCATAAAATCGAATATTTTCTTGTTTGTTTTATTAGAATTATTTTGTTGCTTTTTACCTTTTCGATTTTCTATTTCCTTTAGCTTTGACTCAAATTCATCATATGATATCTCTATTAAATTCTCATTATCAATTTCTTTATCTTTATCCAAATTTCCTTCTTTGTTTTTGCTTTCGTCTGTAACCATTGTCTTACTCTTTATTATATCTTCTTTTATTATTTCGCTTGATAAACGTAATTCCTGTGATTTTTCTTTCGAATCTACTTCTGAATTTTCTTCTTTTTCCTTATCCTTTTCTATAACAAATTTTTTACTTATTCCTGAATTTTTTGGTATTTTCTTGTCTGAACTTGAATTTTCGTTGTTTGAATCTTTTTCCATTTTCCTTTCTCTTTTAACGTTTTTCAAACCTGATTGAAACGTTTCATACGGTATTTTTACCCAATTATCTTTGTCAATCTGTTCATTTTCTCCATTATTTTCCATCAATTTTATTTCTTCATTTTTATTTTCCAACATTGAATTTTCCTTGACACTTCCAGAACTTCTTCCCATTTCATCTATATCTTTTTCATTGGTTACATATACTTCCCCATTTGACCCTATTTCTTCCTCCATCACAATTAATTCTTCAATTTCAGCAGAGCTTTTTGCCAATTTCGTAGTAGGAATCAGTATTTTGATTAATTCGTCTCGATTGTTAGTAATATTTGTGACAGGAGTGAAGGGAGTTGTGACGTGGCACGTCACAAGTCCCTTCCGCTGCCTGGCTCGGAGTCCCACCACTCACCTACGGAATAAACTGGAATTAGGACTACAATTTAAGCAACGATTAGTAACATTGTTAACTCCCTTCCCTTGACTGACCCTCATCCCCTGCTACCCCGTCAGCCCTCATACTCACTCATCGAAGTCATCGTCAGCCCTCCGACGCACCCACCGAAGACCCACCGAAGACCCATCGCAGCCACCGAAGACCATCGAAGACCATCGAAGACCATCGAAGACCAACCTGGATGGGATTTAACCCCTGCGCAGCCTGACCGACCCCGAACAACCTAGACAGCCCCAAAAATTCAACACCGGCAGACCTCCCTGGCACTAATCTGCAAACCCATGAGAGTAAAAAAAAGCCAGTCCGACGTCGCAATCACCGGGAAAAATTCCGACGAGTCGGAGCATCCTTCCCGACTCGTCCACCGACACCGAAGAACCCGGCGACACCGAGTGTAAACCGACGAGGTGTGTCGTACGGGCAAACACTACAATTCGGCAAGCGATCTGTCAGATGCGACATTTCGCCAACGTGCCGCATGGAACCGCCACCTCTCGACACCAAGAACTGCTCGTCGATCGATGGACAAATCGATGACGAGGATGCGCGCGCCGAACGTCGCGACGAGTCTTCCGTCGCGACAAGATATTCGCACGATCGCGCGGCCAATCCCGACGCCCACCGACAGCCAGCCCCGGATACAGCCAATCAGAATTCGTCACCCGTACGCTCACTTGCAAGACCGACTCTAAGGTCGGAGAAGAAGCCGGAAGCAGCGAGGCTGTCTTCACTTCGAGCCCAGGCGTGTGAGAGACGAGAGTGTGTGTGATTAGCGAAAGTTTTAAGGAATTATAAGGACTATTTTACGACGACTCGGCTATCCCCGTCGAGAATAAGACGGGGATAGCCGATCCGACAATTTATTGAAAGGAATATTGAGCGAAATATCGGACGGATTTGTAACCGATATTTTACGAGTGACCAGGTTGCGTGAGTAGCGCATAAGTTTTCCCCCGCCTGCCCTTTTTCGATTTTTCCCATCTTCCAGACCCCTGAAAATTTACCCGTGCCCCCTTTTTGTAATTCTAAGCGTTTTTCTTTGTATAATTTTTCGACCGTCGAGTACCGGCCGACACGTGCGCCGACATTCTTGAGTTATTCGAACACGTGCGCGTGAGTGGTGGTATTCGCGGGATTTTTCAGCGTGCGTTCCTTCAAGATATTATTATTCTTCCTTGTTCCCCGAGACTCATTATTGCGAGTATTTACCGATTTTCATTATTGTAATTTTGACCAGTTTTTTGTGTGCCGAGGTAATTTATCAAGAAGCCCTGGACAGTACCCTCGGCCTGAGAAGTCTCATCCCCCTTCCCTTCCCCCTTTTCCCTGCTAGCCGTGTGCCGCGCAAGTTAATAGATTTCTTTTCGTTTTTCTCCCTTTTTTTGAGTTACGGTGCTACACCGAGAAAGTAGCTGGCGCCCAAGTAGAGATTGACATTTTTATGAGTTTTTATTCTTTTTGATTCCGATTTAGTCCGACCATTCGTGTAGAGTTTTCACCGGCCAGCCCCCCCCCCCCCCCTTTCCGTGCGATTGACCCAGGCGAATGCCTTCCCAACCCTTATTATAGATCTAATTTTTTCCATAAGTTTTCTTCAAGTTGTTTTGTTGTTATTTTGCGAACTTTTCTTGATTATCATAATCAGTATTTTTCCCTGTGATTTTCGAATCCCTTCAACGTACCCGTACCGGCGTTGAAGCGGCAGTCATTTCCATTTTTCTTTGTTATTTGCTATTTATCCTACGACGGAATATTAAAGGTTATAATATTATAGTTTTCTACACAAAACGTCGGTACGTTATTTCCCCTTTTTCCCCTACCGTATATTCCTCGGATTGACCCGATTTTTGGAAAATAAAAGAATACCGCAACATCACAATTTATAAAGCACTTTCCATTAATATTCTGTACAAGACCTTGTTCAACAGTTACTCCCTTACCCATGTTAATCGAAGGCAAAAATCTCTCACGAACTGTATCATCATTTATTCTCACATAAAAAAGTTTCTTCGTTTTTGGTGGAAAAATCATACTTTCTCGGGTAAAAAATTCTATTTCTTTATCGCGAACCTTGAACATACTATTTTCATAGTCTATTTTAACCAAATTTTCTCGAAAATATTCATTAAACAAAATTCCATCTTGCTGAATAGGGACATTATTAGCCACAATATGAAACACCGCCTTTCGTCCCAAAGTTTCGATTATTACGTATCCCGATGTATAAACAAACTCATCCGTTATTCCACTAAGCCTCAGAATCTCATCTCTATATATCGGCTTATTTTCATTCAAACATTCTTCCTTTAACACGCTTTTACCGGCTCCCGTATCCAACAACATAATAACAGAATCTTGAAGGTCACCACTCTCCAACCGAATTGTGGGTGGAATAATTCCCTCCTCAGGTATCATCAAAAATACATCGATTATTCGAACCCGCTCATCGAACGCTGGGACGCACCCTTCGTTGAACATATTGGGTGAAAATTCGCCTTGGCCTCTGCCGGCGCACCCTTCACTGGCTGGCCACTCTCGTTTCCCTGCGTCGCATCTCGCCTGTTGTTATATTGTATCCATTGTGGACATTCATGCAGTATATGACTTCTGTTCCCACAATAATGACAAACCACGTTAGCATTATTTGACCGAGAGGGCTGATTAGCAGCTTGAGCATAAGACATTGCTCCTCTATCATTTGACATTTCGTTATTTCCGCGGTCAAAATCCGGGTTAAAATTCCGATTTTGATTAAAATTTGAATTGTAATTTCGATTCCGATTATTATTTGAATTGTAATTACGATTTTGATTAAAATTTGGATTGAAGTTACGATTTTCATTAAAATTTTGATTGCGATTATAATTTTTGTTGAAATTCCGATTTTGGTTGGGATTAAAATGTTTATTTTGATTAAAGTTTCGATTCTGATTAAAATTTTGGTTCTGATTGAAATTTGAATTTTGATTATAATGGGGTCGTGGGTTTTGATTGAAATTTTTGTTATAATTATGGTTTTGACGGCTATCGTCATAACTATTGGAATTAAAGTTTCCCGAATTTCGACTTTGTCGGTAATTTTGTTGAATAGGTTGTTGATTTTGACGTTCATCAGACGCTCTGTCACTTTCACTTTGTTCTTTTTGATTGCAAATATTGGTCCAGTGTCCTTTACGACCGCAAATTCCACATCCCATGTTTCTACATTTATCTGCCAGATGCCATCGTTTGTTACAATACTAACATATATCGATTACGTCATTGTTAGGTCCTCTGGGACATTTAACTGTAGTATGTCCTTGACCCTTACAGAATTGACAAATTATTACGTTTTGTTTTTCAGTATATGGTGCCATAGTTACTTCCTCTTCTGTGGGTTCAACAAATTTTATGTCAACTTTCTTTGTACCCCTGTCTACTTCTTTCGTTGTCATTAAATTAGGCTCTATTAGCTGTCTCAATTTATTACTCTCAGATATTTCCAATTCTATATCTAATGCTTCGTTTATTGCCTCCTCAAGCGAGTTTTGTTCACCTTTCATTTGACCCTTTATTTCTGATTTCAATCCCCGTTTAAAACTTTTAATTGCCATTTGCTCAATTAACCTTTTACTTTCCGCACTTAAATATCCTTCAGCGTAATGTTTTGACTCTTTCATTCTTGTAACACAGTGTCGTATTTTCCTTGCAAATCCATATACAATCTCATGGTGTAATTGTATGGTATTACTCAATTCTCCCGTTAGTTGAACTATATCTTTTGGAGTATCATATATACGCTGAAGATACTCTATATAAGTATGGAGTCTATCGAATTTAATATCGTTGACATCTTCCCAGATTTCGCCGACCAATTTACTTTTTGCCGCCCTCAACACTTCCGCTTTGGATTCCGGCCCTACCGATTTCATAGCGTTATCTAACCCTTCGAGATATTTACCCAATTTTCCCTTTTTCCATCAAATTCCGGAATTATTTTCACAGCTATATGCCACGCTCCTTTACCTTGAAATGATACCTTGAAAGGAGGCGAAGTATTGCTCCCACCTCCACTATCTCTTCCACCGCGATCACCTCCTCCACTATTATCATTTGTGTCACTCCCCCTCCATCATTCCTGTCATTGTTCAACTCGTCACCATGCCCATTAAATTCTCTTCTTGAATCCATATTTTCAAAAAGATTTCTCACTACTTCGTTTGATATAATTCCGATAGGTTTTTGGCGTGAAGTACCACAATTCGCAAAAATGTCCCGTAATTGTTCCTGTGTCGATATCGCCCTACCGCAAGTTCCAAAAGATATCAAATTCGCACCCGGTGTTGAGTCAATTTCAAATTTTCCCGATTCGCAATCACTATTATCCCTGTTGTCACTGGGCTCAAACGCAACTGTATTGTTTATTTGACTCGAACTTTTATCTTTTTCCGCAGATGATTCGTGATTTTCTTTATTTTGTTCCTCAACAGGAACGCACGGGGCACTTTTTGTTCTTATTGAAACTACTTTTATACATGATTTTATTGCTGATTTTGGTTTAATCGGAGTATCTACCGAACCAGATCTGAAACGGTGCGTTGATGATGCACTTATTCCCGAATTAAATCTAACACCCGGTGTAATATTGACTCTAGCCAAATTAAGTGCCAGTCGAGAAATATCGAGACTCAATAATGAGGATTCGCTATATGCTTTTATTAGCCCTTGTTGAAGCACTTCAACTCGATTCTCTACTCCACTCAGATTCTCGGTTTCAAGCCTATTTTCTATTTCACTTCGATTTTCTATTTCACTTCGATTTTCTATTCCACTTCTCTCTTCCGTCTCAGATAGTTCAGAACTGTCACCTTCATTTGTTTTTGTTCCGGATGAACATGGCTCAATTTCTTTTTCCTGATTCTCTGGCAAATCGTCATCCACCATACACTCGTCGTATGTTAATCCATCGGTAAATGTAGATCTTGACACTTTGGTTTTCACCTCTGGCAATGATTTAGAAATGTTTGGCTTTGAAATTTTTTTATCTCCTGGATATTCGTGGAGGCATTTATCGGAAACACGTCCCTGAGAAGAGTGTTATATTTTATTTATTTATCTACGCGTTATCATTATTAAATTTACAGATTTTATTTGTTTATTTATTTTATTTTATTTCATTCAAAATTATTTTTATTTATTTTATTTTCTTTGGAATAGTTTATTTATTTATTTATTATTATTTTTTAATTGAAGATTGTTCACTTATTTCTAGCATGCAAACTCTTTTGATCCCGGACGAACCCCAATTTTTATGTTACGTCCTGATCAGCTTTTTCCTGCATCTACGGTCAAGGAGATTTCTCTCCTTATTACGCGTTTATCGAATGTGACGCTTTATCAGAACATTGCCCTTTTGAATCTAACTGATAATTATTTGATAATTATTTAACATCACTTAAACTAATAATGATGCCTCTAAATATTTTCCCCAGATGCTAATAACTAATTCCCTGCTATTGACTATTTTATTTTACTATTCTACGGATAGTAAAAACACGATTTAAAAATGTTAATTAATTTCCCTGATGGTTATAATAATAGATAATAATAATTCATGCATTTTTATAACAATTTTATGTTAACGATTTGACCCAATTTATATTTCATTCGTGATTCTATTGGTTAATTACTTCATTCATTATTTTCCGACCAATTTCCCATGTTTATTTCATTTTAACGTTGTTTCTATTAGCAATGATTGAAGATGTTTTTAATACTAATTTGAATAATTATGCCCCGAGAGGTGCTGCACTCGTAAGCACCGACGGTGATTCTTTTAATCAGTCGCCTCGAGACAGTCACACGGATTTTCCGGCTGCACCGCTGTGTGCGTATATGTATCTCTTCGCTCTACGTGTTGGAGCGATAAGGCTCCGTCTTCCGACGCATATAGCCAAGGATTCGAATTGCCTTTTGCGTTCTAATTGAAACAATGGGATCTTCAGGTTGCCTAAGGTATGCTCACTGCTGATGATACCTCTCCAGCAACCCGAATATTCCCTTTCGATATTTTTCTGTTATTCAACTGTTGCTATGCCAATCACTAAATCGAATCATTCAGTGCTGGCTGACGCATAGTTAATTATTGAGAACGTAATTAATTCTCGGAGAATATTTATTTTCATGCATTTTCTAGGATTCTCCTGTGACTATTATTTTATTAGAGTTTTTACTGAATTTTCCTCAGTTGCGTCAGTGAATTTGGTCGAAAATTCACAGGACGTAACAATATCATTCAGCGAATTAAAAGTGCAAATAAAATGCCGAAATATCCCAAAAATATCACGGACGATCCGGAACATTTCGGCAAATTGCTGTGTGAGTTGGTGCCGTTTCGTGCTGTACTTGAAACAAATCATGAGCTCTCGAGAGACGTCGTTAGAGCGTTAACGAAGAAAATTTATAAATATGAACTGCGGCTCTCATGTAGGGAGTACTTACGAAAGTAGATATCACAGAATTTTCAATGGATTTTACGCTTCTCACATCAATATGGTGTTCAGCAATTCGTCGGGAGCGACAAGATATAGTGCCTATTTTTCGATATTTTATGAATCCGTATCATGTGGATACTATGTATTCATTATATTCTTTTTACAGTCATACGTATCAGCATTTGGGAAAAATCGCCAAAACGAAGATGTGCCCTCGTGGACGAGACCCGCTTTTAGCGATAACGAGACTGCTGAGTAAGTGCAAAATTTTTATTTATCTGCGACACTCGCAAGTGACTTACACTTTATTACGAGCAATGTAATTTTTTTATTTGCAGGATGAATGACGGAGACGGACTGGTGCAAATCGATCGACAAGCAGAACAGAATAATCAAGAGAAAGATCCAGAAGGACAGCGAGATTAATCGAATGAGGGGCCACAAGTATTTAAAGGATTTACTCCGGAAGCTGTAGGGGTCTCTCTCAAAGAGGCAGCGTCATTTGAACAGGTAAGAACGGCCTAAGCAAAATTAAAGAATCTACCTTAATTAGACGGGCAAAAAAGGCTATTTTCACGAATGTTTTTGACCGGTATTAATTATAAATATGGATATAAAAAGTGTTAGGCCTAAAAAAATACACTCTTAAAATACACAAAAAAAATTTTTTATATTCATTTTACTCAGTTTTCGTACAGAAAAATGGGGAAGAAGACAGGTTAAAAAAAAAGATGGGTGTGCGCTGTTGATAAAATCTCCGGAATGGATTATCTAAAAAAAAGGTTTTAGATTCAGTAGGTAAATGGCTATAGCGCATATCATACGATTTTTGCTTCCTCATAGAGGAAGCTATGTTTTTGTGAAAAACATTTTTTTCGAGATTTTGATGTGAGCGTACTAGAAATAGTCGAAAACGTTGAGAAATGTGATTTTCAGCTGGCGTCCGGATGTATGTGTATGTGTGTGTGTGTGTGCGCGAGTGTGAGCGTGAGCGTGCGCGTTCGCGTGTGCGTGTGCGTGTGCGTGTGCGCGAGTGTGAGCGTGCGCGTGCCCGTGCGCGTGTGCGTGTGCGTGTGCGAAACGGCTTGAGATAGCGGGTTGAAATTTTGTACACTAATAGATTGGTCACGTCTCTTCCTTCGATATAATTTTTATGAAGATTGAAAACCGTTTCAAAATTTTACGCGAATTTGAAATTTTTGAAAAAAGTCTGTGGTAGCTCTAACTTTCTCAAACTTTGAGCTATCGTCATAAAACTGCACACGTATATAGTATTTTTATCAAAGACTTTTGGTATTGAATTTGGCCGAAATCTACCTGAGGGATAAGATTTTATCGAATTTTGACTTTTTTGAAAAATTACTAAACATGCTCTAATTTGAGTAAATATGGAGGTATCGAGTTTAAATTTGGCACAGGAATGGACTAACAGTGTACAATGTTTCGTATTGAATTTGGCAAAAATTGATCCAACCGTTTAAAGTTTATGGGATTTTGAACATTTTGAATTTTTCAAATTTTTTTGACAGCAGTTTCTCAATCAAGCATGACGCAAAGAGTAAAATAAGTTATAGTTTCATAATCAGCGCTGAAGATTAGATTTAAAATTGCCTTAAAACTTTTTTTACTGTGTTTTAATTATAGCTTCGTCTATGAGGAAGCCGAAATGGCACATCGGAATTATCATAGAGGAAGTTATGATCAAAATCGTAAAATATGAGGAAGTAATTGTGCCAATCACTTTGCACGCTTTTTTTTCTTTAAATGACAAAATGGCGCCCATTTTTCCAAAAACTACGAAAAAACACGTTTTTTCATCGTTTTTTGCAAAAAAAAAATAGTTACACTCAAAATTTCAAAATTCGTATGATATGCGCTATAGCTATAGTCATAAAGAAGATGTGGTAACATTTTAGTAAGGGTCGGTTGAATAGTTTCGGAGATTTTATCAACAAGCCGTCCAGAAACGTCATTTTGACAAAAACGCGTTACAGTTTTCTTTGACGAAAAATCGTGAAAAAATCTTACTTACGTCTAATCAGCGATGCCTGCACCATACATTATGCCTTCAGTTTCTTCATAGCGCTCATTTTCATCCAAAATAGCCTGCCTTCGTTTCGTTCTGGCTTCCTTAGAGGCATCGCTGCTGCGGCGGTTCGCAACTTGTATGCGTGTTCTGTTACGGTCAGCGACGAACTGCTCGGCGGTCGGGCCGAGTTTGACGCCCATTACTTCCAAGATTTTTAATATTGGCTGTAATCCCTTGTTAAAAATACAAGCAACTGTTTGACACGCTATTTCGTATCCAGTCGCAATCATCGGACACGAATTGATGTATTTTTCGCCACACTCACACTTTACACAAAGATTAAAACCGAGTCCTCGCTGTCCATACTTTGTGAATGAAACATCTTTATCACACACTTTACATTTAAAAAACTCTTGTAACGTAGAAAAAACCAGGAAAAACTGTATAACACTGTATCCTGATATTTGATCTACGTATCTTTCGACTTTTTTAACTTCGCCGCAGATGTACTAGCATGACTTGTATTTGCCTCATGGGCATGTGGAAGCACTCCATGAAATTTTCGCTTTTTCGGCTTCGAACCTGGACGTCTCCAGTTGGCAGTTTGATGTACACTCTTCTTTTCCATTTCGGTAATCACGAGCACAGATGTTGACGGTTGAAAATTTCACACACGACTAATGTAGAGAGAACTTTGTAACTTGGATTTCAGGTACTTCTTGCTCCAAAAATGCTAATGTAAAGGTCTCCTTCGGAGAATAAGCGATCATAAACAAATAGTTTTAGTACGGATAGTATATTTACAAAAGGCAGCAGTTCCGCATGTATACAAAGGCAGGTAGGTAGTACCGCTCCGAGCGGTGCGTATATTAGCGCCCTGAGGTAGCTAATTAAACGTCGCTCAAAAGTACCCTTAGACTCGGATCTTTATAAAATTTTAGTATGATACTTTTAAATATGTATACTTTCGAAAAATGCAATAAAGAAAATCGATTTTTTGAAAATTCTAATTAGGGTAGACCCCTTAAGATAATGAAGTGTTATACCGACTGAGCTCATGAGTGCGCGGTAGATAACACAATTGGCGATCGTGGTGGTGCATAAAACAATGACAGAAACGTGTGTCACTTCACCTTAATAATGTATATACATGAATTAAAGTACTTACATTCCACGTAACATAGTTGAACCTTCTAATGCCGCGTACGCGTAAGCTGCCAAATATTTCGCCTCTTTGGACTGCTTATTGAAGGCGGCGACATACCGTGCCGGGTTGGCCATTCCCAAATATACACCTGGATTTGATTATTATTATTATTATTATTATTATTATTATTATTATTATTATTATTAGTATTATTATTATTATTATTATTATTATTATTATTATTATTATTATTATTATTATTATTATTATTATTATTATTATTATTATTATTATTATTATTATTATTATTATTATTATTATTATTATTATTATTATTATTATTATTATTATTATTATTATTATTATTATTATTATTATTATTATTATTACAACGGTATACTAGTTCTCGAATTATTTGCCACTACGGTTCTAAATGCTTCATTGTACGGTTTTGAACTGCTCGAATATAATTTCGTACTGTGCTGATTTTAGTTTTATCTCAACCTCTAATCGGAGTTGAGATAAGGGAGGGAGGGAGGGAGGGAGGGAGGGAGGGAGGGAGGGAGGGAGGGAGAGGGAGAGAGAGAGAGGTGGAAGAGCTGGCTGGAGCGTGCGGGACAGCTGGTGACGGTGTATCGTTGAGTCGCGCCATCTTCGATTTTCCATGCGTCGACGGCTGGCTAGCGTCGGGCCCAACGGATCCTCTCTCTCTTATGCGTAGAGCGTGTTGTGTAGCGTAGTGGCGTAACCGTGTAGCGGCCAAGGGATGAAGTCTTAGAGTGTACACAATTCCCAAAATTGGAAAAGGCTCTTTAACCGTCCAATGGCCATCTTCCAGTAATTGCGCACTAGTGGGAGGAAAAACTATAAGTTTGGTAGTTTCAACGAAAAATCACCTTGTTCCGTTTGGACTTTCCAGCGCTACTCATCGTGGTTGCGTCTGGTTATTTCGTATTCGGTGTACATTTAATTTGTGTTCGCGATAATACAAATTAAACAAAAATGTCCGCACAAGTGCTACGCGGAATTATTGTCGAAGTGGTGAATGTCCCGCGCCAGTTCGCTTCAAGTTCATCGGAAAATCTCTTGGAGGCTTCTACCGAGAGATCGTTAAGGTGTTTGCGTTACAACGCGTTAACAAGACGGTTCAAGCGTGTTTTGAGTCATCTACCTCTCACCAGTATGGTAAAACTTTATAGGGGTGGAATATTCAGTGGTGATTTTGAAGTGTTAAAAATTGTTTACGCGGTGTTGAGTGGATCCTCGCTTCGTTCTTCGAGGGATGCTGTTGCTCTCCGTGAAGAGCTAGCGATGCATGGTGAGTAAACTTTCTTGAATATATAAAATTTCTTTTTTTTACTTGTCGTCGAGATGCTACCGGGTCTCTTGATCTTGTTAGCGAATATATGCATATTGGTTCCTCAGTTTTTATGAAAAAAAAAATTTCGACATTTTGGTGTCGGAGTTGTCAAAATGTTTCAAAATAGTCCGAAAATTACAGTAAAAAAAAAATGTCTTATATTGTCGTTTTGCAGAGGTTCGAAGACAAGCTGCGGAGGCTGACGATATCAACGATATATGGGCTCTAGCAGACGTGCAGGACGTGAATTTTGACGAGCCATTTGGTGAGATCGCCGTGGCCCCCGCGAATCTTCGTGGTGATTTCGATGAGTCTACAGAGCTCGAGCGGGCCCTGGTAGATGTTCAGGAGATCGATTTTGAAGGTACGAGTACAGCGGGGGATTCATTTATTGATTATTTTTTTAAATGAGCTCGAAATATGTATATTAATTTTTATTTAATTTTTGTTTTTAGAGCCCATGATCCTGGAGTCACCGACGAATGCCTCTGATGCTGCGGTGAACGCCGAGATCGCGCATGAGCAATCCGAAGCGGTGCTACCTTCGATTAATATTAGTGAAGGTGTGTGTGTGTGCGTGCGTGCGTGCGTGCGTGCGTGCGTGCGTGCGTGCGTGCGTGCGTGCGTGCGTGCGTGCGTGCGTGCGTGCGTGCGTGCGTGCGTGCGTGCGTGCGTGCGTGCGTGCGTGCGTGCGTGCGTGCGTGCGTGCGTGCGTGCGTGCGTGCGTGCGTGCGTGCGTGCGTGCGTGCGTGCGTGCGTGCGTGCGTGCGTGCGTGCGTGCGTGCGTGCGTGCGTGCGTGCGTGTGTGTGTGTGTGTGTGTGAGTGTCGTTGATCAGCAGTGCATCATATTTATATGATATATAAGTTTTCATGTTTTTTTTTGTTTTGTTTTCAGATCTACTGAACAGTGATAGCGCCGACGACGACGATGATCTCGTTCTCAGCGCAAGAAATTTGTCGCTGGTGGAAATGAGTGCCATGGAGACTGGTGCGGTGATTGCCGTCGAAGAAGAACTCGCTGAAGCTGACGATGCAGAGCTCTCCATATACAATGGGGAGTTTATACCACCGCCACACCCCATTGAGGTCGATGTTTAGATCGGGGGTGGTTCGACAGTGGAACCTGTAGCAGGGCCGTCGCGACAAGTTCTGCCGTCACAGTCTCCCCCAACAACGCCTGGACCAGCGGAGATCGAAGAAGAAGAATATCCTCCGTCCGGTGAGTCGAAAATTATCCACCGTGTAGAAACGAAGCGTTATTTCGATAGATTTAAGACTTCGGGGACTGTAATGACGGTCAAAATCCGCGAGCCTCCCGCAGAAGCAAATCTGGTAGAATGGTTAGAGGACGCGATACGCGAGTTACATACGCTCATCGTTAGCGGTTCCGAGTTAACGGATATGATCGGGGTAGAATTTCGGTCAAACGCGTTCACGCGATGCCCATCAGGCATATCTTGTAGGCCCGTTGCTGATATCCACTTTGACGATTTATTTAAAGCCATAAATAGTGTATCGCAGAGTGCTGCAGGCTTCAACATCGACGACTCATTTATTATAACGAGCAGCATAGTTTCGATGCCTATAGGAGCAGGGCGCCCTAAAAAAGCAATGGGGGAAAGTTTTTGGTCAAAAAAATCAGTCATCCAGTTTCGGAATAATGACAATCTCTGTCTTCCGCGAAGCATCGTGGCCGGTAGAGTTTTCGCGGAACGTGGTCAAGTTCGTCATGGAGACCTTCAAAAGCGGTGGGATAATGTACACAGGGAAAGGTCTATACTTCAGCGTACGTTAGCCGAAGAATTAGTTAGAGCTGCTGATCTACAGATCCCGGATGCTGGGTGCGGAATACCAGAGCTGCAGGCATTCCAGAGGGTACTGGCGCGGGATGGTATTGCGCTGGTTATGTACGATCGCGACTCTTTCGGCAGTAGTGAGCCACCTTTTTTCGACGGCACCGCTACAGTGCTACGGTGGGCACCGAAAGTCGTACACCATATTTATTTAGTGCACGACTCTCGTGAAAACCACTATGGTTTAATCCTGAACCTCCCGGCGGCTGCAGGTGGTGCGTTTTTCTGCGTCCCATGTGGTCTAGCGTATGATAGGATAACTGGTCATCAGTGTCGACAAAAGTGTCCGCACTGTATGACCAGTCCTCCATGCGATTCGAACGCAGCGAAGATTCACTGCACCGACTGTCGGCGTTTCTTTCGCGGTAATGACTGTTTTGCAAGTCATAAAGCCCTAGGCTCGCACGGTCCGCGAGCACGCTTGTGCGATATGCTGCAGTCCTGCGAAACATGTCTGCGTCAGATTTCGAAGAAGGATGGTGTAGAGCATGTATACGGGGAGTTCTATTGTAGAACTTGCAAAGAGAAACGCCCCGAAAATCATAAGTGCTTCATGGCACCGGTGCGTCCGCTAAAAAAATCCGACAAGCCCGATATTTTTATCTTTTATGATTTTGAAACACGCCAGGAACTCGAGGTCGTTGGAGCCCCTGATACGTATGTGCATGAGGTGAACCTGTGTGTCAGCCAGCAGCGTTGTACACAGTGTATAGACAAGGATGACGAGGGTTGGGAGTGTGGACTGTGCGGAGAGGAGGCCGCGGAAAAAATCTTCAAGGGAAATCCTTTGGCGGCGTTTGTAGAGTTTGCATTGAGAGAGAGGGACAACGTTGGCCGCGTTATCTGCATAGCTCATAACGCGAAAGGGTTCGATGCCCAATTTATTCTCCGATACATTGTCGAGGAGAAACGCGAGATGCCTAAATTAATCACAAACGGGACTAGCATCATGGAGATGAGAATCGGAAAAGTAAAGTTTATAGATAGCTTAAATTATTTTCACATGCCACTCTCGAAACTCCCAAAAGCCTTCGGCTTAGGAGAAAATATTTTTAAAGGGACTTTCCCGCATCTTTTCAACAAGATGGCTAATCTATAGTACATAGGTCCGCTACCTCCTCTCGACGTCTATTCTCCTGACACTATGTCTCCGGTGGACAGAACCGAATTTCTGGCGTGGTATGAGAAAACTCAGAGCTCAGGATACGAGTTAGATTTCCAGAGGGAAATCGTAGCTTATTGCCAAACGGACGTAACGATTCTTCGGAAGGCTTGTGCAGCTTTTCGGAGAATCTTTATAGAGCGTGGGGATGTATGTCCGTTTAACGAGGCGGTGACCATAGCCTCAGCGTGCAACAGAGTTTTTCGGCGAAACTTTCTAGAGAAAAATAAAATATCGGTCTTGCCGCGAAACGGTTATCGCCGGGGTGATAGACAGTCTGAGATAGCATTAGAATGGTTGGTATGGTGTGATCATCGTTTGGGCAAGCAGATTGAACACGCAGGCCGCGGACGCGAACATAAGCTAGTCGACGGTACGCGTGTAGATGGCTACGTTCAAACGGACGACGGTGTACGGCATGTACTACAGTTTCACGGGTGTTTTTTCCATGGCTGTGACAAGTGTTACACCAATACGCGTAAGCGGGAGGAAGTGTGGTACGGCAGCACGCTCAATGATCGGTACCAACGAACATTGAATACCTCCGAGCGTATAAAATCTCTCGACTATACACTTCATGAGATCTGGGAGTGTCAATATATACAGTTAAAGTCAAGAAACCCCGAGATTAACAACGTTGTGAGCGGCCATCCGCTTCTCACTGAGAAACCGCTAAATCCGCGTGATGCATTTTTCGGGGGCCGTACGGGAAACACACGCAGTTATTGTGAAACTCGCGGTGCCGAGAAGATTCGTTATGTTGATGTATGCTCGTTGTACCCATACATTTGCAAGTATGGAGCTTTCCCCATCGGTCACCCCGTGATATACACTGCCGATACGTGTCGCGAGATAACTGGGCCGGATCACGATTTAAGCAGCGTTGAGGGACTCGTACGATGCAAAGTGTTGCCGCCTCGAAACCTCTACCATCCTGTGCTTCCGGTGCGTATGCATAATCGGCTGATGTTTGCATTATGCCGAAAATGCTGCGAGGGGATGCATCAGGAGGCATGCCCCCACGAGAACGAGGATGATTGAGCTTTTGAGGGTACCTGGGTATCCTGCGAACTCCTTAAAGCTGTAGAGAAAGGCTACAAAATTTTAGATGTTTACGAGATCTGGCAATATGAGGTAGAGCGGTACGATCGACAAAGTCAGACCGCCGGTCTCTTTGGTGGCTACATCAACCTGTGGCTAAAAATTAAGCAGGAAGCTAGTGGTTGGCCGTCTGAATGTACAACTGCTGAGAGTAAAACAGCGTACGTTAGCAGTTTTCGTGAGGCTGAGGGTGTTCAATTAGATCCGGAGCGCATTGAAGTAAATCCTGGTTTGAGATCAGTAGCAAAACTATGCTTAAACTCGTTTTGGGGAAAATTCGGTCAACGTGAAAATCTACCGAAGACAGAGGTTGTCACTACACGCCAAAGACTTTTAGAGCTATTGCACGACCAAAGCTGCGAGGTCAGCAAGATTATTCACGTTAACGATGCGGTAATGTACGTTTGCTGGCGTAATACGGAAGAAAGCACTGAAGTAAGCCCTCACGTGAACGTCGTGATAGCCGCGTACACGACTGCGCAGGCGAGGTTAAAATTGTATTCATATCTCGAACCGCTAGACAAACGCGTCCTCTACTATGATACAGATTCGTGTATATATCTAAGTAGTGGTACCGCAGGAGAGTATGAAGCGCCTTTAGGGAATCTACTCGTGGAGATGACAGACGAGTTGAAAGATTACGAACCGAATAGTTTTATAAAGCGTTTCGTGTCGGGTGGACCTAAATTTTACGGCTACATGGTACAGAAAGCCGATGGTACAGAGCTCACAACCTGCAACGTGAAGGGTATCGGACTCAATTTTAAAAACGGGGAAAAAATCAACTTCGATTCCATTTGTAAATTGGTTCGAGAACCCGGTACAAGTATTACCGTGAAATTTAGTGCTATTCGACGCGATGCGTTTCATCTTGTGACCACGCGGCAAGAATCAAAGACTTGCAAACCCGTCCTTGTCAAGAGGCGACGATGGGGCGAGCACGATTCTCTGCCGTATGGTTACATAGGCTAAGGACATTAGAAGTAGTTATAAATTGTAAATATTGTAAATAAAAAATTGCCATATTCTAATTTTAGGCGCAGGTTATTTATGGCAGTTATACTCCGATCTCTGCGAGGAAGAATACCGTAGACGGGGGTCTATTTCTAAGATTTATATCTAGTATTGTACGTAATTGTATTATCACCTGTAAAAAAAAAATAAATAAAAAATAAAAAATGGATTTATTCTAAAAAAAAATATACATATGATTTGTTGAAACCACTTCTCCTTCTAGCCTATCATATGCCTTAATAAGCTTCTGAGGCATATGTATAACCGCAATAATTAGCTGATTTGAACCGGTAGTACATACCGGATAAGTTTATTGTGTATGTAACTCTGCGCACGGTGGCGGGGTGGCAGCGGCGGCGGTGGTGACGACTGATAGAGTAGCGGGGACGTTTCTCACTAATTATGTTTAATTATTATTATGTTTCAGAATCCAATGTATCGAATCCGCTAAACGATAGCGCGGCCGAATTATTATTCGCCGATCTGGCAGACTCCGGTTACATGACCGACACTGTTACAATAAGAGATATTTTTATTTAACAAATAAAATAATATTTTTTTACCAAATCTGTTTTATATATATTAATACGCTCACACTCCTCAAACCTCACTATTCGATATGGACCCGCGTTGGAAACACCCGTGGACATCCATAATCGCCGGTCCTACCGGGTGTGGTAAAACATGTTTCGTAAAAAAGTTTTTAAAATATATTTCGGATATGGCTGACGTAGAGTTTGCTCGCATTCTTTTTTACTATTCGGAATGGCAGGACGGGTATGCCGATTATTCTAAAAATATCGAATTTTTGGAAGGACTACCCCAAAGTTCAGATATTGCAGGGGATCGTAGGCCAAAACTTTTAATTATTGACGACCTGATGCGTGAATCTTCAAATGGCGAAATTGTAGACTTATTTACTAAGGGGAGTCACCATAAAAATATTAGCGTGATTTTTATAACGCAAAATATTTTTCACCAAGGTCGTGGGCAGCGGGATATTTCCCTTAATACAAATTATATCGTAGCTTTTAAAAATCCTCGTGATCGCGCACAAATTTCGCATCTGGCACGTCAAATTTACCCCGAAGATCCAAAATTTTTACAAGAAGCTTACCACGATGCAACTTCGAAACCGCTCGGTTATTTGCTTCTAGATTTGAAACAGTCTACTCCCGACAATTGTCGATTCCGCACGTGCATTTTTCCGGATGATTCCCATAATTTTGTATATGTGCCAAAACGAGGATCTAGCTCTCGCTAATTTATCAAGTATAAATAAGCAGTACGGAGTGTCTGAGCATCATTCGAGTCTCTGCTATGGCTCCAACAACAACGGCTAAAGCTTCACTTGGGAAGAAGAATATAATCTTACTGCATGCTCTATGCCATCTGGAGAAACATCAGCGCGATTCATTATTACATAAGATAGATCGAAACGGCGTTCGATGTATTTGTGAGTGTGCGTTAAATACATTGAACGGTGCAGTCCCGCTGAAAAAGAGTGAACGAATAAAATTGTCTAAATATAAAAAAACTTTACGCCGCCTCGTAAATAAAACTGGTAGTTGGAAGACGAAAAAAACGTGCAATTGTGCAAAAGGGAAGTGGATTCTTACTACCTCTTCTTCTCCCAATCATAGGCACTGTGCTGTCTAATATTTTCACACGTAGTTGATAAGATGCAGCACGCAAAGAAAATGGTTTTAGTGCCTCAAGATGCTGTCATGCCCTCGCGCGAGCAGATAGAGCAAACGCGCTCCGTTCAAACACCAGGCACGACACTCAGTAGACTCGATGCCGAAATGGATGATATACTGCGCTCAGTGACGTCGACGAACCAACGTGAAAAATTGAAACTTTACCAGCAAGTTTTACAACGCCACCAATTTTTTGTCGACGAGGAGAGGCGACCTAAAATTATCACAACCTCTTCGGTAAGCGGTAAGCCTGCCGAGCAAATACCTGAGGAAGCTGCGCAATCAACTACTGAAGCTGAGAAGATATCCGATGAGGTTATTGTGGCTAGTGTACCAAAAACATATAGAAGACAAGCGGAGCAGTTATTGAATCATTTGCATGCCAGCTCCAACACCACTCTAACGTGGGATAAATCGGGAGTGGTTCATATAAACGGTGAACCAATAAAAGAATCGAACATTATAGATCTTGTAAATGATACTATGCGCCATAGAAAAACTGTGCGGGCTATTGGTCGTGAGCAATTTGGAAATGAACTCCGGCGTTTAGGGATCCCTCGTGAATTTATCGGCAATACAAGCCTATTGTATGAGAGTCTGAATCTCAATACACCTCTAAATTCTAGACGAAACTTGGCAAAGTCAAATCCCAATACACCGGATACAAGTCAGAATAGCTTACATTTATCAGACAGCAGACGTTAAAACATTAAAACTGTAATAAAAATAGAATGGATATATTAAACAAGTTTTATTATGATCCTACGCATCACGCTGGATACGCCGGAGCCCCAAATCTAATTCATGCGGCTGATAAAGAGAAAATTCCTCGTGAGGATGTGACTAACTGGCTGAAAACACAGGATGCTTATACACTTCACAGACCTATACGACGACGATTTCCGCGTCGACACTACGCCGTCGATAATATCGATGACGTATGGGAAGCTGATCTCGTTGATCTGCGCTCTCTTAAAGATGAAAATGATGGCTCTGTTTATCTTTTAGTGGTTATCGATGTTCTCAGCAAGTATGCATGGGTTGAGACGCTGCGCGATAAAACTTGTGCAGAAACTACACAAGGGTTCAAACGAATACTCTCTCGAAGCAGTGGTCGAGCGCCTGTATGGCTGCAGACAGATCGAGGCAAAGAATTTGTCGGTAGCGTTTTGCAGCGATTTTTGAAGAGTCGTGGAATAAATTTCCGGGTTGCCCGAAACCCCGATATCGAAGCCGCTATTGTAGAACGTTTCAACAGAACATTAAAGGAGCGGATGTGGCGATATTTTACACATAAAAATACACGACGCTATATCGATGTATTACAATCTACAGTCCAAGCTTACAATGATACAAAACACTCTACTATCAAGATGCAACCGGCGGCCGTGACTCTGTACAATGCGGCGATCGCACGCGCAAATATGGTGAAACGATACAGGCTGTGTCACAAAGTGCCTAAATACAAGGTCGGTGAGCTTGTACGCATCAGTAAAGCAAAGTCTGCGTTCGAGAAAGGTTACGAAGCTCGCTGGAGCAAAGAAATATTCAAGATTCACAAGATTATTACAAATAGACAACCGCCCATATACGAACCGGTTGATTTGAACGACGAGGAAATTGACGGTTTTTTCTATGAAGAAGAATTAAGCGTTGTAGAGAAGGAAATTGAAACGGAAGAATTTTTAATTGAAAAAATGCTCAAGACTAAAGGGAAAGGCCGTAATAAACAATACTTTGTTAGCTGGCGAGGATACCCCGAAAAATTTAATTCCTGGATACCTGCATCAAATATAGTGAATAAATAGTAGCAAAATTAAAAAAAAAATGAGAGATCAATTTTACCTTGTGCTACCGAGCAACAGTAGTATGCAGTACTACCCCGATAATACGGTGGCACATTATATAACACAGCTTCCAAAGCAATTGAAGATGTCTGGAGAATGGGCTGTAGCCTTAACAGAAATTCAATTTCCTCGTACGTTTCTGCATGTAGATGAGATAAATAAAGCTGATGGTGGGACGCCTCCAATAACGTCTCTTAGTAACCAATATCAGTGGGTTAAGATTAACAATAACCGTAACTCAAAAAAGACTATCATATCACTGAGTCCTTCTACACTTCCGCTAGACACAGAATCTACTTTAGATTCTATACCACAACACGCTGAGAAAAAGCTAGCTACCTCACAGACGACTACCCCGCAAGATAATACTACCGACAGCGTCACGCGAAAATATACTAAGCATCCGAAAACTCACAAAGTTATAATTCCTGCTGGGCTCTACGTCAGTGTGAAATCACTAATCGACACCATTAATAAAACGGATGTATTCAAAGATCATATCTACCTTGAATATAATGAGGATATTGGTGGGATTGTAAGCTTGAAACGAGTACCTGATAGCTGCGTTGTAGATAAGTGTATACTTCCACATCTTATATGTCTTGATGATAAACTTTCTAAAGCTTTGGGTTTCGAACCCGGAAAAATTATGGATATTCATAAACAATCGGTATTTATCGCAAATTATCCTGCTAATTTATCGCTATCGCTTCCTGATAAACTATTCGTATATACAGATATATGTGAAAATTATATAACCGGCGATGCTCAGACACCTCTGTTACGCATCGTACCTGTAGATAATACAAATTATATTTATGGGTCTACGCAGACTAAATCATTCTCCCCGCCAATTTACATACCTTTATTACGGACTGAATTCGGCACGATTGAGATAGATATAAGGACCGACACTGGTAAACCTGTACCATTCCAGAGTGGAACGTTGACCGCTACATTACATTTTAAGCGTATACGATAAAATATATCGCTATGGATCGATATATTGATCATTACGAGCGTCAGGTTGGCGGTGGGATTGACCGCGTTTTCATTGGTGCTCCCTATCAACGAGGCCATGGTCTAGGAAGCTTTCTCAGTGGTTTATTTCGACGTGCATTACCATTGCTCACGCGAGTCGCTCGCGCTGTCAGAAAAGAAGCGCTACATGCTAGTATGAATATATTAGGTGATGTTGCGCACAACACTCCCTTCAAAGATTCATTCAGAGCCCGTATGACCGAGAGTGGGAGAAATTTGAAGCGCAAGGCCGACGAAACATTTGAAAGTCTCATGCAGGGTTCAGGATATAAAATACAGGACCGCTCACCGCAGCATCATTCGTTGTTCGGTCACGCTAGTCCTCACATCAGTACTCCTACGCTTAGAGCTCTAAAATATACGAAAATTCGTAAGCCTAGAAAAACTACGAAGAAAAAGAAAAAAGTTTCAACCGATAAACGTATCAAGAAAAAGGGCCGTAAACCAACAAAGTCTAAGAAAAAGGCGAATAAAAAAACGAAGAAGACTAAAATTGCTAAGCGTAAAAAACGCACCGTTGCAGATATATTTGGATAATTAACTAAATAAAATGTCTTTCTTACACGTACTGGTGCGTCGCTTGAGACGCTAGCATTATTCGCATATATTGTATTCCATTTATTCACGCTTCTTAAACTGTTCAAATATATTTTTTCGAATAACAGTAGGGAAACAAAAAGAAATAGTTTGTATCTTCTCTCGTCCAGGCAAAGGGATTACCGGTGAGGTACGACACCAGGTACGGGCCGCCAGATGTTTTATTACTTGCAATCGAGGATGGTCGCCAAATGTTTTATTGCCGCTCTGAGTCACGGGCTTTTTCACTCTTTTCCGAAGACATGCGCTTCACGAGATAATTAGGTTTTTCCTAATTTCAAAAAGGACGTACCTCGCAGGAGCCCTTCTGCTTCGATGAGGGAATATAATTGGTTATTGGCAAAAAGGGGGATCCAATCGGATCGTAGAATTTCCCGCCAACGAAAATCAGGAGACTAATTTTCTTTTCTCAGTATTTTTTTGACTCAACAGAAAAAGTCAGTCTTGATTCACCACTCGCGGCAGACACAGCTAACTGCTCGCGAACAAGTATACAATCGACACACGCGGCAGACACAGCTAGCTGCTCGCGAATAAATTCATTCAACACAAGCGGCAGACACAGCTAGCTGCTCGCTACCTCCATATTCAAAATCAGTTTTTATTCGTCCTATATTTTAAGCCTTTTTGTAATTGTTGAATTTTTAAATATTAAACACTCGACGAAATCCACGGCATTTCTCATCTTTAAACATAAATGGTTGTGTTAAATTAATTTGGAGCACAACGGTGTACGCGTAAGGTGTCGTCGTTATAAACATTAACGTAGTCGAAATTTACGACTTCGACGAGGATCCAAAGGTTCCACGGCGCGTTACCGCACCACGTTCACTCTTGCGAGTGCTTGAAATCAGAGCTAGATTTATTCACTCTCCCACCAACGTAGACAAGTATAGAAGGTTCTCAAGGAATTCATTATAAGCCCATTTCTTCACTGACAGATGAGGCTCCCATTGAATTTGTTGTCCCCGGTCATGGTGATGAATACATTGATCTAGCCCACACAATGCTAAACTTACGTATTAAGATACAACCCAGGAACGGCGCCGTTGACGCTCATGATAAAGTAGCACCTGTTAACAATCTACTGCATTCATTATTCAATCAACTAGATGTATCATTCAACCAGAAACTTGTATCACCCTCGAATAATGCCTATGCGTACCGAGCATACATTGAATCACTACTGACTTACAAGGCTTCAACAAAAGCCTGTCAACTCGGCGCCAGTATGTGGATAGATGATACACCGTTACACTTCAACTCTCAACCAGTTTCGATGGCTGCGCCGGCTGAGGGTAGACAAGCCCCCGTGCAAGCGAACAAAGGTTTAGCTGCGAGGCAGGCTATAATGGCGAATGGTAAAACGGTAGATCTTACCGGATATCTACATTCTGATATCTTCAATCAGGAAAAGTTTTTACTCAACGGTGTTGAACTACGCCTTCGTCTTATACGCTCGAGAGATGCTTTTTGTCTTATGGACGCGTCTGGGAAGGATTATACGGTGCATATAGTAGATGCTAGTCTCATTGTTCGACGAGTTAAAATTAGTCCGGGTGTTTTACTAGCCCATGCTAAGGCTTTGAGTAGAGGAACGGCTAAATATCCGTTTACTCGAGTTGAAGTGAAACCATTTACTATTCATGCAGGTGTTAATGGCGAAACACTCGACAATGTTGTGCTTGGCCAGCTTCCGAGACGAATCGTACTGGGTTTGGTCGATAATCGAGCCTTCAATGGAGATAGAACTATGAACCCCTTTAATTTTCATCACTACTCATTAAATTTCTTATCTCTGTACGTAGACGGAGTACAGGTACCTAGTAAGCCTTTGCAACCTGATTATCATGAAGGCCTTTATACCGAGTCATATCATACTCTAGTTTCTGGTACGGGAATACTCTGGGATGACGATAGTTGTGGTGTCACAAAAGACGGATATCCGTTTGGTAACTGTCTATACTGCTTCGATTTAACGCCCGATCTTTCTGCTGGGCGAGCCGGCCACTAGAATCTTGTGCGACACGGTAGCATGCGTGTAGAAATACGTTTTAAGACTGCTTTAACGAGTACTGTAAATTGTATTGTGTACTCGGAATTCGATAATGTCGTTGAGATCGACGCCTCCCGACAGGTCATGGTAGACTTTTCGGGGTAAGCCTGCGTGCTTAAATGATTCTATAAGATTAGTAAATATTATTATATTATAAGGATTGTAAGGTTTTCTATTAATAAAAACAAAATATGTAAACACAGAATTAAGCGTTTTTATGTTTTTATTCAATTTTTAATCTCTCGAAAGCGGCCATCAATTCCAGCATCTCATCATCATCATTTTTCACACTATCATATACTTTTTCCGCTGCTTTCGTCTCTTGTACTACTTTTTTCTTCTTCTTCGTCTCCTCTGCTTCTTCTGGCCTTTTTCGTTTTTCAGTGTCGATCTTTTCGCTGCGCCGTGGATGGTCCTCATGGATACATTCACAGGCTTGCTGTAAAAAACGAATGTATATACATATTTAATGAATCAGTTTTTTTTTATTTTACGACTCCAAGCTTCAATTATTAAGCTGAGTGTTCCTCACCGATGCCCGCAGTTGCCTCCGCCTTTCACGAGCGAAATACTGGCGTCTCCGAATAAACCATATTTTCGGAGGCTGTTTCGGATACTGATTCCGGTTGCTCCGTCGGGGTGTCGGTTTCGTCCTCGGCTGTTGTACGCAGCCGTGCCTAGTCCGTTCTTCCGCACGCCCACCTCTCTGTTGAGATGCGTGGTTACGCCTCGTGAACACCACAGATTTTACTCTTGGATGGACCATTTTTAGATGTATACCGTAGGAGAATTATTTTGCAACTGAACACCCACTGCCTCCCGTTGAAACAGCAGGACTCGTGCAAGGTGTAGTAAAATCGTAGGGGGTGATAGAAGGGGCTGGTTACGTCACTTTTCTTCTCCGCTATTTGTAAGTAGGCGTCTCAAGGGGTTGGGCTCTTGCCGGACCAGGAAAATCAGCCAAACTGACGAATTAGAGACCCACTCCCGTCATCCCCTCCATCGCTAAAATCTCGTAGATGCATCTGCACCACGCATCAGTAGTACACAGCGATCCTTCGACAGTAGCGGTTGTACTTACTGGACCATAACATTTTTCACTAAAATGGATTACGTCGTCGATATTCAAGGGTTTTACGACAAGGATGACTGCTTCATTGCTAAAGAAGTAGCTGTCGTCACTCTTGATAAAGAGTATTTCGGGCATTGGATCACCGCTCCAGCATACGTTTTCACAGATCTCCCGAGATCAGTGCGCGCGAAGAATAATTGGACGACTCGCCATCATCACGGCCTCGAGTGGTTCGAAGGAGACGTAGGACTCAGAACACTACACGCAAATCTCCGACAGATCACACGGGCAGCTGGAACTATTTATACTCGCAGACATGAAAAAGCAAAATACCTGCAAAATGTTACGACGCGTGAAATAAAAAACCTTGAGGAAACGGATTGTCCATCATTCAACGATCTGCCTTCGCAAGTTTGTCTGCATCACGGGCTCTTAAACAGACCGGAACTGTCTTGTGCCTTAAACAATGCTGCAAAATTAAAGGAGTGGATTCTTCGCGACGTACCTCCTACAGCCACGCGGATACAGGAGTTTGACTTCTCGTCTGAACCTGCGAATCTGAAGAAGCCACGCGACTGTTACTCTCCAGTCGTAACAAGTGATGAATACGATCCAGATTGGCCAGGTATTGCAGGGCTTACACTCTAAAGTTTCACGAAGTGTTCATGCAGCCGATCAGATTCCAGCTCTCTTAACGAGACCGACAGCCCTTATTGTGAACACTGATGACCACACGCGTCCTGGAACACACTGGGTCGCAATCTACATCGATGCCCGAGGACGTGGATCGTACTTCGACAGCTACGGCCTTCCGCCGCTTATACCAAGCCATATCCACCGTCTACGCAAGAACTGTACCCTCTATCGATGGAATACCAAGCAGATTCAGAGCCTCTCTTCAAATGTGTGTGGCCAGTTTTGTATTATGTTCCTTTATCATATGTGCGGCGGGGGATCTCTACTACAATTCGGGAATCTTTTCACCGCCGATCTCAAACAAAACGATCGAATCGCCGCAAGATTTCATAAGCGTATAATGTGTAAGCTACCGATTGGTACGAAAGACATTAATAAACACGCTGGGAACTCGTTAACTGGTCGCGGAGTCTATGTTAAAAAATTTGTTCAACGTTGTTGCGCTAGACTGAATCATTTTTAAGTTTTATACATAAAAAAAAAGCTGTACAACTAGATTTAAGACTAAATATGCAAACTTTATTGTACAAATTTTAAACAAAATTATTTTTTCTTACCTTCAACCATCCTTTCATATATTTTCTAAATAAGCTGAAAAAATTTAAAAAAAACATTTATTCCATTTTTTCAAAACTCTCAAGGAAAAACGCTACTTGAGTACAGCGTCTTAGACCACTCGACCAAGCTAGCTCACTCGAAGCATCGAGCCAGCCTCAACAAGCACTCTACGTGGTAGAGAGAGAAAGAGAGAGCGATGCAGCCGTAGCTAGCCAACTCTTGGAAAATCCAAGATGGCGCGACTCACTGTTACGCCGTCACCAGCTCTCCACAGCGCTTCTGATACTTCATCCCTTGGCCGCTACACCGTTACGCCACTACGCTACTCAACACGCTCTACGCATAAGAGAGAGAGGATCCGTTGGGCCCGACGCTAGCCAGCCGTCGACGCACGGAAAATCCAAGATGGCTCCCTCTCCCTCTCCCTCTCCCTCTCCCTCTCCCTCTCCCTCTCCCTCTCCCTCTCCCTCTCCCTCTCCCTCTCCCTCTCCCTCTCCCTCTCCCTCTCCCTCTCCCTCTCCCTCTCCCTCTCCCTCTCCCTCTCCCTCTCCCTCTCCCTCTCCCTCTCCCTCTCCCTCTCCCTCTCCCTCTCCCTCTCCCTCTCCCTCTCCCTCTCCCTCTCCCTCTCCCTCTCCCTCTCCCTCTCCCTCTCCCTCTCCCTCTCCCTCTCCCTCTCCCTCTCCCTCTCCCTCTCCCTCTCCCTCTCCCTCTCCCTCTCCCTCTCCCTCTCCCTCTCCCTCTCCCTCTCCCTCTCCCTCTCCCTCTCCCTCTCCCTCTCCCTCTCCCTCTCCCTCTCCCTCTCCCTCTCCCTCTCCCTCTCCCTCTCCCTCTCCCTCTCCCTCTCCCTCTCCCTCTCCCTCTCCCTCTCCCTCTCCCTCTCCCTCTCCCTCTCCCTCTCCCTCTCCCTCTCCCTCTCCCTCTCCCTCTCCCTCTCCCTCTCCCTCTCCCTCTCCCTCTCCCTCTCCCTCTCCCTCTCCCTCTCCCTCTCCCTCTCCCTCTCCCTCTCCCTCTCTCTCTCCCTCTCTCTCTCTCTCTCTCTCTCTCTCTCTCTCTCTCTCCACCGACGACGCGCCAGCTCCACCAGCGCCTCATCCTGATCACCCTCTGCGACCCTAGCGAAAAGGCGGGGGGAGAGGGGGGAAGGGGGACAACCACCCTCATGCCGAACAGCCGGGCCTAGCGGCCCAGCCGGGGTAGCACTCCCCACTCCGAGACGCCGCCATCTTGAAAATCCGTATAAGTACCGAGAGTCTTACCCCCTCCACCACAGGCGACCGCCTCCATCTTGAAATCCTTATAGGTACATGTTCTACTAACGGCTTTTAACGCCACTTCGTTTTTTGTCAAATCGTCGTGTATGGAGCCTGGATTTGATAGGCCTGTAAGTGTCTCAGTTTCTGTCATAACTTCTGTGTAGTTTATGTTTTCCATGTTTTTAATTGATTTCTGAATTATTTCCGTTATGTTCATGATTGGTGTGTGTGCGAATTTTACTTCGATTGCAGATGTTATTTCGACTGATGGAGTTAGTGTTATTGTTCGTGTTTTTATTTGGCAAGTGGGTTTGATTTGCAGTATTCCAGTGTTTTCTATTGTTTCGATGGCTGATTCGTGATTATCGCAAAGGAGATACAGAGTTTCTGGTTTTGGTGCTGCAAATAGCCATGCGTTTGCGTTCTGGATTTTTATCCAATAGGTTTGTTTCAATGTTTTTAGCCTGATGTCACACAACTCCAAATCGCTAAGTTGTGGGTTAACGAGAAGTTGAACCTCGCATTCAGTTTCGTCGCTGATTCGTCCTACTGGGTGATTTTGTTCGCAGATGTAACGGCTGACTATGAATTTACATTCGTTTTCGTCTCTTAAGTTAAAGTAACTACCGAAATCCTCGGAGACTGCGGTGTACTGGACTGCTGGTTTTGATATATGCGAATCTCGCGCCTTCAGCTGCAGAGAGCTGGCGCACCGGGACTGATAAGTGTCGATATAGTTTGTACGGTGTTAGATCTAGAAGAGGAATTTTTATAACGTAGATGAGTCGTTCTCCGTTATGGAATGCTGCAAGATCGATTATTTTTGTTAACTCGGGAACGTATTCTGTACTAAGTGATATGGGGAATATCGTATTTGGTGTTGATTTTCGGATTGCTTCTGCGCAAGTCAGTATTTTTTTGTTCGAGAGTATTTCTGGGTGTATTTGACCCACTTTGGCGAAGAGCACGGCGTTTGTTAGCGTCTCCAAGTCAATTTCGTACTGGATAAGTGATTCGTCAACTAAGCTGGTGAATGTTATGAGTCTCTGAATAATGTGTAGTTCGTATTGGAGTGATGCTTGTGCCAGTTTTATTTCTCGTATTTCGGCTCTTACACTTTCCTCTAGTGAAGTGATTTGTTTTTGAGCGAAGTTAAAACCTGATTTGATTATGTGTGTTTGATTTTGTACGATTTCTGCCAATTCGACAGTGCAGTTTGCCAATGCGTTTATTTGTGAGTCTATTCTGTCTGCGTCGTCACTGTCCATGGTACCGAAAAGTATTTAACTAATTTTCCCTATGAATTCTAATGGTGTTTGCTTCCTACGTTTTCCGGTTGAGTTTATCTGAATAGAAGGGATCAATTCTTCCAGGGTCGCTTCTACGTTAGCGATGTTCTTTAGTCGTGATCGTACGTTCTGCAGTTGTCCTCTTGTTAAGCAATGTCCTTGTAAGGAGTAGCAAAATGCGCTAGCGGCATTGAGGTTTTCCTCTATCTGTTGTCTGGAAGTGAATCCGTGTGTATCTATATACGTGATGAGCGTCCATGTTGTGTGGTACGAATGGAGTGGGCCCAAGGATTCTGAGTATAACCCTGGCTTTTTCGTCAGTGGAGTGATTTTGAAGGCGTCAGGTGTGGACACCTTTACGGTATCGGCGTGGCATCTGCAACATAGACCGATTTTATTTTATCGACGTGTACTGTTTTGGTCGTATTATCGTCTAATTGTATTGTTACGTTACGTCTGCTTGGAATTTCTAGAATTTTGTATAGGCCTAACCAGTCCCTATCGAATTTGCTTGTTTTGCGCTCGTTTTTTATGAGTATGAGTTCGCCTACTTGATACTTTGGTTCTACGACTCTTTTATCGTAGTATTTTTTCGTTCGTTCTTTGAACTTTATCGCCTTTTCCAAAGCGAGTTCTTGGACGTTTTTGAGGTTTCTCATTAGATTTGTCATGTAACTCTGAAGGAGTTCGAGCCTTTCTACCGAAAACTAGTTCGTATGGGGTAAACCGTGTGCTTTCGTGTATACTGGTGTTATATGAGAATGTTGCGAACGTTAGTAGTTCGTCCCAGTCTCGATTACTGTCGATAAAATGTTTTAGGTATTCCACAAGACCATGGTGACTGCGTTCGATCGCACCGTTCGATTGTGGATGATATGCGGTTGTTCTATGCTGCTTAATCTGAAACAGCTGCGCAAAATCTCTGAACATTTCCGACATGAAGTTTGTACCTTGGTCGGTTAATATTGCGCGAGGTGCGCCGAAAGTCGATATTAGCGTCTTACAAAGCGCTCTCGCTACGTCTATTGATGTTTGATGTTTAAGTGGTACTGCTATACTGAATTTACTGAATAGATCGAGCATAGTTAGTATGTACGTATGTCCGTTTTTTGTTTCGCGTAGTGGACCTACGATATCGATGGCTACTTTGTCGAAGGGTTGCGCTGGTGTGTCCGTGATGACCATAGGAGCTTTATTTTTTACTCGGACCAGTTTGTTTTTCTGGCAGTCGAAGCTGTATCGAATGAACGTTTCTACGTCCTTTTTTAATCCTCGCCAGTAGTACTGCGAGAGAATGCGCTGGTATGTTTTCGTTACGCCTTTGTGGCCTCCGACTGCGGATCCGTGTAATTCTCTAATGATGTTTTGCCTATTTTCCTGATCTGGAACGGTTATAAGACCTTCGCATAGCCTAAAGGTGATGTTTGAGTTAATCGCGAGTACTCGTAGGTATCCTTTGATGTTAGACCACAAAAATGTATCGATAATTTTTGGGTCTTTGGATAGAGTACAGGATGTGATTTTGTTTTTTACTAAGGTCTGTACAAGAGTTTCTAGACACTTCTGCATCGTGAGTGTACTAGTCGCGTCTGTTGATTTATTTTTGCAAATCATTGTGAAGTAGCGTCTTGTTTTGTCGCGTGTTATGAAAATGTGTCCGATTCCTGGATTGGACTGCGAAAATACCGATTGGGTGAGTTTACCCTTTTCTGCAATCTACATCGAGTATTTTCGAGACCATTGTGTCCATAACACCGTCGGCTGACAGGAAGTGTGCGATATTATCTTCCTGTGCCAGGATGTTTTCCTGCGTTACTACAATATTATTTTTTAGTTGCACGTCTTCTGTTATCGTTGTTCCCCTTGTTGTTGGTGGAGTTTGCAGTGTTAGACGTTTTCGTTGATATTGCAATGGTTGGTACGCTGAATCGTGGGAATCACTTTCTGACGATGGCGACATATTGTGGTATTGATTTGTTAACGCTCGAGAGGGTTCTCGAGGTGTAGTTGGTCGCGATTCATCCGATTTCGAATAGTCTGTTGTTTCGTGTGGAATCCAGGGTGGTCATCTGAACGTTGGTTCGATATCCATTGCTGGTGTGGTGTCGTCGATTTGCCATGAGCACCCTGGCGTGGCGATTGGTTGTTCTGGTGTGTAGTCGTCGATTTGCCATGAGCACCCTGGTATGGCGACTCGTTGTTCGATCTGTTTGGAAGTGCTCGGCACTTCCAAACGATCGCGATTGGCTGCTCGATTCGTGGGGTAGCTGGTTGTTCTATTGATGGTGTTTTATCTGGAATGTCCATGACTTTTGAGTCCCAATAGTCTTGTGTCATTTCGGGTGACATTGACACAGGTGATTTTGTTTTTTGTTGTGCTTCTTCGGGATCTGGGTGAGTTGGAGTGTGGTTGGTGTAAGTGACTCTAGAATCCCAATATTCCGTTGTTAATTCTGGTGATGGTTTTGGTTCTGGATCTGAGGATGTTGAGTCGAGAGGCTGGAATGGAGTTTTTGTTTTTGATTGTGGAGTTTTTGTTTTAGGGTCTTTTATAGTGGGTTGATTTTTAGGTGGAATGTTTGGGACTTCCGGATTTTTTTTATTAGCTAACCTTTCGCTACGCCTAGTTGGTTCTTTTGGCGTTTTTCGAGTTCGCTTCTTCGCTGGTATAAGCAATCGTTTCCCTGATCGCTGACGTGTTGCTGTTTTGTGAGAATCTGGTGAACGAAAGTTCGGTGGTACTTTCCGTTTCACGCTTTTTCCGTCATTTTTGAGTCTTTCTGTTTTTTGTTTTGTACCTGTGGATGGTGATCTAAAAGTTGGTTGGACGGGTGGTTTACACACTATTTTCGTCACTGGACGATTCTCCGATGTTCGTCAGCAACGGTTTGAATCCTTTTTTGTTGGAATTTTCATTCTCCGATTCTGTTTCGTGTTCCGTTCCGTTTTCACTATTTCGTGCCTTAGGGTGGTCGTTTTTGTTCTGGGTTCCATTGTTTTTTCGCTTTTTGTCACCGTATAAGTAGCCGGTTGCCCCGTCAGGGCTGACTTTTTCGCGAAACTCGTTTTTGTTTAGCTGCGATAAGCTTTCTATTTTATCTGGCCTCGTTGGGCTTTCTGCTTTTTGTTGCCTCGTTGGGCTTTTTGTTTTTTGTGGCCTCGTTGGGCTTTCTGCTTTTTGTTGCCTCGTTGGGCTTTTTGTTTTTTGTGGCCTCGTTGGGCTCTTGTTTTCCTGCTCTTCTTCCGTTGTACTATCGTCTATGTCTGTATACTTATATTTCGTTTCAGTATCATCTCGTTTTTTATGTTGTCTGCGTGGTTGTCGTTTATCCTCCTCGTCATCCGTTGTGTCGGTTGGACGTTTTTTGGAGAGTCGCCATTGTGGCTCCGTATTTTTCTTTGAGTTCAGCTCCCCAACCATTTTTTTTATTGGTTGCATAAATTCTCCTTCGTTTTCCGATAACTCGGTGATTGATGTTTCGGTATCTATTATTAAATCTTTTGTTTTGGGTACACTCTCCGTTTTTTGTTTTGATTTTGTCTTTTTGGGTGGTTGATTTGTTTCTTGTTGGGTTTGTTTCTTTTGTTCCGTTACTAGTTCCATTGATTCGTCAGAGTCTAATTGGTATGTTCTCTGATACGCGGCTTGGCTGTCCTCCGATTCGTCGGTCGATAGTTCCCATGTGTTTTGTTTTTTTCTAGGTGCTGGGTTTCCAGAACCCGTGTCGGTTGTTGATCGTCCGCGAGTTTGATGCGACGGTTCGGGAGACAGTGTTTGCTTTTTTGTCTCCTGATGTTTTGCGTTTTCAGATGAACTCTCCTCGCGTTGTCTGATTGGCATGATTTCTGCGGGGTTTCTCGAAAGAGCGTCAGCAACGACGTTCAATTTTCCGGGTTTGTGTATGATGTCGTAATCGTACCCGTTCAGGATTATCTGCCATCGTTGTAGCTGTTGCGGGATGTCGGGTTTGTTTTTTATATACGTTAGTGCTCTGTTGTCTGTGACAAGCGTGAACCGTTTTCCGTATAGATACGTTTTAAAGTATTCTACTGCGTTTACTATTGCTAAGAGCTCTTTTTTCATCGCGTCATACGCGATCTCGGTTTTCTTTAATGCTCTCGAATAGAAAGCTATTGGATGATCGAAGTCACCGTGTTTTTGACTAAGTACCGCGCCTATTGCGTAGTCTGACGCGTCCGTGGTAAGTGTACACGGTTTGTCGAAGTCCGGATACTTTAGGACTGGACGTTCGGTGATCTTTGCCTTCACATACTCGAACGCTGATTGGCATTCGTCCATCCATTCGAATTTCTCTGATTTCTTTAGTTGTTGCGTTAAAGGAATCGCGATTTTTGCGAAGTCGCGGATGAAGCGTCGATAGAAGCCTGCAAGTGCTACGAATTGTTTAATTCCTTTTTTGTCTTTTGGTGTTGGGAAGTTTTTAAGGGCGAAGATGTTGCTGGCGTTCGGTCTGACGCCCTCGGCTGAAATTATGTGCCCTAGGTATGTCACTTCTCGGTTTAGGAAGTGGTATTTTTCGGTTTGTAGCGTTAATCCTGCTGAAGTCAGTCTTTTCGCTAAACTCTTAAATTTGTTTTCGTGTTCGGTGATGTCTCTTGCGTATATTACAATATCGTCCAGGTAGACGAATAGGTCTGTGCCTTGAAGACCGGATAGCACGACGTCCATCAACCTTTGAAAGGTTGCTGGCGCGTTTTTAAGGCCGAATGGCATTCGGTGATATTCGTAATGTCCATTCGGGGTCGAAAAAGCTGTTTTGTGTCTGTCTGCTGGATGCATTTCTATTTGATAAAAACCGGACGCTAGGTCGAATGTTGAAAAGTACCGGGCGTTTCCCAGTTGATCTAATATGTCCCTGATGTTTGGGAGTGGGTACGCGTCTGGCGTAGTTTTTTCGTTGAGTTTTCTGAAGTCGAAAACAATTCTCCATTTTTTGTTACCTTTTGCGTCTGGTTTTTTGGGAACAACCCAAACTGGAGAGTTGTAAGGGGAGAGAGATGGTTTTATTATCCCCTTGTTTAACATGTCGTTAACCTGGTTTTGTATTTCTCTCTTGTGTACTTGTGGAAATCTGTATTGTTTAGTGTTAATTGGTCTGTCGTCTGTTGTAGGAATTTCGTGTTTTGCCAGTGTTGTGTGACCCAAACGATCTCCGGGTAGGCAGAACAGGTGTTGGTATTTTGAGACCAATTGGAGAACGTGATCTCGCTCTGTTTCGCTGAGGTGATCTAGTTGCGGAAGAGCTTGAAGAGCTTCAAGCCTACTCTGTTTGTCGAGTTGTACCGAGCGTACTTCTGCACGGTCTCCGTTTGAGAAATCGTGAAGGTCGCTCGGTGTGAAGTTGTCGATTGGTTTTTCGCTGACAATCTCGACTGGTATTAATTCTACCGTCGGGACTATCAGGTTTATTTCGCTATTTTGCGCGTTAATTGCGCAAAGGTACGCAATTCCGTTGTTATTTTTTACTAAAGCGTTACCCATGTAGAGACGTGGGCCTGCGTCGATTCTCGGGATGTATCCCTCCTCGAGATCGGTCGGTTTCAGTCTGATGGGTACGATGAGTTTCGATCTGCCTGGTATCGTCACTCGCTCGAACGTTTCGAACGGGACTGTATGACCAGCAAATTTGATGCACGCTTCGGTGTAGAGTATATCGGCTGGCGGCCCTCTAAAGAAGACGTCACCGAGTATAGCGTCTTGCATAATCGGGAATAAATCGTCGATTACGTGGAATTCGATGTTAAATTCCTTGATTCGGATGTAACATCTACCAATTGTTTTTGCTGTCCCGTCGGTGATACCGCTAAGCTCGTATATGAGCGTCGGGTCTATCTCCGTACTTCGGGCGACAAAGGAATCTTTTATGAGATTTATCTCTGCTCCAGTGTCAGCAAGAAATACAGCTTGGTTCGAATGTAGGTCTTGTGACTCTAGGGTTGCGCTTGGTGGCTTATGTCTACTAGTTAATCCTAATTTTATTTTAGCTTTTCTAATTGTTACGCTACCGTCTGTTTTTTTTACGTATGCCGATCCTACGTGTTTTAGGAGTTCGGGCTTGGTGTGCGCAACTTTTGCGTCTTCTCATAGTTCGGGTTGGACGAGCGCTCCGGTGTCCTGCCTCCCGTCGCGCTGTCGCGAGAGGCGGGTCGCTCGTTTTTTTGGAGCACGCGCTCGAAAATTTGTTCGATTTGCGCTGCGTCGAGGCTCGATTGGTAATCGGATTTTCGTGAGTTTCGGGTGTTACTACCGCTTTGTCTTTCGCGTCAATTGTCACGATCGCGTGAATTATCTCGACTGTTTCAATCGTTTCGATAATTGCGATCTCGTGAATCGTCTCGTCGCGAGTTGTTTTGATTGTCGCGTGGATTATAACTGTCGCGCGAGTTATTTTGGTAATTATCGCGATCGTGTTGCGATAGTTGTCGCGAGAGTTGTCGCGAGAGTTGTTGCGATAGTTGTCGCGAGAGTTGTCGCGAGAGTTGTCGCGAGAGTTGTTGCGGTAGTTGTCGCGAGAGTTGTCGCGATAATTGTTTCGACGATTGTCGTTCGAGTTATTTCGATAATTACCGCGTGAGTTGTTTCGATAATTACCACGTGAGTTGTTTTGATCATTACCACGCGAGTTGTTTTTGTAATTATCGCGCGAGTTGTCGCGATAATTATTGCGGTAATTACCGCGTGAGTTGTTTTGGTAATTACGACTGTTGGCGCGTGTGTTTGTGTTTTCACGTAGACGCTGTACGGAATAGCACTCGGACGTCGAGTGTGTGGGATTTTCACGATGAACTTCGCAAAATTTAAGTCCACTGTTGTTGGCAGTCTGAGTAAATCGAACCTTTGCTTTTTCTGGACTTTTATCTCGGGTTTCCGATTTGTCGAGTTTTGATGTTTGGTGCATTGCTTGTCTGCGAATGAGTTCGTTTTCGATGTTTAATGCCTCGTCAATGGCATCTTCGAGGGTTGCAAAATTTTTTGACATAATCATATTTCCTATTTGGTCAGCTAATCCGCGAATAAAAGTTCTTATAACTGTTTGTCTTGCCTCGTTTATTCGTCCGTTTAAATAGGCCTGTTGGGCTTCAGCGCGGTAGACTTCTTTTAGCCTATTCTCGATTCGATTCGCAATTTTTCGCGTACGCGTTGCGTAGACGAGAACAGATTCGCTGTAATTTTGTGTGTTAGATTTTAATTCGGTTTCGAGGTCCGATAGCTCAACTGGTTTGTCGAACGCGCTCTTGAGATCCCTCAAGAGTGAATCTAATGTGTCGTATGTTTTTCATTCGGTGATATCGGCTGCAACTCCCGACAGTTTAAGTTGTACTATCGTCAGGAATTGGGATCGATCGTTTTCCGCAACGAGTTTTGCAGCATTATTGCATGCGCATATGTAATTGTTAAGTGGCATATTTCTGCAATCGAAGTTTGGTACGAGATTTTGAACGTCGCGAAGCTTCATTGTGTTGGGTACGGGGTGATTATTGTCTTCATTGACCATTCTTACCTTTGATCCCTCAGACAATGCTGAGCGGAAAAAACTATTCGCACTACTTGTTCGTGTGCGCCGAGGCCGTTTCGGCGGACTTATTTTAATCGAGTAGAAGTGAGGAAAGAAGAAATGTCCTTCATTTGTTTTTTCCTTATTATTATTATTTATATATATTTAAAAATGACTGAATTATTATTAATAGTTGTTGTTTCTCTTTTTTTCCCTTTTTTCAAATTAATAACAGCTAAATGTTATCAATGTTTTTTTTTTTTGAAAAATCGAGAGAAAAACATGAAATGATATTTTCTATACTGGATTCTGTTGCTCTTTTTTTGTATACGTATTTTATTTTGTTTGAATTAATAGAAAATAATGGACTGAAGAAGTTAATTGTTTATTTGTTTCTAGTTTTTTTTTGTTCGTTCCAGTTGTATTATTATTATATATTTTTTTTTTACATAAAAGATGAATTTAATTAATTTATTATTATTTGCATGTAAAAATTTTGTTATACAACTGTAAAGGAGAAAAAACAAAGAAAATTTGAAAGTAAAAAAAAGAAAAAATTATTTATTTTATTTATATAAAAAGGAGTTATTTATTTTTGCATATGTATATTCGCTGCCGTCTGATATGAGGCTCGTTATTGTTTTTTATTTATTTATTATATTAATGTATGTGTGTTTTTTATAATTATTAAGGAGAGAATAGGAAAATTGTTATTATTTTTTTTTTTCATGTGTGTATATCACATGCTCTCGACGGTCGTACGCCACTGACACGAGTCGCGTCAGCTGTCGGCGCTCGGTTCCCGCGGGATACTATTTCTCTTTCTTGAGAAGAAGTATTATATTTTTTTTTTTTGAGAAGAGAAAAAAAAATTTTGCTACGCTTTTTTTTTTTTTTAAACAGAACAAAATATGTATATATATAAGTTGGTACTTACATTACCACGATGATTGCAAATAATAGTTGCATGGGTTTTCCTTTCCTTTTTTATTATTATTATTTCCTGTTTCGTCCTTCCTTCCTTCTATTTAATAGTATTCTGACGTCCTTCCTTCCTTCTATTTCTATATATGGCGGAGGTGGATGGTGAATGATGGTGGGCGTCGAGATGTCGGCGTTTGATCGACGGTGAGTGCTGAGTCGATGTGGGGTGTGTCACAGCGGCGGCTGGTCGGTCGATGACGTACCGTCGGTACGACGGGTCACGGCGACGGCGGATCTATGTCGCGCGGTCGATGACGGCTCGTCGGTGGTAACGCCGGAAACTTTTTTTTTCTAGCTCGGTGCACTTCGTATACACTCACTCCGTACACTCTCACTATAATTGTGTGTTTTGCGTCCGTTTCGCGTCTTTGATGTTAATACTTAATTTTAAAGGTTAATATATGTGTTATATGTGTTAATAATATTTAGTTACTTTTCTTGTTTAGCAAATGTCTGTTCACTGTACTGCTATTTATTTTATTTTACACTATTTTTATTCAATTATTATTTGTTACGTACTTATTATTCACTTAATGTCTAGTTGATTATTTAATAAGTGTCTTTTCACTGTTGGGTTTTTTTTTATTCACTGTGTTGTTGCTTTTCCACTTTTATTATCCGTTGTTCACTGTATGTCACTGTTGTGTGTTTTTTCCTGGTTCACTGTTTGTATTTTTTCACTTTTGGTTTTTTTTTTTTTTTTGTGCGAGCGCGGCTCGAGCACGATCGTCGGTTCCGGGTTTGTGTGAGCTGCGGCTCGAACACAAATGTCGCGAAAAGATGTTTTTTTTTTTTTTATAAAATGTAAAAAAAATTTTTTTTTTTTTAAATGCAGGCGTGTTTAGATGGTTCGTCACTTCTGACACCAATGTGACGGATGGTCGATGGGTCAGGCACTGCTTAAATGAATGAAGTCTGAATATATATTGGTCTTTATTAGTCGGAGAGTGTAATTCGGAGGTGTAAAGAGTGTACCGTTTTGATCGTCGGTCGGAGCTGAACTGTCGTGAAGCGGGCGTGAAGCTGAAGGCTTCGCGCTCGCTGTTACAAAGGAATAATGAGTTGAAAGATGTTTAGTGTAGTAGATAAGTGGCCGCTCGCGGCGGTCCGGATGCGCGATACCCTTAAGGGCTTCTTTGAAGAGCGTATCGAACGAAAACTCCATATCGATACGCTCGAATAAATATTCGAAGTCAAAATGAATAAAATTGTTAGGCTGCGGCCGTTACAGATTTGTTCGAAAGCGTTCTTAAAATTCCCTTTTGAAACTTATCCTACGAGTGTTGGTTACCTTTAATATTAATTTATTATTGAGTCTAATAAAGTTGCTAAAAATGGTTTGTTTGTTCCTATTTATCCTAAACCAAAAATAATCAGGAATTATTTCTTTGTTTAAATTATTATCTATTTCGTAATTGTTTTTAATCTTTTTAGACCTGGATTGAGAATATTTTTAATTATTGATCTGTCTATATTATTTTTCCTCATCTTCATTTTTGTTTGCAGGCTCCCGTAGATCGCCTTTATTGTAATAGTCGTTGTAAAAACAGGGTAGCAAAAATTCTCTCTCGTAACTTCGACGAAAAGGCGCGGTACTTCGTTTCTACCGTGGCGTGACTTTCTAATCTCAAGGCCTTGAGGCGCTAGACTCTATGAAACAGAATTATCGATAGCTGGAAACCCTAAGGGTTCTCATAGAGCTGCAGGTAACCGGTCGAAACGACTGGCTTAGGTGGGGATCCGGCCCAGCGGCAGATCACTGCGGGCCCCCAAATGGTTCCCCGGCGATGGTACAGAAGATCTAACGATCCCTGCGATCTATGAGTGTTTTGTCGATACTCGTACCTGACACGGTCACGAGGTATCTCAAGCGGGTTGGCTTTTTACTCGTCCCCAAAAGGGGCAGCGCTAGCGGTCGTAGACCATTTTTGGCGGCCTTCTTTTTCCACAATTTATCCAGATCTGTTTGACCATGCCGTTAGATTTTTGACGGTCAGGCTTGACCAGCCTCTTGTGCCTACTGATTATACCGGCTGAGTTCATCAAGTTGGTCCTTTGACAGAAACGAGTCATTTATCTAACTGACTAACCAAGGAACCAATTTCACCCCTTTCGAGCTTGTTTACGGGAAGCTAGCGCGTATGCCGAGTCAATTCCCTACCGATGATAAACTCCCGTCCTATAATTCTTTCTTATCCGAATTAATTAAACACCTAGCCGAGATACGGGAGATCGCGGGGGAAAATTTGAACAAAGCGAAATTGCACTCGAAAACTTATTGTGACCGAGCAGTCCAACCATTTGACGGAAAGGTGGGGGACAAAGTTATGTAGAAAAGGAGGTGCGAGACGGTAAGTTTGATAAACGTTGGGAAGGACCCCTTCCGGTAATTGAATTGTCAGACCGGAAGAACGCTTTTTTAGAAGCAAAATCGGGAAAATTAATCCGCAAGCATACCGATAAACTGAAGGTTGCTGTAGAATAATAAAAAATATATATAATAAAAAATCTGTTACGTCCTGATCAGCTTTTTTCTGCATCTACGGTCAAGGAGATTTCTCTCCCTATTACACGTTTATCGCATGTGACGCTTTATCAGAACAGTGCCTCTTTTGAATATAACCTTTCGGAAATTTATTCAGGGATGGGCTGAGAATGCATGCCGAAAGTATATAGCTCGAAGAATACCATATGGTGTTTACTATGGCTCGGTATTGAATTTTACTCGATGCGTACTACGGTATTTACTACGTTGAACCGATACAGCAGTAGATGAACAGGGCTGGTTCTGACTCAAGGGATCTACCCCGACATTTACCGACACTTTTTAGCCCGGACTCGAACCACTTAGCTCGGACTCGAACCACTTGGTGGTGGGGGGCGGGTGGGTGTCCGTGGGGTGGTGGTGGGTGGGTGGGTGGGTGCGTGTGGGTGGTGGGTGGGTGCGTGTGGGTGGTGGGTGGGTGATTTGGCTGAATTTTTTTTTTGCATGACTCGGCGAGCGATATGCGGTGGGTGGTGAAGAGATGGGTGGCGGTGGGTGGGTGGGTGGGTGGTGGGTGGTTGAAATTTTATTTTTTATTTTCACGTGAATCGACAAGCGGCATGCGGTGGGTGGGTGTTTGGGTGGTTGAATTTTGAATGTATCGCTTGGTTACCCTCCAAGAGCCGTCAATTATCACCTATAATATAAACAGTAATAAATAAACTGACCCGAGTTGAATTTGAATTTTCATCAAGTGGCTGTTTGAACGATAATATATACAAACACTTCAAATATCTTAGACCACTTGTCACTCTTGAAATTTATGACTGCGATAAACATTTATAAACAAATATTGAATAGAACAGTTATACCCAATGAATGGATAATGAGTCAGGCCCTTGTTCGTCGTGAGACGTGGAGCTCATTTCTTAAATCGATACACTCATCGATGAGTCAGACCCTTGTCCTCAACATTTCATATAGGGGGAGGGTTTAAGTAAACAAACATCGTCGCACCGAATATTCAACGCTTTATATCGTGGTGTGTTTATAATATTGAGTGTATAAGACTCGAGAGTCGTGAGACGTGGAGCTCATTGCTTAACTCGAAGGCAAGATGAATTCAATAGATGGTGTACTCGCGGTTCATAATATTAAAAATCCGTGGGAATTAACGAAGGCTGAGCTGAAAAATATTACGGAACCTCAGCTTTTGCGGCATTGGAGCAAGCAAATTCATCATCTATGGGATCGGCTGCCCGCGCATCTCCATGCGGATGTTGAACTAGCTTCGTACTTGCCCTGAATGGAGCATTGGAATACGCCTGATATGCGAACGCATATCGATGGACCAGCACCTCGTCGTCGAGAATGTGAGAAGTGTATATGGAAAGCTGCGATGAATGCAAAGATAATAAGAGGGTGTCAAAGTGTTGATGACGAAAAAAATAACAAAGTTTGTTAAAGAATAAAAGGCGGAACTTATCGATGGGGCTGTCGGGATTTGGGGAGGGGTTAAGCCCAAAAGTTGGTGGGGGATTATGGGAGGGGTTCAAGCTTGAAAAAATCGGATGCTGCAAGTTTTACTCAGATCAAACCAGAACGTAATGCAGGACAGACGTGTGGAGCTCAAAGAACGTATCCGACTGCTTTTTGAACACATCGAAGAAGTTAAAAGTTTGATTCGTACAAGAGAAGACCTGCATCTCTTCGCGCAAGAAATTTCGAGGCTTCGCATATCACCGAGGGTCCACGTATCAACGGAAAATGGATTTCTCTGCAATCAACGCGGTGGGCAAGATGGCGGAATTCCTTTCAACGAGGAAGCTGAAAGACTGGGAGGTGCAGCTGGACCATTCAATCACTCACATCAAATTCGTAGAAACGAAATACGGCAAGAGAATCGTCGTCGAGGTGGGCAACGAATTCGCCACATTCCTTCCTGCAGCGTTGTGAAAGCTCTCGACGAGGATAAAGAACAATTTTAAAAAATTGTGAAAGCTGCACAGGCTGGAGAACTCTACATGAACTATTACGGTGGAAGATATAATAGTGTCGAATTCAAAAGCCTGTGAACCGATGATGGGGATGTACAGGAAAATGTAACAGCAACAGCAGCAGCAGCCGTATGAGATTCGTGCAGACGATCCGAGCATTGAATTGGCAGCAGCATCGAATTCTTCAAGCCGCTAGATTTGTGACAATTTTCGACAGTGATGACGATGAACTGTTTCACAACGTGTGTGCGTGCATTGAAACGAACAATCTTTGATCTCGAGTTGGGGGCTTCGTTATACTATAACCATATAAAATGTATTATTTTGCTTAATTTTTTAATACTGTAACAAAATTTTTGGGTGTGGGTGGGAAAATAAAAATATATTTTATATATTGTATATATCGTGTTCATTCATTTGTTAGGAAACCTCCTCCGTCTTACATGAACTTTGAGCTGATTTAAGCCAATTCTTCAAGGATTTCACGTTCGCTTCGGCACAATTATATTTCAAGATATTGGGGTGATGGGGGCATCCGTTGGTCGATAGGATGGTCGGTAATTTTCGCAGCGATGGACAGTCCAACGATTCCATGTCAACGATGGATGATGGTGATTTTGCGATGAAGCTCGCTATCCATCTCTTCTTCTCCAGACCTTTCACGAAAATGATTCTCGCATGTTGTAAAATGGATCGAACTGTCTTTGCTGCTGCTTGGTAGGATACATCGCCGGAGGTCCAGGATATTCCGTGATAATTACGTTGAAGCCAAGAATTCATGGCTTTATATTTTGCTGGTAAGGCTGACCACGCACAGGGCGGTTTGAGAAGTGTCAGAGGTTCGGCTGCTTCGTCACTTTTAACTTCAATAATGGAAAATTCTTTCAGAACAAACTCATCGAAAGGTTTCTTGAAGCCCTGAACGTCAACGATGTAATCCATCTTGAATGTCACTAACTCGATTCACGATCGAGGGTCGGCTTTTATACTAATTTTTTCACCCCACCACTAATTGGATTATATTCAACTATTCGATCATGTATGATTAGGCAATATGCGGATGTTTCAGCGGGGAAATTATTTTTTGCTTCAAACTCCAGGCGTATGTCAACGGGGCCAGATTTAACAGATTCGTTCTGTTTTGACCAATCGATTACGATTAGGGGAGCATAATTTTTAAAATCACTTTTCTTCAGCAACGGTTCGGCATCTTTACTGTAATAGCTAGATTGGAAATTCGTATACATTTCATACAGCAAAGCGTACTGATTTTGACCAATATTCAGATTCAAGTTTCCATATGAATAACATTGTGAATTCAAGTACAATTTCACATCGCTAATGTTACAATGATCGAAATGGTTGACATTTTTAAGTGGCTTATTTTTCCTGCTAGTTTGAAAGCCTAGAAGTACATATCGAGGTTTCTCCAGCTGGGAAGATGTTTTGACGGTCCACACATGCTTCGTGGTAGTCGGAAGTAGCGGATACTCATACAATTCCCAAGTACGAAAACTCATGGGAATTGGAGGCTCTTTGGCAATCAAATTTAGTAGTCGCATTTTTCGGTGGTCTGAGATTGTCACATATGGTATAAGCCATTCTACTTTATGTATAAGAATTTTAAACGCTTCCGCAGTTGTTTGTATAACAGCATTGTCATCACTTTTTGATCGAGACAAAATTAACTCATGTTTAGCATTGACGACAATCTTATGATAATCTTCGGCAGATCCAAAGATCGAACTAAGTGGTACGCATACGTCGAAGTATCCTGCACTGGTTAAGCTCTTATTTTCTTCGACATCCAGCCAACCAGCATTTTCCAATAACGAACTTTTGCCCGGATTTAGAGACACATATCCTTTCATAAGACTCGTAATGCCAACGTTTTTGTTTCGATCAATTTCTATACCGTTCAGTTCATAGCGAGCTTCCTCAAACAAATGACAAATAGCATTATTGGCGAGGCTCGTCGTAGTGACGACTGCTCCATCTTCCTTTACGAGTCTTCCACATATGTGAATCGAACTCTTGCTGGGTAGTAAGCTGAGATCTTGATGCTGAACGGCAATTCGTATCTCATCACTATTGTTGAAAGTTGATGATGCATAAGGTTGATGAGCATGGATCTCACAATGTATTATGGATTCATCGAAGACGATGGGCGTCTGAATATTGAGTATTTCTTCCTCCATCGTATGCAGCAGCAGACGCAAAATACGCGAAGTAAATATCGATTTATTGTCTTTTTCTGCCTTGCTTGACCTTCAGCCCCAGACTCTTTAGAAGCAGTATGTTCTGATGTGTTAACGCCTTGGGAGCTGGCCGTCGACTGATCTGACTCGCACATGATGGCTTATTATAATTAATATTTTTTCTGTTAAACACTATACCCATTATTACTGAGATTTGATATGCAGTCGAATTGTTATGACTTCGCCACGGAAATTAACCAAATTCCCATCCTGATCTACTATTCGTAGCTGAATATGGTCAATTATCTTGCCGATGATTGGTAGATAAATGACGTGCGATGGCACTTCAATTATTTTATACCCCGGTGGAACGAATGGAAAAAATTCGTGAATCGTATGGACTTTTCGCTCGTTTATATACGCACCAGTCGTGAGATTGCATTCGACTCTTAACGCGTTTACTTTGAGAATGGCTACGGGGAGGTCAGACTCGTAGCTTTTATTCGCTGCCAAAATACGCTGAGTGAATCCCAGTAGCCGACCAATAGAATCTCCCGGTCTATGTCTATGTCACGAGTACACCTAATTTCACTGCGAAGAGTATTATTATTTGGTTTGATATCGATAACAATATTTTTACCAATTAAAACTTGCTTCATGTAATTTTCGATATCTTCGATTTCATAACTACCAGTAGGAATGGTTATTACTTTATCTCCAATGGAAAGCTTATTATTACCAACATCTATGTTCGGAATTGAATTGAAGGTTAATAATTCAACAAGTCCGAGAGTATGGTTTTTATATGCGGAAAGTTCGATAGGCGGAAAATATTGTGCTTCGAGAACAGACGATGTTCCCGATATAGTTAATGTAAATGTATCGCGCATGATGCTGACGTATACATAACTGAGCGTATAGCATTATGACGTATGTTTTGTAACCGTATTTTTGCCCGTTCCTTCAAATCCCAATCGAGACGGCTACAAAACCCGTCTCACTCGGCCTTAAGGGCGCCAGCCGCGAGAGCGAGAGCTCTCGCGACGAAATTTTAATTTTAAGGTCCGAACGAGAGACGAGAGCGACCCGGCGTCGCTCAGCCTTGGGAAATTGGTAGAGGGGGTGGTTCGGTCACCTCCGCGAGGAGGAAACAGAGATCGAGACGAAATACGGGAACTCAAGAGATATTTTATTATAGCGTATATCGGGAGCGTGGTCGAGAAGCGACTAGCGTGCACGCTCGTTCCCTCAATTACCCAAAAAGCTTAACAACAAAACGATAGCAATAACTCACAACAATATTAGGTAACGGAACATCGGTAACGGATAATCGGCGACAGATGTTGCTTCGGAATCTCGGCACTCGCATACAATAACTAACGTGGATCGCAGCCACGGTACCTTTCGCAACAGATATTTCATAAATTAGCCCGATCGCAGCGGGAATACGCGGAATTCTTAAATAACTACCCTAGCCCGATCGCAGCGGGAGTACTCGGAATCTCATAAAAAATCAGTAAACTAAAATATCGGAAAAGTTGAACTATGAATGAATTGTTAGAAATTAGATAAAAACGGAAATTAGATAGTGGACTCGCACGTGGCGTAAAAAGATTATGGATTCAAATGATAAAATATATGAGAAACTTCCAGGCAAATTGTTTAACGGAAACTATATGGAATTGAAAAGCTTGAATATTACTGAAATTTTCCCCGAGAATAAATTCCGCGTTCCGCGCGCGAAGGCGTGCCGTCACTTTCCGTTTTTTGATGCGATGTGAAGTCCGAATCCTCTTTTGTATGGTTTTAGATGCAAACCTTTGCCCAAAGCAATTGCCTCTATCGTTTTATTATGTCGCTTACTTTCCTCTAAATCACGCTTAGCTGCTTGAGCAGCCGTAACGGCTTTAGCTATACTAGCTGCACCGCCGGACAGCGCCCCGGCAGCGCTGAGACCCGCAAATATAGGTACAAGAAATGGTAGGAAACCGCCGATCTTGCGCGGTACAGGGAAAATGCGGGGTGTACGCAACTTGCTCTTGCCGCCCACCTTTTTGACTGCTTGTCGCGCACCTTTAAGAGCTGTCTTTATGGCTATACTTGAATCATTACTCTGAATCATCGCTTTCTTAGCAGCTCCAATTATCTTTTTGAGTCCTGCGGTACGCGGTCTCTTCACCCCCATACCACCAATAGTGGAACCATTAGAAAAATTAGTGCGTTCGTCTGATACAGCCGACAATCATGATAAAACACTAGTGAACAATGAGATCAGGGAGAAAATGAAAGATGAAATTAAAGACGGAATGAAAAAAATTGACGGAGAAGATTTTGGGGAATCGAGTGATAGCAAAGTAAAAAACAACGATGACGACGACGACGACGACGATGATGGCAGCAGCGGCGGCGACGACGAGGATGATGACATGAATTCTTCTTTTAAATCGGTTGCTGCTGATGATGATGATGATGATGATAATATCGGCGATGAAACCGTGGTGAAGTTAGGTATTGAGGAAGACGATTTGATAAACGAGTATCTTGCATTGTTAGATCGGATAACAAAACTACCTTAGATTGTTCGTATGGCGTACGAAGGCCTGCCAATGACAAGTTTATGATCGGTGATACACCGATAGAATTTAAAAAGTCTTCTATAAATGTCGGTGACGCAAGGTATGATAAAACTATCGGGCTCATCGAATTATTGTTCAAAAAGGAGCCTGATGAGGCTAATATGAACAACAGTGATTTGGAAAATTATAAAACCATTGTACTTCAAACAAATGCTCACAAAAAGTTTTATAAAGCTGATGAAGCGATCCGTACGAGTAAGAGTTTCAAGTTCGATTATTATATTCCAAAATCGTTTATCCCCAATCCTAAGCGAACTGGAAAAGGTATGCCGAAGTACAAGGTGGCAAAAACAAATATTCAGATGGATTATGTTTACTGGGATGATCCCAATGAATTGGTGAATCGCCTTCGTCTGCTCCTAGCATCTCAAGCAGCCGGCAACTCATCTCATGCAAATGAAATTACGTCTATTATTGAGGAATTACGAGAGGCTCAAATCATATATTAATCCATCAATTATCGTGATTTCGATCATTCGCAAGATGAGTGTCGATGTAACGGCTCCAGCCTCTCATTACCTTTCACCAACGCAGCGGTGTTACTTTTCCGCTGCGTTTAATACGCAGAAGCCCTCCCGGGTTATCTGCATCCAGCCGCACGGCTTAGAGCCGTGAGACGGGCCTTATCGCGGGCGTCGCGACACTCTGTCGCGACTTTGTCCCTTTGTGAAGCGCGCGTCAGGCCCTCGGCTTCACGCCCGCTTCACATCAGTCCAGCTCGAGCTGCCAAGCGGTACACTCTCCTTTACTCTCGTATCTAAACCATTACCTTTCCGCTGCGACTAATACAACAGCTACAAATATATATATCCTCAAACATCAATCATTTATACCCGCATCTCCATTCTATTACATGGTGTCAGAAGCGGTCCTACCACGTAAACACGTCCACATTTAAAAAAAAAAAACAATACAGTGGAAAAAAATATAGTGCCAAGACACTTAATAAATAATAATCAACTTAGACATTAAATACATACATACAAAGACATTTATTACATAAATACTTAATAATAATAATAATAATAAAAGAAAAAAAAACAGTGCAAAAAAAAAAAAGACAATAGAATTTGTGGAAGTGTCGAGTGAATAAGTGAGCGGGCGCGTAACGTCGGGAGTGACCGACCGTCGAGAAACATTTTTTTTTCTCGATCAACGGCAGCAGCCGCCTTTACTAACATCGAGCCGTCATCGACCGCGGCATCGATCCGCCGCACCGACGCGACCCGTCCTACCAACCGACATACCACCCAGCACCGAAAAAGGGTTTTAGAAGGAAGGAAGGAAGGAAGCAAGGAAAAATAAAAAAGGAAAAACCCGAAGAGGAGAATCTATATTATATGCGACTGTTACTCGCAATCCTCGTGGCAACGTGAGTACATTTTATTTTACTTATTTTAAGTGTTTTTTTTTACTTGTCTTATTTTAAAAAAAAAAGAGAAAGAACAAGAAAAAAAAGAAAGAGAACATTTTTCCCTTTCACGGCCCCACGGGAACCGAGCGCCGACACGCGACGCGTGTAAAAAGCGTGCGACCGCTAAGGGTACGTAAAAACAAAAAAAAAACACTAACACATCCACACCCTCCCTAAAATAAATAAAGACAAAAAAAAATAATAATAATAAAAAAAAAAAAAGAAAAAAAGAAAGAAAGGAGAAGAAAATCTTTTTTTTTCTCCTCGCGTGCCTCATCCCAGACGGCAGCGAAATAAGAGAAAAAAAAAAATATATATTAATAAATAGAAATAATAAAAAAAAATAATAACCAATAAACATATATATACACATATTTACAAAAAAAAATAATAAAAAAAATAATAATAATCCCAGACGTGCTGCACACCAGTGGCAGCAACAGCATCCAATAGATGCATACATATATATATATACCAATAATAAACAAATAATTCGATAAAACAAAAAAAAATAATAATAATAAAAAATACAAAAATATATAATACATTGTGATGTCGCGAGGAATCTTTATTGTCTTTTTAAATGGGCGAGTAGTCGACTCTGCCACAGAACGCGGTTGTAGGACGGGAAAGACTCGGTAAACACTTTGTCGAACTGTTCAAGACGTTTTATTATAAGTACAAAAACCTGCAGCGTAACAGTGTCGCGTGGAGTTTCGGTGACTTACTGACTGACTAGCCTAGGCGGAGGGTAGTACTTATAGATGGATCCCGTGGGAAAGTTCAGATAGTGGGGAAGGAATGTGGGAGTCGGAAAATACTGGAAAAGGCAGATGTTACAGATTCCTGGAAGATGGTCAGTGGTGAGAAAAAGGGGCCCAACGGCCGAGTCTAGGATTGTGTATTCTAGGGGGAGATAGGCAGTGAGAATTCGGGTCCTTCTAAGAAAGGACGAGACGCGCGGCGGGACTAGTAGCGGCGGCGGGTGGAGAGATATCGGCGGCAGCTGCAACCGTGCGGTAATCGAGTGGGAAAGGAAAAGGGCGCAGGGGATAGAAAGGGCGGCGGAGAGGATCGTTGTTACACCTCCCCCCATATTTTAGAAAATTCATAAAGGGGAAGATGAATTTTCTTAAGCCTTCGGATGACTATGATGGCGCCGGTGGGAATGACGTACAATCTGAGAGACATTAGAACGGCGACCGTCGGCTAGGTTAATACATTCTTCCAATGGGTACTCTACATGGTAATTAGCGTGGTCAGTGCTATTACTATGAAAACAATTATTATAGACATTTATGCATGGTGAGAAGGTACATTGTAACAGTTTTTTGAGCACGTCCAGTAAACAAGCGAACAAGCCACATCTCACAGCGATTGACAGAAGTACAATAGTGATACAAGCGTAACCGAGGTACTGTACACTGTCGTAGGCGGTTTGAAAAAGAGTCTTGTTTCGTCTGTGGAGTCCAATTTTCTGAGCTTCGTCTGATATCTCAGTTAGTGTCTGTCCTAAAGATTTCAGTTGCGTCACGTCAACATGAGTGGGTCTTCCTAGAGTTGTCAGAGGCAAATCCTCTAGAGCCACTGAATGATTGCTGAGAATTTCATCAAGTTTGGGGGTCTTTAGCGTCTTGTTGATGAGCAAGTCAGTTGTCCGTGTCATCGTGGCTTCATGTCGAGGTCTGATGACTATGTTGTCCGTTTGTCCGATGCAATCTCCGGCAATCGTTACTTTGTTTGTCCCATGTAGTGTGGTCTGGTGGCTTTTGTGGTCATCGCAAATTATGTGAAGGGTTTCGGGCACAGGAGAAGTCACGATCCAGGAGTTACCGTTCTTCAACTGAATCCACATAGATTTAACTAAATTAATGAACAATATTTGGCATTCTGAATCGGAGATATCGCTTGGTCTTTGTAATATAACAGCTTCGCAACTAGACGGATTATTTATAGCGTAATCGGGGTTTTGGCGCTTACACAGAAATTTTGAGCTCAGTTTCTTACATTGGGAAAGATCAGATTCGGAACTGGGGGTGAACAACGTTTTTACATCATTTATTACAACAATTGTGTCGGGCGGATTCAAATAGTAGAATGTATTACCCGATGATTTTCGTTGAAGTATTGGTATGAGTCTGTACGCATGTAGCACGGCATTTTCTACTACCGGAACCTTTATGACGTAGGCAAAACGATTATTTGTTATCATAACGCTGATATCGCTTATTTCGACTATGGCAGTGAACGCCGATTCCGCTAGAGGTACGGGAGGCGTATCGCTGGAAATAGTTTTTTCTCGGATGGCAAGGAGAGCCTTAATTAAATCTGCAGGACTGAGAATTTGGGGGTGAACAATCCCTTGTTTACCATCATTAACAGCGTTTAGCACGTTGTTAAGATTTTCGCTATACTCGTCAATAAGAGTCTCTAGAAGGGCGACTTGAGAACCAATAATAATATTGCGTGTATTATTAGCTGCCTGGTAACCGACCTTGTACATGGTTTCATAAAGTTTATCGGCGTCCCTTGTCAAATTTTGTATGGCGCTAGAGAAGGTGGAGACCATTGCCTTTACTATTGTAGTCTGATTGCTGATCAGCGTACTTAATCGTGTATTATCAGAGTGGACTTTATCTATTTCGTTATTGTAATATTCTGCGTCTGAGTTCCCTAATGTTCCGAATAGAATTTTACTAATGTCCCCGATGAAATTGAACACGCCTCTTTTAGATCGAGGAGAATAATTAATGATGCTCATTAAACGAACTCTACGGTCTTCGATTCTGTGCATTCTCTGTCTTACGGTTTCTATCGTTATTGACTCTAAGCAAGGATCCCTATTGCGTGTGTCATTACAAACTAGCGCTAGTACATCGGAGATGTGGAACAAATAATCCCGGTGAACATTTATCTCGGTGAGGTCGACGTAGTTTACGACGGTCCAGGTCTTGTGGTACATAACCACATCTCCCAGGTGTTCCAGGTAAATTGGTCCAGTCACCGGTTCAACGTTGGCTTGGTCCTCGGCTAAGCATCTTGAGAGAGAGAGTAGGAGGAAGAGTAGCACCAGCATGGTGATCTAAACATACAAACGATTAATTTCGAAAATAAGGCTTAAGTTTGTTTACGTGAATAAGTTTCTTTCTATTTCTAAGCAGTATCTCATAGTCGACGTCAGATGTTCGACTGAGGATTATCGCTGGACCTTCCCAGCGCTCGGCGAGAGGAGACGTGTCCCGTTGTTGGTCGACTAGGACCTCGTCTCCTATTGAGAAGACCGGTGAGGAGCGAAGGATGTGAGCATCCTGGGTCGTCTTGTATCGTTCCTTTGCTCGGAGGAGATGGTCGCGTCCTTGTTTCAGGAGGCGGTCGTGATCAGCTCGAAGTCCCTCGAAGTATTGGTCAATGGTGACGTTCGTCCGATGGATTGGTAGATTGTTCGGGATATTCGGCTTGCGTCCAAACTGCATCTCGAATGGCGTTAGGTTAGTGCCCTCATGTTTTGCCGTGTTGTATGCCATCGATACGAATTTTAACTTTTTATCCCAATCTTCGCGGTCGTCGCGAATGAGTGCCTTAATTTGTTCCTTGATAGGCCCGTGGGCTCTCTCAAGGCTTCCATTGCTTTGTGGGTGGAACGCTGTAGTCGTCATGTGGTTAACCTTAAAGAGTTTCTCTAGATGTTTGAAAGTTTGACTGATGAAATTCCGACCTCCATCAGTGAGAATTATTTTTGGTGCACCATGAATGTAAATGAAGTTTTTGACGAGGGCGTTCACGGTGGCTTGAGCATCCATTGTTTTAAGAGGAATGAGAGTGACAAACTTGGTCAATTGATCCTGCACTGACAAGATGTACTTGTATCCATCGCTTGACTCAGGTATAGGTCCCACGAGGTCCAGTGCTATTTTATCATTGGGCTTTTCTGGTGTGTCGGTGATCACGGCTTCTGCTTGTGGTCGTATTCTGACCAGCTTAACCCTTTGGCACGTGTCACACTTTCGAATATAATCCTCGATGTCCCGTTGCATATTTGGCCAGGTAGCGACTGCTTTTATGCGATCAAGGGTCTTAGCTACGCCAAAGTGTCCAGTGGCCTTCGTGCCGTGATGCTGCCTGATGATTTCGTTCTTTTCTTCTTCTGTACCTGCCTCGTGAGGCTCTGAGTCATAAAGGTACAGTGCGGGTCGTGTTGCTTTCTTCGACCAAATGAAATTTATCATCTGTTTTATTCGTGCTTTCACTGTTGGGTGAATGGTCAGGTGTTTGCATCCTAGAAAGATCTTTGTTGGTTCGGTAACTTCCATTAGTGTATCTGCAAGTTGGTTGAACCAAACAATTTCTTCCTCGGAAAAGTCAATGTACAGCGCGTCCTTATCTTCTGTTGACACGTCGGCAATTTTTATGGTCAACACATTTTTTGGAGCGATTTGTTCGCAAATTTCGGAGACATAAGGAATTTTGTCAGTGAGTTCAAATTCCATGTATAATGGTGCCTCCTCAGCTGATTCTTTGTCTGTTCTCTTATCGTCGTTACTTTCCTGTTCGTCGGTGGTGTGTTCCATTATTTCTGCTGAGCCTGCCGCTCGCTGCTGACCTCGGGTTGTCACAGCATAAATCCTCGAGAGGGCGTCGGCGTTGGTGTTCAATGTGCCCTTTTTGTACAAGCACTCATACTCGTACTCTTCTACTTTCATCCTGAGCCTCATTAGGCGGCTATTGGTCGGTGGGTCGGTGGCCTTCAAGATCCAAATTAAAGGCTTATGATCGGTGACGATTTGGAAACGTTTTCCGTACAAGTACTGTCGAAAATGTTTCGTAGCCCATGTTATCGCCAGCATTTCTCGTTCGGTAGTCGAATACCGCTGCTCGGCTTTATTAAGCGTTCTAGAGGCGTAAGCCACTGGTCGGTCCCTACCGATCGGACCTTGGGACAGCACAGCGCCCACTGCATAATTGCTTGCGTCCGTGGTCAGAACAAAGGGCTGAGTGAAATCGGGATATTGCAATACTGGCGCTGTCGTGAGAGCTGTACGTAGTAAATTAAAGGACTGTTCCTGTTTTTCTGTCCATGACCAGGTAATGTCCTTTTTCAAGAGTTCGGTGAGTGGTTTCGCCATTTTGCTGAAGTCCTTGATGAATTTGCGGTAATATCCGGCTAACCCTAGAAACTGTTTTATTTGTTTAGGATCGCGTGGTGCCGGAAACTTCTTGACCGCCTCGATTTTCTTCGGGTTTGGTTTGACACCTTCTTCCGATATAACGTGACCCAAAAATTCCAATTCTGGACGAAGGAATTCGCACTTATCCGGTTGCAATTTTAAATCCGATTCACGTAGACGATTTAAAACATCTATCAGCTTTTTGTTGTGTTCTTCTAACGTATTCCCGTAGATGATTATATCGTCTAAGTACACAAAGCACGCGTTACCAATGAGACCGCGCAGGGCATTGTTCATCATCCGCTGGAAGGTTGGTGGCGCATTTTTCAACCCAAATGGCATCCTATTGTAGTGATAGTGTCCCGAAGGTGTTGAAAAGGCTGTCTTCTGTTTGTCTCGCTCGTCCATCGGAATCTGGTGGAAGCCCGACGCAAGATCGAACGCCGAAAAATATTTTGCCCTTCCCAGTTGGTCCAGAATTTCATCGATGCACGGCAGAGGGTACGCGTCGTGAGCGGTTTTTTCATTTAATTTTCTAAAGTCAATAACTATCCGCCATTTCTTTTTTCCGGATGCGTCAGATTTTTTTGGTACAACCCAGAGGGGTGAGTTATACGGGGAGTCGCTTGCTTCGATGAGTTTATTTTGCAGCATCTCATTGACTTGCCGGTCAATTTCTTCTTTGTGCGCTGGAGGATACCTGTATTGCTTGACGTTTATCGGAACGTCATCGCTTGTAATAATACGGTGCTTAACCGCCTTTGTACCTGGCAGAGGGTCGCCAGGTAGTGCAAACACATCGGGGTAGGACGAGACGATATCCCATACCTGTTCCGCCAGCTCCGGAGGCACGTGTTCCAGCCGCACATTTTCTTTTAGCATTTGAATTCGTTCTGCTGTGTTCTGCTCTTTGATGCTGTAGATTGTAGGTACGTCCATCGGTGCGTCTAGGCGCTCCTCCGCTGGTAAAGGGGCATGTTCCTTGAACGGTATCCCACGTAGTAAATCTACAGTAATTTCGATTGGTTTTTCTGTTTCGTTCATGACCGGTATTCGAGCCTCATAGTCTTTGGCTGTGTACACGCAAGGTATTATGGAGTCGGAATTTTCTTCTGCTGTAATGGCTGGTCCGTTTGAAATATTCGTAGGCGTGGTGATCCAATGGATTGATCTTGGTGGAATGGTGACGGTGAGTGGTTCGAATCCAAACCGTTTCCCGTTGAATTCCAAGAAGTTGTTCGGGCCGATACCGATATAGGTTTGATATTTTTCCATGAATGGAATGCCGATCAGCCCATCCTCTTCCAGGGGAAAGCTATCAGGGATGACGTGAAAAATGTGTTTTTCCCCTTCGAATTCTTGCTGTGTAACGAATAACGATCGATGTAGATCATTGCCCATTTTGAATTCGGTATTGACCTTCCTATCTACCAAAGATGTTCCCTTCAGGCTGCCTAACTTAATCAAGCTGATGGCGGATCCAGTGTCTAATAAAAATCTTCCTGGTCCTTGTACGTCTCGCATTGGTAACTTGACGACGCGTTTGGTGGATCCAATGGCGTTAACTCGAGGCAATGATTTGTTTCTTCCGTTGCATTCATTTCTTCCGTTGGTACATGGTTGACTCGTGGTGGGGGGCGAGGTGGAAACTGTCCCTCGCGAAAACCCGATGGCTGGGCAGGAGCGCTCGCTTTCCGTTGAGTGTCGTAATTTTTCTTGCGGCAGTCACGTTCGAAGTGCCCTATTCGGTGACAATAATTGCACGATACCTGCGTACGCTGGGTCGAGGCTGAAGCCGCGGGTGGCCTGCTGGACGGATGTGACGGTCGATGGTGTGTATTTGAGCTCCGTTCTGTGAGGTTTAGGTTCCGTGTCATCATTTCCCTTGTGTAATCGTAGGCTTCAGCGGCCTGTGCGAATGCGATTGCTGCTCGGATGTTTTCGGGCCTCTGGGCGCGTACCTCAGTTGAAAGTTCCTTGCGGAGACCCAGCAAGTACTGTTCCAGGCCCTGCTCTCTTTCATATTCGATGACGAATCTTCTCTTCGCCTCGTCCGGCGTCGAGTTTGAGAGAACTGCAAGTACTTGGTTTTGCACCTCGAGGAAACGGTTCGTAAACTTCGAGACGGCCTCAGTCTTGCCTTGAAACATACGCGCACGCTTGTCTCTCCAAACGCTGACAGGTTGCAGATTTCCGAATAGTATACGGAGTCCTTCATACAGTTTATCGTACGTGTCCGTTTCGTATTCCTGTATTTCCCGAGCCGCGTCGCCTATTATTCTTTTGGCGATTATTAATTTCCGCAGATAATCTGGTCGGGCTACCTGTGACCTCACATCTTCGATTGATGCGATGAACGTTTCCACACCGATACCTTTCCCGTCAAATTCCCTGACTAGCTCTATCGCTTCTTTCGGTGTTATTTCTTCGAACGATTCCACGGTCGTTACGCTCCCGGTTCGCGACATTTGACCCGTCTGGGGCGGCATTTCGTCGTCGCCTGTTCCTTTCGATCGGTCTAACACTTTGTTCATCGCGTTTTTAAGCGTGTCACCGACGTTTGATATCGACATTTCGTTGGTGACCACGGAGTCAGTTTCCGAATCGGACGCGAAAATTATTGGTTCGCGGTAATGAGTAAATGAATTGTTACTCACCGATTCGTTTGGTGTATCCAGCGTTGGATTTCTTCGTCTCTTTCAGATTCTTCGTGTCGTCGATCGGTCCTAGGTTCCCAGCAATGTTGAGTAGACTACCCCACACTTAGCACCAGTTGTGATGTCGCGAGGAATCTTTATTGTCTTTTTAAATGGGCGAGTAGTCGACTCTGCCACAGAACGCGGTTGTAGGACGGGAAAGACTCGGTAAACACTTTGTCGAACTGTTCAAGACGTTTTATTATAAGTACAAAAACCTGCAGCGTAACAGTGTCGCGTGGAGTTTCGGTGACTTACTGACTGACTAGCCTAGGCGGAGGGTAGTACTTATAGATGGATCCCGTGGGAAAGTTCAGATAGTGGGGAAGGAATGTGGGAGTCGGAAAATACTGGAAAAGGCAGATGTTACAGATTCCTGGAAGATGGTCAGTGGTGAGAAAAAGGGGCCCAACGGCCGAGTCTAGGATTGTGTATTCTAGGGGGAGATAGGCAGTGAGAATTCGGGTCCTTCTAAGAAAGGACGAGACGCGCGGCGGGACTAGTAGCGGCGGCGGGTGGAGAGATATCGGCGGCAGCTGCAACCGTGCGGTAATCGAGTGGGAAAGGAAAAGGGCGCAGGGGATAGAAAGGGCGGCGGAGAGGATCGTTGTTACAACATAAAAAAAAGAGAGAAATACAAAAAAAAAATTATTTTTATTTCATATTTTTTCCTAAACGCGCCCCACACCGGATGGCAGCGAAACAAAAATACCAACACAAATTAATAATTACTAACAATAAATAAATAAATAAATAAAATAAATAAATAAAAATAATAACAAAATATATATACATATATAACATTAATAATAACCGATATTCAAAAAAAAAAAAAAATTTTTTTTGCTGCGCCTCAAGCTGAACAGCAGCAGAATAAAGGCATATTAGTGTTGTACCCCGGCTGGCGTAGTAAGATATTAATTCGGGACACCGGTTGCGAAATAGTAAGGTACGCAACGGCACGCGACGATCGTACATCGAGCGTCGAGCGCGTCACCGGACACCGCTGACGCAGCACTTAGGCCATCGCGAGCGACTCGGTAACTGGAGCATCGGCTCGAGTACCGAGGCAATTATTGCGAAATGTAAAATATGCTCCAAATCTCGCCCGCAGAAAAGCGAGGATTTGGAAAGATATTTGTTTATAAGATTAAAGTAAACCATAAACTTGCGCTAGATATTAAGCTGACATACGTGCTCTCGATGAGTATATAGAGGATCGAGAGCAGGTACCCGGCAGTCTGATCAGAACTCAGGATACGGTACGGTTGATTACAATACGTTATATTTCATAACCGAGATAAATGTGATTAGCGAGTGGCTCGCTACGGGGTGTACCGAGATTGGTAAATATTCAATAATCTAATAAATACCTTTTTATTAAACTGTGCATTCATTCACTTGGGTTCTAACCCTTTACTGGATATATCCCGAACATTCGAGCTCACGGCTCAGGCACAGAACCCGGAGTAGCTAACCGAGTTTCTGCGGCACAACATTAGAAAAAAAAAAGGGAAAAATAAAATACCTATATACTATATAACTAACATACACATACATATATTCAAAAAAAAAATGTTTGCGCCTCATGTCAGACGGCAGCAACACAACAAAAATTTATTTAAATTATTGTTTTTTTAAATTACTTGGGTAGTTCAATAACTACACCAAAATTGCTCCACCAAAGCCGCCTCAGCGCCCCGCGCGAGCAAACAGCGAAAATAATTTACATCGCCGAGCGATGTCTACCGAGCGACTCCCGTCGCGAACATACTTCGCGATGGCGAACAATAATAGCTCGATAACGCTCCGCGATGTTCAAAACCTCATACCCAGTTTCAACGGAAAAAATATACCGCTGAACGATTTTACACGCGCTTGTAAAAAAGCTGCGAAAATCATTTCAGAAAACGATCAGCCACAGCTCCTCGAAATCATCCAACTTAAATTGTCGGGAGTCGCCGCTGATATCGCCGATGCCAAACCATATAATACATTAGAGCCACTCCTGAGAGATCTCAGAAATGCGCTCGAAAAACCGGTCGCATTATCGGACCTCGAACTAGAATTAAAATCAAATTCTCAAAATTATAACGAATCGGTATTCGATTACGCGACGCGCACGCGAAAAATCGCAATTAAAATTGAAAACAGATTAAAAGAAGTCTACCGAGCGGAAAATCAGCATCAGTATCTGCATAACCACACCGACGAAGTTCGACGAACCGTTATAAAAGCTTTTATTCGCGGTCTTTTCGACCAAATTGCGAATATCATTATGCACAAAGATTTCATAACCCTCGACAGCGCAGTCGACGAAGCGCTAAATATCGAAAACGAACTCGTACGTAGACAAAACGTACACCAGGGACGAAAACGCGATAAATCGGAAACTAGGGACAAAAGCCCGGAAAAAGCGAAAGTTCGGTTTACGCAACTAACCGACAACAACGGACAAAAATTTTGCGAGATCCACCGCGAAAACCCTACGCATTCAACATCAGAATGCTACGCCGTGCAACAATTACGCGAAAATACGAATACACGCGTCAACAGCCGCCAATACCATAACAACTCACCGAGTAATTTCCAAAACAATTTTCGCGGAAACTTCCAGAATTATACTCGTGGCGGTTACCAAAACAATTCACGCGGTAATTATCAAAATAATTCGCCCAGCTACTATCAAAACGGACCACCCGGGAATTATCAAAATAATTCACGCGGGGGTTTCCGTAACAATTCACGCGGAAACTACCAAAGCAATTATCAAAACAATTCCCGTGGGAACTACCACAATAATCCGCGAAATAACTATCGAGACAATTCACGCGAAAATTATCGTGATGGCTCGGGCGATTACCAAAATAACCAACAACAAAACAACTCGTGGGACCGCAATTACCAAAATTTCCCGCAACAAAACAATCCGCGCGATCAAAATAACCAAAACAATTCGCAAGAGCGTAATTATCGTAATAACTCACGCGACCGAGATAATCGGGACAATTCGCGTGACCGAAATAGCCGGGACAACTCGCGAGAAAGACAGAACCGAGCAGCGGTCGAAACTCGCGAAAATCAGATCACCAGTCGAGCCTCGATGCAACGCAAATCGAGCAGATTTTCGAACGCGTGCTTCAAAAAAACGAGAGATCCGCCTCTCGCAACAGCGCGACGAGAGGTCGGACACCGGAGCGCTCGTCAACGACAAACTAATAAAAGACGCAAACAAGGCGCAAACCGAAACCAAACCTGTAAAATATATAGGTACTAATCATGTAAAAAATACAGACGGTAGTATAACCATTAGAAAAGCGACAATTAAGTTAGGATTGTCGCGACGGCACAAACCACCAACGGTGACCTTAGAGTCTCCAAATCTATTCACTAAACAGGCTTTGTTTCTCGCCGACACTGGAGCGGAAATAAACCTGTTAAAACAATCATTCCTAGGCTTGCGTACGGAAGTGGATCCGACGCTAATATACGAGCTTAACGGGATAACAGACGGTACAGCAAAAACACTCGGTAGATGCTACCTGAGAATTAAAGAATTTAAAGTCGAGTTCCACTTAGTGGAAGACTTTTTCCCGATTACGCAGGACGCTATACTCGGCGACGTCTTCTTCAGGGGGACTCCAGCCGATATTCTTTATAGCAAAGCCTGCATAACATTCGCTGGCTATCGAATTCCGTTCGAGAGCTTCGAACAAGTAACAATACCTGGCAGGTCAAAGCTTATTGTACCTGTCAGACTAAAACCAACCGATCTCGAGGAGGGATATATCCCAAGAATGGACGTAGGTTATCGTCTTTACTTGGGTAACGCGCTCGTTAAAAACACAAACGGAATCGCGTATCTTTGCTTGATTAATTCGCACAATTGCGAAATTAATCTAGAAATTCCAACAGTTGAGCTAATCCCAGTGGAGGCAATCTCGGAAAAACCGATCGATAGTCTCACATTGAGCGACTACTGCGATTCTCAGAATGAGAACTGTGCGGAGGTATGCTCGATACAATTAGACGGTCAATCCAGGCTCGAAGCCCTTCGAGCACTTCTACAACTGGATCACCTTAACGAAACAGAGAGAGACCACGTGCTTGAATTGGTCTCAAAATACCAACATCTATTTTGGTTACCCGGAGATCGGCTAGGTCATACGACACTAACAAAACACGAGATCCATACAACGGATGACAGACCAATCAACACAAAACAATATGGGTTTCCACAGGTACACAAAAAGGAGATACAAAACCAGGTCAGCGATATGCTAGACAAGGGAATTATACAACCATCCCTTTCTCCTTACAACTCTCCAGTTTGGGTCGTTCCCAAAAAACCAGACTCAAAAGGTAACAAAAAATTGAGAATCGTAATAGATTTTCGAAAACTCAACGATAAAACCACGCCAGACGCGTACCCACTCCCAAATATCATAGATATATTGGACCAGTTGGGTAACGCCCGTTACTTCTCGACATTCGATCTGGCGTCCGGGTTTTATCAAATCGAGATGCACCCAGCTGATAAACATAAAACAGCTTTCTCAACCCCGAATGGACATTACGAGTACCATCGAATGCCATTCGGACTCAAAAACGCGCCAGCAACCTTTCAGAGGTTGATGGACGTCGTACTATCCGGACTACAAGGCACAGACCTATTTGTCTATTTAGACGACATAGTAATATACGCACAAGACATGACAGAACACGAAAACAAATTCAAAGCCTTAGCAAAACGCTTAACTTCAGCGGGGCTAACGCTACAAACAGATAAATGCCACTTCCTAAACAGAGAAGTGACCTATTTGGGACACATCATATCCTCAGATGGCGTTAGACCAAATACTCACAACATCCACGCAGTAAAAAACTTTCCGATACCGAAAGACAAAAAAGGAATTAAGCAGTTTGTCGCACTCGCTGGATACTACCGACGGTTTATCCGCGATTTTGCGAAGATTGCTATTCCACTAACCGTACAACTGAAAAAGTCCGAGAAATTTGTATGGACAAACGAATGCCAATCAGTATTCGAGTACCTAAAAGCAAGAATCGTCGAACGACCGGTTCTAAAATATCCGGATTTCGACAAAACTTGCACTCTCACTACAGACGCATCAGACTATGCCATAGGCAGTACTTAGCCAGAAACACGGTGACTTTGACCACCCGATAGCGTTCTACTCGAGAGCATTGAAAAAAATCGAAATCGCGTAGGACGCGATGAAAAAAGAATTACTCGCAATAGTAAATGCGGTAGAGTACTTCAAAATGTACTTGTACGGGAAACGCTTTACGCTCGTCACGGACAACAGAGCGTTAACGTATATAAAAACCAAACCCGACATCCCGCAACAGCTACAACGATGGCAAATAATTCTGAAAGGGTACGATTACGACATCGTACACAAACCTGGTAAACTAAACGTAGTTGCCGACGCTTTGTCGAGAAACCCTGCAGAAATTATGCCGATTAGGCAACGCGACGAAAGCTCGTCGGAAAACACCGCGAACCAAGAGTCAAAAAAGCAAAAACTGACTCCTAAAACATCACCCGAGACTCGCAATCGGTCAACAACTGATACGGGCTCCGGAAATCCAGCGCCAAAAAAAAGCGGATTATACAGGAAGACAGTCAGGATACACCCGACGAACCAAGGGAACAGAAAACAAAAAAAAACCCAACAAGAAACAAACCTACAAACGGAAAAGACGAGAACCAAAAAACAAACAGAGAGTGTACCCACAAAAACCAACTTAAATACAAACAACGAAACATCAATCTCGGAATTATCCTACAACGAAGGCGAACTCATTCAACCAATTAAGAAAATAGTTGAAGAGCTGTACTCAAAGGAGAATACGCAACCACAATGGCGACTCTCCAAACGTCCAGTAGATACAACGGACGACGAAGGAAATAGGCAACGACCGCGCAAACAAATTAGGAAACGAAATGATACAGAAAAACAATATAAATATACAGATATAGAAGATAGCACGACAGAAGAGGAAAAAAGCCCAACGAGGCTACAAAAAGCGAAAAGCCCAACGAGGCCACAAAAAGCAAAAAGCCCAACGAGGCAACAAAATGCAAAAAGCCCAACGAGGCAACAAAATGAAAACAGCCCCACGAGGCAACAAAAAGAAAAGAGTCCAACGAGGCCACAAAAAACAAAAAGCTTATCGCAGCAAAACAAAAGCGAGTTTCGCGAAAAAGTCAGCCCTGATGGGAAAACCGGCCACTTATACGGTGACAAAAGCGAAAAAACCAATAGATCCGAAAACAAAAACGATAACCAAAAAGCTAAGAATAAGGAAAACGATACGAAATACGAAACGGAATCCGAGAACGAGAATGCTGGCAAACCACCTGTCCAGCCGACCTTTAGGTCACCACCTTCAGTTCCGATACAAAAATCTAACGATCTACAAAAAGGCGAAAATAGCGAAAAACGGACGATACCACGAAACTTCCGTTCACCACCCGCAACTTTAGAATCTCGAGAAACTACAAAATCAAAGCAACCGAAGAAACGATTGCCCGAACCAGTCAAAAAGCGAACGAAAAAGACGCCAAAAGAACCGACTAGGCGTAGTGAAAGGTTGGCAAATAAACAACCGAAAGTACCCGATACTCAACCCAAAAACCTACCAACTCCGAAAAATTTAAACGATCCTGAGAATCTGTCACCCGAAGTAACAGACGAATACTGGGATTCTAAAATCACGCGCAGCACCCGCAAAACAAAAAATCCACAACGAGAAACAAGAACTCGATTCCAACTTCCGCATTCAACATCCTCAGACTCAGATCCACAACCATCATGAGACTTAGATCCACAACCATCACCACAATTAACAACAGAATATTGGGACTCCAGAGTAACTTACACCAACGATATAATACCAGAAACCCCAACCCAACCAGATCCTGAGGATGCACAATTAAAAACACAATCACCTGTGCCAATGTCACCTGAAATAACACAGGAATATTGGGACTCAAAAGTCACGGACACTCCCCATAAAACACCACCGATAGAACAAACTATCGATCCACAAATCAAACAGCCAAATACAGGGCCGAGTACTCTACCAGAACAGCCAGTCGCCACACCAGGGTGCTCATGGCAAATTGACGACTACACACCAGAACAATTAGTCGCCACACCAGGGTGCTCACAGCAAATCGACGACAGCACACCATCAATGGACATCGAGCCAACATTCAGACCACCAACGTGGATTCCACACGAAACAACAGATTCGAAATCAGATGAATCGCGACCAATTATATCAAACCGAAACCCAGAACAAGCATTAACAAACCAATACCATCAAATGTCGCCATCGTCAGAAAATGATTCTGACAACGATTCAGCGTATCAACCATCGCAATATCAACGAAAACGTCTAACACTACAAACTCCACCAGCAACAAGGGGATCAACGATAACAGAAGACGTACAGCTAAAAAACAATATCGTGGTAACGCAGGAAAACATCCTAGCGCAGGAAGATAATATAGCTCACTTCCTGTTAGCCGACGGTGTCATGGACACAATGGTTTCAAAAATACTTGCAGAAAAGGGTAAACTCACGCAATCGGTATTCTCGCAGTCCGATCCTGGAATCGGACATATTTTCGTCACACACGACAAAACGCTACGATACTTTACGATAATTTGCAAAAACAAATCGACAGACGCAACTAGTACACTCACGATTCAGAAGTGTCTAGAAAATCTTGTACAGACTCTAGTAGAAAACGAAATCACATCCTGTACTCTATCCAAAGACCCAAAAATCATCGATACATTTTTGTGGTCTAATATCAAAGGATACCTACGAGTACTCGCGATCAACTCAAACATTACCTTTAGGCTATGCGAAGGTCTTATAACCGTTCCAGATCAGGAAAATAGGCAAAACATCATCAGAGAACTACACGGATCCGCAGTCGGAGTCACAAAGGCGTGACGAAAACATACCAGCGCATTCTCTCGCAGTACTACTGGCGAGGATTAAAAAAGGACGTAGAAACGTTCATTCGATACTGCTTCGACTGCCAGAAAATCAAACTGGTCCGAGTAAAAAATAAAGCTCCAATGATTACTACGGACACACCAGCGCAACCCTTCGATAAAGTAGCCATCGACATTGTAGGTCCATTACGCGAAACAAAAAACGGGCATACGTACATACTAACTATGCTCGACCTATTCAGTAAATTCAGTATAGCAGTACCATTGAGACACCAAACGTCAATAGACGTAGCGAGAGCACTCTGTACAACCTTGATATCAACTTTCGGTGCGCCTCGCGCGATATTAACCGATCAAGGTACGAACTTTATGTCGGAAATGTTCAGAGATTTCGCGCAACTATTCCAGATAGAACAGCACAGAACAACTGCATATCACCCACAATCGAACGGCGCAATCGAGCGCAGCCATCACGTTCTTGTGGAATATCTAAAGCACTTCATCGACAGTAATCGAGACTGGGATGAACTGCTTACATTCGCGACACTTTCATACAATACCAGTATACACGAAAGTACAGGATTTACCCCATACGAATTAGTATTCGGTAGGAGAGCTCGAACACCTTCAGAGTTCCCACCACCCGAAAAAATCATAACCTACGACGACTATATGACAGACCTAACGAGAAATCTTAGAAACATCCAGGAACTCGCTTTAGAAAAAGCGATCAAGTTCAAAGAACGAACCAAAACATACTACGACAAAAGAACCGTCGAACGGGAATACCAAATAGGCCAACTCGTTCTCGCAAAGAACGAACGCAAAACAAGTAAATTCGATAAGGACTGGCTAGGCCCATACAAAATTGTAGAAATTCCAAATAAGCGCATCATTAAAATACAATTAGACGACAATACGACAAAAACTGTACACGTAGATAAAATAAAACTGGCATATGTTGCAGATGCCACGCCAATTACGTAAGGGCGTCCGCACTAGACGCCTTCAAAATTACACCACTGACGAAAAACCCTGGACTCTACTCAGAATCTTTGGGCACACTTCATTCATACCATACGACATGGACGCTAATAACATATATAGACACACATGGATTGTCGTCCAGACGACACCAAATACAAGAAAACCTTGACGCCGCCAACGCATTTTGCTTCACCTTAAGGCAGTAGTCTGCTTTAGGAGCCGAAAAAAAGCGTTTTTTCAACAATTTTTTTGAAAGGAAAGGAAATGATTGCGGTAAACGAAATTTTGAGACGATAGTATATTATATTCAAGCTTTAAAAAACAATTTTTATTATTACAAATTATTGAAATTTGCCAAAGTTGTAACGATTTTTCTGGGGCGCCTGGAGTGTGCACTCGTAAATCGGTGCCGGTGATGGAGGTCGTGCGATGCATCTGAAACAGTGGAACCAAATTTTTTTTTAGTTTTTATAAGTTCCTTTTCTATATGAACTAAAAAAATACCGAAGAAATGACGAAATTCCAAATTTTTTCGAAGTTTGAAAAAAAATTCACTTTTTTGAAAAAAAAAATTCACTTTAAGTTGCAAAACAAGTAATTTAAATAGTACTTTTGTCCAACTTTTTTACTTCAAATAGAAGATAATTCAATACTGAAGCTAGATCACTTTGGTTTTTTTCGATCGGACATATATTGTTTTTACTATCGCCGGCACCGTTTTCCAAAACTTGTGAAAATGAAAACTCGAGAAAACAGGCTGTAAAGTTTTCGGTCCAAAAAAATGTAAGTTTTTGGATACTTACACTAATTAGATGTTAATCGGCTATCCCCGGGCCATACAATAATCCTTCCTCTTCTTCAAAAAACTCGTTTTGGCGGAGGCTTTCCGATCTTCGAGCTGTACGAGCCTCCTTGCTGGAAAGTGATGCGCGCCGGTTCTCCCGCGTTATGCGCTCAGCATCGACGGTGTCAGCAAAATTTTTGCATTGCTGCCCGATAGAAATTTTTGCATTGCTGCATGGTAGAAAGCACAGCTGAATAACCTTCGTTGAAAATGCCTGTAGCCATATTTGCTGCTATTTCGACGATTTTATAGCCGGAATTTACGTGTTTCGGATTTAGGCGCCACACAATCGAATTGAACGATTCGTTCGAATTTTGAGTGTGTCCGCCTAAGCACCGCGTCAATAAATCGTCATTTGAAAGATCATCGTAAATTGGACGAATGTGCTTCTCTACATTATCATTAATTAATCTTGCCGGGTGTTTGAAAGATGCCAGATTATTAGCCGCTTTAGCCTTGCGCCATTCGCACCAACTCTCCGGGCCTTCTGGACAATTTTTATGCCGAGGATTTTTATCGGTGGAACAATAATGGTCTAATGTTGCCATAATAGCTCTCTTCATACCTTCAACTGAGTTCACGTTTCGACGAATTGCCAGACCGTAGTAAATCGTCAATTTCTTGATGAGACTCTCCGTTAGCCCGTTCTTTCCTCCAAGTTTCTCGGTTTTTCTTTTATTCCGTAAACGAGTACCCATACGCTTTTGCACGTGTCCAACACACTCATTTTTCGTCACTGTGCACTCGTCCCCGTAAGGATTGCTATTTAAGATTCCAGTAAAAGTTTTGGAGTCGCCATCGCCGATATAATTACTGTACATAACTCCGAATTTCTCGACGGATCTCGAAAACATCTCTGTTATGGAATCTACCTCCATCTTCCCAGACGAACCTGTATGATTTGAGGAGCATGAGTCTTTATGATCCTCATACCACTCCTCAAATGCATCTTCATCCAAACTATTTTTATGTATGGTACACGAATGACAATAACCACTTTTTACAATCAGATCGATTACTTTGCCACTGTAGTATCCGATGAGCGTTATTACACCGTACAAAGAAGTATAACCGCGCTTTTTCCACGATCCATCGCCCGAAACCTTCAAATGATTCGCAGGTCTTCCATGTTCAACGTTTTTTTCTTTCTCTTCCGTGACGGCTTTTTCGCAGGTACTCTCGAACAGTGTCTTCAACGCTGCGTACAAATGCTCAACGATTTGTTGATAAGTAGATTTTGCAAAACCTGCAGAAATATCCATAAGGCCGCAGAATACGTTTATCCCTTCTCGTCCGATACCAAGAAGCCTCATAACAAAAACAATCCGTCTGTTGATTTCGTAGCCGGTATTTATAAATGGTCCTGACTGGATTTCGCGTCGACCACACCTACACTGAACAACAATTTTAAATCCTAGGCCTCGATGACCGCTTTCTGCAAACGTTAATTTTTGTTTGCATGATCTGCAAATTGCGATTTCCGAAAGAGCGAGAAACACCGATATGAATTCAATAATGCGGTAGCAGTGCGATGAATGAATAATGATATCATCGCTGCTTGCTGCCTTCAACTTTTGCTCACTGCGACTCGTGTGTAAGTCTCCGTCGTCCGATGATACACTGGTAAAACGATTGCCGTGAAATTTTCGCTTTCGCGGTTCCGCAGTACGCTGTCTTTTACATCGATCACCTTTCGGGTAGCTTGACATTTCGATGTGCGCTCGGCAAAATCAAAAATGAAACTGAAAGCTGACGCTACAAATAGCAGTGTAGAAGCCGATTCCGAGAGCTATAGTTTACCGTTATCCCAACAACTACTCAACACAGACCTTCTAGAACCTCCAAATAATATTTCAAAGGACCGTTCAATGCTTTCAGGTATATACGAGTATAGTCAAACAATAGAATACACGAAGGGGTGGAGCGCGCGCGCTCGGGTCTGCCCGAGCATTCGCACCTGCTCGACGCTCGGCCACTAAAACTGATCTAGCTTCGAAAATATGTCAAATTGGCCTCTAAAATTTTGAACACATATTCTTGGATAGTTTTGGAATAGATTTAAGACAAAAACGAAAAATCGATTTTTTGAAGCCTGTAAAGCAGACTACTGCCTTAAGGGGACATTGCCTAACAAGAGGTCAACTACAAAACGTACAAGCCCGACTGAACAACATCGCGAACGCGGAAACGACATTAGAAGAATTAATACCATCAATCGAGCTCAACCCAGCAGAAAAGCGTAAAAAACGCGCACCACTAGAATTCGTAGGGAAAATCAGTAAAATACTTTTCGGAACAATGGACAGCGAAGACACAGACAGAATAGATTCACAAATAAACGCCCGAGCAAACACTACTGCCGAACTAGCAGAAATCATACAAAATCAAACACACATAATTAAATCAGGTTTCAATTTTACCCAAAGCCAAATCATCAAATTAGCGGATACAATACACGCAGAAATAAAAGACATCGAACTAAAACAAGCAACACTCCAATACGAATTGCACATAATCCAACAACTGATAACATACACCAGCCTAGTAGAGGAAATACTTATTCAGTACGAAATCGATTTAGAAACATTGACAAACGCAGTACTTTTCGCAAAAATGGGACAAATACACCCTGAAATACTCTCAGCAAAAAAGATACTGATTAGCGCAGAAGCGATCCGAAAATCAACACCAAACACAATATTTCCTATACCACTCAGCGCAGAATACGTACCAGAATTAACAAAAATAATCGAGCTCACAGCGTTCCATAACGGAAAACGACTTATTTACGTGATCAAAATTCCTCTTTTGGACTTAACACAATACAAACTATACCAACACCTATCAGTTCCGGTACGCCAACTCTCGGCAGCAAAAGGCGCGAGATTCGCGTACATCAAACCAGCAATCGAATATACCGCAGTCTCTGAAGACTTTAGCAGCTATTTTAACCTCGAAAGCGAGGACGAATGTATCTACCCGATAGCACAGATCAACGACGAAACTGAGTGCGAGGTGCAGCTTCTCGTCAACCCGCAATTCAGCGATCTGGAATCATGCAACATTAGGTTAAAAACACTAAAACAAACTTATTGGAAAAAAATTCAAAACACAAACGCATGGCTATTCGCAGCTCCAAAACCTGAAACCTTATACCTTCTTTGCGACAACCACGAATCAATTATCGAAACAATAGAAAACGCTGGGATAATACAAATCGAACCCACCTGTCGAGTAAAAACTCGCACAACAACTATAAAATATAATAATCATAATAATAAATAATAATCCAATATATCCTTATCCACCTACATATACCTTTACTAAGAAAGGATTTATTACACACTACTCTCCTTACCACAGCACACAGATAAACTTAATAACACCATGCATGGCTTAAAACTATTATTTTCATTTACTTTTCATATCATTTAAACAAATACATACATACCCGACAGATAAAACCAAAAAAAACAGTAGCAACAATGGACGGTCAGCAACTAACACCATCATCCAAAAAAATCGAATGCCTCCTCTGCCTGAAGAGGATAATGGCGAATGAGCTGGCCGATCATACGGTCAGATGCTACGCCGAATTACAGAAGCGGACGGCAAATTTGGGATCACGACATACGGGATGCCCGATATGTTGCTGCGTGCTCCCGGCAAACCGACTGACGGCGCACATTGATAAATGCGTCGCCTATTTATTAAAACAACAACAACAACAACAACAACAACAACAACAACAACAACAACAACAACAACAACAACAACAACAACAACAACAACAACAACAACAACAACAACAACAACAACAACAACAACAACAACAACAACAACAACAACAACAACAACAACAACAACAACAACAACAACAACAACAACAACAACAACAACAACAACAACAACAACAACAACAACAACAACAACAACAACAACAACAACAACAACAACAACAACAACAACAACAACAACAACAACAACAACAACAACAACAACAACAACAACAACAACAACAACAACAACAACAACAACAACAACAACAACAACAACAACAACAACAACAACAACAACAACAACAACAACAACAACAACAACAACAACAACAACAACAACAACAACAACAACAACAACAACAACAACAACAACAACAACAACAACAACAACAACAACAACAACAACAACAACAACAACAACAACAACAACAACAACAACAACAACAACAACAACAACAACAACAACAACAACAACAACAACAACAACAACAACAACAACAACAACAACAACAACAACAACAACAACAACAACAACAACAACAACAACAACAACAACAACAACAACAACAACAACAACAACAACAACAACAACAACAACAACAACAACAACAACAACAACAACAACAACAACAACAACAACAACAACAACAACAACAACAACAACAACAACAACAACAACAACAACAACAACAACAACAACAACAACAACAACAACAACAACAACAACAACAACAACAACAACAACAACAACAACAACAACAACAACAACAACAACAACAACAACAACAACAACAACAACAACAACAACAACAACAACAACAACAACAACAACAACAACAACAACAACAACAACAACAACAACAACAACAACAACAACAACAACAACAACAACAACAACAACAACAACAACAACAACAACAACAACAACAACAACAACAACAACAACAACAACAACAACAACAACAACAACAACAACAACAACAACAACAACAACAACAACAACAACAACAACAACAACAACAACAACAACAACAACAACAACAACAACAACAACAACAACAACAACAACAACAACAACAACAACAACAACAACAACAACAACAACAACAACAACAACAACAACAACAACAACAACAACAACAACAACAAACACTGAACTACGCACCGCACACACCCGAGGGATCACCACCCCCGATAAAAGAAGACACAGAAGAAGACACCGAAGAAGACACAGAAGAAGACACCGAAGAAGACACAGAAGAAGACACCGAAGAAGACGCAGAAACCCAAGACACAAACAACATAGATACTCAGAACACAAACAATACAAACGAAAAAACCAACGACGCAACAACCCAAACAAACAGCGACGAAATGGACGACGAAAACAAAAAAGACTTCGACCCGACAAAACTAACAATAGAAGAAGGATTCAAGTGGATCGACACCCAAAATCTAGAAACCCTCCGAAAAATAAAAAACAGGGTTATATCAAACATTTTCCTCGCCGAACTAAAGACGGAATTAACGACAAACAAAAAACGACGAATGAACACATACACACAATAAAACCTGACGGATAAACAAAACGCCCTTACACACAACAATCACCTCCTCTTACACTAACAAATAATCATAAACACATTAATAATACACATAAACACGCGACACGCGTCGCGCAGGCCAAGGCCCAAAACAAGAAAAGAAAGGGGAAAAAAGAATGAGGTTCTTTATTTAAAAAAAAAGGAAAGAAAGAAAAATCTTTTTTAGTTTCTTTTTGATTTTGTTTTCATTTTACGTTTATTTTTACTTTGTTCTATTTTATTTTATTTTTCTATTATTTTGTACCTCATTTCCTTCTATATATCTTGCTTTGTTTTTTTTAATCAATATACGCTACCTTACTATATAATATCAATATTCGTGTTTATTATTTTAACCATTCTAGAAACAACTCCCATCTTCTGCCTGCAGAACCACTCGAAATAACACGCCCAACCCACTAACCACCACTAATTAGACATTTAGAATGTTACAGGTAATAAAGTATCCAAATTGGGAAAACTAACATAACAAAAGGATCGTAAAACAGAGGACAAAACGAATACAGAGGATTACTAGGGAAAATACAAAAATCAGAACGACAAGGAGGAATAAATACGTGGAAAGAAAAAAGGAATATATACAAACAATTTGGAAAACAATAATCAAACCTACACCAACCGAATCAAACAGGACATTTTAATTTTTTCTTAACTGTTTTTAACACCAAATTTAAACCCATCCAACTTAACCAAACCATTCCCACTAACACGAACAAATAACGGGTTTTTTTAGATTGTTACAGATCAGCATAGATGCCGATATTTACCACACAAATATATTCAGCAGCGGGAGAGTGCCGAGACAGATACCAAACAAAGGAAATAAAAAAAAATAAAATAAAACCAAATTCGGACGACAACAAAAAAAAGAAGAACCATTCAACGACCAAAAGAACAATGAAAGAAAAACACGAAACATAACACATCTACACAAAAATGAAAAAAAAAAAACCCCAAAAAACTTTTAATTTATATAGAATCACACTTGACAAATATAAATTCTGTTTAACATCCGATGCGGGGGCATCGTTTTCTCTGGAGGGGGAGTGTAATGGCTCCAGCCTCTCATTACCTTTCACCAACGCAGCGGTGTTACTTTTCCGCTGCGTTTAATACGCAGAAGCCCTCCCGGGTTATCTGCATCCGGCCGCACGGCTTAGAGCCGTGAGACGGGCCTTATCGCGGGCGTCGCGACACTCTGTCGCGACTTTGGCCCTTTGTGAAGCGCGCGTCAGGCCCTCGGCTTCACGCCCGCTTCACATCAGTCCAGTTCGAGCTGCCAAGCGGTACACTCTCCGTTACTCTCGTATCTAAACCATTACCTTTCCGCTGCGACTAATACAACAGCTACAAATATATATATCCTCGAACATCAATCATTTATACCCGCATCTCCATTGTATTACAGTCGATGTGTTTGGACGACAGCTGGATAAGAGTGCGGCTGTAAAAAATCGTGGTCCACCAGGCAGTCCAGGTGTCGGATTTAAGCTGACTGCGGACGGTCATTACGATTTGGAGAACAAACGACTCTGCAACGTTGCCAATCCGGAACAGCAGAGTGATGCCACAACGTTAAACATCGTACACCGCAAAATACATAACACCGTCAAACTTTTACGAAAAGAAATGAATGATACTAGTCTACTATTGGTTCAAGGTCTTGAAGCGATGATACAGAATATTATTAAAACTCTAAACGTCGATCTTAAAACAGTACAAGACTTGGCAACTCGAAATTCTAATGCCATTTCCGATTTGGATTCTAGACTAAACGTTTTAAAAAATGAGCGTGCACAAGAAAGCGCTCGTAGAGGAACTGCATAAATCAGCTCGACGTAATTATCCTCGTCGTCATGTCGATATTCGTGGTCTCGATGAAACTTGGCAGGCTGATCTTGTTGATATGTCAGCTTACGCACGTAAAAATAATAATTACAAGTATCTGCTCACCATAATTGATATATTCTCAAAATTTGCTTGGGTTGTACCAATGAAGAGTAAGACAGGTAGAGATACCACTGACGCAATGAAATCTGTACTTATTCAGGGTCGCGTTCCATCGAAATTACATGTGGATAATGGCGGAGAGTTTTACAATTCGAATTTCCAATCTCTCATGAAGAAATACAATATTCATTTGTACTCTACATTTAGCAATTTAAAAGCATCAATTTGTGAACGATTTAATCGCACATTAAAAAATAAAATGTAGAAACAATTTAGTCTTCGCGGCAGTTATAAATGGACGGATATTCTAAATAATTTAGTTTCTTCGTACAACAGCACGATACACCGTACAATTAAGATGAAACCAAAAGATGTTTGCGCAAAAAATGAAAAGACTTTACTAAATCGTATATTTAACAAACCACAAATTAATTATGCCCGCAAATCTAAATTTAAAATTGGAGAGAAAGTTCGAATTAGCAAATATAAAAATGTTTTTGCCAAAGGTTAAACTCCCAATTGGACAACCGAAATTTTTACGATATCTCGAGTTGTCAAAACTATACCCGTGACGTACAAGCTAAAAGATTATCAGGATCGACCAATTTCCGGTGGTTTTTACGAGCAAGAGCTTCTCGCAGTAAAATATCCGGATATTTATTTAGTTGAGAAAATATTGAAGAAAAAATCCAATAAACTTTATGTAAAATGGTTGGGATTTGACAACTCTCACAATACTTGGATCAATGAGTCTGATTTATAATTTACACCGAGATATCGATAGTTGTGCGGATAAAAATTATTTTGCCCGGTGTGGGATTCGAACCCACGATCCCTCATTGGGAAACCGGAACTTAAATCCGGCGCCTTAGACCACTCGGCCAACCGGCCATTCCATCTTAAGGAGGATTAAAAGGATTGACATTAAAAATATGCTATTTTTCATTTTAATTTTAATTATTTTAAATATTTATACATACAATAATATATAATAAATAACCGTTTTGCAATCTATACCTAAACTTTGAGTACATTTCGACCCACCCTTTGGATAAGCTTACTTGAGCAAAAGATGATGGAGAGAGAGAGAGAGAGAGAGAGAGAGAGGGATGGAGAGGTCATTTTCAACATAAACCAACCTCGCACACATACCTGCAAGGCTGCATCCATCGGCTATGCAGTAAAAAAATACCAAATGTGCATGAGCAGTCTTGGGAGATGCGTAGAGTTAGAGAAAGCGGGGTGAGAATGGGCGAGAGAGAAAGAGACAGCGCGCGGTAGTTTTCGAGTGAACCGGGTGGTACGCACGTGGCATATTGTACTGTTTTCAGTGCAGATATATCGGCGAGCCATGCCATAAAAAAGAAAATGCGAAGTGTCCATGAATGGCCCACTATGTCAGAGACGTTTCGGATGACCTCCGCAAATTTCCCTTGCCTCTACCCCAACCACCCTTTGCCGAGTTGAAAATATATTTCATGAGAAAGCTGCAGTTTCACCCCTCCCTCTACTTTTTTCGAGTAGAAGAAAACTCTAAGAATGTCATTACTGTTTGAGGAGTGAACGGACGCACTACGTCACAATTCGAACAAGGAAACATTTTAGTATGGAAGTGTACGCTTTTAACTACGTGAGCATCTACGTGCTTTTGGTGTTTTTGTTGAGACGCAACCCGTCTCTAAGTCGTCGGTGGCCGAGGTGTAAAATCAGTGAGTTGCGATTTATGTCGCGAAACGTCGCATTGTGGAAACTGCGAGGGGTTTTGTGTGCAGCCGCGAAAGAGGACATCGTCGCCGCGTACTTCAAAGGGTTATTTTGGAACCGAGATCTTCTCGATTCGGTGGTTCGGATTCTCCGCCTTCGCAAGTGGCACAAGTTGCCAATCTTCGTTGGACTCTTCAAGAGATGTTGTAAGTTTTATTTGAATTTATATTTCAAATTAGTTTTTTTATTTGCAATTATAAAAATTATTTGCAATTTCTAGCGCAATGCTATAAGCAATTGCCTCCGAACGAGCAGCGGTTCAAAGCCTTCGAGGGTAGACCCGACTGCGACCGTCATCATAAGGATGATAGCGAGGCTGAGAATGATGCAAATATCGATAAATTTGCACCATTCCCACCACCGAACGCTTTCATTCAGATCGGTGATGGCGTAGCGGGACCTCCCGAGAATTGGGGCATGACCGCATGGGATGCAGTCAACCCCGGACCCGCTACTGCTGCCGCCACTGCTGCCGCTGCGAGGGGCGAGTTTCGACAAGTCGACGGTGCCGTCCCGGGGTCATCATCATCAACCTTGAGACAATCTCCCCCCGGTTGGATTAACGCTGATGCGCAGGGTGCGCAGGATGCACGTGAACCTGTGGTGGTGGACCACTTTATGTTGCTGCACGGTTCCCTCCTTCCAATTTTAGGGGCCGATGCATCACCAAGTTGGGTACGTGCGCCTGCTTACGTCGAACCTGCCGACCGACTGCATCCACCGAGCGACGAGGGGGAGAACATCGACGACAGCGACAACGATAACGACAACGACAACGACAACGACAGCGAAGACAGCGAGACAACAGATGACGAGGAAGGTCGATTCGCCAATGAGGAAGCGCGCCGCCGACTCCTCGCCGATATTGAGGGGGATGAGGAGTCGGAGGGAGAGGAAGAGGAAGAATTCCTCTATGATATGGAGGGGGTCGACGATGGGGATGATGATGAAGATGACCAACTTCATCTCCCCAGTATGTCGGAGTCATCTGATGTTGGTAAGTAGAATAATTTTAACGCAAAATTTTTCAAAAACAATGAGGAAATGTTGTTTTCTTTATTAATTGAATTATATGTTACAGGATATGAATCCGCATACTTTGAGGATTTGGCTGCTCGTGAGCAATTGGCTCAACATCGCGAAGATGTGCCCGACGATGCAAGCATCGAATATTAGTTATTAAGAAAAAATTAACGATGTTTTTTTTTCATATAACATATACATGCATATATATATATATATAAATATATATTTTATACAATATTTTATACAAATATTTTATACAATAAATTGTATCTATTTTTTAATACAATTTTTCATTTCAATTAAAAGAATGTATCATGTGTACCTTTTTTTATCACATCCAAAATTGGATTATTGTTTATACCCCCGCGGTAGAGTATCAGTGGTGCCTGGCTGCAAAATTCTTTTATCATCGTTCCAACTAAGGGCCAACTTATTTTGCTTAATCGTTTGCACAATATGCTTACGGCTACGAATCAAACACTGGGATTTCACCATATTTCTATGACGGAACAGACATTCTTTATAGTCCAAAAACGTGATTCTTTTTAAAGTCGATGCTTTCACGCCTTTAGCTCGCTTCTTGTCCTTGTCATCATCTTTAACCTTGTACGCGTACAGTTTGGCCCTTAACCCGACGAATTCAGTCATTATTCGACCATTATTCTCGTCTTTCATCAATCCCAGCATTTCTTATTAGCTAATGGCATTCCATACACATTGTTCACCGGATAATCGGAGGTGTCACTATACTTTTTCAACCATGGAGTTCCGATATACTTTTTCAACCATGGAGTTTGCTCGAACTGTAATATTCTATGGATTTTTGATAATTTCAAGCCCAAGCTGAGAGCCTGCTTTAAATTACGATAGTGAATTACGTAATTTTTTTTGGTGACAATGTTGTCATTAATTTTGTCTGATTACATCCGGCTATAGGTGGTATAAAGTGCTCAGCGCATCATGGTAAATCTTTATGCCTGTCGTGGAGCTCTCTTGGGTATTCTAGATCGACTTCGAGTATGTACCCCTTAGAAGCGTCATCGTCGATTTTGGTAACATCAATATCTTCCAAATTTTTTACCTATTCGAACGAGCCGCGAGGTAGAAATTGACTCATTGCTGCACCGTAGAGATTGTTAACATCGTAATACATGAGATAAGATTCGTCCATGCTCGAATCAAAATCTCCCCCCATATATCGATTATTTGCTTTAGCATATCGGTTTGTACACTGGGCAACTCCACCGCGGATGCCTTTTTCAATAAATAATAACATATCCACATCGGTAAGGAGTTCCAGTTCAACACTCGTGCACTTGAGCATCACATCGAAAGCGAGCCCTGGCGCTGTATAATAATGCAATGGATCTAAGTTATAAGTTTTCGAGCAGGTGTGCCGAAAGTTTTCAAAGATATCCGCTAAGAGAAGCACATCAGTTTTCAGATAGAGGTCCGAATATTCGCCCAAAGTCTTGGCTTTAAATACCCGCCAAACATTCAGCGCATGTGCATATTCATCGTCACTGATATCCTCATCATTGAGTTTCGAAAAAAAATGTTCCTTAGACGGTAAAGAGGTATCGTCTAGTTTGCTCCAATTATCGAGATAGTCGTACGGAAAGACTCCTTTTCTAATGAGTAAGTCAAATTCCTCCGCGTTATCGCAATTTTCCCGTGTTATAGTTTTTTCCCCTGCATCCAGGTACGATGCTAATTTTTGAATGCTACTCGACATGAATCTAAACGAATCGATAAACCTATATTGCACGCATGTGCATACGCATGTGCATATTCATCGTCACTGATATCCTCATCATTGAGTTTCGAAAAAAAATGTTCCTTAGACGGTAAAGAGGTATCGTCTAGTTTGCTCCAATTATCGAGATAGTCGTACGGAAAGACTCCTTTTCTAATGAGTAAGTCAAATTCCTCCGCGTTATCGCAATTTTCCCGTGTTATAGTTTTTTCCCCTGCATCCAGGTACGATGCTAATTTTTGAATGCTACTCGACATGAATCTAAACGAATCGATAAACCTATATTGCACAGCCGTCTTCTTTACGAATTTCGTGAAGGATATATATTTGTCCTTGTTTACGGGCAACAGCTGAGTTGTACCATCGATTTGCTTTGCCAATGCTTTAATCAAAAAATGCGAATCGTAGCCGGATAAATTATGAAATATTACAGGTATAACGTGCGACTTTGTGTAGTTTAAATTGCATCTGTTATGTGCAGGTCCTCGATAATTACCCGTGAAGTGACAATGATCTCTGACTTTTATTTCATCGTCATCGAACGGCTTCTCACAAATATGGCACGCGGTTGCCAATTCAAAGTCACGCTTCTCAGTGGCGTTTAATTTTTTCATCGGTGTCGCATAACGTATACGCGGAGTGAAAAAATCGGCCAGGTCTCGCAACTCTTTCATAAACCAATCGATGCAATCTTTACCGCAATAGGATTTATATTCTGATATTGCACTCGAATATGTGCAGTGTAGGTAAAAAGCTATGCTGTGAGGAACATGCTTCTGATTGCCTGGCGAGGAATGATCCGGCTCTAAAATACATTCAAGATCGGCATATATAGCAAACGGAACGTCCTCTTTATTTTTATAATTTTTAAATTGTAAAAATTTGTCCTCATCGTCGGGGACGATAATTTTGCAGCCATTAACTTTAAAACAATCAACTCTGTGCTTCGTTAGCCTATCCTCTGTTTGAAAGTGACACAAGCATCTGTCACACAACCAAGTCGCTCGATTGTGTTTGGATATTTGTGAACTTACGAGTCGCGATATATTTTTAATCCATGCGAAATGGTGCACTGGATTGTTGTTATCATCAGGTTCAATTTCTGTTTCGAGCATGAGCAAGAGTATCGTAGGCAGATGCGAATTTTCCTTGCTCAAATATATCGGCACGATTTCCGATTTTGTCTTTCTAAGCTCTACGCCATACACATTAATTCATAAATTGTTCACTCTTTCGAACCGCGGGATACTTTGCACTTTCATTGGATAGGTAAAATCTTTATACACAAGCACTTCACGAAAATCTCGGTATGAACCTGTGCGATCACCATTGTTTCGAACTGCTGGGGAAAGGGCCGCTGTCACTGCCCACAGGAAGCAGTAGGGGTCATTGTTGATTCTGTTGACGACGGCATGCTTCAGTTGAAGATCCTTTGGGAGACTCACGAACGTTGACAATCCTCCTCGTAGCGGTGTGTATTTGTTCATATTGAATTGGAGGTTGACGATTTCAACTAGAGAACAACCGGATTCCTTCTGCTCGAACTCCTCCACTTTTGATAATAATTTGTCCTTCACGTGTTCTGCGAACCATTGTTCAAGGTTCGTAGAAAAAAGAATTATTTCATTTCTCGTATTGAAGACTTTATTCTCTTCGACAATTTGGTCATTTTTCGTGATTGTGAATTTGCAGGTCAGCATAACGTTAACCTTTAAAGGACGTTTCCTCCTCTTCGTCGGAGTGCCATTTAGCATTCTTTTTAATCTATTGATGATTGGTCGTTTTGTACCATCCAAGAATTCAGATAGATCTTTATGCTGTAGATTGATGACCATCCCCGTACGTATTCTCCCCTTGAACGCCGTCTCGAGGTCAACCCATTGCACTTTTGTCGACGGAACACCAGAACCAGTCTTTTTAAATTTTGCGGTCAGTGACATTAGCACCGCAATCGTCGTCTGGATTCTGATTTTATCACCAATTGTCTTTGTATTATTGCGTAAAATCTTCTTCAGCAGTTTCACATTCTCACTACCGAACTTTATCCACCGCTGCGCCTCAGCACGTGAAGATTTATCTGCAAGAGCTGAGTACGCTTGCTCCATAATGCGAATGAGCCTTTTGCACTTTTTCGAATCCATTTTTTATGATGCATAGGTATGCACATAGGAGAAAAAAACGATGTTTGACTAATATGAATCACAGAGAAGTGCATGAGACAAATGTAGACTGAGAACTGACTAAAAAAATACCTGGACCAAGACCTAGAACTCTATTTCTCGCCCCACCCTCCATCGACTCATGCATACTTAAGAAATAGAACCAATCGATGCAGACTCGTTATCCGAGGGCTGTAAAAAAAATCTTTGACAGTTGACAAAAATGGGTATGAGGGGGATAGAGAGAGAGATGTACTCTCGAGAGATGCCCGTCTGCGCTCTCAAAGTTTCTTAGCAGCATCCACAGCGGGTATACCGCCCCAGCACGGGTTTCGTTGCAGGAACGTTGCTACACGCACGTTTGACTCCAGAACGGGAGAGGTCTCAAGTGCATCTCACACCACCGCGCCATATCCAACACTTGAATGCGCGCTCATCTAGCGCTTGACATATACAATGGACCGATACTGTTTAGTTTAACTAGCCTGCGAAAGATTTTCTTCGAGACACAGCGTTCGATGGACCACACACCCAGCTATTTGTTTACAAATGCTTATCGCAGTCATATATTTCAAGTCGACAGGCCTAGGGTACTCGAAAGAGTCTGACTTTTCTCGACTAACATTTTATTTTAACACCGACATGTTTGTTTATGAAATACCAATCGGTTTGTTTCCCAGGCCGGGCAGAGTAGTAGAGCCACCTTCACCAACCTATCCCCCCACCCAACACCCACCACCCAACCCCACACTCCCACCTTCTCGCCACCCACTGCAGACCGCTCACCGATTTACATGGAAAAAAATGCTACCACCCTCCCACCCACCTCCCACCTCCCACCTCTTCGCCATCCACTAAAAATTTTAAAAAAAATTTCTACCGACCACCCACCCACCCACCACCCGCCGCATATCGCTCGCCGATTCATGCAAAAAAAAAAAAAAATTCAACCTGGTCCTCTTTAAGAAAGATCGCAAACCTCGGCTTCCAAATTCTCAATTACCGACATTTTAATTTAGCAAAACTCCGATCGATTATTAATTTGTTTTTGAATGACTTTAAAATAAGTAATTATTGCTCGAAGGAATAAACAACCATAAAAGCGAAGAATCAAAATAAAATAATGTTTTTGAAGATAAAAAGGCGGAATAATTTGAATTTATATGATTCGATGACTTACGGTGATTGTCAATGAATGACAGCCGAAAATGAGTCGAGACGATTAAAATGGATGAAAGATGTTGATTCCGAACTAGAAATTCCTCCTTCCTTCCTTCCTTCAGATAAAATTCGTGGAATCAACGATGGATGTTGAGAACGATGGATAAATGTTGATGATGTTGTATAATGAAGGTAATGAAATAATTTATCGTTGAACTCCGATTTATTTACTCGATAATAGGTTGGAATATTTATTTGATTGTTATTTGGAAAATTCAGACTCCGAAACTGTATTAAATTTTAACTGTGTTGATACAATATTCCGCGAGAAATCAATGACTTCTAGACAATAATTATTTTTCCGCGAGGGTGATAATGACTGACTATGACGATCCGCAAAATGATGTGGTCAAAAGGTGTCGGCCGGAAAGTGGAATGATAATCGTAGTGACAAGTGGTTCCGCGAAGTGGAGTGGAGTGGTACAGTCCGCCCTCGGAGGTGCCTCTTTTATTGTTTTGATCGGGGGGGCACCCGCGCCACCAAGTTGTCCGTTGCATCAGCTGCCCCCTTCTATGGTCAATATCGATCGGGTTTGGCGTCTTCCGCAGCTTATTTTAATAATTACAAAATTCTGGTTTTTACAGTCGATTCAGAATAAACAAATAACTCCGATGAATTTCAATTTAAATAATAAGAATTTACAAATTTGAACGAAGTTTCTACGATTCTCCAATCAAAAGTTATAATCCTGATTTACGAAATTGTTACAAATATTATCTATAAATTCCTGATTTTTAACGGATAATTATTTAACTTCACTTAAACTAATAATGTTGCCTCTAAATATTTTCCCCAGATGCTAATAACTAATTCCCTGCTATTGACGATTTTGTTTTACTATTCTACGGATAGTAAAAACATGATTTAAAAATGTTAATTAATTTCCCTGATGGTTATAATAATAGCTAATAATAATTCATGCATTTTTATAACAATTTTATGTTAACGATTTGACCCAATTTATATTTCACTCGTGATTCTATTGGTTAATTACTTTATTCATTATTTTCCGACCAATTTCCCATGTTTATTTCATTTTAACGTTGTTTCTATTAGCAATGATTGAAGATGTTTTTAATACTAATTTGAATAATTTGCCCCGAGAGGTGCTGCACTCGTCGACGGTGATTCTTTCAATCAGTCGCCTCGAGACAGTCACACGGATTCTCTGGCTGCACCGCTGTGTGCGTATATGTATCCCTCCGCTCTACGTGTTGGAGCGATAAGGCTCCGTCTCCCGACGCATATAGCTAAGGATTCGGATTGCCTTTTGCGTTCTAATTGAAACAATGGGATCATCAGGTAGCCTAAGGTATGCTCGCTGCCGATGACACCTCTCCAGCAACCCGAATATTCCCTTTCGATATTTTTCTGTTACTCAACTGTTGCTACGCCAATCACTAAATTGAATCATTTAGTGCTGGCTGACGCACAGTTAATTATTGAGAACATAATTAATTCCCAGCGAATATTTGTTTTCTATCATTTTTCTAGGATTCTCCTGTGACTATTATTTTACTAGAATTTTTAATGAATTTTCCTCAGTTGCGTCAGTGAATTTGGTCGAGAATTCACAGGACGTAACATAGGGAAAGTGGAAATTGGCAAGAGTGGCGAAAGTGGCGTGAGTTCGTTCGTAACGAAGAGCGAAGACTGAAGATCGAAGAGGAGCGAGGAACGAAGGACTTAGAATAAGTTCGGGTGTAAAATTTTTATTTCGTTCGAAGTTGTCATGCTCATGCTTAATGACTTTACTGATTTTAGCTTCTGGTGCCACTCAACTGGGACGTTTTGGAACTCTTGGAGATGAGTGAATGGACCGTAAGCCTCGCGGATCACCAGTTCACTCGAGTGGCATAGGCGGATGAAGAAACCTCTTCTTCCTTATTGTACTGAAAATCTAACTGTGTGTTTTATTTTCAGCTGTAAACCATGATTGATTACTTTCAGCTTTTGCTATGCCTGCATTTGACAAACGCAGGGGTCCAGGGGGACCTGTCAAGGCAGACACAAGAGGTTCCACTCCTCTAAAAAATACCCGAATAATATGGGTAGACCTGCTGGAATCGGGCATGTACATGCCGACGAATCTGCCTCCCCGTGGCCCCGCCGGGTATGACTTCCGACGATTCGACTTAGAGCGAATCGTTTGAAGCCTAGCTAAATGACTTCGTTTCCCCAGTAGGGGTTGATTCAACTTGCTCGATGGGCTCACAAAAGAGAACATCAGGCAGAGTGTTTCTCCAAGCACGCCGTCTTGGTGGAAGTTCGCTTGGTGGGTGTCTCAACGAAGGTGGATGGGAAGCTTGATGCGTTTGCTCTTAATGGGCGAGAGACCTTTATGGTCGAACATAGAATGACGGTTTCGTGCCGGATTTCTTATACATTAAATGGAAAAGTCCACGTAAGGAAGGGGACCGGCATCTCCGGTTTCGGGGAGTGACGCCCCCGCCTCCCGAGTCTCAAGCTCCAACTGGTGCCTTCAGCCCAGGTGGTGCCAACTGTGCGGTCGGGTGTCGGCTCGCCGTTTGGTTGTTGGGCGGCGGGTCGCCAGCCGCGGACGCAACTCTGGCTGTGGCCTTATACCGGTAGGAAGTTACTACCGGTGGGCGTTCGCGGGTCGGGTAGATAGTAGGGGTGTGTCGGGCACCCTTCTTGTGTCCGACGGTCGCTGGGTGTCTGGCGTATGAGTATGAGTAGGAGTGTGACTTGGCCTGTTGTAAGGACTGTGATAGGGGGATGAATGTGAAAAGTTGCGGGAGGTTAGGGTTTCTTTTTTTATGGAAACGGTCGATATAAGCGCAGCCTCGGACGCGGGCGGCTCCGATCCCCGGCCGCCCGTGGGGGTTTACCCGTTGTGGTGCGGGGGATTATTGTTGACGAACGGGTTGTTAATAGAACGAATGAGCCGGTTATTGATGTGCCGTTTGCGGAGGGAGCGGTACGATATTGTGAAGTGTGTGAGAGGGGGGATCAGCGACGCGGGTTCCTCAGTTTAAAAGATCTGTTACGACATTTGAGTGAGCAGGACCGGCAGGTTCGCATTTCGTTGAAATGCAGCCGGTGTGGTAGGCATTTTCCGGGGTTGAGGAATTGGAACGGTCATAAGAACCTTTGCAGAGGACCCCGCGTCGTTGATCAGGGGGGGGGGGGGGGGGGGGTTAGATTTTAGGTGCATTACGTGCGGCAGGTCTTTCCAGACGCAGAGGGGGCTGTCACAGCATGAGCGGTGGGAGCACCCGATGCAGCGGAATTTAGCTAGGCAGAGAGAGCTTAAGGGGGGGGGGGGGAGGGGTGGTCTACCTGGTAGGCCACTCAGTGTCTGGACGCCCGAGGAGGTGGGGCGTTTACGCTAATTAAATGAGATTTATAAAAATCATAGATATCCTAATAAGGAATTACAAAGATTTTTCCCGGGGAAGACCTGCAAGCAGATAGGTGATAAGCGTACAGGACTGGCGTCGGCTCCCCAACCTGTGCCGGTTGTCGAAGTACTCGATGTAACGGAGGCTGACGGGGATGGGGTGGCTACAGGGCAGGGTGTAATTGATGATGGGGATGATGGTCGGGGGGGTGAGGGGGACGGGGGTGTGGTTCCCCTTCCTCCTCCTTCCCCCGTCATGGGGGGAGGGGGTAGGTAGGCAGGGGGTGAGCGGAGGTCGGATGGCGATAGGGAGGGTGGGGTGGAGGGGGAAGTGGGTCCCCCTCCCCCTCCTTCCCCCGTCATAGGGGGGTGGTGGGTGGGAGGTGTTGGAGGGAGGGGGTTAAGGATGAGTGGGTGGGGGGGTTGGGGGAGTGGAAAAGAGCGCTGTCGACGGCGATAGAGAATGTAGCCATCCCAGAGGCGTCAGACTTCGTTCTGAACTCTGAGAGATACCTGCGCTTAGTGAGTAGAGCCAATAATGAACGACCCGGGTTGTTGGGTGATCTGCTTGACGGGTTTGTGGTGACGCGGTTGCCTCGGGTGTTCCACGGTGAGGCGTGCCGGCCAGCGCGTGCTGCCCCCGTAGCGAATCGACGGGCTCTGGGGGTGGCGAATGCCGGTCGGCGGCAGGACCGGGAGCCCCGGCGCCCGCCTAACCAGGATGCTCGCAAGCGGTTCGCCTACGCGCGGTGTCAGGAAATGTATAGGGAATGCCCTACTAGATTAGCGGAGTTGGCCGTCAAGGGGGATTTCTCCTTTGCGGATGTGAGGAGGGATCCCCCTGAGACGAGGCAGATTAGGGGATTGTATGGTGCGCTGTGGGGTCTCCCAGGGCCGTTGGATGTAAGTTATGACGAAGCGAGTGTGAGTGAGGAGGTGGATGTGCGTGTGTACTTTAGGCCGATTACGCCTAAGGAAGTTAGGGATAGGATAGCTAGAATTAAAGGTGATTCGGCCCCCGGCCTTGACGGGGTTAGGAAGTCGCATTTAGGGAAAGCGGGAGTTGCGGAGCTTCTCTCCCAGCTCTTTAATTTGTTCGTTAGGGAGTCCCATTTTCCTGCCGCGTGGACGGAGAATCGGACGTCATTGATCCCGAAGCAGGGTAAAGACCCTCGGGACGTTAAGAACTGGCGGCCGATCACGATTAGTTCTATGGTAGCTCGGGTATTTTCGGGTATTTTGGACTCGCGTTTGCGAGGATTTGTCGAGCAGAGTCCACGCAGAAGGGCTTTACCTCTGAGAATGGATGCTGCTCGAACATCCCCATTTTTAATGAAGTGATGGCTAGAATGAAGTCAGGGGAAGGGGGGGTGGTATCGGTTCTCGACGTTGCGAAAGCGTTCGATACCGTTCCACATTCGTGTTTGGGGCCAGCACAAGTACCCGAGCACATTGGGGAGTTAGTGTCTAGTATGTAAAACGGTTGTAAGACCTCTGTGAAAGGTCGGGATGGAAATGTTGATGTAGAATTAAGGAGGGGGGTGAAGCAGGGTGACCCTCTGTCGCCCTTGCTATTCAATTTAGCGATAGATCATCGGTAACATGCTCGCTACCGATGATACCTCTCCAGCAACCCGAATATTCCCCTTTCGATATTTTTTTAGTTATTCAACTGTTGCTATGCCAATCACTGAATAGAATTATTCGGTGATGGCTGACGCAATAATTAATTAATGAACACGTAATTAGTTCTCATCGATTACTTCTGTTCCATGCATTTCTATGAGTTTTTCTAGGTTTATTACTGTTATTATATTATTGAATTTTGGTGGAATTTTTGGTCAGTTGTGTCAGTGAATATGGTCGAAAATTCACAGGACGTAACACCTCCCCCCCCCCCCCAAAACGAGAGTTGCTTCGAAGAACAACGCTCGGTCTCGGTAGAGACAGTGCTCAAGATTTAACTTTGGATCAACTCGCTTTACATATATTTTTCTTTGTTCATCTATTTCTATCACTGTGCGTGTGTGTTCTTAATGAAAGGGGCGCTCTCTCATAATCTTTTGTCATATGAACCTTGCGGTATCTAAATCAATGGGTTGCTCAACCTAAACACTCACATAGTTTGTTATATATTTATTCTTTCTTCATTTTCTGTTTTCAGGAATTTCAGGAATACGTCCATAGGAGGAGACCGTCGAGGAAGACTTCGACGAGGAGGAGACCGTCGAGGAGGAGACTGTCGAGGACCATTTCGACGAGGAGGAGACCGTCGAGGGCGACTTCGACGAGGAGGAGACCGTCGAGAAGGAGACTGTCGAGGACCATTTCGACGAGGAGGAGACCGTCGAGGGCGACTTCGACGAGGAAGAGACCGTTGAGAAGGATTTCGACGAGGAGGAGACCGTCAAGTTTCGACGAGGAGGAGACCATCGAGTTTCGACGAGGAGGAGACCGCCGAGCAGGAGACCGTTGTGGACAATTTCGACGAGGAGGAAACCGTCGAGGAGGATTTAGACGATTAATAGTACTACAGTGTAAAAAATATACCAAAGCCCGTACCATGAGCGAGGCGCGTTACATTGATCTCTTTTTGTGATTCTTTGCGTGTCACGGTGTATATAAATTTAAAAAATTGGGTCGCCGGGTAATTTGTTCAGCAATTAATTTTTTGATTGATTTGTTAATAACATGTTGAACTGATTATTATGCAAAATCAGTCTTTTCAGTATCTTTAACAGTTGGAAACTGAAATTTTGATATCGCTCGTATTTACAGGATTTCAAAAATAGGTGAAATCAAACACAAAATACTTTTTTTTTCAAAAAAGTAAAAATGGTACGCCAAGTACTTAAAACGTTCAAAACATATGTTTATGAAAAAAAACCTCTTAAAAATTAAAAAATCTACGAAAAAAATATATGTATATAAAAATGTTAAAAAAAAATCGAAAGGAATCAAATCAAACCAGCCAAGTAGTATTACAAAAAATAAAAAAAAAATAAAAAAAAAAATAAAAAAAAAAAAATAAATAAAATACAAGATGTAAAAAATCTTGAACAAAAAAAACTTGGCGTGCCAGTTTTTTAAAATAATTTTTGAATGAACTACGTACGACAGCGATTGGAAAAAACTGACACGCCAAGTTTTTTTTGTTCAAGATTTTTTACATCTTGTATTTTTTTTTCTTTTTAGATTTTTGTAATACTACTTGGCTGGTTTGATTTAATTTTTTCGATTTTTTTTTACATTTTGATACACATATATTTTTTTTATTGTTATAGTTAGCTGCGATAAAGGCGCATGTGAAACTAAAGGAATCTTTGGACCCTATTATGCAGTATATTAGGGAAGTGGGGGGCGCCGGGCGGGAGGCGCAGAAGAGTGTGCGGGCGTTGGGCTGCCATCGGCTGCCGGAAGATGTGGAAGGGTTGGACGCAGTGAAGAGGAGGGTGAAGGCGGCGGCGGCGGAAGAATGGCAGCGACGACCGTGTCAAGGGACGGGTGTCAGGGTCTTCAGGAAGGACAAGATAGGGAATAAGTGGTTAGGGGATGGGAGGCTCCTTAAGGGCTCGCGGTACATCGACGGGCTGCGGCTGAGGACGAACACCTTCGGCACGAGGGTAGTGTTAAGTAGGGCCACTAGGGGGTTAGATGTAAGGTAACGAAGGTATTTGTCCCAGCCGGAGACGCTGGGTCACGTAATTGGGGGGTGTATTTACACGAAGCCGGCCAGAATTAGAAGGCATGATGAAATAAAGAATTTTATTGCCGAGAAAGTTGCGGTCGAGCATGCCGTTATGGTAGAGCCGACATTTGATATAAATGGGGAGGTGAGAAAGCCGGACTTGGTGGTGGAGATAGGATCTGATCTCATCGTGGCGGACGTTACTGTCCGCTTCGAGAACGGGTCATATCTCGGTTCCGCTGCCAAGGTAAAGGTGCAGAAGTACCGCGAGACCGCGGAGGTCCTTAGGTTAAAGTTAAGTAAGGAGACTTGCACTGTCCTGCCGATAGTAGTTGGTAGCAGGGGGGCGATGCCATTTGGCACGCAGCGTAGTTTAAAGAGGTTGGGTTTGTCGAATCGAGATTTGCTGACCGTGTCGCTGATAGCGTTGCGGTCGTCAATCGAGATCGCAAATTTATTGATGGATAGACGGCGGGGGGGGGGGGGGGGGGGGGGGGGTGAGTGGGTTTGCGTCTAGTCCTTCGGCTAGGCGCGGCTCTAGGATAGTTCTATGTAGTATGTGTAGTAAGCTCGCTCCGGCCGCTCGTCGGTACGCCTGTGTACAAACGAGAAGCCGGGGGATGCGAGTCGTACGGCCCTGCTCCTGCGGGGTTGGCCACGGCGGCAGGGCCGAGCACTCGCGCTCGGGTGGAGACCTCCAAGCGGTTTTCCCTGGTAACACCCCCCTTCTGGGGTGGCTAACGTCCGCAAATCACTCTCAGAGAGTGGACTCTGCTTTTGTTTTGTCATTTTTCCAGGCTCGTTCCGAGGGCCCTTGGCAGTGGTTTCGCGCAGTAGTATTACCGCAGTTGCGTTGTGGTCATATTTGGTTATGAAGCTGTTTGTTGTTGTTTTTTTTTTTTTTTGAGAGATTATATAATCGAGTCACTTAGTATAGTATGCCGAACGGGGGGGTTAAGCCCCGGAAGTCTAGCGTGAAAGGGCCGCCCGCGGCGGCGCCGGCTTCGCCGACGTCAGCCGTGGGCGGGCTCGTCGGCGAGCTACAGGTCATAGCCAAATGCCTCGTCATATAATTAGTGACGCGCATGAATGGATTAACGAGATTCCCACTGTCCCTATCTACTCCCCGCAGGGGTGGGTAGGGGGGTGTGCCGGGCCGTGGGCTGGTCCGCCACCCATGTGCTTGGCCGCCGCTCATGCCACTCGGGCTTTGCGAACCCGCGGGTACCGAGCACGGGTCTGGTAGGGGACCCGATAGGGGGTCTGGGTTCTTTGTTTCGGCAAATGTTCCTGGTCAACCAGTCGCCTACGACTATCGGCGAGAATGAGCCGAGTACATAGTACTGGCAACTCCGCCTTCTCGAGGCCCCCGCTGATAACGGCTTCTAGGCGTCGGAATTTATTCTGGCGGCCACAAGAAGTCGGCTAAGTGAGTTGCTCCCTTCGGGGCGGTTCCTCTTCTCCCGTTCTGAGAACCCTGTATTTTGTTGGGAAATACGAGGGGGAGAACGGGAGTTTTTCCGTCTTGTACCCCTGGCAGAGGTGGCTGCTATTACCCCACCAAGGGACCCTTCGGGGAATTGGGAGCTACGCTTGACGTGGCGCGCTGGCTGTGGCGTATCCCGGCCCCTCGCACTTGGGTGCCGTGCCGTAAGCCGAAAGGCGGAGACGACACGTTAAATAAAATAGGAGATGTCTGTCCCTATCTACTCCCCGCAGGGGTGGGTAGGGGGGTGTGCCGGGCCGTGGGCTGGTCCGCCACCCATGTGCTTGGCCGCCGCTCATGCCACTCGGGCTTTGCGAACCCGCGGTTACCGAGCACGGGTCTGGTAGGGGACCCGATAGGGGGTCTGGGTTCTTTGCTTCGGCAAATGTTCCTGGTCAACCAGTCGCCTACGACTATCGGCGAGAATGAGCCGAGTACATAGTACTGGCAACTCCGCCTTCTCGAGGCCCCCGCTGATAACGGCTTCTAGGCGTCGGAATTTATTCTGGCGGCCACAAGAAGTCGGCTAAGTGAGTTGCTCCCTTCGGGGCGGTTCCTCTTCTCCCGTTCTGAGAACCCTGTATTTTGTTGGGAAATACGAGGGGGAGAACGGGAGTTTTTCCGTCTTGTACCCCTGGCAGAGGTGGCTGCTATTACCCCACCAAGGGACCCTTCGGGGAATTGGGAGCTACGCTTGACGTGGCGCGCTGGCTGTGGCGTATCCCGGCCCCTCGCACTTGGGTGCCGTGCCGTAAGCCGAAAGGCGGAGACGACACGTTAAATAAAATAGGAGATGTCCCTATCTACTCCCCGCAGGGGTGGATAGGGGGGTGTGCCGGGCTGTGGGATGGTTCGCCACTCATGTGCTTGGCCGCCGCTCAAACCACTCGGGTTTTGCGACCCCGCGGTTACCGAGCACGGGTCTTGAGGGGACCCGTTAGGGGGTCCGGGTCCTTTGCTTTGCAAATGTTCCTGGTCAACCAGTCGCCTCAAAATCCAAGGGGGATAGCGTCCCCGCGGTTATCAAGCTCGGGTCCTGCAGGAGACTCGTTAGGGGGTCCGGGTTCTTTGCTTTGCAAATGTTCCCGGTCAACCAGTCACTTGTTCAAACCCACGACCATTTCGTGAGCCGTGTTCATGCGGGGGCGAGAAACTACCCGATGGTACCTCAGGGTGGCTCTCGCGTACCGCTTGTTCGTGCAGCGAAAGGTTGCTGGTGTCGATCGTCCTTAAAATCCACGATCATTTTCGTGAGCCGTGTTCATGCGGGGGCGAGAAACTGCCTCAAGGCAGCTCTCGCGTACCGCTTGTTCGTGCAGCGAAAGGGTCGCTGGTCGCCTATAGGTATAGGTGTGAATGTGGTGCATGAAGGGAATAGAACGAAAGTTTATTTTATATATTTTCGCATGCAATGCGCGTGAGAATTGTTACTTTAAGCCCGCACCCGAGGACTTGTCCTCGGGGCGGGCATATCACTTTAATAAGTTTTGGGTGCATGAAGCAATGCGCGTGAGATCTGCATGCTTATTATGGCTTGTTATTATGGTGATGGGGTCGGTCCATATCCGCTTGTTGCATAAATTTCTGCAAAGTCCGGGCGAAAGATGCCCGTCAGGGAGGTTCAACGCTGTTTGGCCCCCTTTGGATCCAATGTATAAGACCATCCGTCGTCAGGCCGTAGGCGTTTCAGCCGGTACTGTAAGAGTAGCACCAAGCAACGCGCGGAGATGGACAAGACTCCACTCTCCGGCTTAAGTTTATGCTATTCACTCTATTATTATAATTATTTTATTTTTATTTTATCCTATTTTGCACGAGTTGCATGGGGAGAGCGAAAGATGGTATTATTATTTAGCCTGTCCTGCGGGACAGGCATGGCACGTTAAGAATTTTGGCTTATTGTGGCTTATTGAGGCAAGTTTGGAGGCTTATCGATGCATGCGCGAGTTCGCTGCACGAGAGTGCGGAATTGCAGTCTCCTCGGCAAAAGCCGGCGACTGCGATTGCCTCTTCGGCGAAGTCTTGCGGCTACACCGTAATGCTCGGGTAGCGGACAAGCTTTGGAGGTTTTTATTATTTGGTAATGTTGCATGAGAACGAAAGATGGTTTGATATTTTAGCCTGTCCTGCGGGACAGGCGCGGCACGTTAAGGATTTTGGCCTATTGAGGCAAGTTGGGTGGCTTATCGATGCATGCGCGAGTTCGCTGCACGGGAGTGCGGGATTGCGGTCCCCTCGGCAAAGCCGGCGACTGCGATTGCTTCTTCGGCAAAGTCCAGCAGCTACACCGTAATGCCTGGGTAGCAGACGAGCTTTGGGAGGTTTTACTATTTTTATTTTATGCTATTTTATTATCGCAATTTGCATGCTTTGTGAAATGAATGATGTGCAAATAATATGTCTTACGTAAGCCAACAGGGAGACTAATCAAAAATTCTTACATCCACAGACGGGCCAACTGGCGAGAATCAGTGCCCCCCCCCTAGACTACGCTGTATCAACGTGGCTAGGGTCTCATGGCAGACGGGGGTTAAAAGGTCTGCCTCAAGCGTGACGGTTAGGAAACAGGCAACGTCCGACACCGTATCAACTGCCCGGGTGAAGCAAGGCGGCTCTGCGGCACCGTGTGAAAAGTACTTCCGACCAAACTCGTGGGAACAAAATGCAAAATCTTGGTAACTTGTATGAATGTCGTGTGAATGGGAGACGAAGTGCCCGACTGGCAGAGCAAAGGCAACCAGTCGCGGTACTTAACGTGGGAGTTGCTGACTCTGTCGCGAAGCCGTGCACCCAGCCGGCTGCGAGAATGTTGGCGGCTTCTCAGCCCACGCCCATCCGCATGCCCACGGGTAGCACTGGTAGCATCAGAGCTCAGTGTAATAGTTCCGGCCTTCGTGCCGTCCAAGTCGGAGAGGAGGTTTTAGTGGAACCCTGCGAGAGACAAGCGATAGGCCGCGTAGAAAATAGAGCCGCGATCGCGAATGAGCCCCGAGACCCACCTAATGTTAACATCGACCTGAGGCAATCCATGGGCATTAGGATAATGCAGTTGAACGCGAGGCGTTCGGAGGTAGTGACGGGAGAGGTGAGGGAACTCATCAGTAGAAAGCGTCTAGACATCCTGCTATTGCAGGAGCCATACGTCAAAAAGACAGACGCGACGCATACCTTCTTTGGACTAGGTACTGCGGCACGAGTTGCCGCAGTGAGAAGTGAAAGAGCATGGGCAACCATCGTGTTGTGCAACCCAGCCTTTCAGATGCTTTTTGTCTCGCAACTCAGCACGACACACTGTGTCTGTGCGGAGGTGCAGGCACCCGGCTTCTCGTTCTATGTCGTCTCGCATTACTTTCAATATCGGGACGACATCGAGTTGCATCTCAGACACCTCGATATGGTGCTTCGTAGTCTGAGAGGGAAGAAAGTGATAGTGTCGTTAGATTCGAACGCAAAGTCGGTTCTGTGAGGAGCACGGGAGACCGACGAGCGAGGAGTCCAGCTAGAAGAACTCATTCGGGTTTTCGGCCTGGACATCCTGAACGACGCTGATCAACCGGCGACTTTTTGGACGACGAGGGGAGAATCGTACATCGATGTCACCTTGGCGTCGCCTTCCATGTCTCGGTTTGTCAAAGACTGGAAGGTTCGACCGGAGTGGACGACCAGCGATCATAGGGCGCTAGACATCAGGCTACAAGTGCCGAAGACCGCAACGGGAGATCGGGTGGCCGATACTAGTCGGTTCGACACTCGTCGTGCAGACTGGGAGCGGTTCGCCGAGATTCTGACAGCTCAATCAAGAGATAGGCTGGAGGGGCTTGTATTTGAGACGGCAAACGACGTTGAGGTAATGGCAACAGCTCTCACGAGCGTCCTAACAGACGCTTGTGTCGAGTCCATGCCACGCAAGAAGAGATATAGGAAGTCCAACCCATGGTGGACACAAAATTTGACCAACAAGCGAAGATTGGTCTTCAGGCAGAAACGAGCGTATCAGAGGGAAAGAACGCAGCCACTACGCCTCGAGAAATTGCAAGAGTACCGCGCGTCTTTGCGGGAATACAGCAAAGAGGTGAAGAAGGCGAAACGTGAAAGCTGGAAGGACTTCGTCACGTCGTACGGAAACGAGGAGCCCTGGGGATTCGTATATAAACACCAGGCAGATAAACTCCGAGTTGAGAAAGTGCTGAGCACTATCCGGCGAGGCGAAGAGACTACAATGGATCTTAGAGAAACCGCCAGAGGCCTTCTGGATACGCACGTCCCCGATGATCAGGAGGAAGAGGATAGTCTGTGGCACAGGATGGTGCGCCGAAGAGTACGGGAACCACTGGACACGGAAGATACTGGAGCATTCACCGAGGGTGAAATGAGGAAGGCGTGCCGTACGTTCAAGAACGGCAAGGCTCCAGGACACGATCTCATCGAGGTAGAAGTCCTGAAGAGAGCGTGCAGCATAATCCCTGATCAGCTGCTAAGGTTGTATAACGCGTGTCTTGCTTGGGGAATTTTTCCCGCAGCTTGGAAGGAGGGCTCGCTCAGAGTCCTCCTAAAGGGCGAAGACAAAGACGAGAAGGACCCTAAGTCCTATCGCCCGATTTGCCTTTTATCCGTAGTAGGGAAACTACTCGAGAAATTAATAAAGCGAAAAATGAGCGTAGTAATAGAGGAGGGAGTGTCGAACAGGCAGTTCGGATTTATGACAGGTAGATCCACGGAGGACGCGATAGTGGAGCTTCGCGCGATGGTGGAAGAGTCCACATCGAAATTTACGATTGCGCTTCTCTTTGATATAGCTGGAGCATTCGATAACGTGTGGTGGCCGATGGTCTTCAAGGAACTGCGCACAAGGCAGTGCCCGGCTAATATTTACAAAGTGCTTCAGAGCTACTTTGACAATCGGAGAGTTACGTTGGCATGGGGGGATGAGAGCGTCTCCAAGCGTGCCACGAAAGGCTGCCCACAGGGTTCAGTTCTGGGTCCGGCATGCTGGAATATCATGTTTGATTCGCTTCTTAGGAAGCTCGAGGACTTGTGCCCTGACCGATTCATCGCTTATGCGGATGATCTTCTTGTCCTCGTAGGCGGGGAATCGAGAAGGGAGCTCGAAGTCGAGAGCCAAAGAATCGTCGACGCTATCATGAGTTGGTCGAGAGATGCAAGGCTCGAACTTTCCGCACGCAAGACGGAGGCAATACTCCTCAAGACCGTGTGGGCTCGACCACCACCAGTGGGTAGGCGCGGCGGGAACCGTCCCGACCGCCAGCGCAGACAGGTTGTTAGGCCAGATTTGGCGAGAAGGTACCCTACCATAAGGATAGGTAACGCGACGATCCCATTTAAAGAATCAGTTAGATACCTGGGCGTCCACTTTGATAGAGAAATGAGGGTAAAGACCCACTGCAGCTATTTGCGCGACAAGGTAGCGTCGCTGTTCAGTAAACTTGGTAAGATGGCAGGATCCGGATGGGGTTTGCGCTACAAGGCGCTGAAGACGGTGTACAGCGGGGTCTTCCTCCCGATAGTAGCTTACGCTGCTGCGGGCTAGGCTGACCTGTGCAATGTACAAGACACTAGGGTTCTTCGTTCGGCACAGCTTGTCGCACTAAGAGCAACCACGGCGGCGTACAGGACGGCGTCGTGGGATTCGCTGTGTGTCATTGCTGGTGCAATTCCCGTTGATATTTTGCTGGTAGAACGTAGAGTCAAGTATAAAATTCAAACTGGCGTGGACGCCTGGATCAATGAAGTGGAAATCATGAGTAACAGTCGAGATGCGAGCAAGCGCATAAGGGAGCAGGCGTTGGAGATGTGGCAGACACACTGGGATTCTTCAACCAAGGGTCGGACCACACACGCCTTCTTCGGGAGGGTAAAAGATAGGCTGGAGGCGCGTTGGCTCCAAACGAACCACTACAGCACGCAAGTTCTCACCGGACATGGGAATTTCAGGGCGCGTCTCGCGTCTTTTAATCTCGTGGACGGGGAGAACTGCAGCTGTGGTTTGCCGGAGACATCGCAGCATTTTCTCCTTGAGTGTCGGAACTTCGAGGCGCAGAGAGTCGCCCTGCGAGAGATAGTCGGGGATAGAGAATGGCCAGAAGCGGCGCGCCAATTGGTGTCGTCTAAGGAGGCCTTCGCAGTATTCTCCGATTTTTGTAGAGAATGCCTCTGGCTAAAGAGACAAGAGGAGCTCGCTGAGCTAGAGTTGGAATAGTGTAGGAAGTGGAAACTGGCAAAGTGGTGAAAGTGGCGAAAGTGGCGTTAGTTCGTTCGTAACGAAGAGCGAAGACTGAAGATCGAAGAAGAGCGAGGAACGAAGGACTTAGAATAAGTTCGGGTGTAAAATTTTATTCGTTCGAAATTGTTATGCTGATGATTAATGACTTTGTTGATTTTAGATTCTGGTGCCACTCAACCGGGACGTGTCGGAACTCTTGGAGATGAGTGAATGGACCGTAAGCTTCGCGGATCACCAGTTCACTCGAGTGGCATAGGCGGATGAAGAAACTTCTTCTTCTTCCATATTGTACTGGGAATTGCACTATGTGTTTTATTTTCAGCTGTAAACATGATCGATTATTTTCAGCTTTTGCTATGCCTGCACTTGACAACCGCAGGGGTCCTGGGGGACCTGTCAAGGCAGACACAAGAGGTTCCATTCCTCTGACAAATACCCGAATAATATGGGTAGACCTGCTGGAATCGGGCATAATACATGCCGACGAATCTGCCTCCCCGTGGCCCCCGCCGGGTATGACTTCCGACACTTCGACTTAGAGCGAATCGTTTGAAGCCTAGCTAAATGACTTCGGTTCCCCAGTAGGGGTAGATTCAACTTGCTCGATGGGCTCACAAAAGAGAACATCAGGCAGGGTATTTCTCCAAGCACGCCGGCTCGGTGGAAGTTCGCTTGGTGGGTGTCTCAATGAAAGTGGATGGGAAGTTTGTTGCGTTTGCTCGTAATGGACGAGAGACCCTCAGGGGTCGAGCATAGAATGACGGTCTCGTGCCTGATTTCTTATACAATATCTGTCCCTATCTACTGACGCGAAGTCAAGTGGGGGGCAATGGGGGTCACACATTGTGGACGAGTGCTCGAGCCTTGAAAAGCGTTGACAGTGCGTTACCTCAATGTGCCTAAATCCGCTCTTTGACTTAATGGGCGGTATAAGCGAAACATATAGCCACTGTACGCCAAGTCTGTGGTCTGGCCTCCCGAGGGGCTACGCGTCGGAAATCTCTCGACAGAGAGAGCTAACCTGGACCCCAGGCGAGCAAACCCGGTGTGCCCATATCCGCATTGGTGGCTCATGGAGTCGCCGGTCAGCGTATCTCATGGTTCGAATGTGCATGAGATGCGTTGCGAAAGGAGGCCCGGATTAGGAAGCCAGAAGTTCGTATGCCATCCTGGTGACTAAACCAGGTATCCCCTCCCCCGCGGGGGTATCAAACAACGGTTCTCGGCATTGCCTTGTTCCGAAAGGAGTGGGTGTGACGAGCTGGCCCACGTGGTGCATGTATTATTGGGGACCGTACGTGTGGTAGAGAACGCGTCTGGTGAAGCGTCCGTCGAGAGCAAAGGGGACTCTCGCTTCGGCTTACCCCGGGTGGCTAACCGGCACCCGTAAGAGGTGTCAGTGAAAGGTATCGCAGGGGAGGTGATTGCCAACACGATTTATGCTTGGGTCGTGTGCACCTCAATTGAGGTCGGCTTCTGCGGGGCATAATATAGCGCAACATGATCGTAGGTGGGAAGATTTGTTAGCGTATTCTCTTATGGGCGAGAGACCTTCGGGTCGAGCAACGAAGGACGGTTTCGTGCCGGACTTCGAGGACATTATCTGTCCCTATCTACTCCCCGCAGGGGTGGTAGAGGGGTGTACGGGGCTGTAGGATGATTCGTCACTTATATGCTTGTCGCCGCTCGAACCACCGGGGAGTAGCGTCCCCGCGGTTACCGAGTTCGGGTCTTAAAGGGGACCCGTTAGGGGGTCCGGGTTCTTTGCTTTGCAAATGTTCCTGGTCAACCAGTCGCCTCAAAATCCAAGGGGGATAGCGTCCCCGCGGTTATCAAGCTCGGGTCCTGCAGGAGACTCGTTAGGGGGTCCGGGTTCTTTGCTTCGCAAATGTTCCCGGTCAACCAGTCACTTGTTCAAATCCACGACCATTTCGTGAGCCGTGTTCATGCGGGGGCGAGAAACTACCCGATGGTACCTCAGGGTGGCTCTCGCGTACCGCTTGTTCGTGCAGCGAAAGGTTGCTGGTGCCAACGAGACGGTTCGGAAGAACCGTCGCGTTTTCGATCGTCCTTAAAATCCACGATCATTTTCGTGAGCCGTGTTCATGCGGGGGCGAGAAACTGCCTCAAGGCAGCTCTCGCGTACAGCTTGTTCGTGCAGCGAAAGGGTCGCTGGTCGCCTATAGGTATAGGTGTGAATGTGGTGCATGAAGGGAATAGAACGAAAGTTTATATTTTTATATTTTGCATGCAATGCGCGTGAGAATTGTTACTTTAAGCCCGCACCCGAGGACTTGTCCTCGGGGCGGGCATATCACTTTAATAAGTTTTGGGTGCATAAAGCAATGCGCGTGAGATTTGCATGTTTATTATGGCTTGTTATTATGGTGATGGGGTCGGTCCATATCCGCTTGTTGCATAAATTTTTGCAAAGTCCGGGCGAAAGATGCCCGTCCGGGAGGTTCAAGGCTGTTTGGCCCCCTTTGGATCCAATGAATAAGACCATCCGTCGTCAGGCCGTAGGCGTTTCAGCCGGTACTGTAAGAGTAGCACCAAGCAACGCGCGGAGATGGACAAGACTCCACTCTCCGGCTTAAGTACCTGACTGCTTTAGCTTATTGCATGTTGTATTTTATTTTATTTTATGCTATTTATTCTATTATTATAATTATTTTATTCTATCTTATTTTGCACGAGTTGCATGGGGAGAGCGAAAGATGGTATTATTATTTAGCCTGTCCTGCGGGACAGGCATGGCACGTTAAGAATTTTGGCTTATTGTGGCTTATTGAGGCAAGTTTGGAGGCTTATCGATGCATGCGCGAGTTCGCTGCACGAGAGTGCGGGATTGCGGTCCCCTCGGCTAAAGCCGGCGACTGCGATTGCTTCATCGGCGAAGTCCAGTGGCTACACCGTAATGCTCGGGTAGCGGACAAGCTTTGGAGGTTTTTATTATTTGGTAATTTCGCATGGGAACGAAAGATGGTATGATATTTTAGCCTGTCGTGCGGGACAGGCGCGGCACGTTAAGGATTTTGGCCTATTGAGGCAAGTTGGGAGGCTTATCGATGCATGCGCGAGTTCGCTGCACGAGAGTGCGGGATTGCGGTCCCCTCGGCTAAAGCCGGCGACTGCGATTGCTTCTTCGGCGAAGTCCAGCGGCTACACCGTAATGCTCGGGTAGCGGACAAGCTTTGGAGGTTTTTATTATTTGATAATTTTGCATGGGAACGAAAGATGGTATATTTTAGCCTGTCCTGCGGGACAGGCGCGGCACGTTAAGGATTTTGGCCTATTGAGGCAAGTTGGGAAGCTTATCGATGCACGCGCGAGTTCGCTGCACGGGAGTGCGGGATTGCGGTCCCCTCGGCAAAGCCGGCGACTGCGATTGCTTCTTCGGCAAAGTCCAGCGGCTACACCGTAATGCCTGGGTAGCGGACGAGCTTTGGAGGTTTTACTATTTTTATTTTATGTTATTTTATTATCGCAATTTGCATGCTTTGTGAAATAAATGATGTGCTAATAATATGTCTTACGTAAGCCAACAGGGAGACTAATCAAAAATTCTTACATCCACAGACGGGCCAACTGGCGAGAATCAGTGCCCCCCCCCCCCCAGACTACGCTGTATCAACGTGGCTAGAGTCTCATGGCAGACGGGGGTTAAAAGGTCTGTCTCAAGCGTGACGGTTAGGAAAGAGGCAACGTCCGACACCATATCAACTGCCCGGGTGAAGCAAGGCGGCTCTGCGGCACCGTGTGAAAAGTACTTCCGACCAAACTCGTGGGAACAAAATGCAGAATCTTGGTAACTTGTATGAATGTCGTGTGAATGGGAGACGAAGTGCCCGACTGGCGGAGCAAAGGCAACCAGTCGCGGTACTTAACGTGGGAGTTGCTGACTCTGTCGCGAAGCCGTGCACCCAGCCGGCTGCGAGAATGTTGGCGGCTTCTCAGCCCACGCCCATCCGCATGCCCACGGGTAGCACTGGTAGCATCAAAGCTCAGTGTAATAGTTCCGGCCTTCGTGCCGTCCAAGTCGGAGAGGAGGTTTTAGTGGAACCCTGCGAGAGACAAGCGATAGGCCGCGTAGAAAATAGAGCCGCGATCGCGAATGAGCCCCGAGACCCACCTAATATTAACGTCGACCTGAGGCAGGCCATGGGCATTAGAATAATGCAGTTGAACGCGAGGCGTTCGGAGGTAGTGACGGGAGAAGTAAGGGAACTCATCAGCAGAAAGCGTCTAGACATCCTGCTATTGCAGGAACCATACGTCAAGAAGACAGACGTGACGCATACCTTCTTTGGACTAGGTACTGCGGCACGAGTTGCCGCAGTGAGAAGTGAAAGAGCATGGGCAACCATCGTGTTGTGCAACCCAGCATTTCAGATGCTTTTTGTCTCGCAACTCAGCACGACACACTGTGTCTGTGCAGAGGTGCAGGCACCCGGCTTCTCGTTCTATGTCGTCTCGCATTACTTTCAATATCGGGACGACATCGAGTTGCATCTCAGACACCTCGATATGGTGCTTCGTAGTCTGAGAGGGAAGAAAGTGATAGTGTCGTTAGATTCGAACGCAAAGTCGGTTCTGTGGGGAGCACGGGAGACCGACGAGCGAGGAGTCCAGCTAGAAAAACTCATTCGGGTTTTCGGCTTGGATATCCTGAACGACGCTGATCAACCGGCGACTTTTTGGACGAGGAGGGGAGAATCGTACATCGATGTCACCTTAGCGTCGCCTTCCATGTCTCTGTTTGTCAAAGACTGGAAGGTTCGACCGGAGTGGACGACCAGCGATCATAGGGCGCTAGACATAAGGCTACAAGTGCCGAAGACCGCAACGGGAGATCGGGTGGCCGATACTAGTCGGTTCGACACTCGTCGTGCAGACTGGGAGCGGTTCGCCGAGATTCTGACAGCTCAATCAAGAGATAGGCTGGAGGGACTTGTATTTGAGACGGCAAACGACGTGGAGGTAATGGCAACAGCTCTCACGAGCGTCCTAACAGACGCTTGTGTCGAGTCCATGCCACGCAAGAAGCGATATAGGAAGTCCAACCCATGGTGGACACAAAATTTGACCAACAAGCGAAGATTGGTCTTCAGGCAGAAACGAGCGTATCAGAGGGAAAGAACGCAGCCACTACGCCTCGAGAAATTGCAAGAGTACCGCGCGTCTTTGCGGGAATACAGCAAAGAGGTGAAGAAGGCGAAACGTGAAAGCTGGAAGAACTTTGTCACGTCGTACGGAAACGAGGAGCCCTGGGGATTCGTGTACAAACACCAGGCGGATAAACTCCGAGTTGAGAAAGTGCTGAGCACTATCCGGCAAGGCGAAGAGACTACAATGGATCTTAGAGAAACCGCCAGAGGCCTTCTGGATACGCACCTCCCCGATGATCAGGAGGAAGAGGATAGTCTGTGGCACAGGATGGTGCGCCGAAGAGTACGGGAACCACTGGACACGGAAGACACTGGAGCATTCACCGAGGGTGAAATGAGGCAGGCGTGCCGTACGTTCAAGAACGGCAAGGCTCCAGGACACGATCTCATCGAGGTAGAAGTCCTCAAGAGAGCGTGCAGCATAATCCCTGATCAGCTGCTGAGGTTGTATAACGCGTGTCTTATTGGGGGAACTTTTCCCGCAGCTTGGAAGGAGGGCTCGCTCAGAGTTCTCCTAAAGGGCGAAGATAAAGACGAGAAGGACCCTAAGTCCTATCGTCTGATTTGCCTTTTATCCGTAGTAGGGCAACTACTCGAAAAATTAATAAAGCGAAAAATGAGCGTAGTGATAGAGAAGGAAGTATCGAATAGGCAGTTTGGATTCATGACATGGAGATCCACGGAGGACGCGATAGTAGAGCTTCGCGCGATGGTGGAAGAATCCGCATCGAGATTTACGATTGCGCTTCTTTTTGATATAGCTGGAGCATTTGATAACATATGGTGGCCGATGGTCTTCAAAGAACTGCGCACGAGGCAGTGCCCGGCTAATATTTACAAAGTGCTTTAGAGCTACTTTGATAATCGTAAAGTTACGTTGGCGTGGGGTGATGAGAGCGTCTCCAAGCGTGCCACGAAAGGCTGCCCACAGGGTTCAGTTCTGGGTCCGGCATGCTGGAATATTATGTTTGATTCGCTTCTTAGGAAGCTCGAAGACTTGTGCCCTGACCGATTCATCGCTTATGCGGATGATCTTCTGGTCCTCGTAAGCAGGGAATCGAGAAGAGAGCTCGAAATCGAGAGCCAAAGAATCGTCGACGCTATCATTAGTTGGTCGAGAGACGCAAGGCTCGAACTTTCCGCACGGAAGACGGAGGCAATCCTCCTCAAGACCGTGTGGGATCGACCACCACCAGTGGGTAGGCGCGGCGGGAACCGTCCCGACCGCCAGCGCAGACAGGTTGTTAGGCCAGATTTGGCGAGAAGATACCCTACCATAAGGATAGGTAACGCGACGATCCCTTTTAAAGAATCAGTTAGATACCTGGGCGTCCACTTTGATAAAGAAATGACTGTAAAGACTCACTGTAGTTATTTGTGCGACAAAGTAGCGTCGCTATTCAATAGACTTGGTAAAATGGCAGGATCCGGATGGGGTTTGCGCTACAAGGCGCTGAAGACAGTGTACAGCGGAGTCTTCCTCCCGATAGTAGCTTACGCTGCTGCGGGTTGGGCTGACCTGTGCAATGTACAAGACACTAGGGCTCTTCGTTCGGCACAGCTTGTCGCACTAAGAGCAACCACGGCGGCGTACAGGACGGCGTCGTGGGATTCGCTGTTCGTCATTGCTGGTGCAATTTCCGTTGATATTTTGTTGGTAGAGCGTAGAGTCAAGTATAAGATTCAAACTGGCGTGGACGCCTGGATCAATGAAGTTGAAATTACAAGTAATTGTCGAGATGCGAGCAAGCGCATAAGGGAGCAGGCGTTGGAGATGTGGCAGACACACTGGGATTCTTCAACCAAGGTTCGGACCACACACGCCTTCTTCGGGAGACTAAAAGATAGGCTGGAGGCGCGTTGGTTCCAAACAAACCACTACAGCACGCAGGTTCTCACTGGACATGGGAATTTCAGGGCGCGTCTCGCGTCTTTTAATCTCGTTGACGGGGAGAACTGCCGCTGTGGTTTGCCGGAAACATCGCAGCATTTTCTCCTTGAGTGTCGGAACTTCGAGGCGCAGAGAGTCGCCCTGCGAGAGATATTGGTGTCGTCTGAGGAGGCCTTCGCAGTATTCTCCGATTTTTGTAGAGAATGTCTCTGGCTAAAGAGACAAGAGGAGCTCGCTGAGCTAGAGTTGGAATAGTGTAGGGAAATGAGCGTATCCCCAAGCGTAGAAAAGTGGAAATTGCCAAAGTGAGTTCGTTCGTAACGAAGAGCGAAGACTGAAGATCGAAGAGGAGCGAGGAACGAAGGACTTAGAATAAGTTCGGGTGTAAAAATGTTATTTCGTTCGAAGTTGTCATGCTAATGCTTAATGACTTTACTGATTTTAGCTTCTGGTGCCACTCAACGGGGACGTGTCGGAACTCTTGGGGATGAGTGAATGGACCGTAAGCCTCGCGATCCACCAGTTCACTCGAGTAGCATAGGCGGATGAAGAAACCTCTTCTTCCTTATTGTACTGAAAATCTAACTGTGTGTTTTATTTTCAGCTGTAAACCATGATCGATTATTTTCAGCTTTTGCTGTGCCTGCACTTGACAAACGCAGGGGTCCAGGGGGACCTGTCAAGGCAGACACAAGAGGTTCCACTCCTCTAACAAATACCTGAATAATATGGGTAGACCTGCTGGAATCGGGCATAATACATGCCGACGAATCTGCCTCCCCGTGGCACCCGCCGGGTATGACTTTCGACACTTCGACTTAGAGCGAATCGTTTGAAGCCTAGCTAAATGACTTCGTTTCCCCAGTAGGGGTAGATTCAACTTGCTCGATGGGCTCACAGAAGAGAACATCAGGCAGGGTGTTTCTCCAAGCACGCCGGCTCGGTGAAAGTTCGCTTGGTGGGTGTCTCAACGAGAGTGGATGGGAAGTTTGTTGTGTTTGCTCGTAATGGGCGAGAGACCCTCAGGGGTCGAGCATGGAATGACGGTCTCGTGCCAGACTTCTTATACAATATCTGTCCCTATCTACTGGGAAAAGGCGACGTCCATGACCGCGAAACCCCAACCGGGCCCTGCGCTGTCGATGTCCTTGGGCATCGATGGTGACGGATCCGGGGGGTCTACTAATCTCTTTTATTTTCAGGTACTAACCCTTTTTCTTTCAGGTTTAGGTTCGATTCGTCTCCTCCCGTCCAATTCGTTGCGTTTCTGCTTCGCTTCGTTTCGGTCCGTCTCGTCTCGTTTTGTTCCGCTTCTGTCCTTTCTATTCTCTCGACACCGTCATATCGCTCGCGGTTAAATTCGTCTCGCTCCGTTTCGTCTCGTTTCGCGTCAGTTCGTTAGGCTTGACCCGTTCGCTTCGAATCGCTCCCCTTATTTTCTTCTTCACTCTCCCCCTTTTTGTACTTCTTGTTTTCGTTACTTTTCATGCTCCTTGTTCCCTTGCTATTCTATCCTCCTGTTTCCTGAAACAAGAATGTGTTCTTGTTTCGTGTGTGTTTTGTGTGTGTGTGTGTGAGTATGTCTGTGTTCGTGTGTTAGTGAGTGCTTTTCTTTTCCCCTCTCTACTTCCCTTTCTTTTCTTCTCTCTTCTTTCTTCTTCCTTTCCCTGTCTTCCCACTCTCCTGTCTTTATCTCCTGATTTAGGACTCTATTATTTAATTATATTTTATTATTGCTGTGTGTGCTTATAATACTGCTAATAAGACTAACCATACGCTACATTCTAACACAAATATCCAATACTAATATCGTATATACTAATACGAATACTAATACTGACACTAACAAAATAAATAATCCTAGTGTATACGTTTTTACTGCTTCTGATGCTAATACGCTTTTACTCTCCCTACAGATGTAGGGTAGGTAAAAGCTGGTAGGACTTTATTATTATTATTATTCTATTATTATTTTATTATTCTACCTTACTATTGCTGTGTGCTTATAATACTATTAATAAGACTAACCATACGCTACATTCTAATATAAATCTAATACAAATATCGTATATACTAACACGACTAATTGACACTAACAAAATAAATAACCCTAGTGTATACGCTTACTGTTTCTAATACGCTTTTACTCTCCCTACAGACGGGCCAACTGACGCGACTCAGTGCCCCCCCTAGACTAAACTCGATCTACGTGGCTAGGGTCTCATGGCAGAAGGGGGTTATTAGTTCTGTCTTAAGCGTGGCGGTTAGGATAGTTGGAGGCCTCCGACACCGTATTTAATTCTCCCGGGTGGGGCAAGGCGGCTTTGCACCACCGTGTGACTTTTATTTCTGACCTTGCTCGTGGGATCAAAAATGGACTGTTTAAAAACTCTGTATGAATTTGACTGTGTGAATGGGCGTAGAAGTGTCCGCCTGGCCGAGCAAAGGCAACTAGGCGCGGCACAAGTGGAAGTTGCTGACACCGTCGCGAGGCCGCACACCCGTGCTGCTGCGGGGGGGGGGGGTTGACGGCTTCTCAGCCTGCACCTGTTCGTCAGGGTCTACCTTCTTGCGGTCCCACGGATGTCGCTGACCGAAGATGCTTCCGCAGTCAGCGTAATGTTCTTGGCCTTCATGCCGTCAGTGTCGAGTTGGCGAGATGGGATAGGCTCCCGGTCCAGACTGCTGGAACGGGGAACGTAGTAGTAAGACCCCCCCCCCCCAACTAGACCCGCGAATCTCGAGCCCAGCGTGGCTCAAATTGTCCTCGACAGGTGCGATAGACTCGTGGTAGAACGCGTAATAGCCCAGGATAGACCCGCGATCGTGAACAACCCCCACAACGATTCCCCTAATGCTAACGTCAACCCGATGCGTACCATGGGAATTAGAATAGTACAACTAAACGCGAGGCGTTCCGAGGCAGTTACCGGCGAGGTGCGCGAACTCATCCGCCAAAAGCGTCTCGACATCCTGCTGTTGCAGGAGCCTTACGTCAAGAAGACAGACGCTGCACACACCTCTTTGGATTAGGTACTGCAGCACAAGTCGCTGCAGTAAGGAGCAAAAGAGCCTGGGCATCCGTGGTGGCATGCAATTCGGACTTGCAAATGCTCTTCGTCTCGCACCTCAGCACGACACATTGTGTCTGTGCGGAGGTGCAGGCACCCGGCTTCTCGTTCTATGTCGTTTCGCATTATTTCCAATATCGGGACGACATCGAGTTGCACCTCAGACATCTCGATACGGTGCTTCGTTCTCTGAGGGGGAAGAGAGTAATAGTGGCGTTAGACGCAAACGCGAAATCGATTCTGTGGGGACCACAGGAGACCGATGAGAGAGGTACCAGGCTGGAGGAGCTCATTCGAGTCTCCGGTTTGGATATCTTAAACGACGCTGGTCAATCGGCGACTTTCTGGACGACAAGGGGAGAGTCGTACATCGACGTCACCTTGGCGTCGCCTTCCATGTCTCGATTTGTCAGAGACTGGAGGGTTCGACCGGAGTAGACGACCAGCGATCACAGAGCGATTGACATCAGGTTGCAAGTGCCGAAGGCCGCAGCGGGAGATCGGGTGGTCGGTCCCAGTCGGTTCGACGTTCGTCGTGCAGACTGGGAGCGATTCGCCGAGATCCTAACAGCTCTGTCGAGAGATAGGCTGGAGGGGCTTGCGATTGAGTCGGCAGAGGACGTGGAGACCATGGCTACTCACGAGTGTCCTGAAGGACGCCTGTGTGGAGTCTATGCCCCGCAAGAAGCGCTTCAGGAAGTCCAACCCATGGTGGACACGAGAATTGACCAACAAGAGGAGGTTGGTCTTCAGGCAGATGCGAGCGTATCAGAGGGAAAGAACGCAGCCTCTGCGCCTCGAAAAACTGCAAGTGTACCGCACGTCATTGCGAGAATACGGCAACGAGGTGAAGAAGGCAAAACGTGACAGCTGGAAGGCTTTTGTCCTGGAAGGCTCAGTCCCACTAACGTAGCGGCGTTAAATCGTGTTGTGTTAAATATTAGTAATAGCTTATCTACCTGTGAAGGTGTCAAAACTTTTTAGAGACTATGAAGTTCTACGACCTGTGTTCGGGAACTTAACTAGTGTTAGGACAAAGAACCCAGCCGGGGAATATTGTAATCATCTTAAATTAATCATTGACTAACGTAAGTACTGTGTGGAAGAATGAGTGTGATTCGCCGGTGGTTTTGAAACCCTATTAACGGAGTTGTAACCTAGTATTTAGCAATATGTATATATTTATCCTTGTTTTCACTCTAATTATCGCATTATTATTTGCACGAGAGCCTTTTATTTTTCCCCTTACAGGTATTCGGGAACCGGGCCCGTACGGGACGAAGCGAAGCGATCCGCGAAAAATATAAATAAAGGATTTGCTACGCCCGAGAACGAGCCCTGCTCTTCCTCGGACGTAACAACACATCTTCAAAAAAGTAAAAACATTGCTCTTCTCAAAAAATGTTCATCAAAATAATCGCTTAAAACAAAAATCAAAACAGTGAAATCATATGAGCCAAGTAGAGATCAACAGATGTATACATACTAAGTATGAAGTATAATATTAGAACCGAAAAAGTTGTTTTGAAAAACATCTTTAAAAAAAGTAAAAACATTGGTCATCTCAAAAAATGGTCATCAAAATAATCGCTTAAAATAAAAATCGGAAAAAAGTGACATCATATAAGGCAAGTAGGGGTATACAAATGGTATACATACTAAGTATGATGTATATGAACTGAAGACTATGCAGACAATAGTGATGAAAAAATACGAAAATAAAAAAAAAATGTTTTATCATATTTATCAATCGAACAATAGTACACGGAGGCAGCATACAAAAACTTGGCGTGCCAGTTTTCTTACAATAGCTGTCGTTAAATGAACCATGTACGACAGCTATTGTAAAAAAACTGGCACGCCAAGTTTTTGTATTGCTTCGACACGACGTGCGTGTTTGACTATTCCGACAATCGCTGTCGTTCTTGCAACAGATTGATTGTGACGTTCTTAATTATTTGTTTTTAAGGTGATATAATCATGGAACTTTAATACCGTTCCTTCTGAGACCTAATTCTGAGACCAAAAAAGTGCTTCTAAGTGTTATCAGAAAAAAGTTGGCGCTGGCTTAATGTTAAACTCGCACCCCTCACACTTTTCAATTTAGATTTTCTTGAAACAGGAATGAGCCCAAAAATGATTTTGGTGGCATTTAAGAGATCATTCTGATGTATCTACTGTGGTCGATTCGTTTGTGAGAGCAAAGGATGGTACGGTCACAATACACTTCACTCATCGAGAGTTCAATGATTTATTGGAACAGCGATTACATAATCGTACCGAGAAGGATCGTCCGCTCCTGTGCACCCAGTCTTATACAGTTTTCAAGTTGAACTTATATTATCGTCTAACAAAATGGAAGCTGTAGAGAGACTGACGTCGCTACTAACTGTAACTCGCAGCGAAACTGAAGGTTCAACTGGAAGCTGCAAAACGCTGTGCGAGAATGGAAAGCGTCGTCTGCAGCAATTGATTACCGGTTTCCCCGACGCTACAATTGATGGTATTTAAGGTATGTATTTCACAATTGGCCGCTCAGGCTCACACTCACGCTCGATCATTCGATTATTTCACGATCGACCGATCGAACATGATCGAACGATTATTTCATACTCACACTCACACCCACACACACTTACTCACTCACTCTGTATTTTCCAGATGAAATTGATGAAGCTGAAAAACAAAAACCTCATAATGACAAAGCCAAATCGAATACTGGGGAAAGAGAGCGACCGTGCAACCCCCCGTCGATCCACTCGACGCCGATGACATGATTGAGTTGCCAAATATGCACTGTGACCGCCAACTTTTCCCGAACTACCAAAAATGCATTTTTGGCCACCAACGGCGTGCCTCTCGACCGCTTTATTTAGTTTAAGTGGGCGCCAGCCGATTACCGGTTTAATCGACGCAGTCGGTACCCATGTTAATAAAAAGCACGCGCTCTCACTGCTCCGGCAACTGCAGCTAGGCGAGGGTAGAGGGGTGAGGGCGGTGAAAATTCGCTCAATCCCACACAAAACGATATACAGCAAGTAAACGGGAAAAAAGATCCGGCCGAAGCCTCTCGATTTATTATAATCCAACACAAAATAAACGGCGTACACGATTGTCCCTGCTAAATTCGACCCAGCTACTCAATTCACCGGTTTGAATTTCTACGCATCACAAAAAAACCCCTGGTCCGAAAAACTGATAAGATAAGAAAAGGAAAATAGAACAATAGCGTTACTCCGAACAAATAACAAATCAATAATAAGCGAAAAAACAATGCGAATAAAAAAAAACAGGAAGAAAGATAATAGCGGGCCAGGCCTGACTTCCCTACTAACGCCCGATTATCGGCGGAACTGTACCGCCGAACGCTCGTCGTCGTCGCACGAGGGGCGATGTTCCGGCACACACACGTACACACACAATCCCGGCGTGCAGGCTGCGTCTCGCGGACGATTCCGTAGCGGTAAATCACAAACGCGGGGAACAAAATCGACAATGACAATCTTTTTCGACGTCCTCAGCCGCGAAGGAGAGCCTACGTTTAATTACCCGCGCGAGCTCGAAACCCGCACGCCGCGACACACACACACTTTTCCGCTCTACACAAATCTGGCGCAGGCGATCTCCCCGATGTTACGGTACCGGTGCGACGAGAGGCCGTCCAATTCCCGGCACTTATGATCCCCGAAATACACGAAAAGAAAGAAAAGAAGACAGATAATTCCCCAAGAAATAAGAAAACAGGAAAAATTATCGATGGAAACATAAGCTAGAGTTTGCCCGGGACGGAACTCCACGCCGCGATCGAGTCGCGGGCACGCTCGATAATCTTGCGCGCAAAACCGACGATAAACCACGTGTCCGACAATTTTGCCCGAAATTCAGAAGGCTTACCGCGAGAACAGATGATAGCGAGAAAAAAATCCTTGCCGGTACAAATTCCTCCGTCCTTCCAATGTATCCGGCCGAATATTTCCCTGTCTCGAACGGATCGGTCAAGCCTCGTCTCGGTCCCCGAGCGTAAACAATATCCAGAGCTCGACACAGTGGAACAATTATACGGCGAGCACACGCGTCTATTCGTCGTCGCTTCACAGAAGAGAGTCCCATCCTAATTTTCGGAGCCGTGCTCGCCGCCTCGCTCGCGTTCTCTCTCGCTCCCCACCTTTCCCGATTGCCGGCCAGTGTCCGGTACCTGGCGCCTCTCCCGACAATGCCTACCTTGCGTAACTACTTTGACGCGCGCGATCTATATTCGAATTCGCTGCTTATCAGCTAGATGTGTCGCGCGTCGAAGCTCGGCGTCTCCCGTCGAATCGGCGGTACCGGTGATCCCCGTTGACTGCATCAGGCTGCGACTCACGGAAATCCAGCGCCCAAGACGGTGCAGCAAGCGGATAGAAAGCCAAGACGTGCAAGCGGGTGAAAGGGTAAAAGCCATGTCGTCGGCAGTCCGGAGCGATGGTCAGCTCAGCTCCAGATGGTCCCGAAAAATAATAAAAATAAATCCTGGGGAATTAATACTGTGCTTGTACAATAATTCTTGCCCTTGAGATCGCCTGAGACTCTCAGCGACGAGATAGGCCCCGTGTGCTCGCTCAAAACTTGTGGTTTACGAGGATCTGGGACGCGATCAAAAAATTACCGCGTCACAGCACGTTCCGAAATATACCGAAGATGAATCTGAATTACATAATTCATGGAAACTCTGGGGGCGAGAGATAGACAAATCGGTCTCGGCTGCAGTGAGTAATGAAATTGGCAACCGTGAAAACGTCCATTATTTACCACGTCTGGCTGACCGACTCGTCAGAGACCTCAAGTGGCTACCACTGTGGTCCTGCGTCTGTCGAAACACACTCGGGTATGGACGCCAACCAGCATCTAGTGCATCCGTCGAATCAGACTTCAACGACCTTAAAAATCGTCTTCTGGAAAACGATATATTTCCGATGAGAGCCGACGATTTTGTTTCGAAGCACGTGACATACCTACGTGGTCACAGCAAGCTAATAACTGGTCGAGTCGCGTCTCAGTGTTACGTCCGGACAAGCTCACGTAGAGTTCGTGCTGAGTGAACGTAACGGCGGTTTCTCTTTCGAGTCAAGGCGTTGGCCATTTACATCGGGGACGAAGACCTCGCCTTCTACTGCCTAAGATTTATGATGCGTTGACAGGGTGCCTGAGACTGAGAGTCTTGTAGCACGTGGTGGAGAGCATGCAGGGATATATGAAGAGTTGTAGAACCGTCTTAAGTACTCACAATATATATATCTTTAGTTACGTCCTGATCAGCTTTTTCCTGCATCTACGGTCAAGGAGATTTCTCTCCATATTATGCGTTTATCGCATGTGACGCTTTATCAGAACAGTGCCCCTTTTGAATCTAACCTTTCGAAAATGTATCCAGGGATGGGCTGAGAATGCATGCCGAAAGAATATAGGTCGATGATCACCATGTGGTGTTTACTATGGCTCGGTATTTCATTCTACTCGATGCGTACTAAGATGTTTACTACGTCGAACTGATACAACACTCCGCGTGGCCCTGACATACCGTAGCAAGGCTGTATAATTAGATCCCTCACGATCCCGCAATGCTGCTCGCCACTGACTGAACGCCAGCGTTATCACCAAACGTCGAGTTCATTGCTCTACACCCTGGTCCTCTTTAAGAAAGATCGAAAACCTCGGCTTCTAAATTCTTAATTAGCACCATTTTAATTTAGTAAGACCCCGATCGGTTATAAATTATCCTTGAATGATTTTAAAATAATTAATTGTTGCTCAAACGAATAAACAACCAGAAAAACGAAGAATCAAAATAAGATAATGTGTTTGAACATAAAAAGGCGAAATAGAATAATTGGAATTGAAATGAAGAGCTTTGTAAAGAGAATGAGAAGAGTGTAGAAATGAGTAATGGAGTAAATGTGATTTTTTGGAATGTAGCGGGATTAAGAAATAAAGATGAGGATTTTTAGAAGTACCTAGAGCAGTTTGACGTGATTAGTATGACTGAAACATGGTTGACGGATGAGGAATGGCAGAAGTGGAAAGGTATGGTCCCGAAACAATATAAATGGAAGTGCCAAGCAGCAAAGAAGGATAAGACAAAAGGAAGAGCAATGGGAGGAATAATTACAGGAGTGAGAGAAGAAATGAAAGAGGAAGCCACTATTACAATAGCAGAAGGATTGAAAGAGAAAAGAATGTGGATAGAGGGAGAGGAATGGAGGATATGGACGGTCTACGACAAGGGAAAGGAATTCAAAAAGATGTGCGAGGAAATAGATGAGAGACAAGAGAAGATATTGTTGATCGGTGGAGATATGAACGCAAGAATTGGGGAAAAAGGAAGTAAGGCATGGAGAGAAGAAGGAAAGAAAGGAAGTGGAGAGAGGAGATCGAAGGACAAGACGATTAACCCGGAAGGCGCAGCGATGATAGAAAGCATAGAAGAGAGAGGTTGGATGGTGTTGAATGGAAACAAGGAGGGAGTCGAGGAAGGAGAATGGACGTCCGAAAAAGCAGGAAAAAGATCGGTGATAGACTATGGCGTGGTGAACTGGGAGGCATGGGAGAGAGTGGAGAAATTTGAGGTGGAAAGCCGAATTGACTCAGATCACCAGCCAGTAATAGTACGTAATAGTAATAGTAATAGTACGGATCAAAGGGAAAATAAGCAGGAAGAAAGAGGAGAAGGAAAGGCGGATGATCCAAGAGTGGACCGCGGAAGGAATCGAAGTATTCAAAAATAACGTAAGAGAGATACAGTGGCAGAATGATGATGTTCAGGAGGAATGGGCGGAGATGGTGGAAAAACTCGGAAGGGCAATTAAAACCAGAGAAAGAAAGGAAAGGAAAAAAGGGATGGAAACCATGGTGGAACAAGGAATGCTGGGAAAGAAAGCGAGAAGTGGTGAAGGCACTGAGGAAGAGAAAAGCGGAAAAATAAACGATGAGGAACTCAAGGAAATAAGAAAAAAGTACAAAGAGCTATGCGAAAAGAATAAACAGGAATGGAGAGAGAAAGAAATAGCAGTGCTAAACGGTATTAAGACGGAGACGGATGCTTGGAACTATGTAAATAAAGAAAGGAAAAAGAGAGTGGGAGTGAGTGAGGATATAACGATGGAAGAGTGGAAAAAGCATTTCATGAACCTACTGCGAGGACAGGAGAGGAGATGCTGGGACGAATCGGTAGCAAGGAACGGTACTGTGGAGGATGAGGTGGAGGTAACGCAAGAGGAGTTTGACAAACAAATCGGAAAGATGAAACTGAGGAAGGCTGCACGCGGAGATGGACTGAGAAATGAAGTGTGGAAGCTGGGCGGAGAGGAAGTGCAAAGGAAACTGACCAGTATCGTTAAGAAAGTTTGGAGAGGAGACGGACACCCAGAAGAATGGAACGACGGAGTAATTTTGCCGATATGGAACAGGGGAAACAAGGAGGAGGTTAAAAACTACAGAGGCGTGACCTTATCGAGCACAGGTTATAAAGTATACGCAAGTATCTTGAATGAAAGAATAGTGAAGGATGGTGAGGAGAAAGGCGTGTGGAGAGAAACACAAGCAGGATTCAGAAAAGGAAGAGGAACGATGGACAATATCAGTGTACTGAAACACATGGTCGGGAGAAGAATAGAACAAGCAAGAATGGTATACGGATTCTTCATCGACCTGAAGGCGGCGTTTGACAACATGGACAGAAAAGAACTCTGTGAAACAATGAGAAAAAAAGGCATAAGAGAGGGACTAATTGAAAGGGGAAAAGAAACGTATAAAGAAACAAGATGCAAGGTAAAGGTTAGAGACAATTAAACGGAGGAATTTTGGACAAGGAAAGGCGTGAGACAGGGATACCCGCTGAGCCCAACATTGTTTAATATATATCTGGCCGTCCTCGGGGAAGAGTTATTAAAAGGAGTATGAGGCATCAAGATCGGGGCGAGGAACATATGGTCGCTAGAATACGCAGATGACGTGGTGATATTAGCGGAGGGGGAAGAGGCAATGAAATAAACAATGAAGAGGCTAGAACAATATCTGAGAAGGAAAAAACTGGAGCTCAGCGTGGAGAAATCGCACATGATGTTGTTCGGGAAAAGTGGAAGGAGGAGAAAAAAAGTAGAGTGGAAATGGAAGAATGGAAGAATAGAAGAAGTGGACGGATTGAAATATTTGGGATACACCAGAAGCAACAACGGCGACGTAGAACACGTCAGGGATAGAATAAAAAAAGCACAGGTGGCGATGAGAGCGGTGTGAGGAATCGGAGAAAGAAGATTTAAAGGAGATACGATATGGAGAATGAAGCTGTTCGATGCAGTGGTCGGAGGAATAATGTCATACGGAGCGGAGGTGTGGAGATGGAAGGAATGGAAAGAATTAGAAAGGTTGGAAGAAAAATACATGAGATGGATCCTGGGACTGGACAGCAAAACGCCTGGGTATATTGTGAAGGAAGAACTAAAAAGTAGAGAGAGAAACAGTGCAATGGTGGACAGAGCAATGAAATAGGAAGAAAAAATGAGAAAAGGACAAGAAGGACAACTCCTAAGAGAATGTTGGAGAGAAAGAAGAAGGGATGAAGAGCAGGAAATCAGATCCGAGTGGAGCAGAAACAGAACGGAATTCTTCCAGAAATGTGGGGCGGAGACGGAGGAAGTCACAAGATGGATGGACTTGGATGGAACGGCTGAAACAAGAATATGAAGGAAGGCAGAAAAGAAGGAGAGAGTTGGCAATCGACCAGTCGAAATACAACAAAAGATATAAAAAAATAAAGGTGGAGGAGATCCCGGGATATATAACGGAAGGAAGAAGAAGAGGAGGAGAGTGGATCAGAAGCATAGCAAGAATAAGATGCGGATGCGAAGAAATGGCAAATAGGTACTGGTTAGAGGGGGATAAGATAGGATGCAATTTGTGCGAATTAGGAATAGATACATTAGAACACGCGGCGAAAGACTGCACGAGGATGAGAGAATGGGAGGGGGAGGTTAACGAGATAGCGAAAGAAAACGGGAAAGGATTTTTGTGGATAAAAGAATGGTTAGAGAGAAAGAATGAAGCGATAAAAGAAAGACAGGGATAGGTTGTAAGGATGTTATAACTTCCCCCCCCCCCCCCAACATTCGAAAGCGAGCGCACGCCGAGGAAAGCGCCAGGGCAGCACGACGGCTCACCAGAGGACCTGGTGGCGCCATCCGACGGGATCACAAGGTACCCCGACCGAGAAGCAGACAACGCAGGCGCACACAGCCCGATAGCCCAGAGCATGCAGAGCCCGGCAGCGTCACACAGCGGCGGCAGGCAGCAACCACGGCAAAGGACACCCGGAAATAAAGCGAGGGAAAAATCATGCCGCGGATTGGCCAAGAGTGACAACACCTCGAGGACAAAAATGACACGATTAGTGGAGAGGAAAAAGGACGAGTACGTCACAGAATTATAAATTAAGGATTGGAGGGCGAAGGGAGAACAACCCCAGGAACCAATAGAAAAATTCACGGACCAGGATACGGAAGCGCAGGCGCAAACCCGCCAAAAATATACAAAATTCACGGAGAGGGAGGTGAAAATTTGCGTATAAAAAGGCAACAAATCAACAATCAATCATCAGTCAACGATAACAACAATCACCGGAAGCAACACCAGCAGGACCACCAGCAGAAACGGGCAAGTGAGAAGAGTCGAAAAGTGAATAAACGGACTTGTAAAATATCCAAAAGTGCTCGAGGAACTTGTAAAAATATTCGGTGCCTGCTAATACTTATAAAAATTTGGGTTCCGCTTGATTTGAACTTGTAAATATTTCCTGTGCCCGCTAATACTTATAAAAATTTGGGTTCCGCTTAATTTGAACTTGTAAATATTTCCTGTGCCTGCTAACACTTATAAAAATTTGGTTACGCGGAAATCGAACTTGTAAATATTTCTTGTGCCGGCTAAATACCCATAAAAATCCCGTGACTACTCATAAGATTATCTCCGACGCTTGCTGTGACTTGTAAAAATTCTTGTCACACTTACAAGGAATTATAAAAATCTCGGAGCGTCTGCTAAGACGTACAAAAGGTTCGGGACTTTTACTAAAACGTAGGAAAGGTTCGACCCGCTGGCTGACATTGCTAAAAATCTCGAAACATTGCGAACGCAAATAAAAACTCCGTTTGCGCGCAACGAGACGTGCAAAATTCAAGACCGCGAGATAAAAGACCAACGCGCGCCGGTAAATTACCAGAAGTGACCGGGAAATTTCAGCGTAAGGAAGGAAAGCGAAAAATCCCGGAACGCGAATAGAAATCGCAAGGTGCACATCCCGGGACACCTTCCGTGGAGCGGCGACGAAAAAGGAGCAGAAGAAACCCGGAAAATCGAGGAAGAAAAGTTGAAGCGACGGAGCTGTCACCGGCGCACCGAGTGCAGTGACGTCACGGCAAGCCAAGCCGCGCGCGGCGGCCATCTTGCCGCAGCCCAAGCTAAGGCCCGGACTCGCATAAGAGGCGCATCCTCACGCGGCGACAAGAACCGGATTGGACCAATCGGGCCAATCAGGCAAGACACCGAGAAGAAAGACGTGCAGACGGGCTGAGAAAATATACGCGGGTTCGGTACGGCAGGAATAAAGAAGACAAAATCGCTTATTATCCCGCGCCTGGCACACCATTTAGAATCCCTCGACACTCGGGTCCCCGAATCCTTCCGTTTGAGCGCCCATCCCTCGTCAGGACGTGCGCAAATACGGGAATTATCGTACGAAGCATTTGCTACCGTTACATTTGGCGCCCAACGTGGGGCCCGAGAAAAGAGGGATTGATTGTGTCAGGGCGGTGAGGGGCGAGGCTGGGGGATCAGTGAATCGGGGGACGATTAAGTACAAATATTGCCGAACGGCATGGCGGGAAAGTCTGTGGCCGAGGAAAGGCGTGAGCTCGAACTGATGGCGGCGGAAGAGAACGCGCATCGAGCGGCACGAGCGCGCAATGATCGACTTCGGGCGCAGCAGGCAGCAGACGATGATAGGGTGCTTGGAACAAGAGAAACCGGAAACCCGAACGAGACGCTAGGACCGTCGGAAGAGTCATTTGACGGGAGTCTTATGGACGCTAACTTACCGAACCTTACCCTGGCATGGGAATCGACAACTGCGGATGGACTGATAGGCAGGAATACTATCCGAAGTCAGGCCGCTATGAATCGCCTCTCGGTAATCCCACGGACGGACGGAGGCGACCAGGAGGGGGCGGAAAATGCATCCCGCACCCCAGAAGGAGGCGGAAGCGGGCACGAACGGGATGATCGGCAAACCGCTCCCATCAGGGTCACAACTACGGATGGGGCCACGAACGATGCATTAATGCGGGTATTGATGCAAGTGGAGGCGAAGGTAACAAAGCTGCACGACACGCAGATGAGCCAGGAATCGGCATGCATCACGCGCACGAAACAAATTCAGGGCAGGATGCTCACCGCATTGTCGCGCGCAGTGAATGACAGCGAGGAAGAGACACATCGGAAAATCACTACGATGCGGGAGTCAATCCGGGACGAGCAGAGACCCATCAACGATCACACCCGAGAGCAGCTGGCGGCACAGGATGTGGCCGTGGGCAGATTGATCGATCGCGTCGAAGGGGTTACAAACGTGGCCAAGAAAGCATTGCAAGCCGCGGAGGAGAACGCCAGGCGAATTCGGGAATATGCGGCACAGACAAGAGAAACGATGTCACAATCATCTCTCGGGACAACGCTGCATGGGGGTTTAAACGCCAGTAAGGCCTATGTGGCTTCCAAAAGGCTCCCAACCTTCAAGGGAGATGGGGTCGAGCGACCGATGCAATATATAAAATTACTGAGGGACCATTTCAGTGCCATGGAACCCGAAGGCGCGGAGTTCAGGTGTATGATGGGCGACGCCATGGTCGAAACGGCAAGAGATTGGTGGCACCTTGTGGCACCTGAGATCTCGAATATCACGCAATTCGAGGAGGTGTTTCGGACACGATATTGGGGTCGGGAGCTGCAAGACAAAGTGAAGCGTCACCTCGAATATGGCACGTACTTCATAGAAGGACAACGATTAACGAAGGCCGAATATGCGACCCGAGTGATTGGCAACGTTCGGGATTTGAGTGACCCCATCAGTGATGCCGAGACGATCCGCCGTCTCGCAAAACATTTTGATGAAAATATAAGGACCGCGATCCTCGTCCGAGGGGTGAGCAAGGTGAGCGAGCTGATCGAGTTACTCGAGAGCAGTGATTTGGGCGGCACCGTTAACGCGGGTAAAGCGAACGATCGGCCGACCGGGGGCGGATACGGAACGCAGCGAGGGAATGGTCGAGGAAACGGAGGAGGACAACGGCCTTGGCAACAACGGGGGGGACCGCAAGGCCAATGGCCGAATGCACTGTCTGGCCCGGCCCCGACCCAGCCACAGAATTACCATCCGTGGCAGGGTCCACCGGTGATTGCGGCAACACCAAATCTCTCGGTTCCGCCGCCATTTTACCCCGTGACTCCGCCCCAGACGCCTGCGACAGTGATGCAGCCAGCACCAGGTGTGACCGCAAACTCTATAAACCTGAACCAGGGAAACGCATGAACGTTGCGTCCGTAAGGTATGCGGAAGAGCCACGAGGCGCAACGGCGATGATAAAAGGGGAGAAGCAGGAGAGGTATGTGAAGAAGCAGAAGGCGGACGAGCGGAGGAAGGTGGAGTTCTGGCGGAAAAGGAAAGGGAAAAGCGGTGCAGACGGAGAGGAAGCGGAGAACCGGACGGCCATGATGGAATTGGGAGAGAAAGGGACAATAAGCGATATGGTCACGAAACCTGGAGGTTTGGAGATGCAGGGAACGGCCACGGCGGCGGAAGGGACGGATCTCGGGAGAAGTGTCTACGCGGAGGTACCGGAGCAGGCAACTGTCGGTGCTCGCGAGAACAGCCCGGAGGATCGACAGTCTCGGGCTCAACCGGCAGTCGAACCGGCGGAAGAGGAGGCAACAAGGAAAGAAGTCATCGCGTGTGGCAGAAGAGCTAGTCCGAAGGAATGGACGGGCGAAAAGGGCCCGGGGGAGGAGGCATTGACAGAAGATGGGAACTCAATGACGACGATAAAAAAAGAACGAACCATGCCGGTACGAACCATCTTCGAGAGTCCGCAGGATTACCTCCTGGATATAGAGGCACCAGGAGGAGGGGCGAAACATAATGAGACGCGAAGGTCATGTCTACCCTGGATCTGACCAGCAGTTTTTGGCAGATACCGTTACACCCAGAGTCACGGAAGTACACGGCCTTCCGGCATGAGAATAAGTGTTACGAGTTCACGGTAACGCCATTCGGTCTAAAAACGAGTACCGCAGCGCTCGTTCGAGGACTGGACATCGTCCTTCGGAACACAGGAGACTACATCATAAATTTCGTAGATGATCTGCTGATAGTGTCAGGAGATACGAGACAACACTTGCAACATTTACGACAATTATTTTCCAAGATACGGGAGCACGGAATGACGCTAAAAATGGAGAAATCGCACTTTTTCCGAAAGGAGGTGAACTTCCTCGGGCACGTTGTAACAACCAAGGGGATCCGGCCGCAGCCAGACAAGATCAAATCGATAAAAGAGTTTCCCCGCCCAAGAAACATAAAACAGCTGCGAGGGTTTCTCGGGCTCGTGAACTTTTATACGAAATTCACTAGCAGACACGCCGAGGAAACGGTGCCATTGTTAGGTCTGCTTAAAAAAGGAACGGTATGGAAGTGGACAGACGGACAAGAGGAAGCGTTCAATCGAGTGAAACAACTGTTTTGCGAATCGGTTATCCTGGAACACCCGGACGTCGCCAAACCATACTCTTTGACCACCGACGCAAGCGACTATGCACTAGGCGCGACACTCTCCCAAACTGACGACAACGGCGAGGTCGGAGTGATAGCATTCGCCAGCCGAACACTTAAGGGGGCGGAGGTTGGATACACGACCTCGGAGAAGGAGTTACTCGCCATCGTTTGGGCGCTACAGAAGTTCCAGAGTTACTTAAAAGGAGCAAAAATAACGGTGATAACGGACCACAAGGCTCTCACGTTTTTGAAGTCGTGCCGATTCACGAGCGATAGACTCCTAAGGTGGGCTCTACTACTCCAAGGATACGATCTGACCGTGGAACATCGGCCAGGAAAGGCAAATATGGTCGCTGATACGCTCAGCAGGCTTCGGGAGCACGTATACGAGCCCGACGGGACGACCCCGGGAAAAATCATCGTGGCGGCCCTGGCACACAAACCCTCAAAAGGTTTGATACAGAAAATGCGAGCGATCGGCACCATACAGAGAAACCAGGAGGATTTAAGAGGCATCATCACCTTACTAGAGAGTGGAAAGGAGACCGAGCTACATCCGAAAAATTACCGCCTCAAGGAAGGCATACTGCAGAAAGCGGCAAAGACAGGACAATGGAAGGTAGCATTACCCGAGGAGGCAAAAGGAGTCTTGGTAGAAGAATGTCACATCATGTACGGCCATATCGGCGCAAGGAAGGTATTCCAGATGTTGAACGAGGATTTCGCTTACCCGCGGCTCGCGAAGAGTATCAGGCATCAACTGGCCACCTGTGACGTGTGCCAGCGTACAAAATGTGCCGTGCAAACTAGCTATGCCAATATGCAAACAATCATACCCGAGGGGCCCGGGGACTTGCTCTCGATCGATTTCTACGGCCCACTACCAGAGTCAACCGGTAGGGTGCGTCACATCCTCGTCACACTCGACGCCTTTACAAAATTCGTCGTGTTATACCCGATGCAGAAAGCGAATACCAGAACGGTAATAAAGAAACTCAGCATGGATTATATTCCGAGACACGGAAAACCGAGAAGAATCCAATTCGACCACGGCACGCAATTCACGGCAAAGGCATGGAAGAAATGGCTGGAAGACGAAGGAATCCGAGGGGTGTTCTCGTCGATCCGCCATCCGCAGGGAAATATCGTCGAGCGAGTCAACCGAGAGCTCGGACGGTTCTTCCGAACTCTACTGACCGGCCGCCATACTGCATGGGCAAGGTGGGTGCCAATAATCCAGGACTGTATAAACAATTCCCCCCACGACACCACCGAGTATACACCGACGGAACTGCAGACAAGGAAACGCCCACATCGGCCATGGAAGAGTTGGATACCAGCATTAAGGGAAAAAACAGAGGAAATGTTAGACCACGCGAAAAAACTAGAACAAGTCCAGCTCAGGATTTTGCGCAAGGGGAGAGGACGAGCCGAAAAATTCGACGAATGCCACCGGATGACGACGTACGAAGAAGGCGACTTAGTCCTGGTCAAGGCGTTAAATGTATCCAGCCAGAACGATCAGGTCGCTGCAAAATTTATGCCGCTTTACGAGGGGCCATACCGGATCGGCAAATGCGTGGGATTAGCGACGTACACGCTCGAAGATCCGGAATCAAGAAAGATCCGCGGAAAGTTCCATTCGAGCCTCCTAAAGAAATATAAGGAAAGGGCACCAGAGAAAGAAAGTGAGGAATCCGAGGAGGACACGTAGGACTGAAGAAAACACAGGAAAATCGAATGAGAAAGAAAATGAATCGAAGCGGAAGAAAAAAAAAAAAAAAAAAAAATATATAATAATAATCGATAAAATAAAATAAAAGAAAAATAATAATAATAATAATAGATAAAATAAAATAAAAGAAAAAGAATGATAATCATAATAATAATAAGGGGGAAGAGAATACATGGATAATTCAAAGAGAGGGAATCAGAGTAAATTAAAGAAGTAAAATAAAAAAAAAAAAAAAAAAAAAGGAAAAAAAAGAAAAAAAAAGAAAAAAAACACACAAATAGGAAAAAGAAGGTAAATCGACATAAAGAAATAACATCAACGGATACAATAAAGAGACCTATATAGCTAAAAAGAGAGGGAATTAAAAAGAAATAAGAAAAAGAAATATATATATCTATATATATAGATATATCAACCAAGGTCGGGAGCGACCGCGACGGGAAGCACCGAGCCCGACGCCCGCCGCGGGCAGACTGCCGGAAAGCGCAAGGCGAGCGGCCTAAGAAGACCCCCCCAAGCAGTAGTACGATAGCAGCGACGAACGTCCGCACAAAGAGGACGAGCCGAGAACGGGACGCGGGGCCCGGGAGGCGAGCTACAGGTAGCCAGAAGAGAGCGGCTGCACGCAACCCAAGGTTTCTGAGAAAGATAGCGGCAGCATAGGCGGAACGTACCCCAGGGAGCCCAAGTACATGGAGGGACACGGCCAAACGTTACCGTGCCCCCAAGGTGGAGCGCCATGGAGCGACAACGGAGACAGCTTGGCGCCAAGGCGGTACCCCTACTACCGGGCACGACCTAGGAAGGCCGGCACGCGCGCGCTATCGGAAATCGATGCGGCGGTCGATAACGGGAAAGATGACCGGACAGATAAGACTGGCTCGTGAACTTTTATACGAAATTCACTAGCAGACACGCCGAGGAAACGGTGCCATTGTTAGGTCTGCTTAAAAAAGGAACGGTATGGAAGTGGACAGACGGACAAGAGGAAGCGTTCAATCGAGTGAAACAACTGTTTTGCGAATCGGTTATCCTGGAACACCCGGACGTCGCCAAACCATACTCTTTGACCACCGACGCAAGCGACTATGCACTAGGCGCGACACTCTCCCAAACTGACGACAACGGCGAGGTCGGAGTGATAGCATTCGCCAGCCGAACACTTAAGGGGGCGGAGGTTGGATACACGACCTCGGAGAAGGAGTTACTCGCCATCGTTTGGGCGCTACAGAAGTTCCAGAGTTACTTAAAAGGAGCAAAAATAACGGTGATAACGGACCACAAGGCTCTCACGTTTTTGAAGTCGTGCCGATTCACGAGCGATAGACTCCTAAGGTGGGCTCTACTACTCCAAGGATACGATCTGACCGTGGAACATCGGCCAGGAAAGGCAAATATGGTCGCTGATACGCTCAGCAGGCTTCGGGAGCACGTATACGAGCCCGACGGGACGACCCCGGGAAAAATCATCGTGGCGGCCCTGGCACACAAACCCTCAAAAGGTTTGATACAGAAAATGCGAGCGATCGGCACCATACAGAGAAACCAGGAGGATTTAAGAGGCATCATCACCTTACTAGAGAGTGGAAAGGAGACCGAGCTACATCCGAAAAATTACCGCCTCAAGGAAGGCATACTGCAGAAAGCGGCAAAGACAGGACAATGGAAGGTAGCATTACCCGAGGAGGCAAAAGGAGTCTTGGTAGAAGAATGTCACATCATGTACGGCCATATCGGCGCAAGGAAGGTATTCCAGATGTTGAACGAGGATTTCGCTTACCCGCGGCTCGCGAAGAGTATCAGGCATCAACTGGCCACCTGTGACGTGTGCCAGCGTACAAAATGTGCCGTGCAAACTAGCTATGCCAATATGCAAACAATCATACCCGAGGGGCCCGGGGACTTGCTCTCGATCGATTTCTACGGCCCACTACCAGAGTCAACCGGTAGGGTGCGTCACATCCTCGTCACACTCGACGCCTTTACAAAATTCGTCGTGTTATACCCGATGCAGAAAGCGAATACCAGAACGGTAATAAAGAAACTCAGCATGGATTATATTCCGAGACACGGAAAACCGAGAAGAATCCAATTCGACCACGGCACGCAATTCACGGCAAAGGCATGGAAGAAATGGCTGGAAGACGAAGGAATCCGAGGGGTGTTCTCGTCGATCCGCCATCCGCAGGGAAATATCGTCGAGCGAGTCAACCGAGAGCTCGGACGGTTCTTCCGAACTCTACTGACCGGCCGCCATACTGCATGGGCAAGGTGGGTGCCAATAATCCAGGACTGTATAAACAATTCCCCCCACGACACCACCGAGTATACACCGACGGAACTGCAGACAAGGAAACGCCCACATCGGCCATGGAAGAGTTGGATACCAGCATTAAGGGAAAAAACAGAGGAAATGTTAGACCACGCGAAAAAACTAGAACAAGTCCAGCTCAGGATTTTGCGCAAGGGGAGAGGACGAGCCGAAAAATTCGACGAATGCCACCGGATGACGACGTACGAAGAAGGCGACTTAGTCCTGGTCAAGGCGTTAAATGTATCCAGCCAGAACGATCAGGTCGCTGCAAAATTTATGCCGCTTTACGAGGGGCCATACCGGATCGGCAAATGCGTGGGATTAGCGACGTACACGCTCGAAGATCCGGAATCAAGAAAGATCCGCGGAAAGTTCCATTCGAGCCTCCTAAAGAAATATAAGGAAAGGGCACCAGAGAAAGAAAGTGAGGAATCCGAGGAGGACACGTAGGACTGAAGAAAACACAGGAAAATCGAATGAGAAAGAAAATGAATCGAAGCGGAAGAAAAAAAAAAAAAAAAAAAAATATATAATAATAATCGATAAAATAAAATAAAAGAAAAATAATAATAATAATAATAGATAAAATAAAATAAAAGAAAAAGAATGATAATCATAATAATAATAAGGGGGAAGAGAATACATGGATAATTCAAAGAGAGGGAATCAGAGTAAATTAAAGAAGTAAAATAAAAAAAAAAAAAAAAAAAAAGGAAAAAAAAGAAAAAAAAAGAAAAAAAACACACAAATAGGAAAAAGAAGGTAAATCGACATAAAGAAATAACATCAACGGATACAATAAAGAGACCTATATAGCTAAAAAGAGAGGGAATTAAAAAGAAATAAGAAAAAGAAATATATATATCTATATATATAGATATATCAACCAAGGTCGGGAGCGACCGCGACGGGAAGCACCGAGCCCGACGCCCGCCGCGGGCAGACTGCCGGAAAGCGCAAGGCGAGCGGCCTAAGAAGACCCCCCCAAGCAGTAGTACGATAGCAGCGACGAACGTCCGCACAAAGAGGACGAGCCGAGAACGGGACGCGGGGCCCGGGAGGCGAGCTACAGGTAGCCAGAAGAGAGCGGCTGCACGCAACCCAAGGTTTCTGAGAAAGATAGCGGCAGCATAGGCGGAACGTACCCCAGGGAGCCCAAGTACATGGAGGGACACGGCCAAACGTTACCGTGCCCCCAAGGTGGAGCGCCATGGAGCGACAACGGAGACAGCTTGGCGCCAAGGCGGTACCCCTACTACCGGGCACGACCTAGGAAGGCCGGCACGCGCGCGCTATCGGAAATCGATGCGGCGGTCGATAACGGGAAAGATGACCGGACAGATAAGACTGGCGGACCAATCGAAGGGCCCGGAAACGGATCGGTGGCCAATAAAACGCGAAAAGAGGATAACAAGAGCTCAAGGCCAGAGCAAGGAGTCAAAAAAACACGCAAATATAAAAAAAAAAAAAAAAAAAAAAAAAGGAGGGGAAAGGGACCTCTGTCCCACCTTGGAGACGACAAAAGGCGATTAAAAGAAAGGCGAAAGCAGAGGCGAGAACACGTGTTAACGAGAAAAGTAGAGCATTTAACGGAGAAGTATAAAAAAAAAAGAAAGTGAAAAAAAAAATTTATTATTCAGCGGAAAAAAAAAGAGTGATAAAAAAAAAAAATTATAATTCAACGGAAAGAATAGAGTGATAAAAGAAAAAAATTCTTGGGAAGATAAAAAGGACAGATAGTGAAAAAAAAAAAAAAAGAAATAATAAAAAGCAGTGAGGAACGAAGACGGGTACCAACAGGGAATAAGTAGTAATCCGGAAAGAAGAGGAACGCTTAACGAAAAAAATGTCCACGTTCAAGTGTTTTCCGGCACGGAGTCTGAGAGGGGAATATCCGCGAGGAGAGATTCTCGCAGTCAAGTCACCATCCCGGGTGTACCTCCACCTGGACGACCCGGAGGGAGTACGAGCGAAGCTATTGAAATACTTCGCGGAAACGAGCCTAACGCATCCCGAGGTACACCCGGTGATCGACGAGGAAATATACGAAGGGGCCCCGGTCTACGTTCGGTGCGGAGGCCGCTTCTACCGAGGGATCGTCGAAAAGGGAAGGGACGAGGACGGCGACATCCTCGTCTGGCTTGGAGACTGGGCACTAACGTTAATAACAAACATGGAGGAAATGTACACTGTCCCTCAGGCCCATAAGTCCGTGCCCTTCCAGGCGGTAGCATGCGGTATGCATGAAACCCGGCCGCGAGTACCGGGGTTCTGGGAAGAAGAGGCAATTGAAATGGTGAAGGACATCCTCGGGGAAGGAAGCAAATGGACGGTCGTAGTGCGAGATCGGGACACCGGAAGTGACGCGGTGTGGGTAGAATTCAAGCCTCCACACGACCAGGAGGTCAGCCCGCGGGAGAGACTCCTCGGCACCGGCATGGCGGTCGCCGGGAAGAACCCATGGTGGTTCGACTGGGGGGAAGACGCAGGGATCTACTGTGACCGGACCCAGCTTCCCCACCACTACCGAGCCAGCCGAGGAGCCGGACACGAGGAGAGCGAAAGCGAGGAGGAGGTGTGGAGGGACCCCCGTGACATCATCACCTCAGAGGGGGACAGCGTAGAAGAGGATGAGGACGACAGTGCCCCCGAGTACCTCTGTACCACCGAGATGGCCGAAGAGGATCTCACCGGCAACGGATGCGGCGATTCCGGAGAATCGACAACCAACGGCGACTACAACGACGGTGACACCTCCGACGGGTCCTGCCTGTAAACTGAAATAAAAAAAAGAAAAAAAAAAAGAAAAAGAAAATATGAATTCCCTCCCCACAGAAAAAAAAAAAAAAAAAACAGAAAAAAAAAAAAAAAAGGAAACGACTGGCAACCGGGTAAACCCGGGAGCCAGTAGTTTGGGGGAGAATATAACTTCCCCCCCCCCCCCCCAACATACGAAAGCGAGCGCACGCCGAGGAAAGCGCCAGGGCAGCACGACGGCTCACCAGAGGACCTGGTGGCGCCATCCGACGGGATCACAAGGTACCCCGACCGAGAAGCAGACAACGCAGGCGCACACAGCCCGATAGCCCAGAGCATGCAGAGCCCGGCAGCGTCACACAGCGGCGGCAGGCAGCAACCACGGCAAAGGACACCCGGAAATAAAGCGAGGGAAAAATCATGCCGCGGATTGGCCAAGAGTGACAACACCTCGAGGACAAAAATGACACGATTAGTGGAGAGGAAAAAGGACGAGTACGTCACAGAATTATAAATTAAGGATTGGAGGGCGAAGGGAGAACAACCCCAGGAACCAATAGAAAAATTCACGGACCAGGATACGGAAGCGCAGGCGCAAACCCGCCAAAAATATACAAAATTCACGGAGAGGGAGGTGAAAATTTGCGTATAAAAAGGCAACAAATCAACAATCAATCATCAGTCAACGATAACAACAATCACCGGAAGCAACACCAGCAGGACCACCAGCAGAAACGGGCAAGTGAAAAGAGTCGAAAAGTGAATAAACGGACTTGTAAAATATCCAAAAGTGCTCGAGGAACTTGTAAAAATATTCGGTGCCTGCTAATACTTATAAAAATTTGGGTTCCGCTTGATTTGAACTTGTAAATATTTCCTGTGCCCGCTAATACTTATAAAAATTTGGGTTCCGCTTAATTTGAACTTGTAAATATTTCCTGTGCCTGCTAACACTTATAAAAATTTGGTTACGCGGAAATCGAACTTGTAAATATTTCTTGTGCCGGCTAAATACCCATAAAAATCCCGTGACTACTCATAAGATTATCTCCGACGCTTGCTGTGACTTGTAAAAATTCTTGTCACACTTACAAGGAATTATAAAAATCTCGGAGCGTCTGCTAAGACGTACAAAAGGTTCGGGACTTTTACTAAAACGTAGGAAAGGTTCGACCCGCTGGCTGACATTGCTAAAAATCTCGAAACATTGCGAACGCAAATAAAAACTCCGTTTGCGCGCAACGAGACGTGCAAAATTCAAGACCGCGAGATAAAAGACCAACGCGCGCCGGTAAATTACCAGAAGTGACCGGGAAATTTCAGCGTAAGGAAGGAAAGCGAAAAATCCCGGAACGCGAATAGAAATCGCAAGGTGCACATCCCGGGACACCTTCCGTGGAGCGGCGACGAAAAAGGAGCAGAAGAAACCCGGAAAATCGAGGAAGAAAAGTTGAAGCGACGGAGCTGTCACCGGCGCACCGAGTGCAGTGACGTCACGGCAAGCCAAGCCGCGCGCGGCGGCCATCTTGCCGCAGCCCAAGCTAAGGCCCGGACTCGCATAAGAGGCGCATCCTCACGCGGCGACAAGAACCGGATTGGACCAATCGGGCCAATCAGGCAAGACACCGAGAAGAAAGACGTGCAGACGGGCTGAGAAAATATACGCGGGTTCGGTACGGCAGGAATAAAGAAGACAAAATCGCTTATTATCCCGCGCCTGGCACACCATTTAGAATCCCTCGACACTCGGGTCCCCGAATCCTTCCGTTTGAGCGCCCATCCCTCATCAGGACGTGCGCAAATACGGGAATTATCGTACGAAGCATTTGCTACCGTTACAATGTAGAAAGTAAGATGCGAATATGAATTGTGCAATGTAAACAAGAAAGATGTTGATATGTAACGGAAGCCTTGCAATGCCTGAGGGCAAGCATAAATAAAACTACTACTACTACTTATTGAACTGAGTTAAATTGAATAGCTTTGAAAATTTTACAAGGTGTTTGTACGTTAATTACTCTCAGAATATTACAAAGGTTGAGGTCTTTGCCCCGGCCGCGAAAAAGTAGAAGAAGTGCCGAGTGGGCCGTGGACGCGCGAATAAATAACCTCGGTGGCGGACACCCCCGCGTCACCATTGTCACACCTGAGCGTCGCCTTCCCACTCTTATCACCTTTCTTTGATTGCTTAATTACTTATTCCTAATTTCACAGTTTTACAATACCTTTTACATTACAATTTGTTGATAATTAATTTTTATCGCGAATTTATGAACATGGTGTTACGTCAAAACTGTCGGTGTTTTTATTCCCGATTATTTTCACGCAACTGTCGCACCGCTTCTCATAACGCGCGCTGGTGAGAACGATGAGATATCGATCTATACCACTCCCGGTGTTATTTACGATAGCGTCCGCCCATTTTTAAGCCTAACCTCGCGCAAAATTGCTTGGGATAAGGCCCTAGGAATGCCTGTCGTCTCACGTCTTAGGGTGTTTATTGAATTCTAATCCCTTGAGAAATGTAGTTGACTTTCTGGAATATTAATGAGGATACGAAGGTTATGCACACGGGTCTCGAGTTGACAACAACTCTAACTAGAGTTCTACTCGGGTAGCCGAATAATTAGGGGATTAGAATAGGATAAATATTCGTGCACTAGAATGACAGAAAGTTATGAATTGAGAGGTGATAATTAAATAAAATTGCTTACGTTGGTCAGTGATCGTCGGTCGGCGTTGGTGATAAAATAATTTTGAACGAAATCCGAAAATTTAATATGATGGACAGATATTTATTTTTAACCGAATATTAAAACCTTTGTTGAATAGACGGAGATACAGAGTAAAACAGATAAAGTTTTCAACTTAATCCGGACAAGATATTCTGTTAAGTCGATGGTTGTAAACAATTCCGAAAATCGTAGAGTAAAACAACTCGGTGTGAACATTTTACAACAGAATATTTCTCAAATTATAACGGTGCCTGATCTAATAACTGGCGAAGTGTATGGTAGTAATCGGTCCGTTAAATTATAGTAACTGGGTATCGGGTACATATTTTTCGGGGTATTTATACTATTCTCCTAGATTAAAATTAGGAGAAACAATCGGTCACGTATGTGAGTAGAGGTCAGTACCTATACGGATTTTCAAGATAGCGGCTTTTGCGGAGTGGGGGTTGTCGGTCCGCGTGGTATAGCGGGGCCCGGCTGCCCGATGCGAGGATGGTTGCCCCCTCCCCCCTTTCCCCCGCGTCTTCCCTGCGTCTCCCCCCTGGGGAGGAAGAGGGTGGTCAGGGATGAGGAGCTGGAGGAGATGTTGCTTCTTCAGCTTTCTAGTCCCGACCACCCGCCCCTGGTCGATCACTTGGCTAGCTTGGCTTGAACTAAGGGTAGAGGGGATGACGGTGGTGAGTGTAGTAAGGGAGGGAGTGAGCGTATCGTGGCAGGGCGTGAGAGCGTGGCGGGGGGTCTTTGGTATAGTGGGGGTGAGCTGGCTGGAGCCCTAGTGGGGACCAGCTGGTGACGGCGTAGTGACGAGTCGCGCCATGTTGGATTTTTGGGGTGGGCTGGCGACCGAGCAGCGGCGAACCCATTGCCTCGAGTGCGTAAGAGGGGATGGTTGAAGTACAAGGAGCGCACAGGGAGAGGTCGTGACGCCGTAGCAGCGAGTCGCGCCATCTTGGATTCTCCACGCGCTGGCTTGCTGCGGGTGGCAGTGCTCTCGCTCTCGCACGTGTGGTGTTTCTCGAGGGTAGCTGCAGGCTTTGCGTAAGCTAGCTTGGTCGAGTGGGCTAAAGCGTCGAATTCAAGCCCTGTTTTTCTTGGGAGCGTGAGTTCGATTCCCGCGTGAAAAAAATATTTTTATTTTATTTTTTCAGCTTATGTAAAAAAGTTATATGAAACGGATGAGGGAAGGTAAGTAAAAAATAATTTTATTTTTTCATTTTTACAACAATAAAGTTTGCATTTTTATTCTTAAATCTAGTTGTACAGTTTTAATGTATAGATAAAGACAAATGATTTTCATTCTTTTTAAATTTAAACTCCAATGTATATATTTTTTCGTTAAGGCATTTCTTGCACACGCTCTATCACTTTACAGAAAAGGTATTCGTGATAAAGACCAATTAATTCGGTGCCGATCAAGTAGCGTTTTTCGTCCATTTCTTCATCCTCCTGCGTAGGGAAATGCTGCAGTTCGAAACGCGCTATTATAGTACACGTATAGTCATCCCTGATTTTTCGGAGTCCCTCCGCGGAAAATCGTGTTTCGTCGATCATAGACAAATCGTCGTTCGCGACCTTCCAGCTGATGAGCGTCGCGGGGGTTGGGACTCGATAGCTGCGCAAACCGCCCGCGACGTGGTAATTTTGCGAAGCATCTTTCGACATGTCGTAACATATCTCGTGACGTAACGTATCTCATGATTGGTGTATTCCAGCTTGTACACTCTACATATTCTTGAAATAAGACGGAAATTTCCAGGTTCAATAGCCATTCACTGGTTAAACACTAAAAGACAAGGACAAACGTGTACAACGACAAAATAAAAATAAAAATGTGCGAAAAACTCGATCACAATGCAGCTATAGACTTTACAATAGTTAGGATGGTGCAGCTGACTGTAATATTACGACGCGTAGCTGTAATAAAACCCATAAAGCGTACTGGCCGCACTGGGGATTGTTCGGACGTAAGCTACCTGGAACAATAGCAATTTTATAGCCTTTACTTGAAGGATTTTTCCTCGCGTCACGGAGTTTTTAGGGTAGAACACCGTGGTGGGCGTCATTTTTTTTTTTTTTAACCTGCAAAATAAAGAAAATCTTTGACCAACCAATGATCACCCCGAACTTGTACAGTGGAAGTTGCTGGTCAAGAGAAAAACTATAAATCTATGTGTTTCCGTGGAAAACTATTCTGTTGCGTTCTCGAGTGCAAACGTCATACATCTTCAGTTCTTATTCTGTCGACGTAGTGTTTTGTGCAGTTTTGTTTTGTGTCGCGTTAACGAAAATAAACAACATCAACATGTCTGATTCCGTCGTACGAGCGATAATCGGGGAGATCGTGAAAGTGTTGGCAGTTAATCCGACGCTGATTGTGGGAAAGCTGCTGGCGAAATCGAGCGAGAGAATGTTGAAGGGTATTCGTGGTCCGGCTCTGATAAGGCGGTTCAGATGTCTGATGGACAACCTGACGATACCGCAAATAATTAAAATATATAGAGCCGGTAAATTTAGTGGAAGTTGTGAAGTGTTTAAGATGGTGTGTCGCGTTGTTAATACATCCTCGTACAAAAATTCGAAGGATGCTGCAGCGCTCCGCAACGAAATTGCACAATTAAGGTAGGTGTAAATTTGGTACAATTGTGTATTTTAATGCATATACGTATTTTTATATGTATACTGTTAATTACAGAGGCCCTTCGAAACGACGAAGCAGCGCGAAGAGCAGCGGGATGCTGAACGAGCCTTGGAGGAGGCGACTGCGCGGCTGAACGATGCTAGGGCCGTGGCAGAGGTTCACGCTATCGCGTGGGAAAACGAAGGTAAGTTCTAAAGTGAAAATAATTTTTTAAAACTAATATTGAAAAAATAAAAAAATTAAATATTGAAATTACGTATTAAAATTTTTTGCTGAAATAGAAATAGAAAATTAAAACTAAATACTGAAAAATTTATTTGAAAATTAGAAAATTAGAAAATTAGTAAATTAAATTAATTTTGTTTTTCAGTGTCTATGACTTTGGAGGATGTTGACGACGACGAGCTTGCCAATATCACGGCCAACTTGTCGATATTGTAGGCCAGCGTCGTCGAGGAGGAGGAAGATGAGGGTCTCGAGCGGAATCCTCACGATTCGGTCATCCTCGGATATGGCGGTCAGCTGGAGAACGCGACAGCTGAGCTGTCCGCCGGCGGTGAGGAGTTCGCTAATCCGATAGCGAACTCTACACAAATCGGGGGAGGTCAAGGAGGAGGACTGTTCGACTGCCTCGTAATGATGTCGTCGAGTGTATGGGAGACTCCATACACTTCGGGGCCGGATTGATGGAGGATACTGTCGCCGAAGTCCAGGGTGCTCCTGAAGCTGCAGAAACACCACCTCGAGCTCCCGTGGTTGACCCCGTCGCAGGACCGTCACCAGAGCCGCACGACGTCGACGAACCTATCGCCGGGCCTTCGCGACAGATGACACCACCACCAGTATCTCCACCACCTTCCGGTGAGTCAAAAATTATTCACCGCGTGGAAGCCAGGCGTTGGTTTGATAGGTTTAAGTATGCAGGTACGGTTATGACCGTTAAGATTCGCGGACCGCCTCCAGAGGCAAATCCAGTAAAGTGGCTGGAGGACGCCATACGCGAGCTTTACACACTTCTTGTGAGCGGCAGTGAATCAACTGATATGGTTGGTGTAGAATTTAGGTCGAACGCGTTCACACGAGGCCCCACCGGTATGTCATACAGACCCGTCGGGGATTTTGAATTCGAAAATTTATTCGCGCTAATTAATAGCGTATCCCAGAGCGCCGCGGGGTTCTGTATCGACGACTCGTTTGTAATTACGAGCAACATAGTATCGATGCCCATCGGTTCGGGAAGACCGAAAAAAGCGAACGGGGTAGAATTTTGGAGTAAAAAATCGGTGATTAGTTTCCAAAACACCGATAATTTATGTCTCCCGCGGAGTATTGTGGTCGGTAAAGTGTACGCGGAACGGGGGAATATACGCGAAGGGGCACTACAGAAAAGATGGGACAACATCCATAGACAACGATCGCAGCTTCAGAAAGTCTTAGCCACTGAACTGGTTGAGGCTGCGGGTATACAAATCCCTGCTGGGGGGTGCGGTATCCCAGAGCTTCAAGCACTTCAGGAGGTGCTAGCGGAAGAAGGCATTGCTATTGTCATGTTTGATTTAGAATCCTTCGGTAGTAGCGAGCCGGCTTTATTTAACGGTACACGCACTGTACTGCGCCACACTCCGCAGGTTCGACATAATTTTATTTATTGTACGACCATCGAGATAGGTACTACGGGCTAATCTTGAATTTAGCGCAGGCTGCCGGGGCTGCTTTTTTCTGCGCGCCATGCGGTGTAGCGTATGATGGTATAACTGGTCATCGGTGTGGACAGAAATGTCCATATTGTATGGCTAGTCCCCCGTGCGATTCTAACGCTCTAAAGATTCGTTGTGACGACTGTCGTCGTTTCTTTCGAGGTAACGCATGCTTTGCAAATCATAAAGCGATCGGCTCGCATGGAGCTCAAACGTGTGATATGCTTCAGACGTGTCAAACGTGCTTGAAGCAGGTCTACAAGAAAGATAATGCAAAGCATGTGTGCGGATGGTTCTTCTGCAAAACCTGTAAAGAAAAGCGACAAGAAAATCACCAATGTTTCATGGCACCGCTGGGTCCGACGAAAAGAAGCGAAAAACCCTATATATTTATTTTTTATGACTTCGAAACTCGACAGGAGAGCGAAGTCGACGGAGTAGCCGAGGTGTACATGCACGAGCCGAACTTGTGCGTTAGTCAGCAGCGCTGTTCTAACTGCATAAATCTAGATGAGGATGTGTGGGAGTGTAATCTGTGCGTCGAGGCAAGCGAAAAAGTGTTCGAGAAAAATCCTGTCGCGAAGTTCATAGATTATGAATTGGCTGAGAAGCCAATGCCGGTCGAGTAATATTCATAGCTCATAACGCGAAAGGTTTCGATGCGCAGTTCATTCTGCGATACCTCGTCGAGGAGAAGCGCGAAACTCCGGCTCTAATTACAAACGGTACGAGCATAATGGAGATGAAAATCCCTAACGTAAAATTAATTGACAGCTTAAATTATTTTCATATGTCACTAAGCAAGCTCCCGAAAGCCTTCGGCTTAGGAGAAGATGTTTTTAAAGGAACTTTCCGACATCTTTTTAATAAAGTAGCTAATCAGCAGTACAAGGTACCTCTACCGCCTCTCACAGATTACTCTCCCGATACAATGTCACCATTAGATCGTGCGGCGCTGCTAGAATGGTACGAAAGAAAGCGACAATCGGGGTACGAGTTTGATTTTAAAAATAAGATCTCGGTCGTACCGCGGAATGGATATCGACGAGTGGATAGACAGTCGGCCGTGGCTATCGAATGGCTACTGTGGTGCGAACCGCTTTGGGGCAACGAAATAGATCACGCCGGTCGCGGACGCGAGTATAAATTAATCGACGGCACATGCGTGGATGGCCACGTACAAACACACGATGGTGTAGAACACGTGTTTCAGTTTCACGGATGCTTTTTCCATGGTTGCGACAGGTGCTACACCGATAAGTGTAAGCGAGACGAGGAATGGGGTGGAAGTACTTATAATGATAGATTCACGCGAACGTTAATAACATCAGAAAGGATAAAATCTCTCGGGTACACGCTCCACGAGATTTGGGAGTGCGAATGGGCTCGCGTTAAGAACAGGAACCCCGCGATTCACGCTCACTTACACGGACATCCGATTTTGACTGACAAGCCTCTCGACCCTCGTGACGCGTTTTTCGGTGGGCGTACAGGAAATACGCAAAGCTACTGCGAGGCCAGAGGTACCGAGAGAATACACTATGTTGACGTGTGCTCATTGTACCCCTATATTTGCAAGTACGGTCGTTTTCCTGTTGGTCACCCGAACGTATACACGGCTGATACATGTCACGAAATAATCGGGCCAATGACTTGACGAACGTAGAAGGACTCGTACGATGCACTGTGTTACCTCCTGGTGACATCTACCACCCTGTACTTCCTGTACGTATACAGGACGTAATAAGGGTGCGTGCCCTTGTTACGTCAAAACTGTCGATGTTTCTATTCCCGATTATTTTCACGCAACTGTCGCACCGCTTCTCATAACGCGCGCTGGTCAGAACGACGAGATATCGATCTATACCACTCCCGGTTGTTATTCACGATAGCGACTGCCCATTTTTAAGCCCAACCTTGCGGAAAATTGCTTGGGATAGGGCCCTAGGAATGCCTGTCGTTTCACGTCTTAGGGTAATTATTAAATTCTAATCCCTTGAGAAATGTCTTTGACTCCCCGGAATGTTAATGAGAATACGTAGGTTATGCACACGGGTCTCGTGTTAACACCAACTCTAATTAGTGTTCTATTCCGGTAGCCGAATAATTAGGGGATTAGACTAGGATAAATATTCGTGCACTAAGAGAACACACAAAAAAATTATAAACTGAAAGGTGATAATTAAATAGAATTGCTTACGTTTGTCAGTGATCGTCGGCCGCCGTTGGTTGATGAAATAATTTAGAACGAAACTCCGAAAATTGAATGTGATGGACAGATATTTATTTTAACCGGAAATTTATAACCTTTGTTGAACCAGAAGGAGATACAGAATAAACGATTAAAATTTTCAACTAAATCCGTACAAAATATTCGTTTACAATTCCGAAAAATCGTAGAATAAAACAACTCGGTGTGAAAATTTTACAAGAGAATATTTCTCAAATTATAACGGTGACTGGTAGAATAACTGGCGAAGAATATCGTAGTAATCGCTCCGTCGAATAATAGTAACTGGGTGACAAAAATAATAACTGGGGTCTGATCGGGCGACGACAACTTCGTCGATCGAATGATGGTAACTGGGTGTCGAGTACATATTTTTCGGGGCATTTATACTATTCTCCTAGATAAAAAGTAGGAGAAATAATGGGTCACGTATGTGATTTTTCCCTCTATTTTCGATGGGTGACCAATGAGAAAAATTATTCAATTGTTTTTCCGTCTACTTCTCCTGGTCACAGAAAAGTGGGAGCAATCAATTTGGTCACGTATGTAGTTTTCTTCTTTGTTTCTCCAAAGGGAAGGAATGGGAGTAATCATCCTCGAAGGGTATGTTCCTCCTCTGTACTTCTCCTATCAAATTGTTTCTATAGACGAGAACAGGTGGGAATGGGGGTAGCGTGATTTGAGTCGAAACGGCCGATTGGTCAATGGGTTATTAAAATCAAGGAGATTAGAAAGAGAGGTACCCTCGTCGGTCGCATCGCGGCCGACTCTCCTTTACTCTGGTAAAGGAGAGTGTGAAGAAGCGTAATGCCTTTTACTGTACTCTCGCACCTAGCTTTGATTTTGTTTCGGGTACCGTTTCCGGCGCGGGCCCGGCAACTGCCGCGCGTACGTGACCAAATCGTTCGACGTTCGTTTCGTCTTTCCGATTATAAAAACGCAGAACTCTACTGTGTACTCGTTACATGCTATGTTTCGGTGGAGGTTTTATCATTTCCGTTTCCGGTAACAGTATTCGAGAATAACAAATCGTCCATCTAAATGGGCCTTATTATACGTGGCTGAAGATCGTCGTCTCAATACTTAAAAATATATATATCTGACGCAACTTATTTGTCATATATAAATCTCGGCTTAATATTAGCAATTAAATCCAGCTTAATAACTCCGTTTCCTCATGTATCTATATAGGTATCGATTTTACCTCGTACCTGAAGTTAATTATGTTACAGATAGCCTTTTGGTCCCAAATTTACATGTTATTTTTATTTCTTAACTTCCTTTTCTTAGGTTTAGATAATGAAGAGGGAATGTTATTTTGTCGCCTTCCGTCTTTTCTTGCTGTAATCATTGGGACGAAAATCTTTCCAATCTTCTACGTGAGAAAGAATTATGAATTAAATTTTCTTAGGTGTTAGATGTAACAGAGGGGAAAGGATTGCTACTCATTACATGTTTCGTCACTCGGTTCGTTCAGGTGTGTATTGGTTATGGGGAGCACGTAGAGGGGTGAGGCCCCTTTGTTGTGGCGCGCCGGTATAGCCGCCGCTCGGCTCCTCAGGTAGTCATCCCGGTTGGTCATAAAATTCTCCCACGATTGAACTTATTCTTAACGCAATGTTTGTCTTTTGACATTGACATCGTGATGAGAGTCTATCAGATGACTCGGAATTAGTGTCGATTTCTATTAATATTGGGCTAAAAGATAATCGGAATCTGTAATGTCGATTGTAATATCGAATGTTATTGGTGTCTAATGAAATGTAATTCCTTGTTTAGTTTTATAGGTATTGAATTTGAAGAATTCACGTGCTTGACTCTCTGTACTATTTTCTTTCATCTTTGTTTTTCGTCTGGAAATCCTTCTAAGCGATTCTTGTCTACAAGTGAATACTCTTTTAACAAAAACATGTCCTCCTCGGATTTTGAAAAGAGGGGCGGAATACCTCGTTTCTACCATTGCATCACTCTCTAATCTCGTTGTCTACTAACGCCGTTTCTTCCTAATTCAGAGTGTCAAAACCCGGAACCTTAAGGCTCTTAATGGGTTTCTGAGACCTGTAGGCAACGTGTCGAGACGACGCGTCGTGCCGAGAGTTAGGCCCCCGGCGGTTGATGACCGCGGGCCTCTTCATTCATAGTTTTTCCGTGCGATGGTGCGGAAGAACTTACGACCTTTGGGATCTACGAAATTTTAGTCGATACTCGTACCTTGGCAGATAGAGAGCTGCCTCGAGTAGGTTGCCTTTTTTAACGCCTTGTAACGGCGTAGCGCTGTGTGTCATAGGCCACCTTTTCCGACTTGTCTTTCTTGTCCCTTCTAGATCGATTGTACCCTGGCGTTGGATCTCTTTAGGTTTGAAACTGATTTTCTCACCGACTGAGTTGATAAGTTAGCTCTTGGCAGAAACGGGTCATTTATCTAGTTTGTTGATATTTCGGACTATCTGACCAAATTCTTTTTTTTCTTAGAAGTTATATTTCCTGACTCCAGTTTTTGTGAGAAAAATCTTGAAGAAAATTTATGCGTTACGCTGGACGTAACACCCTCACGATAATGAAGATGATCGAATCTTCGAGGGAACCCGGGTATCATGCAAGATCCAGAAAGCTATCGAGAAAGGGTACAAGATTCTTGCTTTACACGAGATTTGGCAGTATGAGGTCGAGCAATACGACCGAAACGGTCAGACTGCCGGTCTCTTCGGTGGGTACATCAACCTCTGGTTAAAAATAAAGCAAGAAGCTAGCGGGTGGCCTCGCGAGTGTACAACCGGGGAGGCTAAAGACGTGTACCTGACTGGTTTCCTTGCTGTTGAGGGTGTACAGTTAGATAGAAATCGTATCGAGAAAAATCCAGGTTTAAGGTCTGTCGCACAACTTTGTCTGAATTCTTTTTGGGAAAGTTTGGACAGCGTGAGAACCTCTCGAAATCCGAAGTCGTAACTACGCGAAAAAGGCTGTTGGAACTTTTGACAGATCAGATGTGCGAAGTTATCAAGATCATCCACGTCAATGCAGAGGTGATGTATGTTTGCTGGGAAAAAAATAACCGAAACCGCGGATGCGAATCCTCATGTGAACGTCGTGATTGCCGCGTGCACGACAGCGCAAGCTAGGTTAAAGCTGTGTTCGTATCTAGAACCATTATACAGACGCGTCCTCTACTAAGCAGTGGTATCACCGAGAAATACAATCCGCCTCTCGGAAACCTCCTCGGTGATATGACTGACGAATTAAAAGATTATGGCGAAGGTAGTTACATAAGACGGTTCGTTTCTAGAGGACCTAAATTTTACGGCTACATAGTATAAAAACCGTATGGCAGTGAAATTGGTACCTGCACGGTAAAAGCTATCGGTCTAAACTATAAGAACGGGAAAAAAATTAACTTCGACTCGATATGCCGATTAATTAGAGAATCCGGTACATCTGTAGCCGTAAAATATAGTGCTATTAGGCGTGATGCTTACCATAGGGTAGTCACACGGCAGGGAGTAAAAACGTGCAAGCCTGTTCTCACGAGAGACGACCGTGGGGCGAGCACAACTCGTTGCCGTATGGTTACATAGAATAAGTTAATATCTCATAATTGTAGGTACAGTAGACGACCGCGTTTCTCCGTTCCTCGGGAGCCAATCCAATTAGGCACGACCGCGTATTTCCGATACCCCACTACCTGCCCAAGTACCAGCCCACCGTCCCTTTCCAGGCGCAACTTTCCCTTTCCGAGCGACGTTACGCGTCGCGCGTGGAGATACGTATAGCCGCAAAAATGACCGTAATATAAGCGTGCAGAAATATACTCCATGTATTTCGCAGCTCAAGCCATAGTTCGAAACTGAATTCTTAATTTGAATATGAAATGTATTCTGTGGTTTAAGCGAGACGCGCAAAAATCCCGTTTTATAAATTACGCATTTTATATTCATTTGATTACTTGCTTTGCTAAAGTAAACAAATGCTATTTTTTATGTAAGCAATTTATTTGCGTGAAACTCAATTGCCGCTTTCAGACAACAAATTAATATTTGGTTTTACTCTAATCAAAAATGTCAATTTTCAGTCTTGTGGTTTTTCTCATATTACGCCGCAATCATGAATCGCCGAGTCAGGTGTTATCCTGGTATCCAAAGTAATATAAACGGTATCCTCGATTTTTTGCCTATGGCTCGATACCAATGTAAGCTGTAATAAAGTGATTGGCAATAAATCGGATGCACCGGTGCTCGCGCGAGCTACGGAGCATGCTATATTTTATTGCCTAGTAGATGGATATCGGTTGCCTATTAAGTGTAGCATCGTTTACGATTATTTAGATTGTTTAAGGCAGTAGTCTGCTTTAGGAGCCGAAAAAAAGCGTTTTTTCAAAAATTTTTTTGAAAGGGAAGGAAATGATTGCGGTAAACGAAATTTTGAGACGATAGTATATTATATTCAAGCTTTAAAAAACAATTTTTATTATTACAAATTATTGAAATTTGCCAAAGTTGTAACGATTTTTCTGGGGCGCCTGGAGTGTGCACTCGTAAATCGGTGCCGGTGATGGAGGTCGTGCGATGCATCTGAAACAGTGGAACCAAATTTTTTTTTAGTTTTTATAAGTTCCTTTTCTATATGAACTAAAAAAATACCGAAGAAATGACGAAATTCCAAATTTTTTCGAAGTTTGAAAAAAAAATTCACTTTTTTGAAAAAAAAAATTCACTTTAAGTTGCAAAACAAGTAATTTAAATAGTACTTTTGTCCAACTTTTTTAGTTCAAATAGAAGATAATTCAATACTGAAGCTAGATCACTTTGGTTTTTTTCGATCGGACATATATTGTTTTTACTATCGCCGGCACCGTTTTCCAAAACTTGTGAAAATGAAAACTCGAGAAAACGGGCTGTAAAGTTTTCGGTCCAAAAAAATGTAAGTTTTTGGATACTTACACTAATTAGATGTTAATCGGCTATCCCCGGGCCATACAATAATCCTTCCTCTTCTTCAAAAAACTCGTTTTGGCGGAGGCTTTCCGATCTTCGAGCTGTACGAGCCTCCTTGCTGGAAAGTGATGCGCGCCGGTTCTCCCGCGTTATGCGCTCAGCATCGACGGTGTCAGCAAAATTTTTGCATTGCTGCCCGATGACAATATCGAGGAGCTGCATGGTAGAAAGCACAGCTGAATAACCTTCGTTGAAAATGCCTGTAGCCATATTTGCTGCTATTTCGACGATTTTATAGCCGGAATTTACGTGTTTCGGATTTAGGCGCCACACAATCGAATTGAACGATTCCATACGCTTTTGCACGTGTCCAACACACTCATTTTTCGTCACTGTGCACTCGTCCCCGTAAGGATTGCTATTTAAGATTCCAGTAAAAGTTTTGGAGTCGCCATCGCCGATATAATTACTGTACATAACTCCGAATTTCTCGACGGATCTCGAAAACATCTCTGTTATGGAATCTACCTCCATCTTCCCAGACGAACCTGTATGATTTGAGGAGCATGAGTCTTTATGATCCTCATACCACTCCTCAAATGCATCTTCATCCAAACTATTTTTATGTATGGTACACGAATGACAATAACCACTTTTTACAATCAGATCGATTACTTTGCCACTGTAGTATCCGATGAGCGTTGTTACACCGTACAAAGAAGTATAACCGCGCTTTTTCCACGATCCATCGCCCGAAACCTTCAAATGATTCGCAGGTCTTCCATGTTCAACGTTTTTTTCTTTCTCTTCCGTGACGGCTTTTTCGCAGGTACTCCCGAACAGTGTCTTCGACGCTGCGTACAAATGCTCAACGATTTGTTGATAAGTAGATTTTGCAAAACCTGCAGAAATATCCATAAGGCCGCAGAATACGTTTATCCCTTCTCGTCCGATACCAAGAAGCCTCATAACAAAAACAATCCGTCTGTTGATTTCGTAGCCGGTATTTATAAATGGTCCTGACTGGATTTCGCGTCGACCACACCTACACTGAACAACAATTTTAAATCCTAGGCCTCGATGACCGCTTTCTGCAAACGTTAATTTTTGTTTGCATGATCTGCAAATTGCGATTTCCGAAAGAGCGAGAAACACCGATATGAATTCAATAATGCGGTAGCAGTGCGATGAATGAATAATGATATCATCGCTGCTTGCTGCCTTCAACTTTTGCTCACTGCGACTCGTGTGTAAGTCTCCGTCGTCCGATGATACACTGGTAAAACGATTGCCGTGAAATTTTCGCTTTCGCGGTTCCGCAGCACGCTGTCTTTTACATCGATCACCTTTCGGGTAGCTTGACATTTCGATGTGCGCTCGGCAAAATCAAAAATGAAACTGAAAGCTGACGCTACAAATAGCAGTGTAGAAGCCGATTCCGAGAGCTATAGTTTACCGTTATATTGTATACCGTTATCCCAACAACTACTCAACACAGACCTTCTAGAACCTCCAAATAATATTTCAAAGGACCGTTCAATGCTTTCAGGTATATACGAGTATAGTCAAACAATAGAATACACGAAGGGGTGGAGCGCGCGCGCTCGGGTCTGCCCGAGCATTCGCACCTGCTCGACGCTCGGCCACTAAAACTGATCTAGCTTCGAAAATATGTCAAATTGGCCTCTAAAATTTTGAACACATATTCTTGGATAGTTTTGGAATAGATTTAAGACAAAAACGAAAAATCGATTTTTTGAAGCCTGTAAAGCAGACTACTGCCTTAAAACATTCAGCTTCTGAACTGAAAGAAATATCTAAATGTTGCCTCGATTATATTCAATGAATAATAAAATTTATATTTTTGTTTAATACAAAACCTTTGCCACTATTTGAACCCATTGACCGGTAATCACTTAATTGCACCGAGCTTTGAAACCCGTCGTGGGTTTTCGTGGAAGCGATGAGAAGGATTACTTTTATTAACGAATACAATGTTTTTATATCTCGGTTCTGACAATGAAGATTATTACTTTTGACTACCAGAAGCAGAATGAAACCGTATAAAAACTATATTAAAAATATGGCCACAGCAATATTTGTTTCATGCAGGCTTGAGACGGCGAGTTTAAATTTGGTATACCAATAGAGTGATCACATTGCTTCGTTCGGTACTATTTTCGTGAAGATTGAGGCTCAATTGGAAATTTTACGCGACTTTGAATTTTTTAAAAACTCCCTGTTGTAGCTCTAACTTGCATAAAGTTTGAGCTGTGACCCATAAACTGCACACAAATATACAATTTTGATCGAACACTTTTGGTATTAAATTTGGTAAAAATCTATCGAAGTGGTCAGACTTTATGGGATTTTGAGTTTTTTGTTTTTTGAAAAGTTACTAAGAACGGTCTAATTCGAGTACACATGGAGATATCGTGCTGAAATTTGACACGGGAATGGACTAACTGTACAATGTTTCATATTAAATTTGGCAAAAATGGATCGAAACGTTTATAAAATTTTTACATTTTGTAATTCTTCGGAAAATATTTGTTTTACGTCCGACGAGTTTCTGCATCGAATATCTTTCCAGCAGTAAAATAAGTTCGAAATTTGTAATCAGCGGAGAAATACACATTAGACATGACCAGAAAACGGCAAATATTAGATTAATGGAAAACATCTTTTTCTAAGACCCTGTATTCGAAGTAGATGCACAGATCTGACAAAGTGAAGCGCGTTGGTGTATTTTTTCGCACAGAACCTGAATCGGCCAGTCGTTTTGCATAAAAGTCAAACAAACAATTAATGTTTCTTTATTACAAAGACGTATGAATTTCAATTTGCAAGATTAAATTGTTAATGTCCTCTCCCATATACAAATTAATGGATCACTACACTCTTCTACACGCGCAATATTATATATAATATTGCGCGAATATATATTTTTTTATAATAATTTTAAATTCCAATAATTAAATGTCTATATAAAGGATTTCTTATTGTGGGAAAAAATATATTGACTTGTTTAAAAAAAATTATTTTGTTCATTATCGTGTCTTAAACTTTTATTATTAATAAATTTTAATTTTACTTATCGTGTATTAAGAAAAAGGCTGCACATAAAAAAATCGCAACAGGTTTTTACTATTCCACGAGATTGTTAATTTTTCGAAGAATTTTTACTGTTCACAATTTTAACTCGGTTAAATTCAATATGATATTTGAAAGAAGTACAAGCTAAATTTGCGCGTTGCTTGCATATTAATTTTTTTCCCTAGGAAAAATAATCTATATATAAGAGGAAAAGTTTTTTCAATAATAAATATTGGCGCATCTTGAGGCTGTCGGACGAGATAGCTTTTCCTTTATGGTAAAATGACGAAATATGTCCGAGGCTCGAATACGAGAAAATGTAGAGGTAGAAGAGTTCATCGATCTTTGTCTCACATCAAGCTTGCCGCCGCGTTCCTTCTTTGTCGTCGTTATGGCATCGACGATTTCATTCGCAGGTAGCAAAAGGGAAGGAGTCGTTCGTTTCCCCACCGCGCAGGTAACGGACCGTGAGAAGGGGCCGAAACGGACAAACGCGGTCGTCATTCTCGGAAATACGTGGTCGTTCGGAATTATGCGGTTGGGAGAAACGCGGTCGTCTACTGTAGTTGTAAATAAGTAAAAAAATGTCTTTTCTTTAATTTTAGGTACAATGTGTATGTGCGAGTTGTACCCCGACTTGTGGTGGTAAGTGAGTGAGTGTGTGTGTTTAGTTAAAATGTATTATGTATTTACTCTAATTTATAGAATAAAATTACAGTTTTTATCCGTGAAACTCATTTTTTGTACCATCATCCTTTCCTTATTAGTTCTAGAAAATCATCTCCGATGCATCCATAACTCCGATTAGATTATTAACAGTATAGACCGACCATCTTATTCTGCATGTAGCTTCATGAGCGCCGTATCGAGACTGTAGTTGGAGGAGCTGTGGCAAGGTACATGATGCGGTATTATGAACATAGCTTATAATATAATGTATATTAATAAAAAAATATAGATATATAATTTTTATTTGTTCCAGATCTTTCCCTGGTCCATCTCCGCAGCATCGATTTAGAGTTTCTGGACGTCGGACCAGAGTCAGTATATGCTACGAATCCCTAGTAAAAATAAAAATAAAAAGATAAGATAAAAATAAATTAAATTTGTATAAATGATATATTTTTCATATGTATAAAATAACAACTGTAATAGTAATAAATTTGTATATTTAATACCTTCATACTCCTCATTTCTCTCATTAATCGCCATGGACCCGCGGTGGAAGCACCCCTGGACCTCCATTATCGCCGGTCCTACAGGCTGCGGGAAATCATGCTTCGTAAAGAAGTTTTTAAAATATATTTCGGCTATGGCCGATGTTGAATTTGCGCGGATTCTTTTTTATTATTCAGAATGGCAAGACGGGTATACCGATTACGGTAAAAATGTCGAATTTTTAGAAGGCTTACCGTAAAGTTCTGACATTGCCGGTGATCGTAGACCAAAGCTTCTAATTATTGACGACCTAATGCGCGAGTCTTCAAACGGCGAGTAGACTTATTCACAAAGGGGAGTCACCATAAAAATATTAGCGTTATTTTTATAACGCAAAACATTTTTCATCGGGCTCGAGATCAGCGTGACATCTCCCTTAATACAAATTATATCGTAGCATTTAAAAATCCTCGCGATCGAGCGCAGATCTCACATCTGGCACGTCAAATTTATCCCGAGGATCCGACATTTTTACAAGAAGCTTACCACGATGCAACAACAAAAGCGCACGGTTATTTACTTCTAGATTTGAAACAGTCTACCCCAGATAATTGTCGATTCCGCACCTGTATTTTCCCGGATGATGCTCATAATTTTGTATATGTTCCAAAACGAGGATCTGGTTCTCGCTAAATTATCAAGTATTAAAAGACGTTACCGAATGTACGAACATCATTCGAGTATCTGCTATGGCTCCATTAACAACGGCTAAAGCTTCGATTGGGAAGAAGAATATAATCTTGCTGCACGTTCTATGCCATCTGGATAAACAACAGCGCGCATCACTATTACGCAGAATAGACAGAAACGGAGTTCGATCTATCTGCGAGTGCGCATTAAATACCTTACATGGTACAGTCCCGTTGAAAAAGAGTGAGCGATTAAGACTGTCTAAGCATAAAAAATTTTTACGCCACCTGGTGAATAAAGCTGGTGGTTGGAAGAAGAAAAAACGCGTAATTGTGCAAAAGGGAAGCAGGTTCTTACTCCCTCTTCTTCTTCCTATTATAGGCACTGTGCTATTTAATATTTTTACACGTAATTGACGAGATGCAGCACGCAAAGAAAATGGTTTTAGGGTCTCAAGATGCTGTCATGCCGTCGCGTTAGCAGATAAAGCAAACACGCTCTGTTCAAACAGCAGGTACGACACTCAGTCGTGCCTGGTGTTTTCAATTTTAATATTGCTTGGTTTTATTTATCTCCAACGCGGAGAGGGCCACGTGGAGTTGTCGCGCCGGTTCGTACCCATATCCGCAGCAGGTCTCCAAGGTAAAGAGCCTCTAGTCGATAGACTAATGTAGGTAAGGGAAGTCGGCAAATTGGATCCGTAACTTCGGAATAAGGATTGGCTCTGAGGAGCGGGGCGCGTCGGACTTGTTAGGGAAGCGGGTTTGGCTAACGTGCCGGGCCTGGGCGAGGTGAACGATGTTTCGGGAATTGAGGCTGCCCGTTCACGGGTGGTTTTTTTTTCGAGTCTCGCAGATCCGAGCTCGGTCCCGTGCCTTGGCCTCCCGCGGATCTTCCTTGCTGCGAGGCTTCCTTGGCGGTTCGCGCCGTCTTGGTCGTTCTCTTCGGCCGCCATTCAACGCTCAGCTCAGAACTGGCACGGACTAGGGAAATCCGACTGTCTAATTAAAACAAAGCATTGCGATGGCCCTCGCGGGTATTGACGCAATGTGATTTCTGCCCAGTGCTCTGAATGTCAACGTGAAGAAATTCAGGCAAGCGCGGGTAAACGGCGGGAGAAACTATGACTCTCTTAAGGAGGCGTCATCTTCTTGGTGATGTCACGCCACGAGTAGCCTTCGGGTGAAACCAAGAGACGCCTCTGTGAAAAACCGATGGAAACACCCACCGCGGAAAGAATCATCAAAATTAGCAAAGCTCAACAAAGTCAGCATAGCTGCACGGACGGAAATTGGCAAACGACAGGGTATGAAAACGAACATGAAACGGGTAAACCTCGGAACAAGAGGGCAAAGAAGGATCAAAAACTGATCACGAGAGCGGCATCGCCGCAACCGCACGGGAAAGGTAACATGGCTTGAAATGGAAACGAAACGGATAAGATCCGGAAGGAACTAAAAAGATAAACAAGGCTCGAAGGGGACCCAAATACAACCAGCATCGCTGGTGGCTCGGGAAAAGAACACGGCTTACAACGGACACGAATGGAAATGATATGGAAACCGAGGCGCCCGAAGTGAAGGAGCTCAAAAACAAATCATGGATAGGTCTTTAAATGAAAATAACCTCACTGCGCAGGGCCTAGGAAACCCAGCGCCGGCGACCGACAGGGGTGGGCGAGCGGGCCCCCGGTCGTCGTCATCGGACGACCGTACAGACGATGAAGAGGAGGTGAGGCCAGCGGCAGCTGACCTAAGAGAGATCGAGATTGGAGTCCCTCTACAGGGCGCCACAAAGTATCAAGTGTGCGAAATCCGGGGGCTAAACATGGCCTACCTAGAAGTAAAAGACTTGGGTAAGCCTCTACACGAACAACACCGGCAAATAAACGTTTCTTGGAAAAGTACCCGGTGCGCTAGATGCTTCCCAGGACTACAAAACTGGTATGGCCACAAAAACCGCTGCAAAGGCCCACAACCGAACGTGCCGATAGAATTTCGATGTGACCAGTGCGATGCTTCCTTCGATACGAAAATAGGAAGATCCCAGCACGAACGGTGGGAGCACGAAGCGGTTCGAAACCAAAAAAGAACCGATGCCCTGACAAGAGAGGGACAACCCGGGCAGAGAACCTACATCTGGTCTGAAGAGGACACAGAACGCCTAAGGAGACTCGATCAAGAGCATAGAGGATGTCAGGAAATAAATCAATTCTTGGTACAATACTTTCCTGACAAAACCGCGAAACAAATAAGAGACAAGAGACGCATCCTGTGGTAGGCCGCGGAACAGGAGAGAGAAGCGGCCGAAGCAAGAGAGGCAAACAATGCTGCGATCATGAAAAACCCTGAAGCAGGAAGGGTCGAAGAGGAAGGAAGTTCGGAGGAATACATGAGTGCTGAAGAAGCAGAGCATCTCCTCGAGAACGAACAGATCCAAAGATGGTCAGAGACCATGTCAAACGAAATTTGGGACATAGAAATCCCGGAAGGATGCGAGATCGGGGAAAAAGGCGAAGAACTGAGAGTCTGTTGGGAGGTGCTGCAGGTCTCCCCAGACGAGCTATACCCGGCTCTAGAATCCCTCGTTAGGGACATCACCCTAGCAGTAGCCCCGGAGGATAAGAAGAGGAGGAACAGCAAGCAAACCAAAATAATGATCCTCGCTGTGAGCGCAGAAACAACAATGGAAGGCGCCCACCAAATGCAGCTAGGCGGAAGCGTTACGCGTACGCTAGATGCCAGGCGCTGTACGAAAAATGGCCAAAGAAGTTGGCTGAGATGGCGACGAACGGCGACTTCACATACATAAAGATGCGGCAGGATCCGCCAAAAACGAGGGCAATAGCCGAGCTATACCGCGATCTATGGAGCCAACCTGGGCCAGACCAAAGGCCAAGGGCGGCCCCCGAACCTCGCGATATAAACGAGGTAGGAAATCCCGTAAAACCTAACAAAAATAGGGACAGGATCAGGCGGATGAAAAACGGGTCTGCGTCAGGACTTGACAATGTCAAGCGCAGTCACTTAAAGCAAAAAGGAGTGCCGGAAGTACTGGCTATCCTTTACAACATCCTGCTAAAGGAAAAATACTTCCCAAAAGCATGGAAAACGAACAGGACGACGCTCATCCCCAAAGCTGGGTAAGACGTCGGGGAAGGGAAAAACTGGAGACCGATTACGGTGGGATCGATGATGGGAAAAGTATTCTCGGCCCTAATCGACCAAAGGCTACGGCGTTTTATTAGGCAATCCCCCCGGCAAAAAGGTTTTACTGCCGAGGATGGATGTAGCCTAAACATAATCATATTGAATGAATCGATAGGAGCCGCAAAGGCAGGATGCGGAGGGGTTGTAACAATACTCGACGTATCTAAAGCCTTTGACACTATACCCCACCAGAGCATAAAGCCGGGTCTCGAACGAAAAGCGGTACCCGAACATCTCTGCGAGTACATCGAAAGTATGTACAGAGGATGTAAAACATCCATTAAAGGAAGCGACGGAGTGGTCGAAATAGAACTCCAAAGGGAAGTAAAACAGGGAGACCCTCTCTCGCCTTTGCTATTCAATCTAGCAATGGACAAGTTTATCGAGGACATAAGCGAACAAACCCATGGCATCGACATCGACGAATCACACGCCTCAATACTAGCGTTCGCGGACAATCTAGTCCTCCTAGGACGTAACAAAGAGGAGGCAGCGGCTCAACTCAACAAGGTTCAAAAATACCTAAACAACCTTGGTATGACGCTGTCGGCGGAGAAATGCGGTACCTTTGAGATAAAGCCGAAGCAAAAATCATGGTACATAACCGACCTCCAGTTATACGTGGGGAGAGAAAAAGTGCCGATGGTTGAGCCAGACGAAAGTCTCAAATACCTGGGCGTTAAAATCGGTCCATGGAGAGGCCTGATGATGGGGTCAGAGATGCCGACAATCATGAAAACGATCAGAAACGTAAAGGAGCTAAAGCTAAAGCCCTACCAGAAGCTGGATATAATCCAGAACTACATTCTGCCAAGGTTCATCTATTCACTAACGAACAACAAACCGGCAAAGGGCACTCTGAAAATGCTCGATCAACAAATCAGGCAAGAGATCAAAGACATCCTACATCTCGTAAGCTCAACCTCAACCGGCTTCTTCTATACGCAGAAGTCGAGAGGAGGTCTGGGAATGATAAAGTTTGAGCGGACGGTCCAGCTGCGCACGATCCGAAGCCATCTACGAGTGAGTGAATCGGAGGACCAGGTACTCGTGGAAGCAGGAACCCGGGGAAATTTAGAAGGCGCGGCGAGGAAGTGCGCACTGTCCCTGGGCGCACGACTGCCGGAAAATGAGGAGGAGTACCAAAGAATGAAATTCCGCACCTCCAAGAAGGATACGGATGACTAGGCAAATCTGCCCTCACAAGGACAGGGAGTCAACGATTTCAGAAATGACAAAATTGGAAATTGTTGGTTGACCAACATGAATCTGTTGAAAGGAGGCCGACTGTGCGATGCCATAAGAATGCGTACCAACACATTCGGCACGCGAGTGGTACTCGGGCGAACAGACATCCTTCTGGACGTGAACTGTCGCAAATGCAAGGACAAACCAGAAACGCTGCGTCATATACTAGGTCAATGCATCCATACCAAGGATGGAAGAATAAGAAGACGTGACCAAATAAAGGAATTCATCGCTGAGAAGGCCGCAAGGAGATACACGGTTTTCACCGAGCCGACCATAAGAGTTGGTGATAAATTGAAAAAACCTGGCTTGGTAATCAAGACAGGCGAAGAGGTGGTCGTCGCGGACGTCACTATTAGGTACGAAAACTGCACGTACCTTAGTGATGCCGGAAAGGAGAAAGAAGAAAAATACAAGACCACGGCCGACGCTCTAGTCGGAAGAATCGAGGGAGTAACGAAAGGAGCAGTGTGGCCTATCGTCATCGGCAGCAGAGGTGCCATGCCAGCGAAGACCAAGACTGCACTCAAGAAACTGGGAATGACCAAAGGGGATATGATAACGATCGCAATGATGGCTTCAAGATCGTCCATCGAGAATGCCTTCATTGACGACCGTTAACAGAACAACTATAAAGGAAACTAACCAGGCGCCAAAAGCTGTGCTCAAGTTGAAATCTAATCGAAACAAAGAACTTTTGACCGGTGACAAATTAAATAAATAGCAATATATATATTTTATGTACGTACACAAGATACTTGAACACGAAAGGCAACAGAAATGCCTGAAAGCGCAATAGCGCAAGAGGAGAGGAAACGTACAAGGAACACATTTTGAAACAACTAACATAAAGGATACACTACCTTAAATTATACAAAGATAAGACATTTTATAACACATGACATATTATACGAATTTTAAATCATGACGCATCAGCCGCAAAATGTTGAACCATCTAGCTAATAAGAAAGAGCCCTACGAATATGCAGTAGCCAGTTCGGTGGTGCGAGTCGTAGGACACAAAACGGTCTCCCACAAAGAGACACGTCACGGCGGCAGAGCGACTCTTCCAGCCGGGTGGTTACCTGCACGAGGTTTTTCCTGGGCACACCTTCTGTGTGGCGAAATGCCGCTTTCCCTTAATATAAGGGACTCTGTTAAAACTAATTTTTCTAAGGCCGTCATTGCAGACCTTTGGCAGTGGTGGAGCGGCCAGAAGGCCAAGTTGTTAAGTTTTAAACCCCACGGGGGGGGGGGGTTAACCTTCGGAAATCTATCCTAAGTCCTGGCTGGGGAGGGCGGCAGCAATGCCGTTCTCCCCGGACAGGATAAGAAAGATACAGGACAATAGCCAAATGCCTCGTCATCTAATTAGTGAGGCGCATGAATGGATTAACGAGATTCCTACTGTCCCTATCTACTGACGATCGAGACTGTGGGTAATGGGGGTCACCCCATCTGGGGGAGTGCTGGAGTAGCCATAACGAAAGTACGCTACCCCGGGTTGTCCCACATGCCCGCATGCTCCCAAATAGGCATCAGCAGGCGTCTCATAGCTGGTTGATTGTCAAGTCTTGTAGCCTCCCTTCTAGAAGGTGATCTTCGGACACCGGGTGATCGCTGTTTCCACCAATTAGCTCAAGGCGGTCCGATCGCTCTTAGGGGTTGTTCGGGTTGTTCTTGTCCTTTGGCGAGCCGGGGGTTGTTGGGGGGCCCTGCTGGGGTGTCGGATCTGACACATGGTGCCGACAAATGTCAAGTGGATTTTATCCAAATGGGGTTCTTCCGACCTCGGATGCATCCTGTCATAGTCAGGATGCAGAAGACGAATCGACATATGCCGACACTCATGTGCGGGGTTCCCCCTCTCCCTTGGCCTTAAGAATGGCGGGTTCGGATCGTGCCGCACTCATAAGAGATTGGGCTTGCCGCATTGACGAGCGCGCGGGGCTTGGTGCATGGAACGTCTTTACATGCACTAAATCCCACCTATCCAACCTACTTCCTTCCACCCTCGGCGGTCTCCAGCATCGGCTTGTGCCATCCCTTCGGGTGTGGGAAAAGGCGACGTCAATGATCGCGAAACCCCAACCGGGCCCTGCGCTATCGATGTCCCTGGGCGTCGATGGTGACGGAACCGGGGGGTATACTACGGAACCGGGGGGTGCGTGTGTGTGTGTGTGTGTGTGTGCGTGTGTGTCTGTGTGTGTGTGTGTGTGTGTGTGTGTGTGTGTGTGTGTGTGTGTGTGTGTGTGTGTGTGTGTGTGTGTGTGTGTGTGTGTGTGTGTGTGTGTGTGTGTGTGTGTGTGTGTGTGTGTGTGTGTGTGTGTGTGTGTGTGTGTGTGTGTGTGTGTGTGTGTGTGTGTGTGCGTGTGTGTATGTGTGAGTGCTTCTCTTTTCTTCCGCTCTCTTCTTTCTTTTCTTTTCTTCTCTCTTCTCTCTTCTTTCTTCTTCCTTTCCCTATCTTCCTATTCTCTTGCTTTATTGGTGTTGTGTTTGCTTATACTACTAATAAGACTAACACTGCGCTATATCAACTAACCGCAATACCAACCCTTTTACTAATACGAATACTAACACTGACACTAACAATAAAATAAATAAAGAAATAATCCTAGTTATACGTTTTTACTGATTTTAATGCTAATACGCTTTTATTCTCCTTACAGACAGGCCAACTGACGCGACTCAGTGCCCCCCCTAAGCTAAGCTCGATCTACGTGGTTAGGGTCTCATGGCAGAAGGGGGTTATTAGTTCTGTCTTAAGCGTGGCGGTTAGGACGGTTGGAGGCCTCCGATACCGTGTTTAATTATCCCGGGTGGGGCAAGGCGGCTCTGCACCACCGTGTGACTTTTATTTCTGACCTTGCTCGTGGGATCAATAATGGACTGTTCAAAAACTCTGTATAAATGTGACTGTGTGAATGGGCGTAGGTGTGTCCGGCTGGCCGAGCAAAGGCAGCCAGGCGCGATACAAGTAGGAGTTGCTGACACCGTCGCGAGGCCTCACACCCGTGCGGCTGTGGGGGGGGGGGGGGGGGGGGCTGACGGCTTCTCAGCCTGCACCTGTTCGTCAGGGTCCACCTTCTTGCGGTCCCACGGGTGTCGCTGACCGAAGACGCTTCGGCAGTCAGCGTAATGTTCTCGGCCTTCGTGCCGTCAGTGTCGAGTTGGCGAGATGGGATAGGCTCCCGGTCCAGACCGCTGGAACGGGGAACGTAGTAGTAAGACCCCCCAACTAGACCCGCGAATCTTCAGCCCCGCGTAGCTCAAATTGTCCTCGACAGGTGCGATAGACTTGTGGTAGAACGCGTAATAGCCCAGGATAGACCCGCGATCGTGAACAACCCCCACGACGATCCCCCTAATGCTAACGTCAACCCGATGCGTACCATGGGAATTAGAATAGTACAACTAAACGCGAGGCGTTCCCGGGTAGTTACCGGCGAGGTGCGCGAACTCATCCGCCAAAAGCGTCTCGACATCCTGCTGTTGCAGAAGCCTTACGTTAAGAAGACAGACGCGGCACACACCTCTTTGGATTAGGTACTGCAGCACAAGTCGCTGCAGTAAGGAGCGAAAGTGCCTGGTCATCCGTTGTGGTATGCAATCCGGCCTTTCAAATGCTCTTCGTCTCGCAGCTCAGCACGACACATTGTGTCTGTGCGGAGGTGCAGGCACCCGGCTTCTCGTTCTGTGTCGTTTCGCATTATTTCCAATATCGGGACGACATCGAGTTGCACCTCAGCCATCTCGATACCGTACTTCGTTCTCTGAGGGGGGAGAGAGTAATAGTGGCGTTGGACGCAAATGCGAAATCGACTCTGTGGGGGCCACAGGAGACCGATGATAGAGGTACCAGACTGGAGGAGCTCATTCGAGTCTCCGGTTTGGATATCTTGAACGACGTTGGTCAACCGGCGACTTTCTGGACGACAAGGGGAGAGTCGTACATCGACGTCACCTTGGCGTCGCCTTCCATGTCTCGATTTGTCAGAGACTGGAGGGTTCGACCGGAGTGGACGACCAGCGATCACAGGGCGATTGATATCAGGTTGCAAGTGCCGAAGGCCGCAGCTGGAGATCGGGTGGTCGGTCCTAGTCGGTTCGACGTTCGTCGTGCAGACTGGGAGCGATTCGCCGAGATCCTAACAGCTCTGTCGAGAGATAGGCTGAAGGGGCTTGCGATTGAGTCGGCAGACGACGTGGAGGCCATGGCTACGACTCTCACGAGTGTCCTGACGGACGCCTGTGTTCAGGAAGTGCAACCCATGGTGGACACGAGAATTGACCAACAAGAGGAGGTTGGTCTTCAGGCAGATGCGAGCGTATCAGAGGAAGAGAACGCAGCCTCTGCGCCTCGAAAAATTGCAAGTGTATCGCACGTCTTTGCGAGAATACAGCAACGAGGTGAAGAAGGCAAAACGTGACAGCTGGAAGGTTTTTGTCACGTCGAACGGGAACGAGGAGCTCTGGGGCTTCGTATACAAGCACCAGGCGGATAAACTCCGAGTTCAGAAAGTGCTGAGCACTATCCGGCGTGGCGAAGAGACTACGATGGACATGAGAGAAACCGCCAGAGGCCTTTTCGATACGCACGTCCCCGATGACCGGGAGGAGAAAGATAGCCCGTGGCACAGAGCGGTGCGCTAAAGAGCGCAAGGACCGATTGACACGGAGGACGCCGGAGTATTCACCGAAGGTCATATGAAGAAGGCGTGTCATATGCTCGAAGTCTCGTCTTCTCATCTGAAAGATTAGGGAGTTTGTGCGTTTCTTTCATGCAACGAGGAACTTGGAAATATTTAGGGCGAATTCCATTCCTGTACAAATTTTATGCGGTCTGATTTTCCTTCTTGTTAGCTTCTGATAGCCCTCAACCGGGATGTGTCGGAACTCTCGGTAATGAGTGAATGGGCCGTAACCTTCTCGGATCACCCATTCATTCGAGTGGTATAGGCAGGGTCACTGAAAACTAATAAACCTTTCTTTCATACAGCATTTGCAGCTGCACTTGAACTGCGCAGGGGTCGTAATGTTTACGACTTGTTCAAGGCAGCTACGTGGGGTTCCATTCCCCCGACAACAGCCTGGATATTTTCCGGGTAACCTGTTAGTGGACTGAGCAAGTGCTCACGACTCCGCCTCCACGCGGCCCCCACTGGAAATTACTTCGGGGGATTCAACCCTGGTCGGATCGCTCGAAGCCCAACCAGGTGAGTCGCTACCCGATATAAGGCACGGTTCAATGATCCTTAACTGGTGAGAGCAGAATTTTTCCAAGCCAGTTCCCCCCTGCCAGCTGTTTCAACGGAGAATAGGGGGAAATTTGTTGCGTTTGCTCTTAATGGGCGAGAGACCTTCTGGTCGAGCATAAGAGGAAGGCTTCGTGCCTGATTCTTTATACATTAAGGGGAGAAATACCTTTGGAAATTTTAAAAAATCGATTTTTTTTGCATATTTCGAAATGATCATATCTTAAGAATATACTTACCAAAGGATAACTCGAAATATTGAATATTTTCGGAATTATCGCATATAGTTTAGATCGCGTCGACAGCATGCGGTCAGGTAGCGAGTCGTGCGCCCGACCCTTAGAGGCGGAGCAACTTTTGCTTCACAATGCTTTCTTATTTACCTTTTATATGGCCAGGCAGATGTTTCAAGGGGAACTTGAAACTGTGGGTATGCGAAACGAAACGTTGCCCGAGCAATAGGGTCAGTTTAGCTTGAAAGTTTGTCGTGAGCGGTTGAATTTTCAAAACTAAAATGCCGAACTATCCGAAAGGAACTCATGATAATATAGCTCGGAAATGTGCGAAAAAAACGATTTCAAGGAAATCAATTCATTGATGCGAGCGGGGAGAGTTTCGGGCCGAGTACAAGTGGCGGTGAAAGTGCAAGTGCTAAAAAAGTAAAGTCTGGATGTACAGAGGATATCCGTACAAATCCTTTGCACGCATATAGAATAATTGAGTTTTTAACAGTTTTTACGACTCTATCAGACATTTTAATTTGTTCTGTATGCAAGCAAAGGATAAGTTTTGGAGAGTCAGGACATAGAGGCTTGGGTTTCAAAATTGTCGTTACGTGTCGGTGCGGTAATCGAGAAATTCCTTTAGGACCTTTCATTCATACTGGTTACGAAATGAATCGAAGGCTTGTGTTAGTCATGAGATTTTTGGGGGTCGCAAGACAAGGAATCCATACCTCTTGCAATCTTATGGACCTGTGCACTGGACTCAGTCAAAGCAGCTACACGAAAATCATCAATCATATTTATGCAGCTGCTAAGTCGTCATTCGATTTTTCATCACAGAATGCTGTTGAAGAAAAGGTGAAAAAAATGTCGAGCATTAAAGAGCAGAAAAAATTCTCAAAGTCTGTGGTGACGGCACATGGAAAAAGCGTGGGTTCAAATCACTGTATGGTGTTACCACGCTCATCGGCTACTACTCTGGTAAAGTGATCGAGTTGGCTGTAAAAAGCAGTTACTGCCACGGCTGTATACTCTGGAAAAATAAGACTCATACTAAAGAATATGAGAAATGGTTCGAAGATCATGAAGAAATTTGCATAAAGAATCACGAGGGCTCCGCGGGAAAAATGGAGGTTGATTCTATGAAAGAAATGTTTTCCAGATCGGAAGAGAAATTCGGCGTAAAGTATGGCAATTATATAGGTAATGGGGATTCAAAAACTTTCAAGGCCATACTAGAACTAAATCCTTGCGGTGACGAGTTGACAGTTATGAAAAGCGAATGTATTGGCCGCGTAGAGAAGAGAATGGGCACCAGACTCCGAAACGTGAGAAAAGAAAAAAAGCTTTCCGGAAGAGGCAAGTTAACGGATAAGTTGTAAATAAATTCACGCGGTATCACGACTCGAGCTCCCCATAGAACGCAGTTTCCCTCGATACTCAACTCGTTTCGACGATTATAATATTTACCGAGTTCCGTCTCTACCTTTTTAGCGTCTTGCGGCCACCCTTCCATCACTGCGCGTTTTACTTGCATACAAATCGCGTCTCGTTTTGAGGCCTTCGCGACTATTTGCGAATCGATCAATCCCCCCGCTTCTAATACCTTAAGATGCGCGACTCCCAGAATTTTTACGTTGTCAGCCGCTTCAATCGGTAAAGGCAACCGACTTAACGTATCCGCTAATGCATTTTTCTGAAACGTTACGTATTCGATTGTATATGGGAAGGCCGTTAAGAAGAGAGCCCATCGCTGTAACCGGTTAGCCGCGATAATCGGGATACCCTTTTTGGGGCCGAATATTAGTGTTAACGGTTTGTGATCAGTTCGAAGAATGAAGTGTCGCGCATACAGATAAATGTAGAACTTCGTCACCCCGTATATAATCGCCGCTGCTCCCGATGTATCGGCGCATATTTCTCTTCGGCCGATAGTAATGTCCGCGATGCAAACGCAATTGGTCGCTCTCTTTTGTTTCGATCTCGTTGTGTTAGCGCAGCTCCTACCCCATACGCTGATGCGTCACACGATAATATCAGTTCGAGATATGTTTATTTTGCAGTAGTTTATATAATGGTTGTAATTTTTGCGCTCGATTTTCTATGTACGCATCATGCACGGTTACGCCGCCAAGAAATGATTGTAGTTGCTTAAGGCAGTAGTCTGCTTTAGGAGCCGAAAAAAAGCGTTTTTTCAACAATTTTTTTGAAAGGGAAGGAAATGATTGCGGTAAACGAAATTTTGAGACGATAGTATATATTTGTAATAATAAAAAACAATTTTTATTATTACAAATTATTGAAATTTGCCAAAGTTGTAACGATTTTTCTGGGGCGCCTGGAGTGTGCACTCGTAAATCGGTGCCGGTGATGGAGGTCGTGCGATGCATCTGAAACAGTGGAACCAAATTTTTTTTTAGTTTTTATAAGTTCCTTTTCTATATGAACTAAAAAAATACCGAAGAAATGACGAAATTCCAAATTTTTTCGAAGTTTGAAAAAAAAATTCACTTTTTTGAAAAAAAAAATTCACATTAAGTTGCAAAACAAGTAATTTAAATAGTACTTTTGTCCAACTTTTTTAGTTCAAATAGAAGATAATTCAATACTGAAGCTAGATCACTTTGGTTTTTTTCGATCGGACATATATTGTTTTTACTATCGCCGGCACCGTTTTCCAAAACTTGTGAAAATAAAAACTCGAGAAAACGGGCTGTAAAGTTTTCGGTCCAAAAAAATGTAAGTTTTTGGATACTTACACTAATTAGATGTTAATCGGCTATCCCCGGGCCATACAATAATCCTTCCTCTTCTTCAAAAAACTCGTTTTAGCGGAGGCTTTCCGATCTTCGAGCTGTACGAGCCTCCTTGCTGGAAAGTGATGCGCGCCGGTTCTCCCGCGTTATGCGCTCAGCATCGACGGTGTCAGCAAAATTTTTGCATTGCTGCCCGATGACAATATCGAGGAGCTGCATGGTAGAAAGCACAGCTGAATAACCTTCGTTGAAAATGCCTGTAGCCATATTTGCTGCTATTTCGACGATTTTATAGCCGGAATTTACGTGTTTCGGATTTAGGCGCCACACAATCGAATTGAACGATTCCATACGCTTTTGCACGTGTCCAACACACTCATTTTTCGTCACTGTGCACTCGTCCCCGTAAGGATTGCTATTTAAGATTCCAGTAAAAGTTTCGGAGTCGCCATCGCCGATATAATTACTGTACATAACTCCAAATTTCTCGACGGATCTCGAAAACATCTCTGTTATGGAATCTACCTCCATCTTCCCAGACGAACCTGTATGATTTGAGGAGCATGAGTCTTTATGATCCTCATACCACTCCTCAAATGCATCTTCATCCAAACTATTTTTATGTATGGTACACGAATGACAATAACCACTTTTTACAATCAGATCGATTACTTTGCCACTGTAAGTAGTAGTGTACAGGGCTGGGGAGACAGGGACCATCTGTTGTTCCCCCTCCACCCCCCTGTCTGGCGCCATCCCCCCACCCCCGTCTGGACCGGGATGCTGTAGCGGGCCCAATCCGCGCATGTGTGCGAGTGGTGGGGGTATTTTTTCGCGAGAGAGGGGGCATATGTTCCCCCCCACCCCCACATGGCTGGGGAGCCAGGGACCATCTGTTGTTCCCCCTCCACCACCCCCCCTGTCTGGCTCCATCTCCCACCACCGTCTGGACCGGGATGCTGTAGCGGGCCCAATCCGGGCACGTGTGTGTTTAGTGGGGGATATTTTCTCGCGAGAGGGGGAATGATGAAAAATTCCCTGGGCCGTGATTGGTTGAGAAATTTTCCCCGAGCTCTGATTGGTTGTTGAAAATTCCCCGAGCTTGGCCAAAGAGTTTTCCGGCAGCTCTCCAAGAATTACCGATCTACCTTAAACTGTAATATTATTCTACAGTCGGTAAAGTCGCTTTCTATATTATCATACCCTAATGATAATATCTTACCGACAATAAAAAAACACATTTATTAGAAAAAATATTCGTTTATTTATTCCAGATTTTTACATGTCGCCGTTTCGTGGTACAATGTTTAAAGATCTGTTATGTGTGGTGGTGATGGTGGTGTAGCAAGTGTCAATGTGTTGCTGGTCAGTGGTGACGTCTCGGATCGTTTTAGATCAGAGCGAGGTGTCGTGACTGGCGTTGCAATTGTGGGCGACGGTGACCTTGTATTGGATTCTTCCTCGTAGGCATCCTGTTGACACTGCGAGCATTCTCTCCTGGTCGGCGGGTAACCGTCGAGTTGCGGGCTGAGACCCGATGGAGGCCAATGATCCCTGCAGAGCCGGTATGATGCGACTTCAGCGTCGCGTTGAACATGCTCAGGTAGTTTCGACCATAGGTAAGGGATAGCGTCGCTCCAGTGTCTCAACAGCAGCGGTTTAGGTATATATGACAGTTCCTCCTTGGTGAGTTCCCAAGGGTCCTTGCCGCAGTCGATCACGAGTATCCCACTGATGATATCCATTTTATTGGTGTTGTTAGCACTGCTACGGCTCTTCTCCAAGTGTGCTGGTCCAGGCGTGGAGTTCTGGTTTTATATTACCCAAAGCAGGGGTGGGGGGATGTATCCATAACGACACAGTCGATTTTTTATGCGGTTTATTAGGTGTATTTACAGGTGGCACCCGAAGCGGGCTGTGCATGTTTGTACACACGAAGGTGTGTGTGTGTTGCCACCCCCTTTTAAAGGAGCCAAACGGGTTTGTTTTACAGATCGCCCTCGACGTTTTACATGTTTAAGTTTCTTGTAGTAACGTTGCACAATATTATCGTTTTTCACCTTATTCTTTGAAAATATCCGACAAAAAGCACCCAGACTATAGCCACGAGACATAAAATCGAGAAACATAATGCAATATTCTCCACATACTTTCGACCTGATTGACTGTAGTGGCTTGGTGTTCCAGTCATAAGTAGTGGTATTTCGTCGTAGTCGATTACGATGCTTGCCGATGAGAGGGGGTAGACCATAGCTGTCGAAAAAGGTGCCGTGTCCATTGTTGTCAACGTAAATGGCGATCCAATGTGTTCCGGGTTGCGTATGATCGTCGGTGTTGACGACTATTGCAGTGGGTCTAGACCAGCGATTCGGGATGCGATCGGCGGGGAAGACTCCTCTCGTCTGGGCTGATACGTGTTGCAGAGCCTCCAGTACTTCCAGACTGTTCATTATAAATACCCTCGTGCCCAGAGTGGGGGCGACGTTTACGGTACTGCGTATGATTACCGCCACGGGATCCAGATGTCGATGGTTGCCGCTTCGGCGGTGGAGGGGGCGAGTGAAGTTTATTACGGTAAAGGGCCACTATTTCCGGCGCAGGTACTGTGCTGTCACAGGTGTTTGGGGTAGCACTGTTGTCAATGGTCGCTGCTTCCTCGACTATATACTCTCTCACGACAGATGCGCGATTGTTATCTTTCGGAATCTCATCATGGACCGTTTTTTTTACATTGTCGCTTGGCCGATCTTTTCTCTTCGCAGCACCAACCGGTTCTGTGTAAATAGGATTCACATCATCCAAAAGTTGAGTCTGAAGCCAACGTTTAATTTTGCCCGCATTATTCAACGCACATTTTGCAGCATCCTCCTTCGATACGCCATGATAAATGCACCATGTATCGTATGGTGGCATGTTCCTGAAGGTGGGCCCCTCGTACTCTTCCAGATTGATAATGTCGCGTCCAAGGACGTCGCGTAAAATCTCTGCTTTTTGTACACCTCGCGTATAGATGCGAAGTGCGTAACGACACATGGCTCTTAGAGCGGCGTAGACTTTACGCAATGGTGTATCACCATCAACCCACTCGAGACCATGATGAAAGCACGTTAGGTGATTATTGCTGGCGCGTACTTCTTTAGGTAACTCGCCAAAGTCGTATGGTGCATCGATCACCCAATGGCCGAAATGATCTCCTTGCAGCGTTGTTACGGCAATCTCTTTGGGCAGAAACTCGCCGTTCTTTCCGTACAGGGCTTGAATATCGACTATAGCGTCCATGATGAAGGTTTGATGTAAACTGTTGTCGAATATACCAAGATCCCACGGTTTAAATACTATTCCGACCGATGCTCAAACGCGTCCTCTCCGAAAGAGGCGCGACATTCTCATACGTGGAGAGGGTGACTTTTGTCCCCGGTTACCATCTGGCGCTCAGGCACTAAAATCGGTAATGACCTGACGAGCAGAATCAATTTCAATTACGTTATCATATTCGGCATAAAGTACGCAATTTATTGTAGCGTTGAGAGCCCGGGCGAAGCGTACCTCGATTCTCACACTGCCATGTTTCACGAGGTTCCAGTGTGTGAAACAGTTTGCCGATAAATCCGGCGTCAAGTCAAAAGCAAACAGACAAAATCCCTTAGCGTACGCTTCACGGTCAATTTCTAGTCCCTCGTTTTGAAAGTGTATACCCGTGCCCGAAAAGAGCGTGTGGTAACTCTGGACCCAGTTATCGTTTCCGCCAAACTCAGGCTGAAGCGGTTTTCCAGGTATCTGTTGTCCATCAACGTAGAGCGATAGAAAATTTATCGAATGATGTTGGAAATTGAAGGGATTCAGCGTTTTATCGCCGTTGAAAGCCCTGTTGAATACGAAACCGAGTATAATACGTTTCGGTAATTGTCCAAGGATTACATTGTCCAATGTATCACCGATTATTCCACTGTGCATGGTAAAGGATTTAACTTCCACACGTGTTATGGGATACTTTGCTGTCGTCTTTGCCAAAGTCTTGGCATGTGCTATAAGCACTCCAGGGCTAATTTTTGCCCGTCGTACCAATAGACTCACATCGTTAATTTTTATTTTGTGCATCACGCCTTGTATCGGCGCCTCCATAAGGCAAAAATCGTCTTTCGAACGAACGATCCGTAGACGCACTTCTACACCGTTTATCAAAAATTTATCCTGATTGAATACATCACAGTGTAAATGGCCAATCATATCTACAGTCCTGGCGCCTCTGATATACGCTGATCGAATCTCCTGCCCATAATTAATAGGTTCTGTTTTCGTGCCGGGCATCGCCTCAAGGCTACCTGGATTATCTATAAACCATAAACCCGCTGTCAGATGCGAATGCTTTGCCGCTGGGCCGTAATTGAGTAATGTTTCAATGTATGCCCGATACGCATAAGCGTTATTGGGCGGCGCAACGAGCTTTTGGTTGAAAAATACATCGACCTGATTAAAGAGGCTGTGTAGAAAGTTATTAACAGGCGCTACTTTGTATGGCGATTCAGCGTTGGCCAGTACTTTCAGTTTTACGCAGATCATAGTGTGGGCAAGATCCAAGTACTCGTCGCCATGGCCAGGTATAACAAACTCGATGGGGCCATCGTCCGACAATGAAGAGACAGGCTTGTAATGAACCCATTGAGAGGCTTCTATGGATGTTTGCGTTGGCGGTATAGTGAATAAGTCGAGCTCCGATTTCATACATTCACAAGAGTGCGAATGTAAAAAAGACATGATGTTTAAGCACTTCCGAAAATGTCAGTGATCGTCCTTTTCTTCTTACTCCTCGTATTTTTTCGTCTCTTCGTGACTTTACCCGTGGCTATCCTTCTCCTCTTCTTCTTCTTCGTCTTCGTCTTCGTCTTCGTCTTCGTCGGTGCTGCACGGGTACTTCTCTTTCTTTGAGTTCCGGTGGACCTTTTTCTCGCACAGGTACGCTTGGGTGTACGGCCGGTCAACGACTGCATCGATCGTGTGGCGATCGCACTGTTATAACCAGAGCCCTTCATAAGTAGAGCTATTTTTTCATTGGCTTTGTGTTTCAAATTTTCCCCAGATTCCTTGGCACGCCGACGGATCGATTCCTTAAATGGTACATGATTACCACTCACATCTTCGATAACATGTAAGCCCGCCCGTATGGCTTCTTTTCCCACGGCTTTAGCACCTTTTGTCAGCAGCGGTAGTACACTTCTGAATAGACCGCCGAGAAATCTGCCGATTCCGTGGCCTCGTTGATAAGGTGCGCCCACAAAAACGTTGCCTATACGTCCAGCACCACCGCCGACTTGATTCTCGTAATAAGCCGTATAATGGGCCACCATATTGTCTACGCAACCCGTTTAAAGTGAAGCGTAAGGGTTAACGTTCCGTACTCGAATGCGATGGACTTCCCCAAATGGTCCCTTATATCTATCTCAATAGAGCGAAAGCAATTATTGAGCAAAGGTATATAATTTGACGGTGAGAAATATTTCACCTGTGTCGCTCCGTATGTATACTGAGAGGTATTTAGATTAACGATGCGCAATAGAGAGGTCTGCGTGTCGCCAACCGTATACGGTACACATAGGTCCGTATAGACAAAAAGTTGTTCGGGGAGAGCACGAGCGATACAAGGGGGCATTTGTCCTTCACGTTGAATCCCTCGTATGTAACGTAGGTATACAATCTCTGATGTTTCCCAGTCTTCATTCGGTATTACATTGAATCCGAGTATACGAGCGATCTTCTTATTCATACACAATATATTTTGTGGAGTCACAATTTGTTTCCCACACTTTTCTACCCACTTTTCGCCCTCAATTGCCGCATAGCCATGCGCACTTTTAGCATTGACAAGCTGTATACCGGCTTCGCGCATCCCCGGCAGATTATTTATATTATTCATCAGTTCCGCATGACTATGGTACAGGCCGTGCGGTATATGTCCAATTATCTGCTCTTTTTTGTCACACGGTGTCCACCGAATTTCTGTCTCGTCTGGTTGCAAGTATATCATTGTGCATGGTATGTGAATTTCTGATAAACCCACAGCCCATTGACCACTCAAAGCTATTTCACGCGAAAGTTGAGTGGTGAAGTGTGTTGTAGTATTATCCGGAAAGTACTTCATGCTGCTGTTACTCGGCAACACGAGATAAAAGTCTTCATCGTTGTGCATAATGCTCGTCCTTGCGACGTTAGGCGCCAAGGTTGTGGGCGTTAGAAGCAGGTATCCAGGAGTTGAATTTCGATGGGTAGCCGACCCAGCTGACAAAGAGTTGTTTCTTTGCGCCACGTCCTTTTGTCCGTAAAACACGATCGATTTTAAATTCTTGATTCTGTGTCATACGTTTCTCGTGCACAGGTGTTATTTCTTCGGTGTAAAAGAAACCGTCAATTGACTCGCCTTCGAGATCGCGCAGCTCGTACACCCGTATTCCCTGACGATTTACAACCTTGGTGATGCGAAAAATTTCCTCGCTCCAGTTTCGTTCGTAACCCTTCTCGAAGGTGCCTTTTGTTCTACTGATCCGGACATAATCACCGCACTTGTATTTAACCATAGAGAAGCGTCTTTTTCCACGCTGCTTCATAGAGGCGTTTGTCATATTCTCCAGCGCTTTATCCGCATTGTATAATGTCACAGCGGCCGGCTCCATCTTAATTGACGAGTGTTTGGCATGATTGTATGCGTGAACAAATTGTTGAAGTATATCGATGTAGCGTCGTGTATTTCGATGTGTGAAATAGCGCCACATTCGTTCTTTGAGTGTACGATTGAAGCGTTCGACAATTGCTGCTTTTATGTCAGGGTTGCGTGTAACCCTAAAATTGATATCACTTTTCTTGAGAAACGTCTGTAGCTCTTTACCGACGAATTCCTTGCCTTTATCGGTCTGTAGACAGACGGGCAAGCGGTCGTCGCTGCGTTCAAAAATTCGTGTAAATGCTTCTTTGACGGCGTGTACGGTTTTATCCTGCAGTGGCTCGACCCAGGCGTACTTGCTCAATACGTCAATGACCGTGAGCAGGTACGAAACATTGTCATTGTAGCTTCTCAACGATCGTAAATCTACGAGGTCGGCCTCCCAGACATCGTCTATATTAGTAACGTTATAGAACAGGCGAGGAAAGCGACGACGAATGGGTTTATGTATAGTGTAAGCGTCCTGTTGGGTCAACCAGTCGTAAACTTCATCCGATTTATTTTCTTTATTGATTAGGCGCCTTGCTCCGGCATAACCTGCAGGATGCGACGGATCGTAATACACTTTTTCGAACGACATATTTCTCTCCCACGCACACGCCCACCCACGGGGTAATTCAATTTACAGTTTAAGCCAACGGACAAATCCTCGCGATGCTTCGACGAGTTTTTTCTTTTGTCTTTTGGCGAAATGATCTACGCTGTCGGTATAAGTAGACTCTTTGGCAGCAGCTGGGACAAGGCGTTGCTTTTCGTTGTTCCCTCGATCGTCGCCGTTTCCGTCGTCGTCGTCGTCGTCTTCGCGGCGTTTGCGTGCAATATGCGTATTCCCCATATTCCACAACATGTCGTTCCCGATAAATGTGCGGGGTACAGAGACAGCACGAAGGCCCTTGATAAACTGTGCTCGTCCACTAGCTTTGAAGTTTTTTCTAGCCCGTACTGCATCGTTAACGAGATCGACAATATTCGAATTGGGTATGAGCATGCCGTCTATCGTCACACACCCTTCTCTGTCCCACGTGACGCGCTGCGATGCCACCGGCGAGTTACGCAGATAGTTCGTGAGCGCTCTTGCTTGACGTCTATACATGTCAGGTACACTGTTTACGATCACGGTCGGACTAAAATCTTCATTTTCCGGCTGTAGTTGTTCGCTTGTTGTCGTTGGTAGTGCGCCAGGCATGGCCGAATCCGTCGTACCGTTTCGGGCATCAACGAGAAATAAATATCGTTGCAGTACCTGTAGATACTGTTTCCACCTGGTAGCGTCGTCAGGATATTTTTTTGAGTGTAAAATATCGCTAAGCTCAGCGTCGAGACGTGATACTGGATCACCTGGTGTCTGTACAGTTGTCTGATCAGCTGTCGGTGCGGAAGTTCCGCCGCCGCCGGTCATCGGTTCTTTCCACTTCCCTGCCTCTTCGGCCGGTACTAAAATCATTTTCTTCGCGTGCTCCATAAGATCTCTGGGGGGGGGACTGCTGACTTTTACGATTGGTGCTTTTCACTAAGCCCCATTACCTCCTTCACCTTTGCCTCCAAACAGCCGACTAAACAAACTTGTGATAATCGGCGCTAATAAAAGTGGTAAAAATGCCCCACAGCCTTTCTGCATCATAAGACGTTTCTTCGCTCGCCAATTGTACTTTCGTCGTTTACGTTCGGCGGCGCCACCAGCGCGACCTTTCCCACCGCCTCGCTGGCTCGTTTTAACGGTTGCACGACAGGGCACTAGTTGACGCAGTACATTCTTATATCTTTTTAAACGGTTTTTCGCTCCTGCTTTAAGCTGTACCACGCCGTGTAAAACGTTTAAAGCACATTCGCCTATACACTTGATCAGAGACTCATCGGCTGTGCGCAGTATGGCCCGTTGCTGCTCTTTACTTGAGTGACAGAGAGCATTGAGTAGAGCAGCGTGGCGTTTACCGATCGGCGGTCGTGCAGAACACTGTCCATTTTTCTTCTTATTTCCAGCCATGATGCGACGATGTTTGCGCATCTCGTACGATTCCACAACTGATGTTAGAATTGTTCTTACATTATCCTAAATACCTTCATTCAACTCAGTTGACGTAACGCCCGTTTATTCTTCGGTACGTAGATGTGCATGTGAGGATCGTCGGGGAATATATCTGTACGGCACCGAAAAATATCCGATGTGGATTGCTTGAGATCCAACAGTAGATAACCATGCGGTCGAGCTGTCGCATCGTGATACGCCTCTGTCAAAAACCGAGGTGCCTCAGGGTATACTTGCCTGGCTAGATGTTGAATTTGTGCTCGATCGCGAGGGTTTTTAAATATTACAATATAATTCGCGTTCAGAGAGATATCTCGTTGACCGTGTCCTTGATGAAAAATATTTTGCGTTATAAAAATAACACTGATATTTTTGTGATGGCTACCTTTCGTGAAAAGATCTACTATCGTATTATTCGATGATTCTCTCATTAAATCGTCGATAATAATTAACTTTTTCAAATTATTGTCGTGTGAGTAATCCTCCGGTTGCGGCAGGCCCTCGTGCAGCTCGATCTTAATATTTCGGTTCGCTGGATCTCGATGAGAATTTCGCAATAGTTCGGCCGTATCGGAATCGAGATTGTCTCCGTGGTAGAATATTACGCGATCGAATATCGTGTCACTCATGGCCGTTAGATTTCGTAAAAATCTCCGCACGAAAACTGTTTTTCCACAGCCTGTTGGACCACAAATTAACGATGTCCACGGATGTTTCCAACGCACGTCCATTTTCCACGTGTTTCCTTCGGTTGCGATACGCTTAAACTCGGAATATAAGCTTCTCGGCGGCGGCGGCGGCGGCGGCGCGGAGGACACACGTCGCCATAAGCTTGTACGACGTGTGCGCGGCGGTGGTTCAGCTAGTACAGGCCCGTTCGCTCGCACCATCAGCTTATGAGCGAGCGAGCGTGGCGATCAGCTCTTATGCCGCGGTCACATGCGCGCCATAAGCTTATACGGCGCATGTGGTGCCGCCTAGCTTATAGGGAAATAATTTTTAAACTCGTACAGGAAATATTTTTTAAATTTCATTTATTATTATTAATGAATAATTCATAAGTATATAGGCAGGAAATATTTTCACTTTTTTATTGAAAATTATTGCACAATTTATCGTGTACTATTAATGCATAATCCATACATACATTGAAAAATATTTTCAATCTTTATTTGCAATAGTATTAATTAACCCTAAAATATACAATACATGTAGACAGTAATATTTCACAAATGTGTCAGCCATATAGAATAAAAATTGTCCAATTTATTTACAATACACATTTTACGTTTGTATACAGTTATTACACACACACACACACACACACATCGATATTTATTTACATACACATTATATGCATTATTATACACTATATACATAATTTTCAGATAATTCAAATTATTATTATCTAAATGAGACGACAGCGATGACGACGACGACGGCGACATTTGTATCGGTATACAAATTATTCTTTGAATCCGAACGGGAGCGACAACGTATGTGTTAGATGTCGACGTTTATGACAAACAACACGACAGGTTTTGGACAATTCGCGGGTTATAACAGCGTGAAGCGCCGTTCGCTGGATAGATGTAAAATTTAATCGTATCGATTCGTCATTTTCGCAGGGTAAATCGGCTTCGATCATTCGTCGAATCGAGTTAAAATTAACTTTCCGAGCGTTAAGGTAATTTAAACTCAGACCTTTCACCTTACATTCTGTTTTAATCACCTCGTCGGGCTTCGCGCTATTTACGACCTGGTAGCCGTAAAATTTGGGGCCTCCGGAGACAAACGACTTTATGTAGTCTGTAGGCTCCTTCAGCTCGCTGGTCATGTCACCAAGGAAGTTGCCGAGCGGTGGTGACCATTCGCCCTGGCGACCCGTGCTAACATAAATCACCGAATCGGTGTCGTAGTACAGCACTCGTCGCCCTAACCGTTCGAAATAATTGTACAATTTTAACCGGGCCTGAGCTGTTGTGTAAGCTGCGATTACGACGCTCGTTTGTGAAGATGGTATTACGGCCTCATCTATGGATACCCAATTCGCGTACAAAACATCATCATTCACGGGGAGTAACCGTCGCACCTCCTTATCGTTATCCCCCAGAAGCAGTAGCAATTGCTCGCGATTGTTTATTACCGTCGTCTGCGTTAAATTGTCCCGTTGACCGAATTTACCCCAGAACGAGTTCAGGCATAGCTTCGCAACGGATCGTAGACCCGGGTTTTTGCAGATATTGTCCGGATCTAGGCGTATACCCTCAGCGCGCTCGTAATCTTCGATATATCGCGCTCGCGAGTCTGCATCGGTGCATTCGGCAGGCCAACCGCTGGCTTCCTGTTTTATCTTTAAAAAGGTGTTTATATATTCGACAAAGAGACCACCGTCGCGTGTTACCGGATCGTATTGGGTCATCTCGTAGGCCCAAATAATAAAAACTTTTATGACTTTGTAGCCGACTTCGAGGGCCTTCCGAACCTCGTCCACCACCCAGGTACCTGTAAACACACGCTCGTCTACGTCTTCATGCGGACAGGCCGATTGAATTTTTTCCTCGGTGCATGTACGGCACAGCGCGAACAAGAGCTTCTGATGCATCCGTACGGGTAAGACGGGATGAAAAAGATCACGCGGCGGTAAAACTGTACAACGTATCATACCGTTGACCGTTGTGCCCAGAGCTTCGTACGATCCGTTTAACAGATCGTCACACTCTGTATCCACATATATCTTCGGGTGACCCTTCGGAAAGCGCCCCGTTTTCGATATGTACGGATAGAGTGAGCAAATGTCGATGTAGTTAATCTTTTCACCGTCTGCAACATCGTACACCGTTACGGTGTTACCCGTACGGCCACCGTAAAACCCGTCGCGAGGATTTAAACTTTCAGACGATAGACGAGGATGGTTATACAAGAACTCGCTGATCGCGGGATTGATATGGCGGAGCTCTTCAAACTCGCACTCCCACATGACTTCGAGCTGATAACCGTGAGCAAGAATCTTCGAGTCCGTCGCTAGAGTACGTTCGTAACGGTTCTCGTACGACTCTTCGTTGGCACGCGTCGGCTTCGTACGGTTCTCGGGGAAACAGCGCGGACAACCGTGCCAATAACACCCGTGAAATTGGAAGACAAAGCGATCGTCCTCCAGCTGTAGATAGCCGTCAACGAGGGGCCCTTCAGGTAGCCTGAACTCTCGGGCTCGACCGGCGTGAACGATCTCATGCCCTATACAGTTCTCGACCCATAAAAGCCACTCGTTGGCCTGCCGTGAATGACGATCCGCAAGTCTGTAACCACCGTTCGGTATGAGCCCAATCGTCCGCGGAACCAAAAAGTTTCGTCTAAATACTTTCGAGCACGCCGACGCGATTGTCGCGGCCTCCGTAAACGGACAAACATCGCCGGCCTCGAGGAATATTTTCCGAAACTCTTTACAGGCCCGCCTCAATATGTCGACGTCTAACACGCAATACTTTTCGATTTCGGTTTGAAAATTGAAGAGTTCACCGGAAGCTGCCCTCTCCGTGTACCACGCGTAAAAGGCATTGCGGTCATCGTGACTCATTGTGTCGGGCGAGTAATATTCCGCGGCGGGTAGTGGACCACTGAATTCCTGGTTCTCCAACGTATTGAACAGGTGCGGAAAGTATCCCTTTTCCATTTTATCCTTAAATCCGAAGGCTCCCGGTAGAGCGCTGAGTCGCATATGAAAGTAATTCATACTATCGATGAACACCGTACGCCCTATACGCATCGATATTATAGAATTCCCCGTGAGAATTAGTTTCGGTAGACCGAGATCACTACAATGCTCGACAACGTAACGCAGTATAAATTGAGCATCGAAGGCCTTCGCGTTATGCGCGATGCAGACTATCTTTCGGAACGATGTTGCGCGACGCACCGCAAGATTGATCAATTCAGCGATCGGCGAAGTTCGGAAAACGTGTTGACGTACGCCACACCAACTGCAGACGCTACCTGGAATAATATTGTCCACATCGGCCAGACATATTTCGCACAACTGTTGTGCCACGCAAAGTGTAACAACGTGCTCGCGAGTGTTGTCGTCCGGACTAGCGGTGTAGCGTTCGTCTTGACGCGTCTCGAAATCGTAGAAAATGAACAATGTTCTCGGATGCTCTTCGGGTTTCGACAGTTTACGATCTGCCAGCGGTTGCATGTAGCATTGGTCGTTATACCCGTGCACACTCCGGCATAGCTGACAGAACGTTTTACCGCATTTGTGCGCTTTCTGCGTGGCATCGAATAATTTTGTACATTTTTTACAAAATCGAACTGTCTCGCAAACCGATTTTCTTTCCGAATTACGCGTATTGATACGGGCTTCTCGAGGTTTGAGATGGTTGTCGAAACACGTCGCGTTGTGAAAAAATCTGTCGCAGTCCTCGCATTCCCACCCGTCACCGGCGCTTTCAGTATCACCGTTATCAACGGATGGAACAGAACACGGCGGTGACGCATAGCAACGCGGGCACTTGCTCGTACATTGATGTTGATGGAGAAATCGGTAGGATACATTGCAAGGGGTACAGTAGTTCCGTGCACCCCCTGCAGCGAGAAGATTTGTGATGGGAGAAAAATGATTCTCCTTTTTAAAATACGCGATGTTTATGGTCAAGCGTGGCGACGTGTGTTCGAACCGCGTTTGCCCATCGAAGATGGGATCCGCTCCGCTGCCGAGAGAAGCCCATTCATAAACGCGTATAGCTACCCTCGATGCCATAAAGTGTCGTTGAAATACCTCGAACTCAGCGGGGCCACAACCCTGTGCCGGGACTACCGCGCGAGCCGCTTTCACGAGTTTCTTTGCCTCGTCTCGCTGGAGCTTCGATTTTTTATGGCGTATCCGCTCATAAAAAATTTTCGACTCCGCGCTTCGATCGACCTTATTTCGCGCATTAGCTAGAGCTACCACGAGCGACTGAGGGAAACACAAATTGTCGGTGTTCCCTATTAAAATGACGGATCGATTACTAATGATTTTACTATCTAAGCCCCCCGTACCATTGACCATGTCGACGTAAGTCACCGTGAAAACAAGCGAGTCGTAAACCGAAAGAATTCTCGCACTCTGGTTAACGCTGCACAGAAGATCCCACAATTGCTCGTGGTTGAAGCGCCATACGGGTCTCAGGGATATCCCCGCTACACCATCCGTCATACCCTGAGCTTCAAATGCGATCCCGATACGGTCATTTGGCGAATTACCCGTCACAAAGTGCGCGTGGATGTCCCGTATGGCGTTTCGTATCCACGAGATTGGATTGATCCTTTCAGGCGGCGCGACCAGAGAGATCTCGGTTTGTCGCGACTTGATCTTAAAGCGCCTCGAAATATGCTCTTTTTCTTCGCCTAATATTTTGAACCGGTGACCCACGGGTAAAATTTGGTCATCGTCGTCGGCATCTACGCCCCCGTCGTTCGCGTTATTGACTCCGTCGGCGTCGTTCGCGTTACCGGGAATGTTTTCGTTGGACGCGTCGTCATCGCTGTCGTTTCTTTGCCGCGCTACATTTCTTAAGTCTAAACTAACGCCAGGTTCCTTAGAACCTCCGCCTGTCTGCGGCTGCTTAAATCTATCACTCACCAGCTCGGCTACTACCGCTGCAGCCTCCGCCTCCCATGAGGACGGTAGCAGTGATGCTGGTGATGCCCCTGATGATGATGATGATGATGATGATGATGATGATGATGATGATGATGATGATGATGATGATGATGATGATGATGATGATGATGATGATGATGCTGATGATGATGACGATGATGACGATGATGATGATGATGATGATGGCGATGATGACGATGACGATGACGATGACGATGACGATGACGATGATGATGATGATGATGATAATGATGATGATGATGATGATGATGATGATGATGATGATGATGATGCTGCAGACGACGGACGATCTGTACAAAAGAAATAATTATTAAGTATAATGTGAACGCCTATGGTAATATATATATATATATATACACGGGAGCGGCTACTAATTACGCACTCTATATTTCGGCTAAGCCCGCTCGAGACTCGCGAATGCGTTCGATGATGAGGTCCTCATCCTCATCATAGTCGTCGGACCCTTGGCCGATTTCGCCAATTGAGTCGTACCACACGGCCTGCTCCAAATTGTACGGCAGGTAGTGGTAGTGTGGTACGAGGTCGACGGATCCCACGTCGACATCGTCATCCTCTTCATCGTCAGAATCCGCATGGCCATTTTCACCGGCCATGACTGGATTAACGCGCGGCTGCTCGAAAGGGGCGAGGCCGTTGTAAACGAGGGACGGTGGTATTGCCCCGCTGAAGAAGCCCTGACCATGGATGTACAGGAGTCTGCCATCATGGTCGTATACCCACTGCCGTGCACCTGAGGTTTAACAAAATAAAATGTTAAACTACTCAAGGGGTGCGAAGGTTCGACGCAGCGCGTATATATATATATATATAGAGAGAGAGAGAGAGAGAGAGAGAGGACGATAAAATAAAATATATAGGAAATAAAAACTTACCCAATTCGGGTGTCGGGAAGCGTTCCATCCGGACAACTTCCCCGTTGAACACCGTCTCAGCGTCGGAATCGTCGTCCTCTCCCTCGGGGTCCGGTGATGCTGGAGGGCCCATGTGGATGACACCATCCGGGCCATCGTCGTCGCTGTCGTCGTCGCTGTCGTCGTCGCTGTCGTCGTCGCTGTCGTTGTCGGCCGCATCGTTGTGCCTGGGTGGCTGCGGATCGGGCGATGCCAGGTACTCCCCGCCGATCACTCGGGGCCCTTCGACCTCCATATCTTCGTCGTCGCTGCTTTCCGACGGCTGCGGATCGGGCGACGCTGGAGGCTCCACGTGGATGACATGATACCTGTCATCCCCATGCTCATCATCGCCGCCCGTCTCGAGACCGGAATCACTATCCGTCTCGCTCCAATGCTCGGCGTCATTGACCGGATCTGGCGATTCCGGGCTCTCCAACTCGTCACCATTGTCGGAAGCTGGTGACTCGGGACTTTCCAAGTCCTCATCGTCGTCGTTGTTGTCGTCGTCGTCGTCGTCGTCGTCGTCGTCGTTATCGGCACCATTGTCCACGGCAGCAGCGTTATCGTTGTCGTCGCCGTCGTCATCGTCCTCGCTCTCCGTGGCCGAGCCTTCCAGCTCCACACCCCGTTCGGCGTTCACGTACCGCGCCATGAGGTCACGCACAACATGAAGATGCGCGCCGCCTCTTTCCCGAACAACCTCGACAGCAATTAAAATTGCATAGTTCGAGTCATCGAACGCGCTATGCTCATACGCACGTCCGATGACCCGCACAGCTAATTGGCGGAGTATCGAGCGGAATTCGCGTTGGGCCTCCTGGAGATTCATCGTTCTCAACCGTGAGTCCCAACGCAACGTACACCGCCGAGCAATCACGGCGCTCCTAATTCGCGTTAAAGCTACCGTCTTGCGGATAGCTTTAATAAGAGCACGTGCGCGATAGCACTGCATTTCCTCTCGCTGATAAACACAACAAAACACAAAACGTCGAAACTTGCAGGTGCACACACACACAAACACACAGTATTCAAAAACTGTGAAAACTGTAAACTTTGCACAGTGTAAACTTGACACTTGTACAATACGCAAAACACTTAAAAATCGGTAAACAGAACAACTGGTCCACAAGTACCGTTTAATTGTTTCGCGACAGAGCCGATTACACGAAGTGTTTCGGGTGACTTCTCGACAGAGAATTGAAATAGATTCAAGTTTCGAAAGACTTTATAGATTTTGTCTACGCCCTACTACATTTTCTTGCTTTCCTCATTGGTGGCGGTTAAGGTCAACTTTGGGATGACGCTAACTTCGGTAACTATTAACGCCGAATTTCGCTGGACATTGTTTTCACTTTCTCGGTGTTTTTTCATCTTGAAGACACCGTAACGAATTGGCTGCAAATATCAAGACGACCGTCGCGTAGGTGGTTCTATTGTCTCGTAGGCAACCCTTGTGAAAAAAGTATGGACGCGCCCACCCGTTGTAAACATAAAACAATACTACCTCTTTTGGCGCGAGCTCGACGCTGGATGGTCAGAGCTACCCTCGATACTTTCTCGCTATTTTTATGACGCTAGCAATGGGTGGTCGAACCTTTTCACGAATATACCCAAACAGTTGAAAACGCCGCGTGCAAGCCTTCATAATCCGAAGGCTTGTGAAACAGATGTATATCTCTCAGATTTATATCCGACTTCTTCCAAAGGGTGTATACACGTTACACACGTATTGTAAGCAGCATCCGCTACCTCCCGATGAAACACGGGAAACGCTGTCGAGTGACACCGCATTACCTGCACACCTATGCCGATTTCTATAGACGTTTGTTCCGAAACCGATCCTGCGACCACGACAGCAGGTCACCGGTAACCCTTAAACTGACCACATTAAGGTAAACAAGTGTTCTTTGTTCCGACAGCCATCTATTTTGATTTTTACGACTGACAGTTTCTACAGGGTGACCGTCGCAATTTTATCTTTAATCAATGCACCAGTCGTCGTATGGTGCCACTCGTACAACGACCCAAAAGAAGATCGGTATCTTTTCTTCGCTGTGAATATTAACAGATGTTACTAGTCGTTTAAGCATGTGAACATTCGATCGGTTGATCCATGGACAGTCTGTCGATATGGCATGCACCTGTTTACTAACTAAAACTGGCTCTCCCCTCTTACACATGTGATATTAGCGACGATACTAGCGCCACGGTCTCCCAGAAACGCATATAAACGTAAGATACTATGAAAATTCGGCAGTCGGGCCCGTGGACCCAGTACAGATAGATTTGAGTATAAGCTCTCGAGTTTCTTTTCCCCTGATTGCATCGTAAAGCCAAACCATTGTTTAAGATGAGTCAAGCTATCGGTGTTAACGATCTGCGAGACAGCGATCTGCGACCAGAAACCATGTATCGTATACTGTCGGACGACGAAAAGAAGCGCCTTGAAGCACCGCTAGTTCTCGGTACAATGTATACACTCAACCCGTCGGAGACGAAAAAAGTTAACATCGGCCTACAGCCTCGTGCCGACGGTCAAATACAGCCGATCGTAAAACTTCAGAACAATACCACGGCTGGCGGTATTGTCTTTGAATCGGAGGGTTGGCATTTACTGCAAACAAAACTACCAGCTATTTCGAAGTATTTCGCGGGTAGCCAGAAGATCGCCTGGGGTTCGAGCTGGCGCACACCGTCACCCATACGCATCGGCGATTGTGAGATAATCTACACCTCGAGTTACGGTGCCAAATCTATCGTGTTTGACCGCCCTGTCGAAGAAAACACCATGGCCCAGGACGAGGAGTCGCAGCAGGATCCTGAGCCACCAACGAAGAAACGGAAAAATTATTCACCGGCTGTTGTGATGCAGAAATCATCGTTCGATGGTCTACTCAACGTACTGGTGTGCGTCGATGAGCGGTTCAGACGCCTACAACGCAATGTCACACATGTGGAGAAGTGTGTGAAGGTGCTGTGCGCTGAATTACTGCTACATATCCCGGCCGAGGAGGAACCCGAAAAAATCGATGAGCTACGTGTCAAAGAATTGATGAAAAATAATTTCAAGTCTTTGAAAGAAGCCGTTCAACTTCGCTTGGATCCAGCATTTGTCGAACTCACATTCGACATAGTTTTCTTGGAACTATCTGTACTGTGTGGTGCGTACATCGCAAACCAATTGCGAAAAGCACTTGCTGCTAAAAAGAAACGAGCGCTTGAATAGCGGTGTTGCCCCGAGCGCTTGAATAGCGGTGTTGCCCTGTGCGTGTAATTATATATCAGTATTATTATCATTTGTATACCTTTAAGATTAATCGTATTCACATTTCCGTAAACATTTTTTTGCCCATTCGTTAGTATTCTAAGCAATTGAGCCCTTGCCCATTATTATAGCTAGATGTACACGTATTCAGTAATACTAATCGGCATTTCTTCGTCAGTCTCTCGGCATTATAAATATATATGTATCCATATTTTGTCTTCTTTGTACGATGTATTGTAATCCTAATTTATGGGGGGTTGGGAAGGTACATAACGCATAAGTAATTAATAAACTGATATAACCGATAATTGCGTTTCTCATTCGCCATAAAATACCAACAAAAATCAGTCATCCTGAAAATCCTCGTTTTATAGTATTCAAGGGAAAACCACCTGATTTTACAGGCTTCTGAAAAACATAAATAATAATATTCTTAACAATTAATATTGTTACTGAAGAGAGGTGGCGCTGAAATCGGTCAGCCAGTCGGAGCTCAGGGAAATTGCTTGGACCAATCCGAGCCCGGGGAAAATAAGGGGACTAATCATAGACCAAGGCATTTTTAATTAGTCCCCCTCTCGCGAGAAACTATCTCCCCCACCAAACACACATTCTCGTGCGAGGATTGGGCCCGCTACAGCATCTCTGTCCCAAAGGTGGTGGAAGGGATAGCGCCAGACAGGGGTGATGGAGGGGGCAACAGATGACCCTCTGTCTCTCGCGAGACACTACTCCCACCACCCACCTTCATACGCGCATTGGGCCCGCTGCAGCATCCCGGTCCAGACGGTGGCGGAGGATAGCGCCAGACAGGGGGGGTGGTGGAGGGGGCAACAGTTGGTCCCTGTCTCTCGCGAGACACTACCCCCACCACTCACCTTCACGCATGGATTCGATCCCACTACAGCATCCCGTGGGGGTGGTGGAGGGGGAACAACATATGCCCCCTCTCTCGCGAAAAAATACCCCCACCACTCGCACACATGCGCGGATTGGGCCCGTTACAGCATCCCGGTCCAGACGGGGGTGGGGGGATGGCGCCAGACAGGGGTGGTGGAGGGGGAACAACAGATGGTCCCTGTCTCCCCAGCCCTGTACACTACTACTACTGTAGTATCCGATGAGCGTTGTTACACCGTACAAAGAAGTATAACCGCGCTTTTTCCACGATCCATCGCCCGAAACCTTCAAATGATTCGCAGGTCTTCCATGTTCAACGTTTTTTTCTTTCTCTTCCGTGACGGCTTTTTCGCAGGTACTCTCGAACAGTGTCTTCGACGCTGCGTACAAATGCTCAACGATTTGTTGATAAGTAGATTATGCAAAACCTGCAGAAATATCCATAAGGCCGCAGAATACGTTTATCCCTTCTCGTCCGATACCAAGAAGCCTCATAACAAAAACAATCCGTCTGTTGATTTCGTAGCCGGTATTTATAAATGGTCCTGACTGGATTTCGCGTCGACCACACCTACACTGAACAACAATTTTAAATCCTAGGCCTCGATGACCGCTTTCTGCAAACGTTAATTTTTGTTTGCATGATCTGCAAATTGCGATTTCCGAAAGAGCGAGAAACTCCGATATGAATTCAATAATGCGGTAGCAGTGCGATGAATGAATAATGATATCATCGCTGCTTGCTGCCTTCAACTTTTGCTCACTGCGTCTTGTGTGTAAGTCTCCGTCGCCCGATGATACACTGGTAAAACGATTGCCGTGAAATTTTCGCTTTCGCGGTTCCGCAGTACGCTGTCTTTTACATCGATCACCTTTCGGGTAGCTTGACATTTCGATGTGCGCTCGGCAAAATCAAAAATGAAACTGAAAGCTGACGCTACAAATAGCAGTGTAGAAGCCGATTCCGAGAGCTATAGTTTACCGTTATATTGTATACCGTTATCCCAACAACTACTCAACACAGACCTTCTAGAACCTCCAAATAATATTTCAAAGGACCGTTCAATGCTTTCAGGTATATACGAGTATAGTCAAACAATAGAATACACGAAGGGGTGGAGCGCGCGCGCTCGGGTCTGCCCGAGCATTCGCACCTGCTCGACGCTCGGCCACTAAAACTGATCTAGCTTCGAAAATATGTCAAATTGGCCTCTAAAATTTTGAACACATATTCTTGGATAGTTTTGGAATAGATTTAAGACAAAAACGAAAAATCGATTTTTTGAAGCCTGTAAAGCAGACTACTGCCTTAAGGCAGTTGTGTGTGCCTTAAGGCAGTAGTCTGCTTTACAGGCTTCAAAAAATCGATTTTTCGTTTTTGTCTTAAATCTATTCCAAAACTATCCAAGAATATGTGTTCAAAATTTTAGAGGCCAATTTGACATATTTTCGAAGCTAGATCAGTTTTAGTGGCCGAGCGTCGAGCAGGTGCGAATGCTCGGGCAGACCCGAGCGCGCGCGCTCCACCCCTTCGTGTATTCTATTGTTTGACTATACTCGTATATACCTGAAAGCATTGAACGGTCCTTTGAAATATTATTTGGAGGTTCTAGAAGGTCTGTGTTGAGTAGTTGTTGGGATAACGGTATACAATATAACGGTAAACTATAGCTCTCGGAATCGGCTTCTACACTGCTATTTGTAGCGTCAGCTTTCAGTTTCATTTTTGATTTTGCCGAGCGCACATCGAAATGTCAAGCTACCCGAAAGGTGATCGATGTAAAAGACAGCGTGCTGCGGAACCGCGAAAGCGAAAATTTCACGGCAATCGTTTTACCAGTGTATCATCGGACGACGAAGACTTACACACGAGTCGCAGTGAGCAAAAGTTGAAGGCAGCAAGCAGCGATGATATCATTATTCATTCATCGCACTGCTACCGCATTATTGAATTCATATCGGTGTTTCTCGCTCTTTCGGAAATCGCAATTTGCAGATCATGCAAACAAAATTAACGTTTGCAGAAAGCGGTCATCGAGGCCTAGGATTTAAAATTGTTGTTCAGTGTAGGTGTGGTCGACGCGAAATCCAGTAAGGACCATTTATAAATACCGGCTACGAAATCAACAGACGGATTGTTTTTGTTATGAGGCTTCTTGGTATCGGACGAGAAGGGATAAACGTATTCTGCGGCCTTATGGATATTTCTGCAGGTTTTGCAAAATCTACTTATCAACAAATCGTTGAGCATTTGTACGCAGCGTCGAAGACGCTGTTCGAGAGTACCTGCGAAAAAGCCGTCACGGAAGAGAAAGAAAAAAACGTTGAACATGGAAGACCTGCGAATCATTTGAAGGTTTCGGGCGATGGATCGTGGAAAAAGCGCGGTTATACTTCTTTGTACGGTGTAACAACGCTCATCGGATACTACAGTGGCAAAGTAATCGATCTGATTGTAAAAAGTGGTTATTGTCATTCGTGTACCATACATAAAAATAGTTTGGATGAAGATGCATTTGAGGAGTGGTATGAGGATCATAAAGACTCATGCTCCTCAAATCATACAGGTTCGTCTGGGAAGATGGAGGTAGATTCCATAACAGAGATGTTTTCGAGATCCGTCGAGAAATTCGGAGTTATGTACAGTAATTATATCGGCGATGGCGACTCCAAAACTTTTACTGGAATCTTAAATAGCAATCCTTACGGGGACGAGTGCACAGTGACGAAAAATGAGTGTGTTGGACACGTGCAAAAGCGTATGGGTACTCGTTTACGGAATAAAAGAAAAACCGAGAAACTTGGAGGAAAGAACGGGCTAACGGAGAGTCTCATCAAGAAATTGACGATTTACTACGGTCTGGCAATTCGTCGAAACGTGAACTCAGTTGAAGGTATGAAGAGAGCTATTATGGCAACATTAGACCATTATTGTTCCACCGATAAAAATCCTCGGCATAAAAATTGTCCAGAAGGCCCGGAGAGTTGGTGCGAATGGCGCAAGGCAAAAGCGGCGAATAATCTGGCATCTTTCAAACACCCGGCAAGATTAATTAATGATAATGTAGAGAAGCACATTCGTCCAATTTACGATGATCTTTCAAATGACGATTTATTGACGCGGTGCTTAGGCGGACACACTCAAAATTCGAACGAATCATTCAATTCGATTGTGTGGCGCCTAAATCCGAAACACGTAAATTCCGGCTATAAAATCGTCGAAATAGCAGCAAATATGGCTACAGGCATTTTCAACGAAGGTTATTCAGCTGTGCTTTCTACCATGCAGCTCCTCGATATTGTCATCGGGCAGCAATGCAAAAATTTTGCTGACACCGTCGATGCTGAGCGCATAACGCGGGAGAACCGGCGCGCATCACTTTCCAGCAAGGAGGCTCGTACAGCTCGAAGATCGGAAAGCCTCCGCCAAAACGAGTTTTTTGAAGAAGAGGAAGGATTATTGTATGGCCCGGGGATAGCCGATTAACATCTAATTAGTGTAAGTATCCAAAAACTTACATTTTTTTGGACCGAAAACTTTACAGCCCGTTTTCTCGAGTTTTCATTTTCACAAGTTTTGGAAAACGGTGCCGGCGATAGTAAAAACAATATATGTCCGATCGAAAAAAACCAAAGTGATCTAGCTTCAGTATTGAATTATCTTCTATTTGAACTAAAAAAGTTGGACAAAAGTACTATTTAAATTACTTGTTTTGCAACTTAAAGTGAATTTTTTTTTTCAAAAAAGTGAATTTTTTTTTCAAACTTCGAAAAAATTTGGAATTTCGTCATTTCTTCGGTATTTTTTTAGTTCATATAGAAAAGGAACTTATAAAAACTAAAAAAAAATTTGGTTCCACTGTTTCAGATGCATCGCACGACCTCCATCACCGGCACCGATTTACGAGTGCACACTCCAGGCGCCCCAGAAAAATCGTTACAACTTTGGCAAATTTCAATAATTTGTAATAATAAAAATTGTTTTTTAAAGCTTGAATATAATATACTATCGTCTCAAAATTTCGTTTACCGCAATCATTTCCTTCCCTTTCAAAAAAAATTTTGAAAAAACGCTTTTTTTCGGCTCCTAAAGCAGACTACTGCCTTAATGTCTCGCGGTCTTGGTGCTTCACGTATCGCGCGAACAGCTTCCTCTGTTTGGTGAACCCCCTCTTTATCGACAATGAAACCGAAATACTCTATTTTATCTTTGTAAAACGAACATTTGCCTTTATTTACTTTGAGACCGCATTCTTCTAATCGCTGGCAAAGGCTTACTACATTGTTGTAATGCTCAATTTTCGTTTTGCCTGTAGCTAGTGCGTCGTCTAGGAAAAATTGCACGTCCGGGAGATCAGCTGTGAGCTTGTCCATAATGTTTTGAAATTCTGCGGGTGCCGATGATATTCCGAAAGGCATGCGCGTATAGCGGAATAACCCCTTGTGTGTATTAATCGTCACGAATTTTTGACTGTCTTCTTCTAGCAAGACTTGCTGATACGCGTGCTTTAAATCTATTTTTGTGAACTTGACTCCTCCCGCTAAACGTCTAAATAACAATTCTTTTCTCGGTAGCGGGTATTGTTTAACGACCAAGGAAGGATTTAATGTTGTTTTGAAATCCCCGCAAATTCTCACTGAGCCTTCTTTTTTCGTTAGCACTGGCACAATAGGTGTAGCCCAATCACTGCTATCCACCGGTTTTAAGATCCCTCTTGTAACTAAGCTATCAATTTCTTCGCTAACTCGATCGATCAACGCGAGCGGCAGCGGCCTGGCCCGTACAAATTTGGGTTGCGCCCCCGGTTTTACTTGTATTGCGACTTTACTTCTATTGAAAGTTCCTGTTTCCCCGTTGAATAATTTCGGAAATTTCTTTTCGATTAACCTGGCTAATTCTTCGTTGGTTTCTGCTTCGTCGATTTTTTGGAGAGCTAAACCTGGCCATGGCCACATTCCTAATTTTTTCATCCATGGTCGACCAAGTAACGGCGTTTCTACCTCAACTATGTAACAGTCGCCTTTTGCCTTAACGCTGTTATATTCGATTTCTAAATCACGCATAACCCCCGATGGTTTTGTTCGCGCTCCGCCCACGACACGGAATTGTTGTTTCGAGTTGTCGACTGCGATGGTTGGAAAAAAAATTTCTTTATCTCTCCTCGACATCGTTGCTACCGCGGCGCCCGAGTCTAATTCCATATTCACCGGCGTACCGTTGACCAAAATATTTACGAACTGAGGATCTACACAGTCTCGAATTTGATTTACCGACTTTCGCTGGCTGTCGTCCAGTGCCGTCTCCAGTGTATAGAGGCCATGGTCGTTTTCGAACTCTTCCTCGTTGTTGTCTTCCGCGTCGTAGTCGTCTTCCTTTTCCGATGATTCGATGTTGCCGATCGCCACCGTTTTTGCCGGGTTGTTGCATCTTATTTTTAAGTGACCTTTCTGACCACAACGATGGCACGGGTAATTTTTAAAACGGCATTCCGTCGTCTCATGCCCCGATCTTCCACAGCAGACACAGAACGCCGATTTCTCTGTTGACGTACGCGGCCCTTGTTGTCTCTGTCGCTCCGGCGTCGCTGCTTGTGTTGGCCGGCCTCGTCCTCCTCTAGGGTTCTTCCAGCTTCTGCCGCCGCGTCCCCCGCGAGCCAGGTAATGTACTCCGGCGTTCATCGGTATGTTTATAGGTGATTCGGCGTTGTTGTTGGCTGCTTCGAAACTCGTTGCTTGAGTCACCGCGTCACTGAATGTTTTGGGTTTTTGCTGGTATAGCTCGACTTTGGCTGCTTTGTCGCGTACCCCTGCGATGAACTAGTCCCGTAGTCTCTCGTCGCTATTCGTAAGCTCGCAATAACGTGCGGCCAATCTCAACTCCGCCAAGAAATCTGCGATCGATTTTCCTTGCTTTTGTGTGACTTTCGCGAATTTGGCCCGTTCTGCCACTTCCGATGGTGGCGGCGATAAGTGGTCTTGCATTAATTTAGTTAACTCCTCGAACGTGAGATCTTTTAGTTTCCTCGGCGCGGCTAAATTTTGGAGTAAATTATACGCGTTCACATCCAAACGGGTTAACAGCACTGCTGGCTTCTTTACGTCCAGAATATCGCAAGCAATAAAATGAAATTCTAGCCGTTCCACGAAAATTTCCCAATCATCTTCCAGGTTGAACTTTACCAAGACATTTTGGTTACTATTTGTCCCTGTCGCCATTGCGATCGGCGCTTCGGTTGAAGCTGCCTGTTTCGGTGCTTCTTGACCACGTGCCGCTCTTTTCACACTTTTCACTAGCAATTTCCGTATTTGGCCGAAGGTCGCTTCGGTATCGAACGGCACCTCGAGTTCACTGAGTTTGTTTTGTATTTCCGCTTTTGTCAGCCGATATATCCACGATGTTTTTTCACTGAGTTCTTCCTTTTCTGCACTTCCGGTCGTATCACTGCCCTTATCCTCGTTATCGCCCATTCGCACTGTCCGCTAATCAATTATGATTCGAAGGTTCTTATCCTCGTCGCCACTGTGATGTTTGGGAAGGTAAGTGAGTAGAAACGTGCGATTGCCTCGTCATTACTTTATTCGTCGCTGGCGACCGTAGAACTGATGTGTTTCACGTCTTACAAGGGTCTCCCCCCACTCACGCATCCATTCGTTGTCTCGGGCTCTCTCAGCGTCGCACACGCATACACCACACAAAATATTATGGTTTGAGCGTTCAAAGAAATGTAAATAGTGTTGAAAATATGAAAAAAGAGATTATGGCTACTTTTTATCATATTTTTTCAACAAATGAAGACCCGAATCACGAATACTGCCCAACTGGACGCGAAAGCTGGTGCAAAGGACAGAAAGCGATCGCCTTAAATAAAAATCCAAAATTGGAAAATCTTTCATCATTACTTGACGCAAGTATCAAAGAGCATATCTTGCCAATTTATCAAGATTTATCCAGAGGTGATTTGCTAGAGAGATGCCTGGGTGGCCATACCCAAAATGCTAACGAAAGCTTCAACTCGACGATCTGGCGATTGGCTCCGAAACACTTACATTCAGGACTTAAAATTGTTGAAATTTCGGCCTACATTGCTGCTGGGGTATTCAATGATGGATTTTCTTTGATTTTAAGAATTATGAATGCATTAGACATAATCGTTGGCACCAACTGCAGAGTTTTTGCCGAAACGTCTGATGAGACGCGGATTGTTCGACAGAACCGGATGAGTCTTTCTAACACAAAAGAAGCTCGTATAGCCAGGAAACAACAGCTAGCGGAAGAAAATCAGTTTTTCGAGGAAGTTGAAGGACTACTGTATGCGCCTGGAATCGCTGATTAATCGGTAAGTCACTAGAATCAATAGTTTCAACATGTTGAAACTTTAAACGCGATTATCTCGAAACTACTTTTTCAAAAACTGCTCGTGTTGTAAGTCAAAAAGTTATCGACCGATTTGGATGAAATTTTGAGAAGTTTCTCTCAGTAGTATTACCGGAAGGATATACCTAAAATTTGGAAGGTAGCCTGTAAATAAATAATTTTTTGGGGATCAAATATGTCGAAAAAATGGTCGAAAATTCGACCTGCCAAGTAAAATGGCTCCCAAATTTTTAATTTTGCACTTCTTCATCATTTTTTAGGAATATCCTTCCCCTTAATATGTCAGTAAACGAATGAGACTTATTTCATCTTTTTCAGATCAAAAGAAAGGAAATGACAGCTGCAGCACTGTTTGATGTCGCGAGAAACAGGCGTCCGAAGACTCTCCATAACGCCGCCATTTGGTTGGACATCCGATTTTTTTTTTTTTTTTTTTCTTAAGTTCAAAGTTATAATAAACTCATATCCAAATTTCACAATGATCCGATTATTTTATCCCCTCTAAAAATAATTCCGAAAAATGCCTTTTTTCACGATCCTAAAGGTATTTCTCCCCTTAAATGATTCTACAAGCTTAGTAAATATTATTATATTATAAGGATTGTAAGATTTTCTATTAATAAAAAATATGTAAACACAGATTTATGTTTTTATTCAATTTTTAATCTCCCGAAAGCCTCCACCAACTCCAGCATCTCATCATCATCATCATTTTTCACACTATCATATACTTTTTCCGCTGCTTTCGACTCTTCTACTACTTTTTTCTTCTTCTGCATCTCCTCTGTGGATTGCTGTAACAGACGATTAACTATTAAATACATTGGTTTTTTATTACTCCGTGCTTTAATTATTAATCTGGGTGCTGCTTACCGATGCGCGCAATTGTCGCCGCTTCTCACGAGCGAGATATTGACGTCTCCGGATATACCATATTTTTGGCTGCTGGTTTGGATGCTGTCTCCGCTTGTCCTGGCACGTTGTAAACTTCGTCCTCGGGTGTTGTACCCAGCCGTGTTTGTTCGATTTTTCCGCACGCTCTCCTCTCGGACGAGCAGCTTGGTTACGTCTCGTGAATACCTCCACAGGCTTTGCTCTTCGGTGGACCATTTTGAGATGTAGACGTCTTGAGATTTATTTTGCAACTGAGCACTCAATGTTTCCCGTTGAAACAGCAGGACTCATGCAAGGTGCAGTCGGAGGTGGGGGTTCTAGAAGGGTTTGTTTACGCCACTTTTCTTCTCCGCTATTTGTAAGTAGGTGTCTCAAAGGGCTGGACCCTTACAGAACCGGAAAAAATAGTCAAACTTGTTGTGCCCCGGGTATAGCGATATTATTTCCATTATTTCTCGGCCCCGATTATTTCGGTTGCGAGATATATTCGGTTGCGTTACGCATCAGGCGTACATCAGGCGTTGACCGTCAAGCGTCGAGCGTCGATACTGCTGACGCAGCAGTTAGGCAACCGCGAGCGCCTCGGTAACTGGAGCACCGACTCGAGAATACCGAGGCGAGAATTATGAAAAGAAAAACATGCTCCAAATCCCGCTCACGGAAAAGCGAGGATTTGGAAAGATATTTGTTTACAGGAATAAAGTAAATCATAAACTTACGCTAGATATTAAGCTGACATACCTGCTCTCGAGGAATATAACGAGGATCGAGAGCAGGTACTCGGCAGTCTGATTATAATTCCGACCTGTACGGTTGAATAGGTAAGATCTTTTTCAAAAAACTTGGCAAGGAAACGACAAGGGTGCAAAGTGTACTTTGATCGGTAATTTCGAATAATATTAAATAATGAAATAATTGAACAATTAAACAATCCATCGAATAACCATTATATTACTAAATAATTAGTTAAATAATCTTTGTAAATTAATTGTTATTTAACCTTGTTAAATAAATCCCAATCGAACTCTGTTAATAAACTATTAAGAAAAATATTGTTTAATAAAACTGCGTTATCTATTCACGTGGGTTCCAACCCTTTACTGGATAATCCCTAAAAACAGTAATACGCGAAACCGGACTAGCTAACCGGGTTTCTGCGGCATAACAAAATTACGAATTAAGGACACACCCCCGCTCATCCCCTCCATCGTCAAAATCTCGTAGATGCATCTGCACCGCTCATCGGTAGTACACAGCGATCCTTTGACAGTAGCGATTGTATTTCCTGGACCATAACATTTTCACCGAAATGGACTATGTCATCGATATTCAAGGGTTTTACGACAAAGATGACTGCTTCATTGCTAAAGAAGTAACTGTCGTTACGCTCGACAAAGAGTACGTTGCCCATTGGATCACCGCGCCAGCATACGTTTTCACGAATCTTCCAAGATCAGTGCGCGCGAAGAATAATTGGACGACTCGTCATCACGACGGTCGATCATCTCAGAACACTACACGCAAATCTCCGCCAAATCAGACGGACCGCTGGAACCATTTATACTCGTGGACTTGAAAAAGCGAAATATCTACAAAATGTGACAGCTCGTGAGATAAAAAAACCTTGAGGAAACGTGCTGTCCATCATTCAACGATCTGCGTTCCTCGACGCAAGTCTGCCTGCATCACGGACTCTTGAACAGACCGGAGCTGTGTTGTGCTCTAAACAACGCTGCAAAATTAAAGGAGTGGATCCTTCGCGACGTGCCTCCTACAGCTACGCGGGTACCGCAGTTTGACTTCTTACCTGAACCTGTCAATCTAAAGAAGCCACGCGAGTGTTACTCTCCGGTCGTAACAAGTGATGAATACGATTCGGATTGGCCTGGCATTGCAGGGCTTACACTCTAAAGTCTCGAGAAGTGTGCATGCAGCAGATCAGATTCCAACTCTGTTAACGAGCCCGACGGCCCTTGTTGTGAACACCGACGACCACACGCGCCCTGGAACACACTGGGTCGCAATCTACATCGATGGCAGAGGACGTGGATCGTACTTCGACAGCTACGGCATTCCGCCGGTGCACCAAGTCATACACCGCCTACGCAAGAACTGCACCCTCTATCGATGGAATACTAAGCAGATTCAAAGCTTCTCTTCAAATGTGTGTGCCCAGTTTTGTATTATGTTCCTTTATCATATGTGTGGCGGGGGATCTCTAATACAATTCCGGAATCTTTTCATCGCCGATCTCAAACAAAACGATCGAATCGCTGCAAGATTTCATAAACGTATAATGAGTAAGCTACCTACGGCTACGAAAAATATCAATCAATACACTGGGAACTCGTTACCGGGTCATGGAGTCTATGTTAAACAATTTGTTTAACAGTGCTGCGCTAGACTGAATAATTTTTAAAATTGTATGCACAAACGAAAATGTACAACTTGATTTAAGAATAAAAATGCAAACTTTATGTAAAAATAAAAAAATAAAAATGTTACCTTCTCTCATCCGTTTCATATACCTTTTTACATAAGCTGAAAAATAAAATAAAAATATTTTTTTCACGCGGGAATCGAACTCACGCTCCCAAGAAAAACGGGGCTTGAATTCGACGCTTTAGCCCACTCGACCAAGCTAGCTCGGGCAAAGCCTTCAGCTACTCTCGAGAAACACCCTACGTGCGAGAACGAGAGCGCTGCCACCCGCAGCAAGCCAGCGCGTGGAGAATCCAAGATGGCGCGACTCGCTGCTATGGCGTCACGACTCTCCCTGTGCGCTCCTTGTACTTCAACCATCCGCCACTAGACTGTCTTCGCGATGCACCGTTCGGCCTCCCCTCTTACGCACTCGAGGCGATGGGCCCGCCGCTGCTTGGCCGCCAGCGTACCCCAAAAATCCAACATGGCGCGACTCGTCGCTACGCCATTCCAATATGCCGCTTCCTCTTCATTTCGAATGTTTAACATTCTGTTCCAATTTCGCACACGTCTTGAACTTCGGCGTTATTTTTTTACCGCCGCCCCCGCAACTTTCGCGACAGCCTTAAAACAAGGAACTCGAGGTGTCTTCATGGCTGTGATCGAAACCCGAAGGTCCAATCGACAGAGTAGACTCGTGTCGGCAGTTCGAAGGTTAAGAAAAATGTTCAATTTTTGTACTGCCCCCGCACGCTCCGCGGTAGCCTTAAAACGACGAACTCGCCGTATCCTCGAGACTGTTATCGAATCTCGAGGCCCAAATCGATACAGCAGATTCGTATCGACAGTTAGATCGATAAAAATTTTCCATTTTTTTTGCCGCCCCTGCACGCTTTGAAACAGCATTGTTACGTCAGAACTGTCGATGATTTTATTTCGCTAAGTTTTTACGCAACTGTTGCCCCGATTCCATTAACACTCTCTGGTCAGAACGATGAGAATCGATCTTTACCACGCCCGGTATTAATCACGGTAACAACTGCCCATTTTTAAGCCTAACCTTGCGGAAAATTGCTTGGGATAGGGCCCTAGGAATGCCTGTCGTTTCTAAGGTCGTAGGGTGTTTTTTGAACTCCTAATCCCTCCCTATTCGAATTTACGATTTCCGGAGAATTTAAAGTAACAAAAAATGTTCACTTCGACTTGAAAGGTGATTGAAGGTCTGTTTGACGGTGGGTTTACTACAGGAAAACTGACGAATGGGTTAGGAAAGGACAAATTAATAAATTCATGCACTGGAAACGACCCGATAAACGTAGAGAAGAAAAGATTATAATGAGGAAAATAAAATGTATGTCACTTACGTTTTTCACTGCTGATTTTCGTCGATATTGGAATAATCCGTAGAACTTTCGATGATTTCATTGGTAGAAATTAGTTTTATTTCGAATTAAATAATTCACGACAAAGGTACAAAATAAATCAAACGATGATTCTCGAACCCGGGGTTCGGACAAAAAATGATATTTCCTTAGCTTTCGGTAAATTAATAAAAGTATTGCTCGGCTGGTAACTATTCGCCAATGGTTATCGATGGATGATGAAATTTAATGAACACTGGTTGCAAATAATAATCGTAGTCGGACAATAGAATGAACAATAGCTTCGGTGATCGAAATTTAAAAAGTTGAAAATTGAAATTTTCATATCGCTTCCTCATAAAGTTGAAAATTGAAATTTTCATACCGCTTTCTCATAAGGTTCCTTTATTCGCGAAGCTTCTTCTATGAGGAAGCATTGTCTGTATTTTTGGCTTCCTCATAGAGGAAGCTTCGCGAATAAAGGAACCTTATGAGAAAGCGGTATGAAAATTTCAATTTTCAACTTTATGGGGAAGCGATATGAAAATTTCAATTTTCAACTTTTTTCAACGTCAACGTCTTAGAGTTTTATGCAAAACGGTTGACCGATTCAGGTTCAGCGCGTAAAAAAATATTCCATCGTCACGTTTCACTTTGTCGAATCTGCGTTTGGCGCGAAAAAATACATGGAAATATGCGCTCCCGAATTTTTTTTTACCCTTTCGATTGTTATTCCAGAATTCCTAGTGATACCTCTTTATCTAGCTTTTTAATCCCGTCATATCCATCGCCGAAAAGAAAAAAAAAATTGCATGAAATTCAAAAAATTCAAAATGACATAAAATTTAAACGGTTCGATCGATTTTCTTGAAATTTTAAGATTCTATCTGTGTACGCATTTTTAGCCCGACAGCTAAGAAATTGCGAGCGCTACAGTGCGTACAGACATTTTCGAAGAAATTTAAAATGGCGTACAAAAAAACAACTGACAATTTTTGGACGAAACTTTACAGAAACATTGACTATTAACCACACAAGCTATGTGCAAAATTTCAGCCGGATTCGTGGAGGCGTTCTCGAGTTATAGTGGTTTGAATTTTTCGCTTCCGATTTACACACACACGCACACGCGCACGCGCACGCGCACGCGCACGCGCACGCGCACGCGCACGCGCACGCGCACGCGCACGCGCACGCGCACGCGCACGCGCACGCGCACGCGCACGCGCACGCGCACGCGCACGCGCACGCGCACGCGCACGCGCACGCGCACGCGCACGCGCACGCGCACGCGCACGCGCACGCGCACGCGCACGCGCACGCGCACGCGCACGCGCACGCACACGCACACGCACACGCACACGCACACGCACACGCACACGCACACGCACACGCACACGCACACGCACACGCACACGCACACGCACACGCACACGCACACGCACACGCACACGCACACGCACACGCACACGCACACGCACACGCACACGCACACGCACACGCACACGCACACGCACACGCACACGCACACGCACACGCACACGCACACGCACACGCACACGCACACGCACACGCACACGCACACGCACACGCACACGCACACGCACACGCACACGCACACGCACACGCACACGCACACGCACACGCACACGCACACGCACACGCACACGCACACGCACACGCACACGCACACGCACACGCACACGCACACGCACACGCACACGCACACGCACACGCACACGCACACGCACACGCACACGCACACGCACACGCACACGCACACGCACACGCACACGCACACGCACACGCACACGCACACGCACACGCACACGCACACGCACACGCACACGCACACGCACACGCACACGCACACGCACACGCACACGCACACGCACACGCACACGCACACGCACACGCACACGCACACGCACACGCACACGCACACGCACACGCACACGCACACGCACACGCACACGCACACGCACACGCACACGCACACGCACACGCACACGCACACGCACACGCACACGCACACGCACACGCACACGCACACGCACACGCACACGCACACGCACACGCACACGCACACGCACACGCACACGCACACGCACACGCACACGCACACGCACACGCACACGCACACGCACACGCACACGCACACGCACACGCACACGCACACGCACACGCACACGCACACGCACACGCACACGCACACGCACACGCACACGCACACGCACACGCACACGCACACGCACACGCACACGCACACGCACACGCACACGCACACGCACACGCACACGCACACGCACACGCACACGCACACGCACACGCACACGCACACGCACACGCACACGCACACGCACACGCACACGCACACGCACACGCACACGCACACGCACACGCACACGCACACGCACACGCACACGCACACGCACACGCACACGCACACGCACACGCACACGCACACGCACACGCACACGCACACGCACACGCACACGCACACGCACACGCACACGCACACGCACACGCACACGCACACGCACACGCACACGCACACGCACACGCACACGCACACGCACACGCACACGCACACGCACACGCACACGCACACGCACACGCACACGCACACGCACACGCACACGCACACGCACACGCACACGCACACGCACACGCACACGCACACGCACACGCACACGCACACGCACACGCACACGCACACGCACACGCACACGCACACGCACACGCACACGCACACGCACACGCACACGCACACGCACACGCACACGCACACGCACACGCACACGCACACGCACACGCACACGCACACGCACACGCACACGCACACGCACACGCACACGCACACGCACACGCACACGCACACGCACACGCACACGCACACGCACACGCACACGCACACGCACACGCACACGCACACGCACACGCACACGCACACGCACACGCACACGCACACGCACACGCACACGCACACGCACACGCACACGCACACGCACACGCACACGCACACGCACACGCACACGCACACGCACACGCACACGCACACGCACACGCACACGCACACGCACACGCACACGCACACGCACACGCACACGCACACGCACACGCACACGCACACGCACACGCACACGCACACGCACACGCACACGCACACGCACACGCACACGCACACGCACACGCACACGCACACGCACACGCACACGCACACGCGCAGGCGCAGGCGCACGCGCACGCGCACGCCCACGCGCACGCGCACGCGCACGCGCACGCGCACGCGCACGCGCAAGCGCACACCCACACACACACACACACACACACACACACACACACACACACACACACACACACACACACACATACACACACACACACACACACACACACACACGCACGCACGCACACACACACACATCCGGGCATTTTTTCTAAATGTGATTTTTCGATGTTTTGGAACATTCTGAACACGTTTTCATTAAAATCTCGAAATTTTGTTTTTTCACCATCACAAAGCTTCCTCTATGAGGAAGCAAAATAATGCGTGATCGAACAAAGACAACTTTGTTCAACGAAAAACGTAAACGGGCCAACGAACGACGTTAACTTCGTCGATCGGACGACTGGGGCCCTGAGTACAGGATTTTTGGGCTTTTTATACCCCTTTTCTAGGTTAAAATAAGTGGGAGTAATCCCCCGATCATGTGTGCTTTTCCTCGAAATGTCATTAAAAATAGTTGCTGGAAAAATAATGCTGGAAGGGAGGTGCATGGATAAAGGAAAAAGGGGGTGATGCGGGGATAGAAGGGTTTTCTGATTCGTCGATCGGTGCTTAACTTTTAGGTATTCGGGGAAATGGTGAAGGTCTCGAGGCTTGACTCATCATTTCCCTAAGTGAAGGGAGTCGCGTTCAAGGCCCATCGTAAGCCCGTTTGGCTAAGAATTTATGTCCTGAGACCTCTTTTTTAATTCGGGGCCAGCATCGAGCGCTATCATGTTTGCCGCGATTAAAAGCCGCCGCTAGCGTCGTTCCACCGAAAGTCGCGGCTTTCGTGCAACTCCCCCAAGCCGTCTCCGTTGTCCCTTTGACGATGCGGTGTTAAGCTGCGATATTTTTATGGGGTGGACCGAGAGGTGGTTTTTCTTCCTAATATTAATTCCTTCCTACATATTCTTGTTGAACGCCTTTAAGAAGGTGCGAGTGTCTCTAGATGAGAATAGCCTACACGTGTCGTTTTGTTTCAGGAATTATTCCTTTTGTTAACTTAATAATTATTTGGATTAAATATATTGTAACGGGACAATCGGGGTCGTCGTCATCGACACCCGAATTGTTACCTCCCGCTCGGATGTTAGGGGCTTAGCGGCGAGAAACTCGCGCTAATCACCCGCGAGCGATGGTAGGTGTAGCGCAAGAGGCCCCGCCCCTTGCGGTAAAATCGTCCTATGTGCGGGCATTGCCGGTAAGGGCTTACCCTCACGGGGAAAGCGAACAACGGGCCTGAGATACAAATCTACCGAGCAAACGATCGATAACTCGGTAACTGATTTTACCGACAGGTCGGAAGAAGAGTCGATTGACTAATTTAATTTGTTTTAATTGACTATTCAACGTTATTTGCGTGGTTGACCAAGCTTCGCTGCCCACGCAAATAACGCGTGAACGAGGCGACACCACTGAACGGTGAATATGGACCAAAATACCTGAATAAAACAACAAAACCGAAAAAAAAAAATAAATAAAAACCCGAATGAAACGATGTCCCTATAAAACATCCCTGTGGGGAATCAAAAAAAGGACAACAAATTGACAACGACGCACGACAAGGGTTTTTTTTTACCTAGGACATTTTTTCAAAATTGTAACCCGAAACCATGCAACCCGAAACCATGGAACACGTATAAAGTGCCCGGGCCCCCAAGCTCCTCGAAAGCCCGACTAGGCACGGGAGTGATGCGCGACACGATAAGCGACACGGGGAGTAGCATACGCCACCGTGACGTCACATCGCGCCACTACAACCCCTCCACCGTGCTTTCACGAGTCCCGCCGTTACGTAAGCTGCCACCTCTCAGTGGAAAGTTGCGTAACGACGAATCAGGGCCCTAGGACCACCTTGGCAACAGGGAGACGAGACGATCGACGACCCTATCCCCGAAAAGCCCACGTCACCCGTACTTTAACATAGGGACCGACCACGTGATATCGCACGACTTTTCTACCTCCACTCTATCCGTTACCTAACCAGGAGAAAGCTATAAAAGCCACCGACCAGACCACGGCCCGACACTCTTCAGTCAGATCTCAAACGTATTCGCTACTCGTAGCTTTACTTTTCTCACAGCATACCGATATGCTGTTATAGGTAGAAACGATAGTGGTTAGTGGAACCTCTGCTAGACTGACAGACTTGTGGTAGTGCACCAGGAGGCTGAGGCTAGCAGTTGTAACCGTGAGCACCGATTCTCGGACGATTGCAATCGGAGAATCGGTTAGCTTCTACGGGTAAGGAGCCTGTCGTTTTGCAACACGCTATTGCATTAATTTATTAATGCAATCCTTCTCTGTCTTCACGGACGAATTAGCGTGGATATTTTATCCTGCAAATTCCAAGTCAAGCGAGAGAAGAGTGCGCTGTACCGCCCGGCAGGTTTTTCGGCCGTCCCCTTAGCTCACACAAAAGAATATAGGGAGAGAAGCATAATTACTCGTCACCAATATCTCGACACGCAATTTGTGAATTAATCCGCGACTTAACATCTGAACGCGTGTAAAAATCCAGGGCCGCTCGGGGTTAGACTTTCTTAGATTCACGTAACCACGAATTAGCCGTCCTGTGATGAGATTAATGTGTCGAAACGTTAGAGCAGTAATCTACGTTATTTTCGCACATTCCTGAGGGCACGACAGGGCACTCACCATCCGCGCTCCTATCGTACCGGAACAGTAGGCAGGGACCACGCATAGGCATTTTTATCTAGGCCGAAAGAGAGGAAAAAAGAAGAATAGGTACATTTTTTTTTGCTTCCATAAAAAAGAAAAAAATTCAGTGTTAAGCTCCACGCGACGGCATCAAGCTTAGTCGCGTGAATCTTTATGAGTCGAGTCACTTTTTTTTTTGTTTCTGGTCCTTCTGACCATATAACGGCAGTAAACTGCTAATTAAATCAATTAGACCGCAGAGGCGTTTCTCGAACGACAAGGAACAGCCTAGTCGTTGTCGGATCGAGCAGCGTGCTCGTATAAAGTCTAACAATAATCGGCAGATCTACTCTCGTACGACAGAAATCGCAAAATCCCTTTCCTTGGCCGATGATGAGGGGTTGAGACACTCAGGTCGCGCGAAAGGCGTGAGTGATAAGAGAACAGCTGACTGAGGCCATCCCGAAAAACCTCAGAAAATACTTTTGCTTTCCTCCCGTTTTTCCAACTACCTCGAGCCCAGCACACGAACCGAGACTCCCTCGACGAGACGGACGAGACCGTTTCCCCAAACGCGAAATTTTCGGAGCGTTTTAAAACCCGACAGCCGCGAGCTAAATAAAACCGAAGGAAATCAGAAGCCTCGCGGAAAGAAAAATTTCGAAACGTTTCAATATATATTGTGACGTGGCACGTCACAAGTCCCTTCCGCTGCCTGGCTCGGAGTCCCACCACTCACCAAGGGAATAAACTAGAATTAGGACTACAATTTAAGCAACGATTAGTAAACATTGTTAACCCCCTTCCCTTGACTGACCTTTATCCTCTACCATCCCCGTCAGTCCTCATAATTACTTATCGAAGGCCCCGTGAGCCTCCGACGCACCCACCGAAGACCCACCGAAGACCCAGCGCAGCCACCGAAGACCCATCGCAGCCACCGAAGACCATCGAAGACCAACCTGGAGGGAAATTGACCCCCTGCGAAGCCTGACCGACCCCGAACGACCTAGACAGCCAAAAATGTAAGACACAGGCAGACCTCTCTAGCACTAACCTGCAAATCGACGACCGTCCAACCATCCAGTCCGACGACGCCAGCCCCGGGAAAAATTCCGACGAGTCGGAGCATCCTTCCCGACTCGTCCAACGACACTGAGAAACTCGGCGACACCCTCTCGGCTCGAATCGCCGAGTATAAACCGACGAGGTGTGTCGCCCGGGTAAACACTAAATTCGGCACGCGAGCTGTCAGATGCGACACTTCGCCGACGCGCCGCATGGAACCGCCACCTCCCGGCACCGAGAATTGCTCGACGATCGATGAGCCAATCGATCCCGAGGGTGCGCGCGCCGAACGTCGCGACGAGTCTTCCGTCGCGACGAGATATTCGCACGGCCGCGCGGCCAATCCCGACGCCCACCAACAGCCAGTCCCGAAATCCACCAATGGGAATCCGACAACAGTACGCTCACTTGCAAGACCGACCCTAAGGTCGGAGAAGAAGCCGGAAGCAGCGAGGCTGACATCACTTCGAGCCCAGGCGTGTGAACGATTAGAGTGTGTGTGATCAGAGCGACAGTTTTAAGGAATTATAAGGAATTTTAAGACGACTCGGCTGTCCCCGTCGAGAGTAAGACTCCTTCCCGGAGAGTATCAACAATAAGCCATCGCCCAAGGACACGATATGGCTTAAAAGGAATATTGACGACCCGGCAAATCGAGAAATATTAACGAGAGGAATATTGCGAGGAATATCGGAGGAATTGTAACCGATATAGATTGAGAGTGACCAGGTTGCGTGAGTAGCGCATAAGTTTTCCCCCGCCTGCCCCTTTCTCGATTTTTCCCATCTTCCCGACCCCTGAACATTTACCCGAGCCCTCTTTTTCGTAATTGTAAGCGTTTTTTCTTTGTGACTTTTTCGACCGTTGAGTACCGGCCGCCACGTGCGCCGACATTTCTGAGTTATTCAAACACGTGCGCGTGAGTGGTGGTATTCGCGGGATTTTTCCGCGTGCGTTCCTACAAGTTATTATTATTCTTCCCTGTTCCCCGAGACGCATTTTTGCGAGTATTTACCGATTTTCATTGTTGTAATTTTTACCAGTTTTGTGTGCCGAGGTAATTTGTCAAGAAGCCCTGGAACAGTTTCCCCGACCTGAGAAGTCTCATCCCCCTTCCCTTCCCCCTTTTCCCTGCTAGCCGTGTGCCGCGCAAGTTAATAGTTTCTTTTTGTTTTTCCCCCTTTTTGGAGTTACGGTGCTACACCGAGAAAGTAGCTGGCGCCCAAAAACAACCACGGACAATTTTTTGAGTTTCATTATTTTTCGAGTTTCGTCATTTTTCGAGTTTCACTATTTTTCTGAGTTTTCTTATTTTTGTTCCTGAGTTTCGATTTTAGCCCAATCGAAGTTTTTGTGTAGAGTTTTTCACCGGCCAGCCCCCCCCCCCCCCCTTTTCCGTGCGATTGACCCAGGCGAATGCCTTCCCAACCCTTATTATAGATCTCGTTTTTTTTATGTTTTCTTCAAGTTTATTTTGTTACCTGTTATTTTTCATACGACGCACTGTTAAAGAATATAATATTTTAATTTCCTACACAAAAATTCGGAGCGTTATTTCCCCCTTCCCTTCACCCCACATTCCCCAGATCGACCCAGTTTTTGGGAGACTAAGCGAAAAGGTATCATCACAATATATATATATATATTTATATATACATATATATTTTGTCCTTTTCCTAGATTAAAATTATAGATTTCCGACAGTATTCTGGTCCCACACTCGTACTCATTAGTTTTCTCTTTCCTGAATTAACTAACAAGGGGCTGTTAATCCCTTGTTTCAACTCTCCACATGGGACGAGAATCCTTCGGATCTCCTTTACAACCAAATTGGTGCTTAAACAACTAAATTCCTTACTTCATAAACAATAAAAAGTTATAAGATGAGTATTAATGATTACTTAGATTCTCAACAAAATTTAACTCTCCTATTGGAAATCGCTTGAGGGGAGCGAGGCTCCCTGCGGTGCCGCGCCGGCGATTTTGCCGCCTGGCAACTCGAATGATTTGTTCGAAAACGTTCTTAAAATTCCCTTTTGAAACTTATTCTACGAGTGTTGGTTACCTTTAATATTAACTTATTATTGAATCTAATAAAGTTGCTAAAAATAGTTTGTTTATTCCTATTTATCCTAAACCAAAAATAATCAGGAATTATTTCTTTGTGCTGTTTAAATTATTATCTATTTCGTAATTGCTTTTAATCGTTCAAGACCTGGATTCAGAATATTTTTAATTATGGATCTGTCTATATTATTTTTCCTCAGCTTCGTATTTTTTGTTTGGAGGCTCCTTTAGATTTCCTTTTATAAAACAACGTTGCAAAAATTCTCTCTCATGATTTTGAGAAAGGGGCGCGGTACTTCGTTTCTACCGTGGCATGACTTTCTAATCTGATGGCCCTGAGGCGCTAGGCTTTGTGAATCAGAATTATCGATAGCTGGAAACCCTAAGGGCTGCAGGTAACCGGTCGAAACTACTGGCTTAGGTGGAAACCGGGCCCTGCGACAGATCACCGCGGGCCCCAAACGGTTCCCTGGCGATGGTACAGGAGATCTAACGATCCTTGAGATCTGTGAGTGTTTAGTCGTTATTCGTACCTAACACGGTCGCGAGGTATCTCAAGCGGGTTGGCCTTTTACTCGTCCCAAAAGGGGCGGCGCTGGTGGTCATAGACCATTTTTGACGGCTTTCCTTTGCCACAATTTAACCAGATCTGTTTGACCATGCCGTTAGATTTTTGACGGTCGAGCTTGACCAGCCTCTCGTGCCTATCGAATGTACCGGCTGAGTTCATTAAGTTGGTCCTTTGGCAGAAACGAGTCATTTATCTAGCTTTTTACTATTTCGGGTTATCTGACCGATTTTTGTCCCTTCTTTTTATTTTATTTTCTGAGTCCAATATTAGTATGAGGAAGAATAATAAAGAAAATTTATTCGTTACGCAGGACGTAACAGCCTTATGACGAGGAACTTGAGGCGTCCTCGGGGCTGTAATCGAATCTCGAGGCCCGAAATCAATACAGTAGACTCGTGTTGATAGTTAGAAAGTCAACAAAAATTTTCAATTTTTTGCAACCCCCGCACGATTTTCAACAGCCTGAAACCGAGGAACTCGAGGCGTCCTTGGGGCTGTGATCGGATCCCGAGGCCCAAATCGATACCGTAGGTTCATGTTGAACATTCGATCATATAAAAAAAAATTTAATTTTTTACGCCCGCGCACGATTTTAGACAGCCTTAAAACGACGAACTCCAGACGTCCTCGGGGCTGTTATCAGATTTGGAGGTCCAAATCGATACAGTCGATTCGTATCGACGGTTAGAATGTCAATAAAAATTTTCGATTTTTTTGCCACCCCCGCACGCTTTTAAACAGCCTGAAAACGAGGAACTCGAGGCGTCCTCGGGGCTGTGATTGGATCTCGAGGCCCGAAATCGACACAGTAGACTCGTGTTCATAGTTAGAAGGTCAACAAAAAATTTCAATTTGTTTACCACCCCCCGTGCGCTTTTAAACTAGGAATTCAAAGTGTCCTCGGAGCTGCGATTAAATTCCGAGGCTTTCATCGACACAGTAGATTCGAGCTAAAAATGCCGAGGTATAAAAAACATTTCGCGTTTTTTGGCGCCCCCGCATGCTTCGTGGCAGCCTTAAAACGGGGAACTCGACGTGTCCTCGGGGCTGTTATCGGATGTCGACACCCGAATCGATACAGTAGACTCATCCTGGATATTGGAAGGTATACAAAAATAAAGACGAAATCATGTCCGATTTGTCGAGCTTTCGGAACGACAACAGGAGTAAGGTTTCGATTGATGTAAACTTGCCCTGTGACAATCTGATTCCGGAACAACCAAATTCGTCAGAATGTCGAGATTGATTCCACCCATAACTGTGGTACAGCCTCTCTCGATAGCTTGAGACCGGTTTTGGAAGGATTCCTGTATCCTCTCTCCAACTTGATGCCACACTTGTTCACTCCTCGAGTTATCGCGCCGATATTTTTTCGACTCGTCGGTGAATAGACATGAACGCCACTGCTCTGGTGTTCAATCAGCGTGATCTGCGGGAAACAATCTTCGTCCAGTTCGATGTCGAGTGAACGGGACGGCAACACTTTAGACCCCGCTCCGCGAGTCTTTGTTCTGATTGTTCGATCAGACACCGGACGGGGAATCGTCGCCGTAATTTCGTTCACCGTAATGCGGGGTATTTGATGCGCTTACTGCACAATTCTTCGGGTTTTCCGAGCCATTTTCACGCGCTGCCGACCACTACCATAACCATATGTCGCGGTGCCAATTTTTTTTTTTTTTCACGCGAGTAATCGGTTGATTACGATCGCGCTCATCCCAATCGCCTTTGCAATGTCCCATTCTGTGCTACGCTCCGCTATCATTGCGAGAGCTCGCCCCGTATCTAATTCTGATAATCTCGCTATTACATTGTAACCTTCGCGTAAACGTTGGAGTTAATCCGACGATTTTTACGACGAGCGTAAACAAGCGAGGGTACTTGATTGTCGCGGCTAAACGTTCACTTTATCAAATTTTATAGGCAGAAAAAAAATGAACATCTCGTCACGACATTCAACTGCTTGTTTATTCTCGTTGAAAAAGTCATCGCATGCATTCGTACGTTCGCACGAAAGTTTCGGTAACATGGCGAGATTGTCAGAAGTGGACATGGGGCGAGCGCTCGAAATGTCAGCGGCGGGGCGCACACAACGCGATATTGCGAATGCAATCGGGACGAGCGCGTCCGTAATCAACCGATTAATCGCGCGAAAAGAAGAAATGGGCAGTGCAACATATCGTCATGGTGGTGGTCGGTAACGGGTGTCAACGGCATGAGAAGACCGACGAATCGTACAGCAGGCACGCCAAAACCCGCGCATCACGGCAAATGAAATTATTGGGAAAATTCCACGCCCGGTTTCTCAACGAACCGTCAGACGGAAAGTTGCAGAGGGTGACGTCAAATCTCGACGTCCGGTGATTAAGCTAGCCCTCAATGCGCGTCATCGAGCTGGGCGAAGAGAATTTGCCAGAGATCACGAGGATTGGACCCCGGAAGACTGACGTCGATGTTTATTTACGGACGAATCAAAGATTCAGCTCTGTGACAACTCGCGGAGCGCGCGAGTATGGCGCCGAACTGGAGAAAGGATGGAGGAACACCTCCAAAACCAGTCTCGAGCTTTTAGTAGAGGTTCCATCACAGTATGGGGTGGAATATCTCTCGAATCTCGGACGGTATTGGTTGTGTTCCGGAACCAAACTGTTAGGGGTCAGGTTTACATTGATCGTATCCTCGCTCCTGTTGTCGTTCCGGAAGCTCGACGGGTCGGAGACGGTTTCGTCTTGATCGACGATAACGCTCCGTCTCATCGTGCAAGGATCGTCAACAGATTTCTCGATGAGCAGGGGATCGATCGAAGTTACTGGCCGCCTAACAGTCCAGACTTGAATCCGATCGAGAACGTTTGGGCGATGCTTAAGAGGAAGATTCGTGCCAGAAGACCGGTGCCGAGAACGCTGGACGAACTTGAGGTCGCAGCTCAAGAAGAATGGCGTGCCATTCCTCAAGATCAAATTGCGGCAACGATCTCAAGTATGAATCGTCGATGTCTAGCCATCACTCGTGCTCGAGGGGGCGCTATTAAGTATTGAAGAGATGAAGACGCCATATCGAAAAACGGCCCTTTTCAGGGCCACCAACAATTCGAACGTAAACAATTCGTTCAAAAATAAATAAATAAATAAATAACTCTGGTTTTACTTTCCGGTGAAACCATCTCTTGTTGTTGACCATGCATTTTTACATTTTAAGGCCCCAAAAATACGTGCTGGAGAGTCATTGACATCGGTGTATAATTTGAGTTTTTCAGATATTAACACGAGTCTGTCGTATCGATCGGATATTGCCCACAACCCGGAGAATAACACGTTTTCTTCGTTTTAAGGTCGTTTTTAAGCGTGCAAGGGCGACAAGAACACCAGAACTTTTTTTCTACTTTCCTGTTTTTGTAAAAGAGTCTACTGTATCGATGGGAGCCTTAGAATTTAATCGCAGCCCGAGAATACCTCGAGTTCCTCGTTTTGACGCTGTTCAAAAGCGTACGAGAACAACAAAAAATTAGAAATTTTTGTTGACCTTTCAACTGTTAACACGAGTCTACTGTGTCGATTTGGGCCTCGTGATTCGAACACAGCCGCGGGGATACCTCCAATTCGTCGTTTTAAGGCTGTCTAAAATCGTGCGCTTGCGTAAAAAATTTTCAATTTTTTTTTGTACCATCGAATGTTCAGCATGAACCTACGGTATCGATATGGGCCTCAAGATCCGATCACAGCCCCGAGGACAGGTTGAGTTCCTAGTTTTAAGGCTGTAATAAAAGTGTGCGTGGCTGGCATAAAAATTAAAAAATTTTATTGACCTTCTAACGGTCAACACGAGTCGACTGTATCGATTCCGACCTCGAGATCCAATCACAGCCCCGAGGACGCCTCGAGTTCCTCGTTTTCAGGCTGTTTAAAAGCGTGCGGGGGTAGCAAAAAAATTGAAAATTTTTATTGACGTTCTAACCGTCTATACGAATCGACTGTATCGATTTGGACCTCCAGATCCGATAACCGCTCCGAGGACACGACGAGTTCGTCGTTTTAATGCTGTCTAAAATCGTGCGCGGGCGTAAAAAATTTGCAAATTTTTTTATATCATCGAATGTTCAGCATGAACCTACGGTATCGATTTCAGCCTCGAGATTCGATCACAGCCCCGAGGACGCCTCGAGTCCCTCGTTATAAGGCTGTTTAAAAGCGTGCGGGGGCGGCAAAAAATTTGAAAATTTTCATTGATCTTCTAACTGTCGATACGAATCTGCTGTATCGATTTGGGCCTCGAGATTCGATAACAGTCTCGAGGACACGGCGAGTTCGTCGTTTTAAGGCTAACGCGGAGCGTGCGGGGGCGGTACAAAAATTGAACATTTTTGTTAATCTTCGAACTGTCGACACGAGTCTACTCTGTCGATTGGACCTTCGGGTTTCGATCACAGCCATGAAGACATCTCGAGTTCCTCGTTTTAAGGCTGACGCGAAAGGTGCGGGGGCGGCGGTAAAGAAAAACGCCGAAGTTCAAAACGTGTGCAAAATTGGAACAGAATGTTAAACATTCGAAATGAAGAGGAAGCGGCATAAGCGAAAGCTTAGGGTCGCGCGCGAGCTCAGTCCTGTTACCGACCAAATGACTGTCGCCTGGCGACTTCGAGCCGTAATCGCCTTTTCGTGCACATTTTTCAAGGACGTGATTGGGATTACTGAGAAACTTTCCGATAATGAACCAGGGCTCATTTTAATCGTTGAAACCTCCTCTTTAATGTTCAGGTGATTTCACCCCGCTCCTCATAGTCTATCGATGTGAAAAATGTCGATAAACGATGTGGCGCATTGGATGTGCACCTGGATCTCGACTACGAGGAAAGTTTTCGCCACAAAAAAATTTGTCTTCGAAGAGAGTCATGAACAATGACTCCACGATAAATTTCTACCGATCGGTCGTACCGTTTTCGTGTAACCCCAAAAAGGGTGATTTGACTTCCTGGGTGCACAACTTCCTCTGGGATTATCCGATTGAGACGCATTACCCGTGTTTTAGGCACGCCGCGAGCTGCTCTTTCGATTGACATGGGCGGTGGTGCAAATTTTTATGCGCGTATGCGACTTCTCGAGGTCAGCGTAATTCCAATTTTCACTCGCCATCACCTCATCCCCTCGCAAAAAGACAATTATTGACCGATTTGGATGAAACCAACGCCATTCGACAGGTAAATCAATTTACTCGAATGTCCTTTTTTGGTTTTCCAAAATCGGTCCAACTTTCGCCAAAATCGGCGAAAAAAACCTTGTTCCACTTCAATTGCCTCCTACTGTATATCTGACGCAACTTATTTTGTTTGATATAAAAATCGGCTTGGTATTAATAATTAAATCAAGATTAATAGCTACGTTCCTCCATATATATATATTGTGACGCGGTAATTTTTGGTCGCGTCCCAGATCCTCGTGAACTCCGAGTTTTGGCGAGCACACGGGGCCTATCTCGCCGCTGAGAGTCCCAGGCGATCTCGGGAGAAGAATTGTTGTCGAAGCAAGATATTAATTCCCCGGGAATTTATTCTTATTGTTTTTCGGGACCATCGAGAGCTGAGCTGACCATCACCGGAGACTGTTGACGGCATGGCTTTACCCCTTTCACCCGCTTGCACGCTTGCACATCTTGGCTTTCTATCTGTTTGCTGCACTGTCTTGGGCGCAGGAGTTTCCGTGAGTCGCAGCCTGATGGATGCAGCCGACGAGGACAACCGGGACTGCTGAAGCGACGGGGGATGTCAAGCTTCGACGCGTGACATATTTAGCTCATAAGCGACGTATTTAAATATAGGTCGGGCGCGTCGAATTATTTACGCTAGGTAGGCATTGTCGGGAGAGGTGCCAAGTACCGGCCACCGGCCAGAAATCGGGGAAAGTGGGTAGCGAGAGAGAACGCGAGCGAGGCGGCGAGCACGACTCCGAAAATTAGGTCGGGACTCTCTTCTGTGAAGCGACGGAGATACGACGCGTGTGCTCGCCGTGCCAACTTATTTTTCTCGTGCCGATTAATTGTGGGATTCGTGGAGATCAGTTCCTGTGGTATTTGGCTCCAGAGGACGTTTTACCGAACCGTTTGGCGGATTTTTCTTGTTCGGATACTTTGGAAGGACGGAGGCAATCGGTACCGGCAAGGATTTTCGTGTGATCATCTGTTCTCGCGGTAAGCCTTCTGATTCTCGGAGAAAATTGTCGGACACACGTTCGTTCACCGGTTTTGCGCGCAAAATTATCGAGCGTGCCCGCGACTCGATCGCGGCGTGGAGTTCCGTACCGGGCAAACTCATGCTTATGTTTCCGTCGATTATTTTCTCTTCTTTCTTCTTGGGGAATTATCTTATCTCTTTTTCGTGTATTTCGGGGATCATAAGTGCCGGGAATTGGACGGCCTCTCACCGCACCGGTACCGTGACATCGGAGAGATCGCCTGCGCGTGATTTGTGTAGATCGGATGAGAGTGTGTATGATTCGCGGCGCGTGGGTTTCGAGCTCGCGCGGGCTAATAAACGTAGGCTTTCCTTCGCGGCTGAGGACGTCGAAAAAGCATCGCGATGGAAAGAGACATGAGTCTCGAAGCCACCGCCGATATTTGTTCGTTAGTCCTTTTTGTTGGTTGTCGAGGTCGATTTTGTTTTTCCGGGTTTTCGCGACGTACCGCTTCGAAAGCGTTCGCGAGGCGCAGCCTGCACGCCGGGATTGTGTGTGTGGGTGTGCGCGGTGGAACATCGACCTTCGCGCGACGGCGACGATCGGACAGCGGTACAGTCCGTCGATTGCGTGCGAAATTAGTAGGGAAGAATAGGCCCGGCCCGTGATTATCTTTTTTCGGTTTTTTTTCGTCGGTGACATTTTACTGTCTTAAATTATTGTATCTTCCGCTTATTATTATTAATTTATTTATCGCTTATTATTATTATTTTATTTTTCTCTTATTATTATTATTTATATTTCATCGGTTCTGTTTCCCTTCCACCATCATTTTGTACAATTTTTGTTGTGTTTCCTTGTTATTATTTTCTTACCGGGCCAGGGTTTCTGAATCGCGTAGAAGATTCAAACCGGTGAACTGAGTAGCTGAGGCAAATTTAGTAGGGACGATTTTGTACGCGGCTTTTCTTTGCGTTTGATTGAATTATAATAAATTGAGTGGCTTCGGCCGGATATGTTCGATTTCTCTGGATCTTTTTGTTTGGCATTGACCAAATTTTCACCGCCCACACCCCTCTACCCTCGCCTAGCTGCAGCTGCCGGAGCAGTAAGAGAGCGTGCATGGAATAACATCGGTACCGACCGTGCCGATTAATCAGGTAATCGGCTGGCGCCCACAACAAAATTAAAACGGTCGACAGACACGCCGTTGGTGGCCAAAAATTATCAATTTGGATACTCGGGGAAAAGTTGGCGGTCACAATATATATCTATATAAACATATGTTCCTAGGTATATAAAACGTCTGAACGAACAGACGTGTGACAGCTCGTGCTCGGGATATTTAGAAGCGATTGTACTAATAATATCCGCCCCCAAACTAAATACGCGCGTTATTTATTGGCTCGGTCGTTACAATATATATTGTAACGGGACAGGGCCCGGCCCGGCCAATAACCGTCCCGGCGCCTGTCACAGCAGTGCGAACTACCGATCAACCCGCAATCATTAGCCGCCTGCGAGGGAACGCGTGACGTTAAGCTCCAAGCCCCGCCTACCGAGAGGACGAACGCGTATCGCGAACCGAGATAAGCTGCGGCAACCGTTAGAGCCGAAAATTAAATGCAAAAGTTAAGGCAAATTAGCCGTTGCACCGACGGAACGAAACGAGAGATATAGGACGCAAATAACGGGACTTTATTTGCGTTTATAAAAGCGCGAGCGACCCACCGCGCGACACCTTATTCAACTCAGATATCCTGTAGAGTCACTTCTATCCGACAACCCACCTACCACTCCTGTGAAAGCGAGCTCCAGACGTCTCTGGCCTTCGTGGACACTCCGTGAGAAAGAGACCTATCTCCCTGCGCGTTAAAATTCATAACTCTAAATTATCGAGGTAGCCTAGCTCATAAAATAGATCGATAGGAATTTAATAACGCGTGGCTCGAGCTAGCCCAGCTCCGTTGGCTACAGCACATAGGCAACGCACGAGTGAAATCTCCTAAATTAACGGAAGCAAGTAGGAGCGTGAAGCAGAAAAAAAGACAAGATGTCGATTCACCAAGAGCAACACCGTAAAACAAAAGACTATTCGAGCTCAAACAACGGCAGTTAGCCCAATTTTTAGTTAAAGGCGTGCCGCCGTCCGAAACGCGTAACCTGCATTAAAACTTAGTATCCTTGAGCCAGGACAGCTCCATTTGCCGTACATCGAGGAAAGCAAATGAATATTGAAGCTTTATTCGAGTCAAGTAGAGTCAACACCAACAATATAAATCTCTAAATAAAATTCCGCTTAGTCGAGGCGAATCGACATAAATATTCGCGAGTTTCCTCCGACGAAACTCATAGCTTAGGACATGACCTCGACGAGTCCGTTGCCGTCAAGGCACGAATTACAGGACCAAATCGTAACAGACAATAGTATAGACAAGAATCCCATCATCCTCACAATGGACTACTTCAATAACCCCAACCATATTCAGAAACCACGAACGTACATTCCTCGCCTACTCCTCACCCGGAAGCTTGTGATGATAGTATCTCCGTCCCCGGCCGTAGTTGGCGAGAACCTCTGAAGCCTCATCCTTTTCCAAAAACAAAAAGACCAGACGAGACGCAACCCAACGCGACTGCCCAGAGCACGACACCCGTAAAATCAGACAGACCGACAGACCAACGAAGAAATAAAAACGACAGACACGCGAGCGAACGCGTAGGCTCGGAATTACTCCGAAAGGTAATTTCGAATAAAATTACAATATATATATATATATATATATTGTGACGTGGCACGTCACAAGTCCTTCCCTCTACCTGGCTCGAAGGCCCACCACTCACCTAAAACACAGTCAAATTATATCTAACAATTAAGCGACGAATTGTACCACTTTTATTAACCCTTTCTCCCCCAACTTACCCTAACCTCCATCTCCGACCCGCCAGCCACCGACTCACTCAACGAAGAGCGAAGAGCGACGAACACCACTCCACCGAAGAATCCCCGGACGTCCCATCGCCAACGAAAAAGCACAGCACCGTTAAAAAACGAACACCACCGACGATTCCCTCTCGGCTCGAAAACTCGAGTGTAAACCGACGAGGTGAATCGTGCGGCCAGACAACGTCTAACCCCCCGTCACCACCGTCAGACCTGTCAGCCGGACACTACCTCTCGACGGCGAGGATAGCACAGCGATCGATAGGCCAATCGATGCCAAGGATGCGCGCGCCGAGCGTCGCGACGAGCCTTCCGTCGCGACGGATATTCGCATGGATCGACGGACCAATCCCGACGCACATCGACGGCTAGTCCCGGAATCCGCCAATTAATTATCGCGACACCTGTCGGTCCTGTACACGATCGACCCTAAGGTCGGAGAAGAAGCCGGAAGCAGCGGGGCTGTCTTCACTTCGAGCCAAGGCGTGCAAAGAGAGAGAGTGTGTGATAACGAGAGAGATTTAGATCCGATATAAGGAATATTTTTACGACGACTCGGCTATCCACGTTCCGAATAAGACTCCTTCCCGGAGAGTACCGACTAAATAAGCCAGACCCAGGATACGATTAGGATCGAATACGGAATTATAACGACCGAGGCTAACCCAGAAATCTGACTAGAGGAATATTGAGAGGAATATCGGAGAAATTGTAACCGATATTTTACGAGTGACCAGGTTGAGTGAGTAGTGCATAAGTTTTTCCCCATCGGCCCTTTTCTTGACGCTTCCCGCCTCCCCAACCCCCTGAAGATTTACCCGTACCCCTTTTCGTAATTTTAAGCGGTTTATTTCTTGATTTTTATAATTCTTCGACCGCTGAATATCGGCTGCCACGTGCACCGGCATTCTTCTTCATTATCTCGAACACGTGTGCGTGAGTGGTGGTATTCGCGGAATTTTTTTCAGCGTGCGTTCCTTTTGTTTATTATTATTTTTCTCTATCCCCAGAGACTCGTTATTGTGACTATTTGCTATTTTTATTGTTGTAATTTTTACCAGTTTTTTTTTTTTGTGCCGAGGTAATTTATCGAGAAGCCCTAGACAGTGCCCTCGGCCTGAGAAGTCTCATCCCCCTCCCCCCTCATTCCCTTGCTAGCCGTGTGCCGCGCAAATTTATGGATTTCTCTTCTTTTTTTTTCTCCCTTTTTTGAGTTACGGTGCTACACCGAGAAAGTTGCTGGCGCCCAAGCAAAAATTTACATTTTTATGAGTTTTGAATTCTTTTTGGTTTCGATTACGTCCGACCATTTTTGTGTAGAACCTTCACCGGCCAGCCCCCCCCCCCCCCCTTTTCCCGTGCGATTGACCCACGCGAATGCCTTCCCGATAACCATTATAGATCTCGTTGTTTTCATAAGTTTTCTTTTAAGTTATTTTTTTTGAGTATCAATTGTTTTCGCTTTTCTTTCTTTTTTTTGTTGGTGTTCCAAGCGAACGATTATCGAAATTTTTGTACATTCTTTTTATCTCTGATTTTCACTTTTTTTATTTTCTATTGTTCGGCCCTGCGTTCAATTGTTATTTTGAGAACTACTTTCGAGTTTTTTTTTCTTTTTTGACGTTGTTACTCATGCTACGACCATTATTTTGCGAACTCTTCTTTGATGATTATTAATATTTTTCTGTGAGTATCCAATCCCTTCAACCTACCCGTACCAGCGTTGAAGCGGTAGTTATTTTCGATTTTCTTTACCGTTTATTATTCCTACTACGATCGTTATTTTACGAATTTTTTTCCGATTCTTATTATTTTGGTTGCGATTACCAAATCCCTTCAACGTACCAGTATCGGCGTTGAAGCGGCCATTAATTTCAATCTCCTTTGTTATTTGCTACTATTAATATTTCTTTGTGATTACCAAATTCCTTCAACGTACCAGTACCGGCGTTGAAGCGGCCATTATTTTCGACCTTCGCTGTTATCAGTTATTCATCATATTAAAGACTGCAATATTACATTTTCTACACAAAACTTTGGTGCGTCATTTCCCCCTTCCCCTCACCGTATATTCCCCGAATCGACCCCGATTTCGAGTATTAAAAGAATAAAGCATCATCACAATATATATGCGTATCAATTTTATCTCGTACCTGAAGTTAATTATGTTACAGATAGCGTTTTGGTCCCAAATTTACATGTTATTTTTATTTATTGACTCCCTTTTTTAAGTAACAAAGAGGGAAGGTTATTTTTGTTGCCTTCGGTCTTTTCTCTTTCTTTATTAATGGGACGAAAGTCTTTCTGATCTTCTACGTCCGAAAGAATTATTTTATTTATTAAATTTCCTAAAGTGTTAGGTGTAAAAAAGGGAAAAGATTACTAATTATTACATGTTTCATCACTCGGTTTGTTCTGATGTGTGTTGTTTATGGGGAGCACGTAGAGGGGTGAGGCCCCTTGCTGTGGCACGCCGGTGTAGCCGCCGCTCGGTTCCTCAGGTAGTCATCCCGGCTGGCCATAAAATTCACCCGCGGTTAAAACTTATTGTTGATGCAATGTTTCTCTTTTGACATCGACATCGTGATGAGAGTCTATCAGGTGACTCGAGATTAGTGTCTATTTCTATTGATCTCGGACTAAAAGATAATCGGAAGCTGTAATGTCGATTGATATATCGAATATTATCAGTGTCTGGTAGGATGTAATAGGTTTCTGAGAGCTGTAGGCAACGTGTCGAGAGTTGGGCCCCCGGCGGTCGATGACCGTGAGCCTCTCCAGTCATAGTTTTTTCCGTGCGATGGTACGGAAGAACTTACGACCTTTGGGATCTACGGAATTTTTAATCGATACTCGTACCTTGACAGATAGCGAGTTGGCTCGAGTGGGTTGCCTTTTCTAACGCCTTGTAGTGGCGTGGCGCTGGGTGTCATAGACCAGCTTTTTCGGCGACCAGGTTTTGAAACAGGCTTGCTTATAGATTGGATATACCGACTGAGTTGATAAGTTAGCTCTTGGCAGAAACGGGTGATTTGTCTAGCTGTTAATATTTCGCGTTATCTGACCAAATTCTTTGTTTTCCTTAGAAGTTTAATTTCCAGAGTCCAGTATTAATGAGAGAATTAATGAAGAAATTTCAACGAAAGTTGTTCGAGCTTTCGTTGCGAAGTTAACAATCGTTGACATACATTTTTATCTTAACATTTATTTGACTATTTGGCTGAATTGTTATATTAATTGTTTTACATTTCCTTTCTATTTTCCGTAGTTTTCTTTAGTTTTCCCCATGATTTCCTGTTTGACTATTCGTTTATTATTTATTATTTTTATATTTATTCCTTTTTATAATCTTATTTACCTTCTATTGTGTAATGTTGTCAGGACGATATGACTTAATTTTTTACTTCTTGCTAATGCTTTTTGCTTATGCTTGGCTCTATTTTATTTCCCGAATCTATTGTTAATAATTTCCAAAAATACAATGCTAATCCCGTGTATGCGTCCCTTAAGGCAGTAGTCTGCTTTACAGGCTTCAAAAAATCGATTTTTCGTTTTTGTCTTAAATCTATTCCAAAACTATCCAAGAATATGTGTTCAAAATTTTAGAGGCCAATTTGACATATTTTCGAAGCTAGATCAGTTTTAGTGGCCGAGCGTCGAGCAGGTGCGAATGCTCGGGCAGACCCGAGCGCGCGCGCTCCACCCCTTCGTGTATTCTATTGTTTGACTATACTCGTATATACCTGAAAGCATTGAACGGTACTTTGAAATATTATTTGGAGGTTCTAGAAGGTCTGTGTTGAGTAGTTGTTGGGATAACGGTATACAATATAACGGTAAACTATAGCTCTCGGAATCGGCTTCTACACTGCTATTTGTAGCGTCAGCTTTCAGTTTCATTTTTGATTTTGCCGAGCGCACATCGAAATGTCAAGCTACCCGAAAGGTGATCGATGTAAAAGACAGCGTGCTGCGGAACCGCGAAAGCGAAAATTTCACGGCAATCGTTTTACCAGTGTATCATCGGACGACGGAGACTTACACACGAGTCGCAGTGAGCAAAAGTTGAAGGCAGCAAGCAGCGATGATATCATTATTCATTCATCGCACTGCTACCGCATTATTGAATTCATATCGGTGTTTCTCGCTCTTTCGGAAATCGCAATTTGCAGATCATGCAAACAAAAATTAACGTTTGCAGAAAGCGGTCATCGAGGCCTAGGATTTAAAATTGTTGTTCAGTGTAGGTGTGGTCGACGCGAAATCCAGTCAGGACCATTTATAAATACCGGCTACGAAATCAACAGACGGATTGTTTTTGTTATGAGGCTTCTTGGTATCGGACGAGAAGGGATAAACGTATTCTGCGGCCTTATGGATATTTCTGCAGGTTTTGCAAAATCTACTTATCAACAAATCGTTGAGCATTTGTACGCAGCGTCGAAGACACTGTTCGAGAGTACCTGCGAAAAAGCCGTCACGGAAGAGAAAGAAAAAAACGTTGAACATGGAAGACCTGCGAATCATTTGACGGTTTCGGGCGATGGATCGTGGAAAAAGCGCGGTTATACTTCTTTGTACGGTGTAACAACGCTCATCGGATACTACAGTGGCAAAGTAATCGATCTGATTGTAAAAAGTGGTTATTGTCATTCGTGTACCATACATAAAAATAGTTTGGATGAAGATGCATTTGAGGAGTGGTATGAGGATCATAAAGACTCATGCTCCTCAAATCATACAGGTTCGTCTGGGAAGATGGAGGTAGATTCCATAACAGAGATGTTTTCGAGATCCGTCGCGAAATTCGGAGTTATGTACAGTAATTATATCGGCGATGGCGACTCCAAAACTTTTACTGGAATCTTAAATAGCAATCCTTACGGGGACGAGTGCACAGTGACGAAAAATGAGTGTGTTGGACACGTGCAAAAGCGTATGGAATCGTTCAATTTGATTGTGTGGCGCCTAAATCCGAAACACGTAAATTCCGGCTATAAAATCGTCGAAATAGCAGCAAATATGGCTACAGGCATTTTCAACGAAGGTTATTCAGCTGTGCTTTCTACCATGCAGCTCCTCGATATTGTCATCGGGCAGCAATGCAAAAATTTTGCGGACACCGTCGATGCTGAGCGCATAACGCGGGAGAACCGGCGCGCATCACTTTCCAGCAAGGAGGCTCGTACAGCTCGAAGATCGGAAAGCCTCCGCCAAAACGAGTTTTTTGAAGAAGAGGAAGGATTATTGTATGGCCCGGGGATAGCCGATTAACATCTAATTAGTGTAAGTATCCAAAAACTTACATTTTTTTGGACCGAAAACTTTACAGCCCGTTTTCTCGAGTTTTCATTTTCACAAGTTTTGGAAAACGGTGCCGGCGATAGTAAAAACAATATATGTCCGATCGAAAAAAACCAAAGTGATCTAGCTTCAGTATTGAATTATCTTCTATTTGAACTAAAAAAGTTGGACAAAAGTACTATTTAAATTACTTGTTTTGCAACTTAAAGTGAATTTTTTTTTTCAAAAAAGTGAATTTTTTTTTCAAACTTCGAAAAAATTTGGAATTTCGTCATTTCTTCGGTATTTTTTTAGTTCATATAGAAAAGGAACTTATAAAAACTAAAAAAAAATTTGGTTCCACTGTTTCAGATGCATCGCACGACCTCCATCACCGGCACCGATTTACGAGTGCACACTCCAGGCGCCCCAGAAAAATCGTTACAACTTTGGCAAATTTCAATAATTTGTAATAATAAAAATTGTTTTTTAAAGCTTGAATATAATATACTATCGTCTCAAAATTTCGTTTACCGCAATCATTTCCTTCCCTTTCAAAAAAATTGTTGAAAAAACGCTTTTTTTCGGCTCCTAAAGCAGACTACTGCCTTAAACTTGATTTGCATTTATTCCTTTATTTCTTATTTCAACTATGATCCTCCTGGACTATAACGACGATCTATCATTCATCGATATTCACCGTCCAGGAGGTGCTGCACTCATTACGCCCAGCGGCCGCTCTCTGTGAGGAGCATTTCGCCGATATCCTTATCTGCATTTTTACGCCTTAGGTTACCGAGTTTCATACCGTTGATTTGCTTCGTACAGTCGCTTCTGTATATCAACCTAACTCACCTAAAGGCTAATTAATTATTTTTACCTGGTGTTCGGAAAGGCTGTATGGAAAAGAAAAATGTTATATTGACTGCGCTCGCTCCAAACAGAAAAGCGGGAAAAGAAAATTAAGGGGTGATATCATCTTGATGGTCCTTCTTGTGGGTTGCTCCGTTGGAATCCCGGGGTCGATAGAGAAATCGCCCTTGTCTCCTCTTAGCGACGGGACTCTGTCTACTAAAACTAGGCTTTAGTAGAGATCAAACGATTTTATTTTTAGAGAGAGGTTCCTTCAACCCGAGGATATCTTGAGTCGAAGGTCAAAAGTTTGCTCTTCGGGATCTGCTCGGGCAGAAGTTTCCCCGCCTTGAGTTATCTCGTACCAAGTTCACGTGTTTGCTGCGGTGCATGGGTTAGCGAGAGGCCTAGCCCGGAGAACTGTCGGACCAAGAGTGTCCTTCTCGCTGTTCCGTGCGGCTTTTATACACGTCTGGCCATGTGCGCACGGCCCTACTGGGTACCCCTGCCGCGTACCAGTGACGCACGAGCTTTTCGGCGTCTCGATCGGCGGCCGTCACTCGGAGTCGGGATTGTCGATCCTCGGGTCGGTAGCATGGGGATCTGGCCTGGAGTCGGTACGGCAGGGATCGTGACGCTATTGTTGGGCTCGAGCATACCGTCTCCATATCTTGTTTTATAGTACTTTTGTTTGTTTATTTTTATTATTATTATTTTTGTTTGTTTATTAAGGTGAATTTTTAATATTCCAGTCAATTCCAGTGTGCAGCCCTGCTTTTTTTCTATACTACATTATTTCTCTCTAAGAATACTACAGTTTCTTTAGAAATTGTGGCATAGCAACATATATGTTGCTATACCAAAGATTTTTTTGCCAGTTTTCTTTGTCCAGATCGAGATGCCGTCTTCCTTCTTTTTTCCCGGAATCATCCTCGCACACGAACTCGGTGAATACGATCTGCTGACTCAGGCTCACGGGGAAGTGGCCCGAGTATCGTCGCGTGATCTGGCTCGCTACCATTCTCCCTATCCCCCTCGGTATTAATATATTTCCTGTTGGCAAGTTCCTAAAGGGATGAACTACCTTTGACAAAAAATTTTTTTGGTTTTTTTCGAAGGCAATTAATCCGACTGGAATAAAAAATTTCATGACGTTGCGTTTGTAATGCTTACAAAAAATTACAGTTCACATGTTTTTAGTGCTCTTTCAGAAATCACTATTTGACGCGGTAAATATATTTTAACCGCAGGCAGTATGCACAATACCGATTCTCGCCGTATAATCATTTTATTCAAACATTTGTATCTTCGACACTGTTTTCAACGAAATTTCGTTCGTTCCGAATGCATACATTCTCATCTAGTCCGCAAATACAAAGCTTATGCTACCGACACTGCCTCGCAATAGATTTTACATCGTGAATATGTAAAAATACTTGAAGAATATTATGTCCGGAAAGCAAAGAAATACATTAGGAGTGAATGTTTCCCAAAATATAATGTAATCCAAATAATGTTCACAAAAAATTATTTCATGGTTCATATTTACGGCAATTGTGATGATCGTGGAAAAATTGTTTGAAATAAAATGCTTCTTTTCACCAAGAGCATCGTATTATTGCTACTGGCCCGCAAACTGTACATTTTATAACCGATGATTCTTTAAAGGCAAATTCGACCGGCTTTAGTAAGCTTTCTAATCTATTGTCCACGTAACCGCTTTTAAACCATGCATATTGAAAGAGACTTAGATACCTAGGGGAAGATAATTGATTGTGTACCAATTATTGCAATTTTATAACATTGTTTCGCAAATGAAGATTGACATCGTAATTGTGTAAGACCAAGTTGTCAGAGAAACGCGTCACAACATTTTTCCAGACTCTAAAACTGTAAACGTCTAAAGGTTGAATTCGTAGTTCCTTTTGGTATGGTCATCGACAGGACATCTTTGTCTGCAGGTTTCATTTCTCCGATAACATTGCTGCAGTGACCGCTCCAGGAGTCAAGTAGGAGAAGACTTTTTTGTCCAACGTTACGAAAAAAGACTTCTGTCAGCCATATTTTGAGTGGTCTGCAATTTTTTAAACATGGTTAAAAATGGCCAATGCATACATTGGAATGATAAAAATTAAATCAAGTGGATTGAATCATTACCTGAAGTCATCTTGGCAGACTTCGATGCCAGAAGAAACACATTTGGTCGAAACAATGTTTCCTTGACTATGGGCCCGAATTGCCCACCTGCTTCTTTAAAACTATCAATAGAGAAGATAGTAATCGACCATCACAGGAGATTATTGGTTGAATAGTATAACTGGGGGTAGTGAACGATATGGATTGAACAAAACATTCCACTTTTTGCGTCCCCTCATACATTAACGTACGCCCTGAATGAATTTCGAGCTGCAATCCACTTCGATCAGAATTGTATACATTTTCAGGCCCGTAATCCACTATAACAGTCTTTACAGAGGTAACAAATGCATCAGCCGATTCTTTTCAACTATCGCTGTCTTCTATTGTCTTTCTTGAGATAAATTTTGTGATTTTTCTGGATACGATGCGATGGGCTTTTTTGAAATTGTATATCCATTTCGCAGAAGCCATGAATTGTATATTGTCACTGGTTTGTTCTCTCCAAGCTTCCTAAGCCCATTTTTTAATATCTGTATCATGCACTATTAATCCAGCTTCAATAGCTTTCCGTAGTTTGTTCAATGTAAATCTCGAGACGTGCATCAATTTTTCTCTCCGAGTCCCCCCTCCATTCACTTGCTTTGCCCACCTCGTTAACTGACGACGATCAGAAAGTATTCTAAATCTATTTTGGGCACTGGAAAACTTAAAATAGCCTTTTTTCCACCCCGCCAGTAATCTATTGCTTTTTTTTTTGTAGTTGAATCAATTTCATCTTGTTGTGTTGGCGGCACTGGGCTCACGGGCAGGAGTGCCAACGGACGGTGAGGCTAGGGCTGTCCAGTAAGACGGGCTTACGGGACTGGGGGGATGGACGGTGACCGTAGAGGAACGAGAAAAAGCTTAAGGAATAAATATACATGTGTGACTAAAAAGATTATTGTTGAGTTATTCCTCCGATCCGGCACCCCACACAACATGGTGTCAGAAGTGAAACACGAGTGAAAAAGTGGTCGATGCGAACGGATTTCGGGGACCACGTGGCAACGAAGAGACGAGTAATCTTCCGATCCGTCGAGGAGAGGTTAGGTCGTCTGCACGCGGGATAGAATTGTCTATTTACAGAAAAGAGATTCAACTCGAGAGGCATGACGGGATCAGAAGACAACGTCGAGGTGCAATATTAGGCAATTAATTTGCGCCCTCTGGAGCCCATGGATTTTGCAAAACCGGAGCAGTGGACGACATGGATCACGAGGTTCGAGAGATACATATCCGTGGCCTGTTTGACGGGCCGAACGGATTCCGAAAAGGTTGATTTGGTGTGCTACACGATGGGCGAACAATCGGAGCAAATCCTCATATAAATAATACCTGACGCGGGGAGAAGGAAGGTATACGCAACGGTAAAAGATAAGTTTGAATCATACTTTGCCCCGAAGCAGAATATTATTTTCGAGAGATACAAATTTAATACTCGGGTACAGATATTAGGAGAGTCTGTGGACACATTTATCACGGCATTATATACCCTGGCAGAGAAATGCGAGTACGGCACATTAAAAAACGATTTGATTCGAGACAGGATAGTCATGGGCATTCGAGACCCCAGAGCTTCGGAACGCATGCAGCTGAAGCCGGACCTTACAGCGGACGAGGCCATAGCAATGTCAAAGCAGGCCGAAGCACAGGCCATGCAGAACAAGATGATTCGACCGGAGGCAATGGAGGAAGCCGACATCAACAAGGTGACGTACAAGCCGAAAGACAGAGGACAGGAGTCGAGCCGAGGGAAGCAGATCAGGGAACGTGAGAAGGGTCAAACTTGTTATCGATGCGGTCTTCCACGACACGACGAAGGAAAGAAATGTCCAGCGCTGGCATCAATCTGCAGAAACTGCAACAAACGAGGACATTGGGAAAAGGTCTGTCGCAGTAAAACGGTGCGGCACTTAGACTACGAGGTAGAGCCGGAACGAGAGGTGGTACGTGAATTATTCCTAGGCACAGTATGTGCAAGTTCAGGGCCCTGAGATAGGAGGCGATTAAACCTTAATATTAAAGAATTAGATAGAAAAGAAACATTTTTGATAGACACAGGGGGCAGATATTACCTGCATGTCAGACCGGATGCTTCCCGGCAGTATGCGACATACCTTAATCGAGACAGATCAGAAGGTGAGCGGGCCAGACGGAGGAAGGCTGAAAGTTTTAGAGTTCGTATATCTTCATCTGACCACAAAAGGGAAACAGGCACGATGTAAACTGTACGTGATTGAAAATTTACGGGTAAACCTTCTCGGATTCACAGAGGCGGAGAAGTTGAGAGTCGTGAAATATATTAACAATGCAGGGAAAGAATCAAGAAAACGGACGAGCAGACCCCTGGCACCCAGAGAATAATACCCGGAATTATTTGAAGGACTAGGACAATTCAGGCGCGAATTGAAAATACATTTAAGGGACGAGGCAAGACCATTCGCGCTATCGGTGCCAAGGGTAGTGCCGATACCCCTCTTGGGGAAGTTAAAGATCGAGTTGCAGAAACTGGTAGAGTTAGGGGTTATTGTTCCTGTCGAGGGTCCCACAGATTGGTGCAGTCCGATCGTGTGCGTACCAAAGCCTGGCACGGAACGCATTGGACTGCGTTGCGATTATACAAAACTGAATAAAAGCGTATTACGAGCAGTATATCCGATACCAAAGATAGAAGTGACGTTAGCACGATTAAAAAACGGAAAGATATTTTCAAGACTCGATGCAAACGCGGGGTTTCATCAAATAAAGATAGCGGAAAGCAGTCAAGACTTAACAACATTTATTACGCCGTTCGGTCGGTATAAGTACACACGATTATCTTTCGGGTTAAACTGTTCGCCGGACTATTTCTCGAAAATGTTCGCAGACCCATGTTAACGTTGTGGACGTTTCGTGGCCGTTGCTCGGAAGGTTTCGCGAGGATGAAGTAAATAGACGGAGAAGACGTTGCGTAAAGAAAACAAACTGACACATGTTTTATTGAATTTAACGCTTACACAATAAATCGATATTAACCCTCGTTACAATGAATACAGAGTTCGCGCTCCTACACTTGTTTTGTTTTCCGACCTTATCGCTCTCGCACGGCTTCGCACTCACGCTCGGTTTCCGCACAGTCGCTCGGTCTCACGCACTATTACTCGAATTCGTACTCTATCTCTCGCTTGTCTCGACGCTCACTCTCTGCTCCAAAATCATACGGTAATAACACGGTACGAGAAGTATTAAACCGGTTACGAAACGAAGACGTCACGTTAAATAAAGAAAAGTGCGTGTTCGGGGTACGAAGCATAGATTTTCTGGGACATACAGTATCAGACAAAGGGATTGAGATATCACCAACGAGGGTAGAGGCGAGTGTTAAGTTTCCCGTCCCGTGAGATAAAAAAGCGCTCCTTCAATTCTTGAGTACGGTAATTTTTGTAGGGAAATATATCCCGCATCGGTCAGAGATTCTAGAACCGCTAACCTCCTTGCTCAAAGACGACGTAGCGTTTGTATAGTTGCATGACCAGGAGACTGCTTTCAATAGAGTCAAAGCGTTGTTGAAAGAAGCGCCGATATTAGCACATTTTGATCCGGAAAAAAAACCATTATCATTCAGGCAGATGCCTCAAGTTATGGGATAGGAGCAAAGATTGCGTTAGATTTATTCAAATGCAATAGATGGTATTTACTTATGACCGACTATTACTCGCAATTTTGTGAAGTAAGCGTACTACACTCATTTATGGAAAAGGACTGTGTAACCAAGTGTAAAGAAGTTTTTGCGAGATTTGGAATTCCAGAAATAGTCCGAAGCGATAATGGGCCACAGTTTCGTTCGGGGCTCAAGGCATTCGCTAGGGAGTACGATTTTAAACATATTACGAGTTCACCGCTCTATGCTTAAAGCAATGGTTGTGTCGAAGCAGCGGTAAAAACAGCGAAAAACATTATTAAGAAATCGAGTGATGTGCAATTGGGGCTGCTAGCATATAGAACTACACCTTTAGAAAATGGGTTCTCTCCAGCCAAGCTATTATTCTCCCGGAAAACCCGGTCGAATACACCGATGCTTCCGAGTCAACGCAAGAGCTTTCACGATAATAAAATCATTCAAGAAAAAGAAAAAATAAGAAAGGACAAACAAGAGGTCGAATACACCGATGCTTCCGAGTCAACTCAAGAGCTTTCACGATAATAAAATCATTCAAGAAAAAGAAAAAATAAGAAAGGACAAACAAGAGGAACAGTACAATCGGAGACACAGGACCCGAAAACTATCGAGCGTAGGAGTAAATACGGCAGTGTGGATAATAGAGTTGCGGGGGTATGGGAGAATAATTAGCGAAGCGGAGGAACCAAACTCATACATTATTAGAACGAAGAACGGGTTAGTGCGTAGAAACCATTGGCACGAAGCACCTTTCTGAAAAGAGGACGAGGAAGAGTGGGTAATGATATCTACAGAAAGAGAGAATAAGAAGGTACCCTTGCTTCACACCCCAGGGCAACAGGCACCGTGTACTCCGGGAGAGAAAAGGGGAACAGAAGCACCCGATAGGTTGCGGAGATCGACGAGAAATAGAAATGCTCCGGTCCGATTCAGTTTCGAAGACTTTGATTAAGACACGATGTAAATAGTATGTAAGAGTATAGAATAAGAAGATTTTGTAGATCCATAAGGGAAAGATGTTGTCTTGGCGGCACTGGGCTCACGGGCAGAAGTGCCAACGGACGGTGAGGCCAGGGCTGTCCAGTAAGACGGGATTGCGGCACTGGCCGGATGGACGGTGACCGTAGGGGAACGAGAATAAGCTTAAGGATAAATATACATGTGTGACTAAAAAGATTATTGTTGAGTTATTCCTCCGATCCGGCACTCCACACAACACATCTTGCACTGGAATAGAGCACACAAATGAAGAAGGTCCTGGCACTCCTTTCTCACTTCAATATTCTGCATCTTCGACGTATTCTGCGTCCGTTTTTGTAAAGGCCTTTTGGAAATCCAATGGGGATTCTTTAGTTATTTCCAAAGTATCAAAATCCCATATACTGTCCAGGAGAATCTTTTCAATCGATTCTTTTAGAATGATTTCTTGCCGGTTCACTTCAGTTGTTGGTAACTACATTGTTTGAAATCCCGCGAGCAATAGATTAATCACGTTCATTGGATTCACAGTCATTTAAAAAAAACTGAATCGCACTAATACAACTGAAGACTCTGTCCGGAAAATTTCCAACATCGAATGTTGAGGCGTAGTGCACGCACAGAATTTATGAGGCGACGCATATCCGCTTGCGATATATATATAGATGTTTACAAGCCGCCCGTGCGAATTTTTCCAGAGACCTGTGGTTCAATTTTATTATTGGAGTCGCGAAGATGCTCGAGAAAGAACAGTGTAGTAGTTTATTTTTACAGCATGACATCTGAAAACATAGTGAAATCTATTGCTTAGTATTTGCGGATTGGATGGCAATGTATGCATTCGGAACGAACGAAATTTCGTTGAAAATAGTGTCGAAGATATAAATGTTTGAATAAAATGATTATACGGCGAAAAACGGTATTGTGCATACTGCCTGCCGTTGATATATTGTAACGGGGTTTTTTTTGCTCCCGTTACAAAGAGAGCCCCATGTCCGGCTCTCGCACGTATCGGCACGAAGCACGGCGTCCTTCGTCCCGGGAAGAGTCCCTTCCAGGCAATCAGACACGGTCAAACGCGAGCTAACTGTTCCCACGACTAATTTTTATTGTTACTTTCTTTTTCGATACTCCTCTTGAGCGTACGGCGATCGTAATCACTGCCAGGACACGTCGACGCCTCCTAGCCACAGTCAGCAGGCTGGAGCCTGGCTACCGACCTCGTCATAGTCACACCTGGCCAGCACCTCGACACGTCGCCCGCCGTTCAGCCACGTCGCTACCGAGGTAGCGCGCGACGTTACCGACAACGGGCCCTCCACCCTCCGAAGCCGCCTTGACACCACGAGCCACCAGCTACCGAGATCTACAGCGTCCGGCTCGTCGCTATGCCATCACCTCGCTCGTCTTACCGAAGTTCCCGTGTCTACGCACAACGACGCCCGTAGATTCACCTCCCACCACGAGCGTACTCAACACCTCGCGTTCACGATATCACGAACGCGAGGAAATTCAAAGAACCGCGCGAGATCTCCGTAATTCGGGGAACTCGGACAAATAGAGCAGAGGGCGAAACGACGACAGGCATAGGGTGGGGGGAAAAAGGACCCGCGATCGCGAGAGCGTTACTTCTCTCGGGGACTCAATCGTAGGCTCCCGAGAAGGAAGGACGTCGTAACCACTGCCGATCCGTGGTTAACGTCTCGCGAGAATACCGACATCTTGCCATACGCGAAGTGGGACTTCTGGCCGAGGACAACTCGAGAAGCTCCCGCAACTGCAACGAAACCGGTGAGATCGTCGTACGTGTTCGGTTTGAGGCTAGAGCTAGAATAGAGCAAACTCGACTCGTTATCGTGGGGACGGTACGTCTTCGCGCGCGGAACGCGGATTTTGTTCTCGGGAAAATTAGTAAATTCACATTTGTAACTTTTCTATTTCTGTATCTAATTTGCCTGGAAGGTTCTTATTTAATTAGCTTCATTTAATTCCATAGTCTTTTGCGCCACGTGCGAGTCCATAATTTAATTTCCGGGTATATACATTTTCTTGGTATTAATTAATAATTCAGCTTTTCTGATTTCTTGTTATATATTTCATTTTACCGATTTTCGTAAGATTCCGCGTACTCCCGCTGCGATCGGGCGAAGTTAGAGTTTTGGTCACGTCGTATCCCCGCTGCGATCGGGTGGAGTGAAAGTTCTGTTGCGCATGGTACTGTGGCTGCGATCCACGCTTGGTGTATGAAGTCTCGAGCTACCGAACATCCGTTGTCGCCGATTATCCGTTACCGATGTTCCGTTACCTAATATTGTTGTGAATTATTGCTATCGTTTTGTTGTTAAGCTTTTGGGGTAACCGGGGAACGAGCGTGCACGCTAGTCGCTTCTCGACCACGCTCCCGATATTCACTAAAATAAAATATCTTTTGAGTTCCCATAATTTCGTCTCAATCTCTGTTTCCTCCTCGCGGAGGTGACCGAACCACCCCCCTCTATCAATTTCCCAAGGCTGAGCGACGCCGGGTCGCTCTCGTCTCTCGTTCGGACCTTGAAATTAAAATTTTGTCGCGGGAGCTCTCGCTCTCGCGGCTGGCGCCCTTAAGGCCGAGTGAGACGGGTTTTGTAGCCGTCTCGATTGGGATTTGAAGGAACGGGCAAAATACGGTTATAATATATATATTTTATATTTATTCCATTTTTCCACCGAATACCCTTCTGGGTTTTTACGGAACCCCATCCCGATTCTCCCCTAGCACTCCCTACCCGCACTCAGCTAAGTTACCTAACTTCCAGTGCGTCCGTAGCCGACTTAGCTACACTGTTCCGCATTTGCCAGGGACACGGGGAAACTACGGAAAACCCGTGCGGGTACAGACGGTCATATTCTAATCATCCTCCGGTATTTTTGCACTTTGAGTAAAGTGCAGAAACACGAAAGTTTCAGAAGAAAGCGCCTCCTGCTCAACGGTCGATGCGCCAGCTAGCGCACGGCTAAGCGGTCACCCATCCAAGCACTGACCGCGAACGATCTTGCTTGACTTTGGAGACCACGGGAGCCGTGCGCCGAACGCGCATCCACCGCTGTCGGTCAACCTGCCGTTAATATATATTTACGGCGTCAAATAGTGATTTTTGAAAGAGCACTAAAAACATGTGAACTGTTATTTTTTGTGAGCATTACCGTTGTTATGCCGCAGAATCCCGGTTAGCTAATCCGGTTCCGCGTGTAAATGTCTTTAGGGATTTTCCAGTGAAGGGTTGGAACCCACGTGAATTATTAACTCAATTTATTTAAACAATATTTATTCTTATCAATTTATTAACACAGTTCGATGATGTCTTATTTAACAAGGTTAAATAATAATTAACTAGCAAGGTTTATTTAACTAATTGTTTAGTTAAATAACGGTTCTTGAAGAATTATTTAGTTGTTTAGTTATTTAGTTATTTAGTACTATTTGAAACTTTACCGATCTTGGTACACTGTGCACCCTTCACAAACCGTTTGGGAACGATTTTACGTATTCAACCGTACAGGTCAGAATTGATTTCAGACTGCCGAGTACCTGCTCTCGATCCTTTTTATATTCCTCGAGAGCAGGTATGTCAGCTTAATAACTAGCGCGAGTTTAATATTTAAGATAATTCTGTAAACAATATCTTTCCAAATCCTCGCTTTTTCATGAGCGGGATTTGGAGCATGTTTTTCCTTTCACAATTCTCGCCTCGGTATTCTCGAGTCGATGCTCCAGTTACCGAGGCGCTCTCGGTTGCCTAACTGCTGCGTCAGCAGTATCGACGCTCGACGCTCGGCGTTCGACGCTCGATGTACGCCTCGTGCGTAACGCAACCGAATATCTCGCAACCGAAATAATCGGGGTCGAGAAATAATGCGAAATAATAATACCACCATACCCGGGGCACAACATCCCTCCCCCCTAAAAAGAAAAGAAATCTGATTTCTTTTCGCTCGCCCCCGGCGAGCGTTATTTTTATGACCTTTGTGTGCCCCGTACTCTTAGTACCCAATACTAACCAAACCCTAATACGGGAAAAAATGTAAGAAAGAAAATTTCTTCGTAAATTAATGAGTGCACGTAAAAGACGCGCGCTTCCGAGTTATTGCGGAATACGGAGGCGGAAGGCCCCGTTACAGCCTAATGCTGCCGGCCAGGGTCGACGCTCAGTAGGTCGACGCGTTCGCATTTTTGGGCTATATTAACCGTCGTTCCGACGGTGTGTTTACTTATTCGTTCATCGACCGTTAATTGTAACGTTACCGCGCACCGACTGCAAGATGAGTTCCAGGAGAAGCCCAAGCCCGCCCGCCAAGGTACGTACTTTTTGCACAACCTTTCGCCTGAATATTGAATTTTCTTTTTTTTTTTTTTGTTTTTACTATTACTAATTGAATATTAATTTAAATTTCCCCCTTTTTTTACTGTTACTATCCGTTAAATTCAATACTGTCCACGCGACGTACCCTACCGAACTAATTCCTTATTTTCTTTTGCAGAAGGTCCGCGTCACCCTCCCCGGCGACGTGGTTTATACCCTTCTGGTGCGCCCCAGCCTCTCGGGTCGGTCCAGCCCCGACATTGAGGTTATTGGGCCCGAGACGAGCGAGACCGCAGCCGAGCCCCTTCACTCCACCGTCGTGGCGCCGGAGCCCAGGCGGAGGCATCCCGCCTCCCGCAGAGTCCACGCCACCCGGCCCCTGATGATGTCGGCAGCCGCCATGGAATTCAGCGGTGCCCATGGTCGGATGCCCAGGCCCGGGGAAGCCCTGCTCCCCAGGAGTCGCCTTGCCCCCCTTCCTAGAGGGGCTCCACGGGTGATGCCGCGTCCGGCCGGAGCGTCCGACACGGAGTCATCCAGTGAGGAGGAGGAGGAGGAAGATCCGGCCTCCCGCCGCCGCCGCGCAGCCACCGGCGACATGAATTGGCGCTTCGCGGAATGGAATTGAGGCTTCTCCAATTTTTGATTTCCTTTATGCAGGTTTCAATAAATAGATTTTTCCCCTTGAAATGATGTTCCGGTGTGTTTCTTGATTTCTCCTTTTCACCTTCTCCCGAGTTATACGCCCACCCGGGTTGCCACCTGGGGAATAATGCAAGCCTCCTGTACGGGCGTCTTTCCCGCCCTTTCCCGCAGGACGGGGTAGATTATGTAGCCAACGATGGTCAATAGGGCAAGCGTGCCCACACCATAAGAACCGATGGTATGATATAGCCGCGTAAGAGTCGACGAGCGGGGACGCTCCGTCGAATTTAATTCTGTTTTTATTTTGCGTATCCGTACGCCTAGATTTTGTAGCTCGCTCGGGCTATTCACCGCCCGTTCCAGCTTGACATCCATTACCTCCGCCATTACTCGAGGTATTTCCTCTTCCTCAGCCGGTAACAGGGTGAGATTGTAAACAGGCACAAAGCCCGCGCCGGCGATCTGCTGACTCCAGCGTTTAACCGTCTCGAGTCTGAAGTCGGCCGCGGTGACGACACACCGTCCATGAACGGTCAACAGCCCCGTGCCGTCGAGCTGCTCCTGTCTCGCCGGCCTACCGTGACAGCCGATGCTCACCGTCTCCCCACGTGGTGACACAAACAGCCACTGCCCGTGTTGACGCATGCCTAGTATGAGCGTGTGGGTGAGCCGGACGATTTTCTTCGGACATTGCTGACCCTGACCTACCACTCCCTCGGTGTAGAGTCGCACACCACAGGGAGCATCCGTATTAACGGTCAGCGTCGGGTATCGAGGTGGACAGAAGTACTCGTCCTTGTCCCTTTTGCAAGCGTCCAAATCCGATGTCGTCACCTGGAGGTAATGCCTGTTTTCCCGGTCTACCACCACCAGATCCTCGGCGGTATCAATGTAGTAGTACGTATCGTTTTCTCCCTTCCTTGGGAGCGGATACACATAGTTCACACTGTAGACCGAGGGACCGACCAGCGGAATTTCCAACAATAGGGTTATCACCCCTCCCTTTTGATACGCATGCGGCGTGGCCAGACGTAGAATGGCCGCCGCATTTTCTCGCGTGACAGGGCGCGGAAACCCATACCCCGTAGGTACGTGTGGTAGAGCTTCCGTGAGGTAACTCGTTAATGCGGCTGGCGTGACCATTGCGGCACTTACGGTGCCGGAAGCCACACCGGCAAAAAGTTCGACCAATTTTCCTACCTCCCGTAGATAGGTCTCCACAGAGGCCTCGATAAGGGCGAGACTCTCGTCGAAGTGCTGACGCTCACTCAGCACCTGGGTACGGTTCCGGAAGTATCCGTTCACCGTGCGGACCATAGTGTACAATTTCTGCAGGTTCCTCTGCGAGGCCCGTGACGTCGCGTTGAACATTTCCAGTGTTGATTCCACGACCTGCAGTTGTTCCTTCATGGCCCTTTTCAGGGTCCCTTGGGTGTCCTGGATTGCGGCGATCTCCGCATCCATCCTTTCCCCGTCGGCGGCGTCCAGGTTGCCGGTAATAGCCTTCACCACGGTACCTAGACCGTCGATTAACCCCCGTCGCTTCCGATTCGATCCTGTGCCGACGAGATCCTGTACAACCCCTACGTTCTCCTCAATTTTCTCCGACAGGCGTACAAGATGTTCCAACATCTCCGCGCAATGGCCGTCTGGGCTGCCGTGCAACTCACACTTCCTCCGGACCTCCCCTAATTGAAAGTTAATCTGACTTTCCATATATGCCAGACTCGATAGATCCATCCGAATTGCCATGGTCCAGACGTTGGTGTGGAGATGCAGCAGTCCGATCTTCTCGAAATATAGCCCGGGTGCGTCCCTGAAGGGCTGTATTTCGTATGGGCCATCCAGAGCGGTGGCTACGGCCAGTAGACCCGCCCGTAGACCCGTCAGCAACAACCTGCAATGGTTATTTCACGCCTTGTAATCCCTTTGCATCATGCCTTGTCCACGGAATGAAGCCTTGTCGAAGCCGGTAACATCTTGGGGGTCTAACTCGGGTTAGACCCGGGGTTAGACCCACCCTCTTTACGTTGCCTAACCCCCTACTCCTCCACGTAATTTCGGAGGCGGTCTACATGCACTTTGTCCATCCTCCGCCCTTGGCGAAGGGTATAGTTGCATGGAGGGTGCTCCTCCACGATGAGGTAGGGACCCACCCACTTCGGGGTCAGTTTCGCGGACCGTCCTCGGCGCACGGTCTCGTCACGTAGTAAGACCCGGTCTCCGACCTTGAACTTCCTGTCCCTAGTCCTTCGGTCGTAGTAGACCTTAGCCCGGTCCTTGGCTACCTTCAGATTATTGTGCGCTGTAGACCAGGCCGCACGTAAGCGCTCCCTTAACTCCTGTGCGTAATCGTCGTATGCATACGTGAGCCTGGGTTCCCTTCGAAGGGCCGTTGGTAGCTCGGCATTCTCCCCGTAGACCAGGTGATGGGGGGTGAATCCCGTCGCCGTGTGAGGGGTGGTATTGTATGTAAACATGGCGTAGGGTAGCCATTCATCCCAGCTCTCCTGATCCTCGTCTATGTAACCCTTAAGGTACTCCGCAAGGGTCCGGTGCGAGCGTTCCAACGCCCCGTTCGACTCCGGGTGATACGCCGTGGTTTGAATTTTTTCTATTCGCAGTATCTGGCACACGCCCTTAAATATGGCACTGAGGAAATTCGTACCCTGATCGGTAAGGATGGTCTCCGGTGCTCCGTACCGACATACAATTTCCTTGGCAAATGCCTTTGCCACTTCGTTGGCCTGTTGCGTCTCCAGCGGTATGGCTATGCTGTACTTCGTAAGTAAATCCTGGAAGGTTAGGATATACTTATTTCTCCGCTCCGTCTCAGGCAATGGCCCTACGATATCCATTGCACATTTCTGGAAGGCCCTTGTTGGGGTGTCGGTTATCACCAATGGTGCCTTCGCCATCGGCCGTAATTTATTCCTCTGGCACTTGTCACACCGTGCCACGTATGCTTCTATTTCCTTCCGCATGCTGGGCCAGGCGTACCTTAATTTGATGCGAGCGAGCATCCGGGCCACCCCTTGGTGACCCCCCAGGGGTGCGTCGTGGTGCTCGTGGAAGATTTTTGATTTTTCCTCCGCACTCAAGCAGTCCCCGTCCGACCGTACCCCGTCGTACTCCTTCCCGTGGCGCGCGTCGGGCTGACTATCCGCGGGACTATACCCCTGGCTGGCCGCTGTCCCCGTTGTCGCGCGGGTTGCGGCTCCCTGGCGCTCCCGTGAATGAAGTCGACCGCTGCCTTCCTTACCGCCGCGGCCGCTCGCCTCGCTCGATTCCTTCCTTGCCTGCGAGCGGGTCGCTACACACACGCGACTCAGCGCGTCGGCGTTGGTATTGTGCTTCCCTGCTTTGTACTGTACGTCGAACTCATGCTCCGATAATTTTATTTTCCAACGCATGAGTCTCGACCCGGGATCCTTCACGTTAAACAGCCATGTTAAGGGCTTATGATCCGTTACCACTGTGAAACGGGTGCCGTAAACGTAAGGGCGAAATTGAGATATTCCCCATACGATTGCCAGCAGTTCTTTTTCCGTCGTAGTGTAATTTTGCTCCGCCTTGTTTAAGGTCCGACTGGCGTAACAAATCGGTAGGTCCTCCCCGATCGGCCCTTGGGACAATATGGCCCCTATGGCCCTATCCGACGCGTCCGTAGTGACGACGAAGGGCTTCTCAAAATCCGGGTATTGTAAAACCGGTGCGGTTGTCAGAGCCCTTTTTAAGTCCTCCATGGCCTGCTCGTGCCTTGCTGTCCATTCAAATTTATGACCCTTTTTTGTGAGCTCCGTTAAGGGCTTCGCGATCTTGGAAAAATCCTGGATAAATTTGCGGTAGTACCCCGCGAGGCCCAGAAAGGACTGGACTCCCTTTACGTCCTTCGGGGTGGGAAATTCCCGGACGGACGTCACGAGTGTTGGATCGGGCCGTACTCCCTTGCTGGAGACCACGTGCCCGAGGTATCGCGTTTCCAGACGCAGAAATCGACATTTCCCAGGTTGAAGGGCCAACTTCGCCTCCCGCAGGCGCTGGAATACCTCTCGGAGACGACCGTTATGCTCCGCCAAGGTCGCTCCGAAGATTACTATATCGTCCAAATACACGTAACATTTCAGCCCTTCAAGCCCTGCCAGTATTGTGCTCATCAGTCGTTGAAACGTCGGCGGTGCATTTTTTAATCCGAAGGGCATTCGAGTGTACTCGAAGTGTCCCTGCGGGGTGGAGAAGGCTGTCTTCTCCCTGTCCTTTTCCGCCATCGGTATCTGGTGAAAACCGGATGCAAGATCCAACGTCGTAAAATAATGGGCTCGCCCCAGCTGATCCAAGATTTCCGCTATATGCGGCAGCGGGTACGAGTCCCCGATGGTGACCTCGTTTAGCTTGCGAAAATCCACCACCACACGCATTTTTATCTTTCCTGTGGCGTCAGGTTTTTTCGCCACGACGAGTAGCGGAGCGTTCCATTGACTCCGACTCGGTTGTATAATGCCATCCCTAAGCATGCCCTTTGTCTGCTCCTGCACCTCCTTTTTATGTGCTTCCGGTAGGCGATAAGGGTGTACCTTGATAGGCTGTACACCCTCCAGAATCGGGATGCTGTGTTCCACCATGCTGGTACAGGGCAGCCGATCCCCCTCGAGGTGGAATATATCCGCATATTCCTCGCAGACTTCTAATAACGTATTTTTTTCTTCCTGGTTGAGGTGAGTGACCTCGATCGCCTGTCGCAATTTCTCCAGCCGCGTGCCACCCGTTTCGGTTGCCGTATTTACTTCGTGCGCCGCGACGGCGAGCTCGCTGTGCAGCTCGTCTGCTGACGCAAGCGGCTCGAGTTTCACCACCGGCCGTTCGACGTAAACATACTCGGGCGTGGTGTTTACTAAACACACCGTGCAGCCGTTACCTTGGGGTGAGGTCACGCATGCCCCCAATATCACCCCTCCGGTGACGTCACATTTTTCGACGATACCTTCCTGGGAGTTTAACGTTGAGACACACACGATATTTTCGCTGCGTGGTGGTAGGGCGACCCGTAGGCTTCCATCCACGAGTGGCATGCTGTGTCCCTTTATTCTGATACTCGTTCCCCCAAGGATATCCACCCCCTTTTCCTTGATGAAATCCATTCCCAGGATTCCATGGGTCTGCACATGAAGATTCTGTGGTATCACGTGAAACCAATGCTTCACAGGCCCAGAAGGGGTAACTAACTCCACAAGGGCGGCATAGAGAGCGTTCAGGGCTCCTCCCCCCAGTCCCCTTAACGACACCCCCGACCTCGCCGCCGGAGTGTCGTCGGACAGCACATTCTCGTGAATTAGGCTTACCGTTGCCCCGGTGTCCGCTTTAAGGGTCAAAATTCCCTTCTGGCTGGATGGGGATTTAATGTGAAAGTCGCTCGCAGATGCATGGGGTCCTGGAGACCCTATTACAAACACCTCGGCTTCTTTAAGGGGGTCCCCCTGCCCCATTCGTCTCTTGCCACGGAGTGAAGCCACCGTTAGTAGACCGGCAGTCGGCGTTTCGAGTCCCAACGTTGTCTCGCCCGTGATGGCGGTGTAGACGTTGGCCTCCCTTAAGGGCCCCTCCGATGCTGTGACCATGTTGACCCGGAACGTCCCCACGGTTCCCTCCTGTCCTGGTTGCATGGCGGCTTCCTCCTTCCGCTGCTCATTTTGCCGTCTACCGTTATGGTTGCTATTTTTGTTCCGCTTGCTGTCGGCCTGCTTACGTGCCCGGCAATCTTTCCAAAGATGCCCAGTTTTTTTACAGTAATTGCACGTGATGCTGGCCACGTGCACATCCCTTGGTGCTGGCACCGGGAGACTCTGTCGACCGGCTCGGCACTGCTTCGCCATGTGCCCGGTCTTCCCACAGGTATAACAGGCCCGAGTGTCCCCTCCCGCCGCACCCTGCGACTGTCGGGGATTTCCTCCCCCGATGCTGGGTCTCGCCGCGCCGGGCCGTCCGGCTGTCATCTTTTCGACCTCCATGGCTCCCATCACGGCGTCGTGTAGACCCTGATAATTCCGTGATCGGACGATCGTCTGGATTTCCTTCTTGAGCCCGTTCTCGAAATTCATTTGGGCGCTTTTCCGAATGGCTTCGCCGATGGGGCGGGCTCCCCGCGCGTCGGCACCCTCACACAATTTTTCAATTACCTCCACCGTAAGGGTCTCGACCCTCGTGGCGTAAGTGGAGACATTTTCTTTTGCGTCCTGGCGCAAGGTACAAAATTGGTACTGCAATGACGCGAGCGACTCGCGCTTACCATATAATGCCTCCAATTCCACACGCAGATCGTTAAGGGTCACAATTGTTTTGTGACGCATTTCCCGCGTCGCTCGGTCTTCCAGCTTACTGCTCCGGATGAGTGTGAGTAGAGTAGAGCGCTGCCTTGGTCTCACCATTCCCCAAACTGCTTCGCAGGACAGCATAAATCCGTCAAGTTTCGCGGGATCGTTCCCGTCGAACGTCTTAATATTTCGAAGGGCCGAGGCCATATCCAGGTACTCGGCCTCGCCCTCTGTTGGCTCCGTTGTCCGCGCCTGCCGCTGTACCGGGGGTGGCTGTGGTGGAGGGCTCGTTCGCCTGCGCGTCGTCCGAGGATGCCCTTCCAGGACATAATCCCCTGAGGTTTCCTCCATGGTGACGAGCCGTTCACCCACGGAGTCATCCGCTGGGGGTCGCGAAACCTGCTCCAGCACCCTTTGCAGCTGGTTGCCTAAACCCTGTAGTTGCTGCTCAAGCCGGGTTAACCGCCGGGCTGTGGCATCCTCCTCCAAGGGCTGTTCCTCCTGCCCGTGGACGGAGTCGTTGTCCTCTTCGGCCACCGCCCCGAGTTCCGCGAACAGAGTCCTCCGCGATGCCCGCAATGCCGGTCTCAATGGCGGAATACCCGCGCCGTGTCGGTCTGTAGACCCTGGTGCCCTATTCCCGCCGGCCGGGTTGGGCTGTCCGTGCCGTGTCCCCTGCGCCTGAGCTCGCAAACGGGCAATCTCGCCATCCACCATTGCCGGAGTAACCTGCCCCCTTGGCTCGAACAGTTGAACATTCAGGTCCTCCCATCCGGTCCCCCTCTGGGTATTTACCCCGTACAGCGGGTTCGGCGATCCCCGTTGCTCCGGCTGACCGTCCCTTCGTGGGCTGTCGCCCAGAGCCTGACGTGTCCGATTCGTGATTTCCGACAGGGCATTCCTGATCCCTTCTTCCACCTGAAGGGCCTCCTCCCCGGTACCGGGGGTAGAGTCCTGCCGTCCCGATCGTTCCGCGTTGTGGTCGCTCATTTTTTACTTATTTATTTTTCCTTTTGCTTCGATATTTTCCTCGACAATTTTTATTGCTTAGTAGCGTTCTACTGGCTTCGACAATGCTTGGTTTTTTTTTCAAACAAAATTTTAACAAGTAACGTGGAGTCACTTACAGTACGTGCCACATTACGGGATGCCCTTTAGTCCGTGACGTATAACCCTTTTGGGGTGCCAGGCTCCCTTTGACCTCTTTTACGTCCCACTTGTTGGCGACGCCCTTCGGGTATCCTGCAGCGATCCTCGAAGGTCCCGGTTGATACCTTCCGTTACCTCTCCTGAGTAACGGGATGTCCGCGTCGATCCTTTGATCGCCCTATGGTCCGCCGAGCACTAGTCGACCCTTGGCTCGCGGAATACACTCACGTTACCGCACTGTGCGGGGTTTCGCGATTCGGTAATTTTTTCAGCGGTTTAAAAATTCACTCTGGATATCCCACCGCTGCCACCAATGTTATGCCGCAGAATCCCGGTTAGCTAATCCGGTTCCGCGTGTAAATGTCTTTAGGGATTTTCCAGTGAAGGGTTGGAACCCACGTGAATTATTAACTCAATTTATTCAAACAATATTTATTCTTATCAATTTATTAACACAGTTCGATGATGTCTTATTTAACAAGGTTAAATAATAATTAACTAGCAAGGTTTATTTAACTAATTGTTTAGTTAAATAACGGTTCTTGAAGAATTATTTAGTTGTTTAGTTATTTAGTTATTTAGTACTATTTGAAACTTTACCGATCTTGGTACACTGTGCACCCTTGTCGTTCCCTTCACAAACCCTTTGGGAACGATTTTACGTATTCAACCGTACAGGTCAGAATTGATTTCAGACTGTCGAGTACCTGCTCTCGATCCTTTTTATATTCCTCGAGAGCAGGTATGTCAGCTTAATAACTAGCGCGAGTTTAATATTTAAGATAATTCTGTAAACAATATCTTTCCAAATCCTCGCTTTTTCATGAGCGGGATTTGGAGCATGTTTTTCCTTTCACAATTCTCGCCTCGGTATTCTCGAGTCGATGCTCCAGTTACCGAGGCGTTCTCGGTTGCCTAACTGCTGCGTCAGCAGTATCGACGCTCGACGCTCGGCGTTCGACGCTCGATGTACGCCTCGTGCGTTACGCAACCGAATATCTCGCAACCGAAATAATCGGGGTCGAGAAATAATGCGAAATAATAATACCACCATACCCGGGGCACAACACCGTCATGAAATTTTGTATTCCAGTCGGATTAATTGTGTTCGAACAGAATCAAATTTTTTTTTGTCAAGGGTAGTTCACCCTTTTAGAGGGATGCTCCTGTGTCTGACGTTACTGTTTATCGAATCTGTCGACACGAAATATATTAGTACCGAGTTTCATGTAAATCCGTCAAGTGCTTATGTACGAAGTACTATTTGCCCTTGATTAATATTTATCGTGTCTGTTACGTCCTGCCCCTCTTATTGCTATTATTTTTGGGTTTCTCAGTTTACATTTCCTGATCTAAGTAACGTAGTTTTTGAGACGGATGTCGGTTGCGGGTGATGAATGATTGAATGAGTCCGAGATGTATATGATTGATGCTTTATTAGTCGCAGCAATTAATGGTCGAGAGCGAACAGAGAGTGTACCGGTTGAAGGCTCGAGCTGGACTCATGTTCGGAGGTGCGAGGCTGAGGGCCTCGGACCCCGCAACAAAGTCGCGACGGGCAGTCGCGACGCGGTGATAAGGCCCGTCTCACGGCACTAAGCCGCGGGACCGGATGCAGATAACCTGCAGGGCTTCCACGTATTAAAACGCAGCGGAAAATAATACCGCTGCGAAGAATGAAATGATATCGGTGTGAAAGAGACTGGAGTCGTTACATTTTCCATAAAGACTTTCTCGGGCTCGATCGTTCGCACGATCGAGCCGTCCAGTAATTTTATTATCTTAATTTCTCCCGAATCAAAATCACGCCACCGAACGTACATATCAAATTTCTGCAAATCCATATCCGCGAGCGGTTACGCGCGAGCGGTCACTCTATTTCTACCACTTTTCAAGGTTTTCAATGCTCGCACGTGGCGCGCGTCTCAGCACTTTCGGTCACTTGGCGACAACCAGCTCTACCGAAATCAATTAGTCTTCACCTAAACTTCGAATCGAACGGTCGACGAGCTGGTCTTCCACCAGTCTCGTCTTTACGCGAAATATTAACATTATATAGAATCGACTCTGGCGTTCGTCTATTAACAGTTTCCCAACCAGTGTATCACCTTTTTACATCGTTTCTATTGTTTTTTTTTCAATTTTAATAAACATACTATCAGTTACTGCGTAGAACGGAATTATTATTCATTTCGGAGAAGGAACCCTCCGAAATTGCGTACAAGTCAATACTTCCTCAACGTCTGAGGCTCACGATAGGACAAGTTAGTAGCACGTCCTCGAATCGTGGAGCACAAGTTTCGAAATAATAGATTGCTCGCTGAGACGTAACAGTGTCAAATAATGGTTATCGGGAAAAACCCAAAAACATGTAAACTCTTATTCAATGCTAGCATTAAGGGCGGGGTAAGGTATTAAATTTTTTTTTGCTTTTTTTTAAATGAATGTGTAATATCTCAAGTATATTGTGTTAAAATTTCAAGTCGATCGGAGCAAAATTAACGAAGTCATGAGTATTTAAGCGCAACCCAAAAAAAATTGGGTTGCAGCGAAATTTGTTGACCAATTTTTTTTTTTTCATTAATTTGTTCATGACATTTTGGAATTATTATTATGCAAAATTAATCTTTTGAGTACCTTTAATATGCATGAATTTTTTCAGATTTTTATACAATCGAGAAGTGTTCTCAAACTTATGTGAAATGAGCGCTAAGCGACCAAACTCTTCGCGTTTTTCAAACGTTTTTCTGAAACTTGTCATATTTGAAGTCCGTGTTCACGATAACTCAAAATCTACTGGACCAATCGTTTTGAAATTTTGCACAGTACTTCTTCACATAATTCACCAGGTATTGTCGAGAGCTGTTTTGTGTTTATTTAAAATAATTACTAATTTTTCAACAACAAATAAGCCGATTTTTTTAGCGAAAATCGGTTTTTTGGCTACCAAGTGCTACGAAAAATTGAAAAATCGAGAAAAAAATCCTCTCGTCATTACCTCGAGAAACATCTCCTTTAACAAATGCATTTTGATTTTTTTTGTTTCGGATGATTCTGTTGCGAGTTATGATGAACACCGCAAATCAACTTTTTTCGAGGCGCCTCCGGAGATTCATTGTCACTCGTTCAATTTTGAATATTTTGCAATGAAAATTTAGGAAAATGTTGTTTAAATGTTGTATTATTATATGGAAATTTACTGAATAAACGAACACTATCTGTATACCCAAAAAAAAATCTTAAAAACATGCTTTTTTTCACAGAATTAACCTTACCCCGTCGTTAATGGCATGCAGTTTGTATTTCGGTTGAATTATTTGTCGCTGAAAAACAACAACAAAAAATGTTGATAAGGGTAGTTCACCCCCTCAAAGGGGTGTTCCCGTGTCGGATGGTATCGTTTATGGATCCTGCTAACACGACATATATTTATGTCAAGTTTTATTGAAATCCGCCAAGTGCTTGTATGAGAAAATAAAAAGGTCGATTTTTGCCAAACTTTGAGGGGCTGTTTCACCACGTAGATATGAATCTCAGCACGTAAAAAAATGACGTGTCCCTTAGATTTTCGAGTTCTACAACGTTTATCAAAAATATCAAAATTGCGGTGGGTCACTTGGGAATGTTTCTGTTATGTCCTACGTAATTCCTCTCACAAAATCTTTACTTCAACTCCTCAACCAATTCTTTAACTGAAATGTGAACCCTGACACCACTGGCAAACGCTGCAACGCTGCAACGTACTGCCGCCGAGACTCCCTTGCATTTCCTACACAGACGCACTCGCGTACGGCTCCGCTCCCTCGCTCGTGCCACGCCGAGATTTATGGCCTTTTCCCTTAATTTTCCTAACACGCTCTGCTCTCTAAATTCCTATCCTTTGAAAATACTAAAATCCTTCCATTTCTTCCGGTTCCCCGAAAAGTTCTATTTTTAAACTTGTTTACTCTTTAGACTCTATTTTTACTTACTAATACTAGCACTAATATAGGGTTAAAACTAGTATAAATAGACGACAAAATTCTGAATCAAATCAGTTATTCTACGACCAGCGAAGCATGAACATCTCCGAAATCTCTAAAGATCGAGCAAGGCTCTGCATCGAAAGACTCTGTCCCTACGCGGCAGAGCACTGCGACGATAATTGGAGCTCTCCGACAAGAGTCGGAGTTCGCTGCCAAATTATCTAGTAAGAGAAAATTGTCTCAATATACTCATACAATTGTACTTCGAAATCACCGTCTCAATAATACATCGTGAGAATCTCAATTAAACGACAAATGTTTAAAATATTATTTGCATGCACCATTGGGGCCTACTGACAGTTTCTCAGAGGGTCTTTACCTCCATCCGTCAACAATCCTTCGTAAATCCGCAGTAGTACGGCGAGGTCTCCGTCCCTGGTAAAGGGCGCCTTGACCCGAAAGCGAGACCACTAGTTTTATGACCGTCACCGAATAAACTCATTATTTGCTCGTCTAGACGTAACAGTTTTCTTGTTAGAGGAACTACTCGCAGGGGTGGTTAGGGGGGGGGGGGTGCACAGAGCTGTGGGATGATCCGTCAGTCATATGCTTGTCGCCGCTTGAACCACCGGGGAGTACTGTCCCCGCGGTTACCCAGCTCGGGTCTTACAGGAGACTCGTTAGGGGGTCCGGGTTCGTTGCTTTGCAAATGTTCCCGGTCAACCAGTCACCTGTTCCAACGAGCACCGTTCTCGAACGGTGGCAAAAATCCACGGCCATATCGTGAGTGTGTGTTCATGCGGGGCGGGAAACTGCCCTCGTGCAGCTCTCGCGTACCGCTTGTTCGCCCAAGCGAGAGGGCCGTGGTTACCCGCAGTGGCTCGCAAGAGCTGCTGCGGCGTTTGAGAGAGTCCACTATGACCCGGCTCGCGATTTCTCATGCTATGTCGCGTAGTTATCCCGATGCTTGGTCAGGACGATAAGCAGACCCGGTCAAGAGACCTCTGGCAAGTTCATCCCGTGAGATGCTCTGGGTGCCCATTCCCAGGTGCATTGATTATGGTCCCGTCGCTGGTAAATGCAGTAAAAGGAGACCATAGGTGAACAAACCAGGAGGTTGAGGCCGACGAGAAGTGGAGGGCTCTCGCTTTGGTTTACCCCGTGTGGCTACCGAACCACACGTTAGAAATGGTGGCCCGACCACTAGTCAGTTATTGGACCCTAGGGGAGGTGACAATCAGTTTTCGAACGGTTTGATTGTCAAGACCTCTGCAAGAGGCGGTTTTCTAGGGGGGCATACTGCATTGCATAAAGAGAAAGTAGATCGGATGTTCGTTGCGTTTGCCCTTTATGGGCAAGAGACCCTCACGGGTCGAGCATGGAATGACGGTCTCGTGCCAGATTTCTTATACAATATCTGTTAGAGGAACTCAAGTCCCTCTGCCGAGAGACTCCCGGCGAATCTTCTTCACAGCCCGGGACGCCGGACGGTTGCAAATAATGATGTGATTATGCGCTGCTCCGATGCACCGATAATCTTCTCGGTGAACAATTTCTTCCCATCGTCTATGACTCCGACAACAGGGAAGTAGGACTCCCAAAACCGATGTTCCGTTCGAAGCCTTCCCGGCTCGACACTCCAACTCGAACTTCCCATCCGTTGCTCTCCTCGATCGGCGCTCTCGTCCCGGCGTACATGAAAATTTCGTTACTTGAGTTAATAAATTTTCTATCTATGTATCTAAATATTCTATTATACCAACTAGTAAGTACCCGGAGTAAGCCGAAAATTACGGCACAGAAATTTCGCCGCGCTACAATACTTATCAAAACAAACTCTTTAAAAAAAGTATTCGACAAAAAGTAAATGATATGAGTCAGGTAGTAGTATACATATATAAAAAAGTAAAATCATTGCGCTTCCCCAAAAAATGGTAATCAATATAATCGCTTAAAATAAAAATCGAAAAAAATAACATCATATGAGCCAAGTAGGGGTATACAGATAGTATACATACTAATTGTAATGTATGGAAAGATGAGAGAGAGCGTGGCGATAACGCGAGCTGGAGAGTCTCAGTCTCGGACGCACCGGCGTAGAGTAATGGTGTGTTCTCGCGTACAGCCAGCCTCGTGACAAGCACTGTACCTTCGAAAAATAAAGAGACCTGCTCTGTATAACGTGCGGTGTAATTGCAACCCATTCTTCTCCGGCCGACTTCCCCTTAAGAACATTACAATTTGGCGACGAGGATCCACAAAAGCGTGCAATACATGGAAGTGCAAGGAAGTACCGCGTGTGGGGGACTTCGAGTGCTCAAGTGAAAAGTAACGAATGGCAGGCGGAGAAGAGGTGGACGAAGCGGCGAGGGAAACAGAGCGCACAAGCTGGTTGTACAGATTAACGAAAGCCCAATTAATAGAGCAAATAAAGGAAAGAAAGCTCGAAGTGGACGAAAGAGCTAACATCGATAGCTTGAGACAGCAACTCGCGCAGCATATTAAAGGAAAAAACAAGGCGGGACTCAGCAGCGAAGAATGACAAAAGGCGGGAGGCTCGGGACACGGTCAAGGAGACAATATTGAAAGCAGCCGAGATACACCAACAGAGCCGACAAACGAGACCACGCAACCGACCATGGCGAGTAAACCGATAAAAATCTCGTATCAATTGGGCGATGACTGGGAGGTATTTATTGAGAGATTATAACTATTATTCGAGATGGAAAGTACGCAGAATGAAAAAAGGTGATAAACCTGCCAACGAGGGTAGACGAGGGAACGTATGTGCTGATGAGGGATCTATGTCATCCGGCAAAGCCTAAAGATAAAGCGTACGCGGATCTGGTGAAACTAATAAAAGATCATTTGTGCCCAAAACCATCGGAATCGATGGAGCGTTGTAAATTCCAATGAGCAACACAAGCACCAACAGAGACCGTAGCCGAATTCATAGCAAGACTCCGGAAAATGAGTGTGCACTGCAATTTCGATAACTTGGATACAGCGCTAAGAGATCAGCTAGTAATAGAATTAAAAGACTCCCAAACCAGAACGGAATTGTTTAAAGAAACCCAACTCGATCTAAAAAAAGCGACTCAGATCGCGGTGGCATTAGAGAGCGCACAGAGAAATGCAAGAACCGCGGAAGACATAGGGGCAGTGAAGAAAACTGAAGAAGACACAACAAGAAAAATCGGGGCGACAGAATCCGTCCATTTCGTGAGAGGAAGACCGCAATATGCTAACGGGCAGCAAAGAGGACAGCGTCGACAAGATAGCTCCGGAGCGAGAAATCAACAAACAAGAGACAGACCGGGAATATCAACATCGGGCAATGGAAGAACGGCGAGCACGCGACAGATGCGAAGGAACGACGGCCCGGTACAATGTTTCTGTTGTGGAGAGCCGAATCATTTTGCGAGAAACTGTAGCCTTCGAGGCCGAACGTGCGCAACTTGTAACCGTAAGGGGCATGTAGCAAAAGCGTGCCGCAGTCAGGAGGGACAAAATGGACCGATCCAGTATCTAGAGGAGCAGGAAGAAAATAACGAAGAAGACAGCGAAGGCAATAGCGACGATTTTCTAATGCTGGACGCAATAGTGGAGCATCAGCAGGGAATAGGAACGAAAAAAGTATTGAAATTATTCCAAGATACGGAAAAGGCGGCACCAATGCTGATGGACGTGAAAATTAACAACAAAAAAATAACGTTCGAAATAGACACGGGCACGTACGTAACGGTAATTACAGAGGACACCAGAAAATTATTGTTCCCAGATGTACCCGTGGAGCCGACAACGACGGTCCTAAAAGACTATATAGACACCCCCGTTGGTGCCCGTGGGAGTACTGCGGAAGCTACGAGTACAACTAAGAGGAAAACAGAAGACACTCAGCTGTTTCGTCATGTCGGGGTCAAAAAGGCCACTGATCGGTCGACAGTGGCTAGCAGCGCTGGGAGAATGGCCGTTGAGGAGGCAAAAGGAACCACCGAAGTATTCAACAAACTGTCACAACCTGAAATCAGGCAACTGGCACGAAGAATTTAGCAAGGAATTCAGGGAGCTGTTTGGACCGAGCCGGGGACGTTACAACCAAGGAAAGTTAAGAATCACGTTGAAGGAGGGGGCCACGCCGAAATCGTTAAAGCCAAAGCACGTACCGTACGCGATAAGAGACAAGGTACACGAAGAACTGCAGCGATTGGAAAAGGAAGGCCATCTGGAAAAGGTAGAAATCAGCGAGTGGGGCACGCCCATAGTACCCATCATCAAGGACAACGGCCGAGTCAGAATCTGTGGTAATTTTAAACTCACGCTTAATCCGCAAATAATAATAGATAAGCATCCACTGCCACTGATCGACGATATTTTCGCGGCTTTACAGGGAGGAGAAAAATTCTCAGAAATTGATTTAACGCATGCCTATATGCAGATAGAGGTGCACGAGGAATGCAGAGATTTGCTGACGATTGTAACGCATAAGGGACTATATAGATACAAAAAACTGCCGGAGGGAGTAGCATCGGGTCCAGGCAGTTTTCAAAAAATCATAGAATCAGTGCTATACGGTATAGATAACGCTGTAGCGTACTTAGACAATATTTACTGCACCGGAAAAAACGACCGCGAGCATATAGAGACACTAAGGAAAGTTTTTTCACGACTAGAAAAATCCGGATTTAGAGTAAACTCAAAGAAATGTCATTTTTTCAAGGAAAGATTAGACATACTAGGCTTCGTAGTCGACAAACAAGCGTTGCAAAAATCACCGGAGAAAGTAAGGGCGGTAATGGAGGCGCCGGCGCCGGAGAATGTTAAGCAACTGCAAGCTCTACTAGGCCTGGTAACATACTACGATAGATTTATAGAAAACCGCGCGGAAAAACTGAAACCGTTGTACGATTGCACGAAAAAAGGACAATGGAATTGGACGGAAAAATGCGAGAACGCGTTAAAATGGCTAAAAACCGAAATCGCATCGCCGCGAATATTAGCGCATTTCGACCCAAAAGAGAAAATAATATTAGCTACAGACGCGTCAGAATACGGGTTGGCGGCGATATTATCGCATCAGTACAGCGACGGGTCCGAGAGGCCAATAGCATTTGCGTCGAAGATCATTCCGATATCAGAGAGGGGTAGAGCAATAATAGACAAAGAGGCAGCCGCGATAGTGTTTGGATTTCGAAAATTCTACAACTACATATACGGGCAGCAAATTAAGCTAAAGACAGATCACAAACCGCTTACCTATATCTTCAGCCCAAACAAAGAAATTCCCCTTACGGCCGCAAGCCGACTACAAAGATGGGCTTATTTCTTATCGGGATTTTGTTACACAGTCGAGTACGTAAACACGAAACAAAACGGTAACTGTGACGCGTTGTCAAGGCATCCGATTAACGACGATTTAACAGTGTTCGAAGGGTCGTTTTGTAACATAAATATGATAGAAATAGACGTAGAGACCATCGATAGTACGATAATAGCGACAGAAACCGAGCGAGACGACGTGCTGCGGAAAATAATCATGTATTTGCGAGAGGGCTGGCCAGCAGAAAAAACCCAGCTATCAGAAAAAGAAAAAGTTTTTTATCAAAGAAAAAATGAATTGCACATTGAAAAAGGGTGCATCTTGTGGGGATTCCGAATCGTGATACCAAAAGTGCTGCAACCAACAGTTTTAGCGGAACTACATGCATCTCACTTCGGGATCGTGAAAATGAAAATGATCGCAAGATCATACTTCTGGTGGCCACAACTCGACCAACAAATAGAGAATGTCTCTAATTCATGTATCATATGTACACAGGAACGGAAAAAACCACCGAAAACGGCGCTCACACCGTGGCCATGGCCAGAAAACGCATGGTCGCGGATACACAGCGATTTCTTAGGGCCGTTCCTAGGGGATAGATACATGATCGTAATCGATGCACACTCCAAATGGCCAGAGGTAATCAACATGGGGAACAACAAGCAAGCGACGAGAGTAGTCGAAGAGTTCAAAAAATTGTTCGCGCGTTTCGGGTTACCGTACACGTGGTAACGGATAATGGGAGCCAGGGAATTCTTAGCCAGTCACAGGATCAAACAGAGTTTTTCCCCACCTTATCACCCTGCGACCAACGGAGCTGCGGAAAACTTCGTAGCCACATTCAAAAACAGCGTCGCGAAAATTGTAAAAGGGGGAGAGAAAGTAGCAAATGCAGTGAACCGATTCCTGCAAGATTATCGAAGTACAGAGCATTGTACGACGGGCAGAAGCCCAGCGTGGCTCATGTACAAAAGAGATATGCGAACGCGTTTCGATCTTTTCAGACCAAGCGTAGCTGAAAAGGTGGAAAGGCAGCAAGAGGCTCAAATAGCCGCGGTAAACGGGCATAGGAAAATAGAGTTTAAAGTAGGGGACACAGTGATGGCCGACGACCACCGGGCGCGGAGAGAAAAGAGAGCGAAAGCGGTAATTACGAAGCGACTAACACCATCGACGTTCGAAGTGCAGGTTGCAGAAGGCGAAACGTGGAAACGTCATGCTGATCAGCTGGTCAACCTAAAAGAGCCGATCGCACTTCGAAGATCGGAGCGAATTCGGGAGCGTCGGGTATCCGTCGAAGACGTGTTGCCCAAATAAAAGGGGAGAGAATTGTAATGTATGGAAGGATGAGAGAGAGCGTGGCGATAACGCGAGCTGGAGAGTCTCAGTCTCGGATGCACCGGCGTAGAGTAATGGTGTGTTCTCGCGTACAGCCAGCCTCGTGACAAGCACTGTACCTTCGAAAAATAAAGAGACCTGCTCTGTATAACGTGCGGTGTAATTGCAACCCATTCTTCTCCGGCCGACTTCCCCTTAAGAACATTACACTAATAATACGTATGAAGTATATGAACTGAATCTATGCAGAAAATAGTGATGAAAAAATCCTGAAATAAAAACAAAATGTGTTATCATATTTGATTGGTAAATATGATGAAAAAATCCGTCAATAAAAACAAAATGTTTCATCATATTCGATTGATAAATGATGAAATATTTTGTTTTTATTTTCGGATTTTTTCATCACTATTTTCTGCATAGTCTTCAGTTCATATATTTCATACGAATTATTAGTATGTATACCATCTGTATACCCCTATTTGGCTCATATGATGTAATTTTTTTCGATTTCTATTTTAAGCTATTATTTTGATTGCCATTTTTTGGGAAGAGCAATCTCTTTACTTTTTTAAAGATATGTATACTACTACTTGACTCATATCATTTACTTCTTTTCGATTACTTTTTTATAAAGAGATCTTTTGATAACAATACTTTTTGAATAAGAAAACACATTTTAAGGACTTAGCGTACCATTTTTACTTTGTTGAAAAAAAGTATTTTGTGTTTTATAGATTGTGATATTATTTCTCCCGTGGGGAGGGAAAAAAATCGCTAATAAATTCCAAACTAAAAATGGGACTAAAATCGTGCAACGGGATGGGGAGGGGAAAATCGAACAAAATAATAGTACTAGGCGGGAACGATGATAACAATAGTTTACTGAGCAAGAAAAATATGACACTAATAATAATCGATAATACAAAAATAATCCGCAACGAAATAATGACAAAATGGGATTCGGTGATAATATCCGGAACTAAAAAAAAAGAACAAAAACTAAAGAATGAAGTAGGACTAGCGATAATAATGACTTGGAGGGCGAAGAAATAATAACAAGGTCGCGGGAAGGTTAGATAATAATAATAATAATAATAACTCGGGGGTTAAATAATAGTAAAAAAAACGGTGAGGGATAAACTGAATATAATCGCAAAAAAAGGGGCCGGATCACAAATACTTAATTCTGAACAATAATTTCGGAGAAAAACAAAAATGCAATTGGTTCAAATTATTCAAGAAACACTACTAAAGGGGGACGCAAAAGGGGAAAATATTCGGAATAAATTTGCCGGAGTTATGGGGATTTTAAGAGGGCTTAACGGGAGAGCTGGTCCGACAAATGCTGCACGAAAATAAAACACTAAATGTGAACTCGGATGGGCGCCAGCTACTTTCACGGTGTAGCACCGTAACAGATCGTGCAAACGGCACGGATTTATTCTCAAAAAAACTTTACTCAAAACAGAAAACTCAAAACTTGAAAAAAATCTCCCTGTCGCAACGGACAGATAATGTCCTCGAAGTCCGGCACGAAACCGTCCTTCGTTGCTCGACCCGAAGGTCTCTCGCCCATAAGAGCATACGCTAACAAATCTTCCCACCTACGATCATGTTGCGCTATATTATGCCCCGCAGAAGCCGACCTCAATTAAGGTGCACACGACCCAAGCATAAATCGTGTTGGCAATCACCTCCCCTGCGATACCTTTAACTGACACCTCTCACGGGTGCCGGTTAGCCACCCGGGGTAAGCCGAAGCGAGAGTCCCCTTTTCTCTCGACGGACGCTTCACCAGACGCGTTCTCTACCACACGTACGGTCCCCAATAATACATGCACCACGTGGGCCAGCTCGTCACACCCACTCCTTTCGGAACAAGACAATGCCGAGAACCGTTGTTTGATACCCCCGCGGGGGAGAGGATACCTGGTTTAGTCACCAGGATGGCATACGAACTTCTGGCTTCCTAATCCGGGCCTCCTTTCGCAACGCATCTCATGCACATTCGAACCATGAGATACGCTGACCGGCGACTCCATGAGCCACCAATGCGGATATGGGCACACCGGGTTTGCTCGCCTGGGGTCCAGGTTAGCTCTCTCTGTCGAGAGATTTCCGACGCGTAGCCCCTCGGGAGGCCAGACCACAGACTTGGCGTACAGTGGCTATATGTTTCGCTTATACCGCCCATTAAGTCAAAGAGCGGATTTAGGCACATTGAGGTAACGCCGCTGTCAACGCTTTTCAAGGCTCGAGCACTCTTCCCCAATGTGTGACCCCCATTGCCCCCCACTTGACTTCGCGTCTGTCGCAACAGACAGGCGGACTAGTGTTACGTCCCGATTTCGTGCCATTTTTATGAATGTCTCGGGATCGCGACGTGATACGCTGAGTGTTGGGTTGCGCCGCTGAGCTCACCCGCGGTGTGATTCCACACCTCGGGTGTGCTCACGCGGTGCATCCTCAGCATCGCCCGATAAAGATATTGTCGTTTATAATATTAAGTGTCGCGGCCGAGCTTGGGTTTTTGCGGATCAGCGGGACCGAAGTTCGCGACACGCGCAGCGATTTTGAATCGCTGTGCGTGCCGGGGAAACTCACACCCTGCGATCGCTGAATTGCGGGGACTGGACTTCGCTGCGGGCGTTGGAGGATCCTCGAACGACGCAGGGAGACCAGTCTCCTGACAGCAACGATCAAAGTTAGATCGGTCTAGAGAATCTCCGCAAAAACGTAGCTAGCGCAGGTCTTTAAATCTCGGGAATAAACCCCGCGACTTAGCCTCAAAGTTAGAGTGCAGAGAAATCGCGGCAATACCTTTCGAGTGTGTTCCGTAGCGGCATAAACCGGATTGTGCAACCCATTATTATTTGGTTTTATTAATATAAACTCATCGATTTTGTTTAATTTTAGTGTAACTATTTTACCACCCGAAAGGGTGTTCAAAAACAATTTAGAGACCATAAGGTGTTACGACCCGTATTCGGGAAATTTAAGTTAGTGTTAGAAGTAAGGCCTAAGAACCCCCGTCGGGCAAGCCGCCGCCGTTCAACTGTAAGAGTGAGTACGTAGTATGGATGGATGAGAGGCGAGCCTAGAATAATTTGTACTGTGTATTTAGTTTTAGCAATATATCTGCTTTGAGTATCCCTTAATTACTTCATCTTTTATTTTTGCACGGGAACCCTTTCTTTTGGCCTCTTCCCTTATCTCGGTACTCGTGGACCGGGCCCGTACGGGACGGAGCAAAGCGGCCCGCATAAACAATTAAATATTTGCTTGTCGCGTCTGAGAACGAGCCATGCTCTACCTCGGACGTAACACTAGCTCGGGAGAGGGGAGATGGCTCAGGGGGGAGGGTGCACGAATCCGACGGCTTCTTACAATATTACCTCCGTCTTAATAATTTACACGGAAAATGTCTCAAAGTCTTAATAGGATTAATGGGAAAAACTCTTACTAATTAAACTATCACTTATAGCGAATTTTACGCCGCTCACCACGCACGCGCGATACCTTTCTGCTCGTGTAACGGAAATGTCGAGCACGTGTCGACCACGAGGCAGAATCTTTCAATAATAATTTCTATGAAAATAGTGGGTATTCGGGGGAGGAAAACGGGTCAAAGGCGTCGGGAAAAAATGCGGGCAAAAACGTACGAGTAGTTTGGGGCTCACTCACTCGACACTCTATCAAGAGACGCGGTAGCGTCTCGACGCCAAGTACTTAAAAAAAGTTTTTAAGCGAGTTGACGAGACGCTACCAAGTATATATACTCCAAAATACCGGAAGTGGATTCTTGCTTCTCAATTTTCTCGGAAACGAAGCACCGGATCGGAATTCTGACGACACTTTTTTCATATATATATAAGACACAAGCTTTCCAACGCGCCCAGTTCCGATTATAACTTTGCGGTAGATGCTGAGATATGGGCATCGTGTCCCTCTTGAGGTCCGAAAATATTATAAAAGTATCGTGTCCTGTGATGTGATGTGATGTGAGTCCTCGCGTCTACTGCGCATGCGTCCGCCAGCTGACTCATCTTCCATCTCTCTCGGATGCTCGCATCAGCGCGGCACTTTCTCTCTACCCGTCTCTGTTTACCCATCTCTCTTGGATTTCGTCGTATATCAGCGCAGCGCACTTCGCGCTTCGGTTAATCGGTCGGCAAAACAAATTCTTTTTTATTAAGAAAATAAGTGTGAATGTGATATATGGGATGTTCGGTTCGGAATGAAAAAAAAGTGAATGTGTCCACTCGTATCGTGAATGAAAAATAAAAATAACTCGTGTAAAAAAATTGATTCATATTATAAAAAATAAATAAATAATAATGTGTTGGATGTGACTTTTTTTAAAGTTAATTCCTCGATCTTTTTATGACTAACCGATTTTCGAAGTTTCGTTTTAATTTTGCTTTTGTCAAAAATTAATATTTTTAAATATATTTGACAGAAGGATGGTACAGTTTTAAAAATGGAATCTACGCTCCGTCAGGAAAACATGAACTTATATACCTCTGTTTGTATAGGTATCTAAACCAGGGAATAAATCTTTTACTGACGGAACTGGCAAACCATGTCCTTCGATATAAGTCCAAATAATACAGAGCGATGATTCTGTTTTTTTTTTTAAGAATTGAAGGTTCGTAGTGAAAATTTAAATTATTTATATTTTTATATATACTTGTTGGATATAGTGGCGAAAGGCATATACAACTCCACATACAGACGCCCTAGATGCTTTGGAACTTCAGACGCACTCTGACACATTGCGTCAAAATCAAAAGATGTCTTTATCGATTATGCGAGAGAGATAAGTTTTTTTTCAGCTACACATGATGAAAACCACCTTCTGATCCTCACGCAGCTGCCTTCAAAGGTCCAGAGCAGCAGGAGCAGGTACTCAAAGAGTCGAAGGTGCCTTTCGTCACCATTAAATGTTACACGAATATATTTTACAGGAAAATGATTTGGTTTTTTTTAAATGGAATCTACGCTCCGTCAGCAAAACATGCACTTATTTACATATACCCAAACCAAGGAATAAATCTTTCCCTGACAGCGCTGGCAGTCTATTTAAGACATTTCCCCCTGTCGATGTATAATTGAAGGCTCGCAGTGAAAATTAATAATTTATTATATACATAATTTTTGCATATAGTGGCGAAAGGCATCGCCAGCTCCACATACAGATGCCATCGAACATGGCAAAACAATCAAAAAAAAAAATACAGGATGCAAAAAATCTTGACAAAAAAAAAACTTGGCGTGCCAGGTTTTTTTTTACAATTACAGTTACTGCAGTTATTACAGTTACTTTCCCTCTCCCTCGATTATTTGAATGAACCATGTACGACAGCTATTGGAAAAAAAACTGGCACGCCAAGTTTTTTTTTGTCAAGATTTTTTGTATCTTGTATTTTTTTTAGATTGTTTTGATAAACATATTTTTTGAAGAATTTTTTTGTATGTACTACTACTTGGCTGGTTTGATTTGATTTCTCTTCAATTGATTATTTTTTTTGTTGAGATTTTGATACAAATTTTTTTTTACGTCTTTTTGGAAGAATTTTTTTGTTCAGAAACTGGTTTGATAAACATCTGTTTTGGCAGATTTTTTCTTTTTAAGAGGTTTTTTCTTATAAACATATTTTCTGAACGACCATACAATTTTTAAGTAATTGGCGTACCTTTTTACTTTTTTATAATATTCTACAATTTTCCTGTTCGGGCTTACAAATAATAACGCCCGGTCTCACACACGTCCACACGTCAGGCGGCTCGGCTCGGAGTAAGGGACATGGCGGGGACTTCTTCTTCGTCGGCGTGGGCGCTGATGGTGGTGGGGGACGAGAGCGCCTGTGCGTCAGCTTCGGTCGGTAATCGGAGTCATGGACGGGCGTTTTTTTCCGGTCTACGGGAGGTGGCGACAGAAGCCCCGCTGGATCGTCAATCGATGCCGTGCATCGGCGATCCCAGCGGGCGGCAGGCGGGCAGCGTGTGCAATGCGGGCAGTGGCGGCTTTTCGGCGAGCGTTTCGACGCGCTTTTCGAGGCTTTTTCGGACGGTCTTGTTGGCGGCTTTTTCCCCTCGTCCACGATCCTACCTTCCTCGGCGTCAGCACGTCGGCTCTCGTTCCTTTGCTGTTCCGTGCTGATCGTGGGCGGTCGAGGGGGGGGGGGGGGGGGGGCATGTCGATATTGTCCTCGAGTCGCGCACATTCACACAGGGGGTAACGGGAGGGAAAAAAACAGGAACTTACATGCTAACTTACACAAAATAAGTAGAAGAAAAAAAGCGGGTGTGTGGCGAGCACACGCGGCAGAAGTAAAACTTGCGAAGATGTTTATATGTCTCGATCTTCAACGGATGAATTTGAACAGATCATTAGTCAAGGATTTTATCAATATATAACCACTATTTTAACAACTCTACCTGCCGGTAGAGCCGGAAGAGGCGCGGTTGTATGATGTTCCAAATATTATGTCTTATAACGCCTGATACATGAGACGTCAGCCTATTTAACTCTACCGGCAGATTCGACGCTTCAACCAGTTCTCCACGATTTTGCCAAAATGCGCCGAAAGGATTTTCTCTTCAAAAATAGAAAAAAATAGAAACTATCATGTTCATTTTTGGAGCGTACCGTCGCTTGGCCGAAATACGATGATCGGGTGCGAGCTGGCAAGCCACGCACCACTTTGACTGGTGACTACCGCAAGTCCGCGACTGGAACTTGCAAGTCTGGCAAGTTCCGCGACTTGAAAAACCACCATCAAACTACCTTCAAAGCGACCGGTCATTTTCGAACGAAAATACGTCCGCGAAAACGACTGTCGAAACGATTTTATCCGTGTCAGTACCAGCCGCATACGAGCAGCTTCCAGGGAGGACTTTCAGAAAGGTAGTTTTCCTACCTGACTGAAAGTCAGCTAGTACAACTACCGCGAAAACGAATGTTCAAAACACCTTCCAATTCGGACGTTTTTTATTTTGAACCGAAGAAACGACCGCATTAATGACAATCGGACTGAAAGGTCTTGTGAACAGTTGTTTCCGCAGTTATTCGTCCAGTCATAAAATGTAAAACGATCTGACTGAAAGCTCTCACTGGAAGCTGCTCGCACGGACGGGGATGAAGTCGTTTCAACAGTCGTTTTACTGGAAGTATTTTTGGCCGAAAACGACCTGTCGTGTTCTCGGAGGTTTTGATGGTCGCAAGATCTGCCAGGGTAACAATTATGAATGTTTTTTATTTGTGCGGAATGGTGATCACACGCGAGATAGAAGGTGAACGCTTGCTTACAACGTATGTATTTATTGCATATTAGAACGTTTCGATATTCAGGGGCAACGGAATATCGAACTCACGATTTGTTACATCGTCTTTTTCCAAGTTAAAGGCAAAGAGTTTGGTACTGGACCGGCAGGATAAGCTGTGGAGAACGGAATTTCACGTCACATGAGCGCGATTATACACGACCCCTTTATAACGCACTCTCCCTAAAGGCGATAGCGTTAGTTACACGCTCGCGCATATGTCGAAAGCGAACTAAGAAAGGCAAAGGAATTCTTCAGTCTTGCGATTCGGGACGCAAGGTAGATTCGACGTTGAAGGCCGAATACTCTCCTATGCTTGTGAGCCTATTCTGCTCAGAGACTCATATGCCGAGGCACACATATTTACGCACTCTGCCAAATAATAACATTATAACGAGGTCCCAGTCTGGGGTTACCTCGACGAGATGTGGTCGATTCTTCGTGGGATGGGAAGGACCCTGAGGATAGGGTGGGTGAAGCCTTTATAGCGGCGATGGACCGCTTCGCTTGCACGAAGGGCTGCGCCGACGCGCCATCTCGTGGAAAGCGGAAAGACCTATCGGTGGTTGGGTGTCCTGTTACAATATATATAATCCAAACGGGACGCTTGCTTTGTGACGGCTTCTTTTACTTTACCAGCAGAGTGAAGTTTCTCTTTGTGATCGCCGGTTTTACTTTCAAAACAGCGTGACGCTTCTCTTCGTGACGGCTGGTTTAAATATAGCGGCAGCGTGACGCTTCTTTTCGTGACGGCCGATTTAACTCTACCAATCGCGTAAGGTTTCTCTTCGTGACGGTCGGTTTTACTCTATCAGCAACGTGACGCTTCCCGTCGTGACGATTTTCTTCATGACGGCCGGTTTTACTCTATCAGCAGCGTGACACTTCCATTTGTGACGGGATACTTCGTGACGATTTTTTCCGTAACGGCCGGTTTTACTCTACCAGCAGCGTGACGCTTCCCTTCAAGACGGGATTCTTCGTGACGATTTTCTCCGTGACGGCCGGTTTTACTCTACCAGCAGCGTGACGCTTCCCTTTGTGACGAGATTCTTCGTGACGATTTTCTCCGTGACGGCCGGTTTTACTCTACCAGCAGCGTGACGCTTCCCTTTGTGACGAGATTCTTTGTGACGATTTTCTCCATGACGGCCGGTTTTACTCTACCGTGGATTGTGCTCAACGCGCCTAAAGAAGTTTCACTTCAAAAAAATCTGTAATCCATGCAATTACTCCTTACAATCCTCGTGGCAATAACGTAAAGTACCCCTCTATTTTACCTATTCTAACTATCTTATCTATTTTATCACAAAAAAAAGGAAAGAACAAAGGAAAAAAAAGGGAAAGGAACATTTTTTCCTTTCACGGCACCACGGGAACCGCGCGCCGACACGCGACACGTGTAAAAAGCGTCGCTCTCGAGATCTCTTGCTCTCGAGGTGCTGAGGGGGCACAAGCGGGCACGGATGAAGGTTCAACGCGCGCTGCTGGCAGCCATGTTGCCTGCGGCAAGGACGCATTATCTTCCTCCGGAATGTGGGAGAGAGACGGCCGATGATGACTCGGAGTTGAGCGTGCCATAGGCCTTGAGCCCGGCGCTAGTGTTGAGAATGAATAGCGGAGCTTGGAGACGATCGTCTCCTGTGCGTCGGGTGCCTCTCGCTCTTTCTCATTCTCCTTGGGCTCCTCGCTCTCATTGTCTGCGTCGATTTCTTTTTCAGTGACGCTAGCCTCGATGCTCGGCGATTTCCCTTGTTCGAATCAAAGCTGCCTTTCCGTCGCTTTTTCGACCCGCTCGGCCAGCTCCTTTATTCGTCGCGATAATTCCAAATCTTGGGTGTCATCGTCGTACGGGTCGAGTTCGTCGAGCACTTCTCTCGTTTGCTTGTCAATTTCCTCGCCGTCGGATATGGAGGCAGGCAAGATTATTTCAGGTGTCCGAGCAGAAGTTTCCAAATTACTCTGAAATCTTTCCTCGAGCTTAGCTATCGATTCATCGAATTTCGCAAAGGAATCCTGCAGGTATTTAGACAATGCTGCAGGTAAAGCAGATGCTTCATTTTCGGACTTATCCTCGTCGGAGTCGCTAATCCCCGGACTCGTGATTACCGCAATGCTGCCGCCTCGCGGCGGGCCCTCGTCTCCCGATGAGAGGTGTTGAGGGGTCTCAGTCGCCGGCTTTTTATCACCGGGGGGTTTCCCTACCGAGAATTGGCCCCTTGGGTGGTAGCGAGTGTGTCGGCAGCATACTATGGCCTAAACCGCTGTATAGGCGGAGCTGACACCTCGCCGCAGCTCGTGTCCGCGGCTTCCTCGTCGCCAGCGACGGCGGGTGACGTCACCGCCCTTGCTCTAGTGCGAGTCGCAATCGCGCACTTATCTAGCGGCGAAGGTTTTCTCGCTGCGCGCGTAGAGCCGCATGCCAGCGTTGTCGGGAAGCATGATGCGTCCAGCTGCGGAGCCGACACCAGCCTCGGTCTCCCTACGCCCCGAGAGGGCTTTGTACCCCTTCTTGGGCCGGTTGTTAACGGAAGAACCTTGGGAGTCGAAACATCTGAGTCCGAGTCGCTTGAACTGGAACTTCCCGAGAAGATCGGATTACGCGACAATGCATCTGCGTTCGCGTTTAATCGCCCGGGTTTGTAGACGAATTCGTAGTCATAATTACGGAGTCTCATTCGCCATCGTATGAGTCTCTTCCCTAGATCGTTCGTAGACCCGATCCATTTTAGGGGCTCGTGGTCGGAAACTAGTTTGAATTTTCGACCGTATAGATACGGTTGAAATTGTTCTATGGCATTGATGACAGCCAGGCATTATTTTTCGGTCGTACTATAATTTCCTTCTGCCTTATTCAGTACGCGTGTATTATATGTGATTGGCAGGTCGTGACCGTCGTGTTCTTGACTCAGCACGGCTCCGATCGCTACATCGGATGCGTCCGTTGTCAAAACGAAGGGCTTAGAAAAATTGGGATATTGCAGAATTGGTTCTCTACAGAGAGCCTTGCGTAGATCCCGGAAGCTTCGATTTTCTGTCCGCCCCAACTCAAAACAAGTTCCCTTCTTGAGAAGGTCGGACAGAGGTTTCGCCCGTGCGGAAAAATTAGCAATAAATCGTCTATAATACCCGGCAAGTCCCAGGAATTGTCGGACATTTTTCTGATTTTTCGGAGTTAGACAGTTTTTTTCGGCCTTGAGTTTTCGAGGGTCGGGTCGGACTCCGTCTCGCCCGATAACATGACCCAAATATGCGACTTCTTTCCGCAAAAATTCGCACTTGTCGGGTTCCAGAACAAGATTGGCCGCCTCAAGGCGCGCCATGAGGCGTCGCACCTTCGTTCTGTGCTCCTCAAGTGTCTTCGCGATTACCACAATGTCGTCCAGGTATATAAACATTTCTGTTCCCTGGAGACCCCGCAGAACGTTGTCCATTAAACGACGAAACGTTGCGGGAGCGTTTTTCAATCCTTCGGGCATACGTATGTACTCGTAGTGCCCATTGGGAGTAGAAAACGCTGTATTCACGCGGTCCTTGGGATCCATCGGAATTTGTTGGAAACCCTAGCTGATCCAACATATCGACTATATTGGGCAGAGGGTAAGCGTCTGAGATAGTCTTTTCGTTAAGCTTGCCAAAATCAATTACCATGCGCATCCGCGGCCTACCTTGCGAATCGGGCTTTTTCGGCACAATCCACACGGGAGAATTATACGGGGCCTGCGACGGTACGATTACGCGATTTTCGATTTTTTTCTGGACTTGATTCTCAACTTCGTCGCGATGCACGACGGGAAATCTATATTGTCACGTGTGGATTGGAAACTCGTCCACCGTGGAGATTGTATGCGCGACTCTATCCGTACTCGGTAATTTATCTCCCGGTAGTTTAAATCGCGCGGGAAATTCCTCCACGAGTCGTGTAACCTCCTGTCGCTCGATCTTCGTTAAATCCGTTAACCGGAGTGCTTCCAATATTGCTGATACGCGATCCGCGGGAGGGGGCACGTCGTCATCGGTCGTATCTTCCTCTTCTAAACTCGCATTGAAGGCCGGTTCGCGAATGTCGAAGGGGATCATTTCTTGCGGAACAACCTTGATATTTACATCTTCATCGAGAGTGTTTACGGCGAGAACATGACGAATCCCGTCCTTCTGGGAAACTATAGCTTCCCCTATAAACAACTTTTCGATCGTATCTATTCTGGGAAGATAGCCTTCTTTGGTGTCGGGGTTTGAGACCTGAATGGAAATCTGCTCCCGTATGCGCGCTCTTATCCGAAATATTCTCGGCTCGGCGGGAGCACTAGTAGAGAGCACGCGGTTTTCGGGGGCAATCGCGCCCTCCACCAACGGCTTCAGACGAATCGGATCGTTCGCGGTCACCAGCGTGTTGTGGTAGAAGGAAATTTCCGCCTGTCCCTGTCGCATGTATGGCTTTCCGAGCACGCCGTTGCTGTTGGTAGGGAATTCGTAAACAACATGAAATATTGTTGGCACGTCTCTAAAATGAATTTCTATAGTGCCGAGGGTCATCGACCGTTCCTCAGTAGTCCCGCAGTATGGAACAGCTCGCGTCGTGTCGACGTTGAGGTCTTCATTAAGTGCGTCTATTTTTATTAGATTTAAGTCGGAGCCCGTGTCGCAGAAGAAATTATCGGTTCCGTGTATAAGCTCCGGAGCAGACAGCCTTATTACGGGGGATTCCTCTTCCACCTTACTCTCCAGATCTAATGTCAAAATTACTTGAGGGATTTGAGTATATGTATTGACGGTTGTTTCGGGGTCGCGTTTGTATCGTTGGCTAGGCTCGCCGTTGCTTCGGCGCGACGTGCCTGCGGTGAGTTTAAAAATTCTCACTGGCGAACGTGATTCGCGATTCCCGCGCGTATTTCGGGGGGCATTATCATACTGCTCGGGGGCTTGACGCGGTGCCCAATCGTCGCGGCGATAGCAAATGGATTTTGCGCCGCACGCGTAGCAATAGCTCGTCGTGGCGCCATCACTTCGAGGGAAGCAGCTGGACTCAGCGCCGCATGCGTAACAATACCCAGCTACGGCTCCTCGTGACCCGTTCGGTTTGGTGGATCTGGGAGATCCCGGCCTGGCCGGCTTCAATATTCCCGTTCGCGGTTTACCTGGCGGACCGGGGGATGCTAATCGCTCCCTTGGTCTCGCCGGTTGGAAGTATGAGGGTGACGGGGACCGCGATCGTGGGTCGTAAAAATCGACATGCGTGTGCCCGACGAAGGTATCGTCGCCTCTTCGCCGCTCGGACCCGTGTAGATCGCCCGAGCTTTCTAACGCATGTTTTTCGGCGATGTCAAAGGTTTCAGCAAGATCGGCGGCGCCCTTAATGTGAACCACCTCCTTTACGCGGGTGGGTAGGGCGTTGATGAACCCTTGACGCGCGACCCCGGCCAGAGGGTCATCGGCTTCTGCTGGAGGATCTCTTTCTTTCTCCGCTTTTCAGGCAGATCGACTACCTTAGTACAAGATGCGAATCCGGTCATAAAATTGTCCGATCGATTCCTCTTGCCGCATGCGCAAATTCGCGAGCTGAGTGGTGTAATAATTGCAGTCCTTACCGCGTGTTAGTCTTTTACGCAAGATCTCTATCAGGTCCGCGATAGTTCCGATTGTTCGCCCGACAATGCATCTCCGCGCGTCGCCGCTGAGCTTAGCGATCACCGCGGCGACAAAATCGGCTTCTCTTCCCTCGGGAATAAGGGCTGCCGCGTTCCGGACGTCCTGGACAAAATCGTTAAGCGGAATATTCCGCCCGTCAAACGCCGGGACTGTATCCCGTTGATCTCGGAGCGAAAGCCCCTCCACCATATGGGACAAGGTGACGGATACATCGACCGCACCCGCCACTGGGTGCATCGGCATGATGTACGATTTGCTTGTATGATTTCCCGATTGATTCAGCCTATACGTGCAATGGAGCGAGCTACAAGACACTTGTCGCCGAAAGGGGGAAAAAAATAAATAAATAAAAATTTGATCAATTAGTTTGAATAACGAGCGGGTCGATAACTCCGTCGTAATCAATGGGTAAATCCGTTACAACGTGAAAAAGGCAGGATAGCGGAGTTCCCGGAAGAATAATCGGAATGATTCCCGAGATCGGTGTTACCGATCGTGAGGCCAGTCCCGCGCCCGCTGTGCTAGCAGGGTAGTTCGCCGTCACAAGCGTGCTTGAATTAATCAGATTTAAACCGGCTCCCGGATTCAGCTTGAATTCTGCCGAGCCGCCGGTGAAATGAGGGCCGTACAGGGTACAGCTATTGAAATACCCGCCCAACGCCTCGCGCCGGACCATGGAACTTATTCCTCAATTAGGCTAGTTCTTAAAACGCGCCGATAACTCCGTCCTGGATGATCGGGAACTGTTCAACGACGGGGAAGGGAGTGGGAGTGTGCCACAGGGTGATGGTACCAAGGGATTGGATAAAAAACCCCGGGAGAAGCTTCGATCGTAATTCTATAGCTTACGTTAATTTCCACCCCCTCCGCGAAAGCATGCAATTTTACGATGTTTAACTCGTAACCGAGATCCACGAGAAAACTGGCCGAACGACCCTCCAATTGTGGGGCCTGAAGGATCCAATTTATACCGTCCCACTCGGGGGAGGAATTCACCGGTCCGGACCGAACCATCAGACCGCAATCACACCGCCAAGCAATTAGTTATTGACAGTGGGTTACTTTTTTTTAAATATGAATATGATATTATACTAGATTCTTACCAATAAAATGTGAAATTTAATAATAATAATATTTTACCAACGTTACATGTATATAATCCCAAAAAGCAAAATTCAGTAGTAGGAATTACTAAATTCCCACAGAATAAAAAAAAAAAATTGTTGGTTCGAATTTAAGGGGCTGCTGGAGCTGTTTTTTTTCCTTTTTTAACTTGCTTTACCTGTTTTACCGACGAACCTAGACAATTTTTCAGTTCCCACTTAGCATTTTTAATATGCTACACATATGCGTCAAATCATGCAGTTTATGATATTGACATAAACGGTTCGGTGTGCGGTAGAATTTTGATTGAAAACTTACAAGCAATGAAGAAAACGGAATATTATAGTTTGCTAAAGTGCGTGAACGTAGTGTCACGATTGACGTACAGGTGGCTGTGCATCGTGCCCTACACTACATTCGTCCCGTGTTCATCGGCTGTGATCACCCGTCGCAAGGCTATAGACTAAATGTTCGCAGTTTACACTATGTTCGATTATCTTTTGAGTGAGTAACTTTCCGACGGTTTTGGAATATTGGGAAGACTTCACAGAATCTGCATGCACGCACTTTTGACGTATGCAAGATCTAGCATTTTTTATATACAACAGAACGGATGCTGTAGACATTTCAGCGGCCATGTTGGTTTTCGCGACATTTTATAATATTCGACTTTCTTTATTTTTCGGAAGATTTCGACCGAAAATCGAGTGCACGCCGAATCGTTTATGTTATTAATACAGTCCTGCAAGATTTGAAGCATACGCGTCGCATAGTAACGATGAATAGTGAAAACTAAGAAATCCCCTATTTTCGTCGGTAAAACAGGAAGGTCCAGCAAACCCTTGAGGGCACTCGAGAAAAAATGCGAAGCAGTATCCCACCGCTGCCACCAGTTTATTTGTTACGTCCGAGGTAGAGCATGGCTCGTTCTCGGGCGCGGCAAACCTTGTATTTATTTTGGGGTGCTTCGCTGCGTCCCGTACGGGCCCGTCTCTCGAGTACCTGCAACGGGAAGAAGAGTGTAAGGGTTCTCATGCACAAATGAATACTATAATTTTAGGGGAAAACTCAGAGATTATATATTCCTATCCTACGTTATAATGATATTTGCCTTAGTTCTACAGGCGCACGCCGTTCACCCTTGCACACAGTACTTACTCTAGCTGCTATTATTGATGGTAAACTATCTCCGGCGGGGGTTCTTGGTCTTAACACTAGTTTAGTTCCCGAACACGGGTCGTAGCACTTACCGTCTCTATATTGTCCTTCGATATTGTAAAACGATAAATTGTAAATGATGATTAAACAATAATTAAACACAATTCGCTCTTTTAAAGCCGCTATGAAACACACTCGGAACTCCTGCCGCGATCTCTCTGCACTCTATCTTTGAGGCTAAATCGGGTTGTTTCCGAGATTTATAGATCTGCGCGAGCTACGAGTTGCGGAGATCTTTCGGACCGATCTATCTTTGATCACGGCTGTGCGGAGACTAACCTCCCTGCGTTGTTGGAGGATCCTCCAACGCCCGCAGCGAAATCCAGTTTTCCGCAATTCAGCGATCGCAGGGTGTGAATTTCTCGGCACGTACAGCGATTCAAAATCGGTGCGCGTGTCGCGAACTGCGGACCCGCTGACCCGCAGAAACCCGAGCTCGGCCGCGACACTTAATATTATAAAGAAAAATATATTTATCGGGCGATGCTGAGGATGCACCGCGTGAGTACACCCGAGGTGTGGAATCACACCGCGAGTGAGCTCAGCAGCGCAACCCGACACTCGGCGCATCACGTCCCGATTCCGAGACATTCACGAAAATGACACGAAATCGGGACGTAACACTGGTTTTATTGTTCATGATATTGACCTTCAAAAATGTGCTCTACAAGCTCAAAAAAATTGAAATTTTCATAGCGCTTCCTCATAAAAGTTGAAAATTGAAATGTTCACATGGCTTTCTCATAATATTCCTTTATTCGTAAAGCTTCTTCTATGAGAAAGCATTTTCCATATTTATGGCTTCCTCATAGAGGGAGCTTCGCGAATAAAGGAACTTATGAGAAAGCCATATGAGCATTTCAATTTTCAACTTTTATGAGGAAGCGCTATGAAAATTTTAATTTTCAACTTTTCTCAACGTCAATGTGACGGATGGTCGATGGTCAGGCACTGCGTAATGAGTCGTAGTCGAATGATGTATAAAAACGATGGTTTATTAGTCGGAGATTCGGAGAGTGTAATACTTTGGAGAGAGTGTACCGTTCGCGGTGTCGGTCGGAGCTGAACTGATGAAGCGGGCGTGAAGCCGAAGGCTTCGCGCTGGCTTGACAAAGGAATAATGAATCGCAGAGTGTTTAGTCTATTAGATAAGTGGCCGCTCGCGGCGGTCCGGATTCGCGATAGCCTTAAGGGCTTCTTTGAAGAGCGTATCGAACGGAAACTCCGTATCGATACGCTCGAATAAATATTCGAAGTCAAAAGAATAAAATTGTTAGGCTGCGGCCGTTGCACTCCCCCTCTGGGAGGAAACGATGCCCCCGCATCGGATATTAAAATTATTACATTTGACATAATCTGTTAAGTGTAACTCGATATAATTGAAAAAGAAAGTTATTTTGGTTTTTGTTGATTTTCTAAAATATTTTCATTTTTGTGTAGGTTGTGTAATGTTTTTCGAATATGTGTTTTGGTTGTTATTTGTTCATGATTGTTGATTGTTGATTATTGAAGAAGTAAAGCTCCTGGTTGTTGATTGGTGAAGACGTAAAGCTCCTGGTTGTTGTTTGGATTGATTTGGAGGATTATTCTTTGGTTCTGAAGTTGATTTGCGGTACACTCCTGTGGTTTTTTAAATAGTTGGTGGTTGTTGATATCTGTAACTGAGTAAACTTTTAGTTGTTCGTGTTAGTGGGAGTGGTTTAGTTAAATTGGATGGGTTTCAATTTGGTGTTAAAAATGGTTAAGAAAAATTAAAATGTTGTCCTGTTTCGTTCGGTTGGTGAAGTTCCATATTTGTTTTTCCAAAAATTTTATCCCGTTTCGGTAAATTTGTCCATATTTGATGGATTTCGGTTTCTCCTTGGTTGTATTTCGTTTCTCTATTTCCTGGTATTTCTGTTATAAATTTCGAATTTTGATGGTATTGTGCCTGTAACGTTGTAACCACCACTAAGTTCTGATTAGTGGTGGTTAGTGGGTTAGGTATGTTATTTGGAAGTGGTTTGTTGGTGAAAGATGGAAGTTGTTTCTGGAGATGGGTAAAATGATTAACACGAATATTTATGGTATATAAAAAAACATAGCAAATATATATTGGCCAAAAGGGTAGACAATAATTTCGTTGCGAAAGAAGAAAAAAAAATGAAATAAATCAAATTGATATTGATATTGATTGATATTGGGATATGATTGTTCCCATACGATTTTTTTGTTATAAATATAAAGTTGCTGACTTTCGTTTTTTCTTTGTTGCATAAAAATACGTGTGTCGCAGAGCATGTCTCAGACATTGTATATAAACATCTGTTTTTTTTGTTAGATTGTCATTGTCTCGATCTTATCCTCTTTCTTAACTTCCGTTTTCCTCATGTTTCTATTTATGAAGTAAATTAAATAATCAAATATATTGATGGATGCGCGATTGTATCGGAGTAAATGTAGCTTAAATGTACGTGTGAATAAGTATATGGGTTTTGTGTGTTGTAACAGGAGCAAATGCCTTTTACAATCATTTCTCCGTATTTGCGCACCTCCTTAAGAGGAACGGGCGCTCAAACGGAAGGATTCGTGGACTCGAGCGTCTAGGAATTATGGGTTGGTGTGTCAGAGACGTTTTTATATGCAAAAGTAATACATTTTATTTGTAAATTGACAAGTTCTCATATAATTACAAGTTTTTCTCTTTCTTGAATGATTGCGTTCCTTTATTATCGTTCAAGCAATTTATTTTCGTTGATAACAAGATGTGTGGAAATCGATTATTCCAATACTCGAATCTTATTCCTCTTTATCTTGAATAATTTACGTGCTTGAAGTTAGAATATTAAGTGGCCGATTTTTATTCGCGCGTACACCGCACTGCGCATGCGCGGGCGGCTTCTCGATCGTCGCTGAATTCGGCTGGTCGTCGCGCTCGGCTGTGCTTGCTCTGACGTCACGACTCGGCGATTGACGGTGACAGCTCGCTCACCTCGCGAATTGCAATTGGTGTTTATTTACGAAAGGGACGTTTTTACCTTAAGATGATGGTATATCCGTCTTCAGGGAATGTGAACGTGTTCCTGGGTATGCCTTTTTATGTCCTGGGAGTCGTCAAACCATTCCCTGACACTCGATGCTTTTCTGACGGTCACTTCTAGTCACTTGACCGGTTCACGCTGAATGTCACTTTTAGCGGCTCAGTTGTTCGAGATGATTAGCCAGACTTATTCGTCGATAATGTTATCAATCCGACTTCGGCACAATTGTTCTAAGTCTGAACTGGCACGCTTATTCGGAGCCCACTTAGTGCGAAATATTATATGTCCAATTTTCACAATTTTATAAGTTCGAAACGGCACGAGTTTTATAAGTTCAAATCGCACAGATTTATAAGTTCACATCGGCACAGATTTTATAAGTCCAAACCAGCACAATTCTTACAAGTTCAAATCGGCACAAATTTTATAAGTCCGAAACGGCACAATTTTCACAAGTTCAAATCGGCACAAATTTTATAAGTCCGAAACGGCACAATTTTTGCAAGTCCAAATCGCACAGATTTTATAAGTCCACTTTTGCACAATTCACTTTTATTTCAAATTTACTCACTGTGTACTTTTCACTGGTAGTCCTTGAGAGTTGTCCGCTGGTAAGGTAGATCGTTAACTGATGATCGAAGAACTGAACCTGGCCTTTTTATATCCCGATTTTGCTCCCCTTCTTCGTCGGTTCTGCAGGGTTTTGGCGGATTCGCGTCACCGTGCGATCCGTGCATATTAATTTTTATGATTGGTTCTCCGCGGGGAGCTCCCCTCGCCCTCCAATACCGTGTCGGTATTGCTGTGACGATCATCCGGTGTTACCCGCTGAGCTAATGGTGTGCTCTCAATCTGCTCGGTCGGGCCCGTGTGCAAATTCAGTGTCGTCACTTTCGTCCAATCAGCGAGGCCGATTTCCCCTCGCTTTCGCCTTTCCTCGACCTTGAGTGTGCTTTCGCCGCAAGCCCGCTCGGCAGCGCCGCGGTGCTTCCGATCTCTCATCTGCGCTTGCGCTCGGTTCGATATCGATCGAGCCGCTGCTCGATCGTGGAAGGTGGCGCCACTTACACCTCGCGCTATCTCACTCTATGCCAATAATATCGTGTTTGGCTCGGCCTCAGGTGGTCGCCGATAGCCAAGCAGTCACAGTGTATTTGTTTAGTTGTAATTTGTTTGTGAGAAGTATAACCCTATTACTGTAGTTTGTCAAATTGTCTGGTAGTCTGAAAAAGAATTTGCGGTTCATTTAGTTCTATTATGTATCTTGGTGGCTTGGTTTTTGTCTACATTCTGACTTTTTCAATTTTCTGTGTATCTGTTTTATTAGGTTTTTTTTTTGCAATTTTTTTTTTTTTAGTGTGGATAGTGTTAGTTGTATTTAAGTGTAGGAATTAATTTACCTTATATTTAGTTTTAGGTTAAACGCTAATGAATATTTTCCTATTTTTGTTTTTTTTTTGTCAATGATCGGTATGTTTGTTTAAGGCCATAATGCATATTATACGCTTCCAGGCGATGTTCTGCGATTTGCTGTTAGTTTCGATAGAAGATTGCTGATCGTTTCTGGTAGTGCTTTTTTGCGTGGTATGAGTGTCATTGGTAGATAATTGTTAGCTTTTAGTCCATCAATTTTCACATGACAATGAATTATTGGCGGTAACCTGAAGTTCGGCGGCACTGATGATTGTACAGTGCGCAAATCGGTGATATTTATGTTTTCGGGCATTGACGGTGACCTAAAGTTCGGTTGCACTTGTGTTTGTACTGGATGTTGCTCGGAGTCATTGGTTTGTTCTGCGTTTATCGGTGGTAGCCTGATTTTGGGATGCACAGGTGATGGTGGTGCATCCATTTCGAATTTCCTTACATATTGAACACAGCTGAAAGGCGGTTGTAAATTTCCGAGTTCTAAGGCGTTTCTGGAAATCGGTGGTGATCGGAAGTTCGGTGGTACTTCCAGTGGTATGCTGTTTTCATTTCTCTCCGATGCGCTTATTTCTCGATGCCATGGTGGAACGAATTCTCGCAAATCAAATGCTCTTGGTGGTGCTCGCGTTTCGTTTGTTGTATCGCTATTTACTGGCTGATTCTTGAGTTTTGCGGCATTACGTTCTCGTGACAGTTCGGGATTCAGTTGTAGTGATGGTTGTACTGAGCTTTCCGAATTTGATATTTTTTCGTCGCGAGTTGGCAGTGAGTTATCAAGTTGCACTAGTATTTGTGCGGCTTTCGGAGGGCAGTCCTTTTCCTGTATAATTGTTGGAGGTGATCTGAAGGTTGGTTTTACGGGTGGTTTACCATTATTTTCGTCACCAGACGATTGCCGACGAACATCGGAGATGTTCGTCGGCAACGGTTTGAATCCTTGTTTGTTGGAATTTACGTTTTCGGATTCTGTTTCGTTTTCCGTTTTATTTTCCTTATTTGTTGCCTGATAGTTGTCGTGTTTTTGAGTTTCTATGCGTTTGCCATCGATATTTTCGACGACAGTACCATCAGCTTCACCGTATAAGTTGCCGGAATTTTCACTTAGGTTGCTTTCCACTCTGTTTCCGTCGTTATATTCGCTTTTGTCACCGTATAAGTGGCCGGTTGTCCCGTCAGGGCTGACTTTTTCGCGAATCTCGCTTTTGCTATGCTGCGATAAACTTTCTATTTTTGGTGGCCTCATTGGGCTTTTTGCTTTTTGCGGCCTCGTTGGGCTCTTTTCTTTTTGTTGCCTCGTTGGGCTTTTTCCGTTTTGTTACCTCGTTGGGCTTTTTTCGTTTTCCTCTTCATCTTCTGTTGTGCTATCTTCTATAACCGTATATTTATATTTTATTTCTGTATTATCTCGTTTCCTGATTTGTCTGCGTGGTTGTTGCCTACTTCCTTCGTCTTCAGATGAGTCTGCTAGACATTTTTTGCCTGGTCGGTTTCCGTGTAGGTATTTTCATGAGTTCAGCTTCGTTTTCTGATGTTTCAGTTTTTGCGGTGTTTCGTTGTGAATATTTGAATCAATTTTTGTGGGTACACTCTCCGTTATTTGTTTTGATTCTGTCTTTTTCGGTAATTGGTTTGTTTCTTCTTGTGGTTGCTTTGTCTGTTTAGGGAGAATTTCTTTAGTTTTTTCGGCACTTGCGTCGCCCATTGTTGTGACCTGAATATTGTTGCGAAGTTTTGTGGAGCACATTACTCCTTTCTTTTGAAGTAGTCGTTGAACTATCTGTTCGATCTGTGATGTGTCGATACTTGATTGATAATCTGATTTTCGCGGGTTTCCGGTGTTACTGGTGTTTTGTCCTTCTCGTGAGTTGGTTCGATCGCGCGGATAATCCCGACCGTTTCGATCATTTTGATAATTGCGATCTCGAGAATCGTCTCGTCGCGAGTTGTTTCGGTTATTACGTGGATTGTTATAATTATCGCGCGAATCGCAATTATCACACGAGTTGTCGCGATAGTTGTTGCGATAATTATCGCGTGAGTTGTCGCGATAGTTGTCGCGATATTTTCGGTCGCACGAGTCGTCACGATATTGTCGGTTACGCGATTCGTTTTTATAATATCGGTTTTGCGAATCGTTTCTGTTATCTCTCACTCGGCAGCAATACTTTTGGTTTCGTGAATTCTCTCTACAGTTTTGATCACGCGAATTATTTTCGCAATATCGAGAATAATTTCTGTAATTTCGGTCTTGGGAGTTATCACGATAATCTTGATCGCGTGAGTTATCTTGATAATCTCGGTTCCGCGAATTGGTTCGATAGTCTCAACCTCGTGAATCTCGGCTATGATAGTCGTTTCGATCGTGCGAATCTCCATCACGATCGTCGATTTGATCCCAAGAATTTCTGTTGCGATTTTGATAGTTATTGGATCGCTAATTAATGTAGCGATCTGATGTTGTTTGAGTTGCATTCTCGAAACGTTTTTCACAAAACGCTCGTTGTCTATGTTGCTCGTTGGACTGTGCGGAACGAATTTTCGCTTTATTGGGACTATTTTCCCTAGCTTCGAATTTTTCGCGTTTCGTCGTTTGGTACATTGCTTGTCTGCGAATGAGTTCATTTTCAATATTCAAGGCCACGTCGATCGCATTTTCGAGTGTTAAAAAGTTTTTTGACAAGAGAAAATTGTGACGAAGTACTACCCGGTCAGAAAGTCCACGGATAAACGATTTTATTACTGTTTGGCTTACTTCTTGCAATCTGTTTTTCAGGTACTGTTGTTTTTCTTCATCCGTGTATACTTCTTTGAGGTGTTCTTCGATTCTTTTAGCGATTTTCCGCGTACGCATTGCGTAGTCTCTAACTGTCTCGTTGTAATTTTGTACGTTAGACGTTAATTCTAATTCTAAATCGGATAATTCTACGGGTTTTTCAAAGGCGTTTCTGAGATCTCTTAGGAGAGATTCGAGTGTAAGATGCGTTTTCAAGTTTGCTATATCTGCGGCAAATCCAGATAGTTTTAGGTTAATTATGGTTAAAAACAGCGATTGGTCAATTTCGGGAACCATCTCTGCCACTTTTCTACAAGTGCATAAAAAGTCGTGAACTGGAATATTTTCACCATCAAACGATGGTATTGCGCTGCAAACATCGCGAAGCGCAACACTATTGGTCGCCATTGTTGATGATGATGTATTGTGTGATTGTTTATTAATCAATTTCTTCTTAGAACTGTGTCCTAATCGTAAAAGTTTGAATTTTGTATTATAATTAATTTTTTTTAATTGCATATGCTAAAATATTTGATCGAATATGTGAAATAAGAATGGATTGAAATCGAAACTGAATTTATTTGATATTCACAGAAGAAAAAAACAAAATATTGACGAAGGCCAAATGACAAATAAATTCGAAGTTATGTATGAAAAATTTAATTAAATTATGAGAATAAAAAAAAAGATTCTTGTTAACGTTCAAAAAGGTTTGATAATTTATTGAGGTAAAAAAGGGGTATTATTATTGTTGTTATATTGTTTATAAATATTTGTAATACTCGATTCGATTCGTCTTATTCAAAATTGTTTTTTTTCGCATCGATATAATTTTTTCAATTTTTCGTTATATTTTTTTTGTGTATCTCTATAAATGTTGTAATAATTTTTTTTTATTCGCTGCCATCTACATGAGGGGCGTTTACTTTGTGTTGAAGTGAAGCAAAAGGCAAAAAGAGAATTGAGATGTATTTGAGAAAAAGGGAAATTCTACTTGTCCCGTGTGAAATGCCATGAACTACGGTGGTCGTACGTCGTGACATGCGCCACGAGCACGCAACAAGGTTTTTGTAATACGCTTTCGCGAGTCGGCGCTTATATTTCACGTATTGAATAAAAATTCAAAATAGGTAATACTAATAATAATAATTGGCTCAACAAACGATATACACTGTTAAATAATAATAACAAAAATAATTTTATTAATTGATTAGTACTTACGTGTACGATGAGGATAAATAATAGTTTTATCCAACTTTCATCGGTTTTAGTTGGACATTTTGTTGTTGTTGTTTTTTTTTTTATATAGCTTTTCTGTCGTATGTCGTTCTTCCTTCCTTCCTTCTATTTTATTGTATTTTTGACGTCCTTCCTTCCTTCTATTTATATATGGCGGAAGTGGATGGTGGATGACGGTGGGCGTCGAGATGTCGGTGCGACGGATCACGGTCGCGGTGAATCGATGCCGCGGTCGATGACGGCTCGCTGGTGGTAACGTCGGCGGCTGCCGCCACGCTAGAACTTTCGGCGGTCGGTAACCTGACGTCGCTCGCTCACTCGACACTTTTGATGTTATTTTTTTTGGTATGCGTGCGTTTGTCGCCTTAATGTTTAATATATTATCTAATTAGCGTCTGTTCACTGTATTATACTATTTTGTGTCTTTTCACTGTAAATATTAGTATTATTATTCGTGTCTTTTCACTGTATTGTGTTTTTTTCCACTAAATGTCACTGTTCGTTGAGTTTTTCGTATTTCGTTCACTGTTGGTTCGTTTTTTTTGTCCACTGAGTGTCACTTTTTTTTTTAAATATTCACTGTTTTTTTGTTTTTGTGTGCGAGCACGGCTCGAGCACAAGTGTCCGTTCCGGGAGTGTGAGCTACGGCTCGAACACAAGTGTCAAAGAATTTTTTTTTTATAGAATGTTACAAACTTTATTTTTTTTAATGTAGGCGTGTTTGTGTGATTCCCACACTTCTGACACCAATGTGATGGATGGTCGATGGTCAGGCACTGCGTAATGAGTGGTAGTCGAATGAGGTATAAAAACGATGGTTTATTAGTCGGAGATTCGGAAGGTGTAATACTTTGGAGAGAGTGTACCGTTCGCGTTGTCGGTCGGAGCTGAACTGATGAAGCGGGCGTGAAGCCGAAGGCTTCGCGCTGGCTTGACAAAGGAATAATGAATCGCAGAGTGTTTAGTCTATTAGATAAGTGGCCGCTCGCGGCGGTCCGGATGCGCGATAGCCGTAAGGGCTTCTTTGAAGAGCGTATCGAACGGAAACTCCGTATCGATACGCTCGAATAAATATTCGAAGTCAAAAGAATAAAATTGTTAGGCTGCGGCCGTTACATCAACGTCGTATTTGACTTTTATGCAAACCGACTGACCGATTCAGGTTCAGCGAGAAAAATACACCAACGTCGCGCTTCACTTTGTAGGATCTGTGATCGGCGCCAAAACCCACATGGAATTATGCGCTCCTGAATTCTTTTTGGCGCTTTCGATTTTTACTCAATAAATGCAAATATTACCTAATTACCTAGCTTTTTCAACCCCGTCACATACATCTTGTGTATTTCATGTCATAGAAAATAATAAATACCTTGAGTTTTTCCGCGATGCCATCGAGAAGCAAAGAAATCGTTGTTCGACACTACGCAAAATCACTCATTTTGGCTATATTGGATATTTATTTATTTATTATTTATTTACGGTTCAAGCCCTTTTTACAGTAATTAGTATGCAGTATTAGTATGACAATGATACGGTATATTACGTCTATATAACTAAGAGTTTTATGTCCAGAATCAGTTCAGTGTCTGTTTTCAGAATCAGTACATTCACACGCAGAATGGTATTACAGTCGCGATATATTACTATAATTCTGTATTTTCAGTGAGCTCATTGCAAACGACTAGAGTCTCGGACGTAAAAGTAGCGCTGTACGAAATACCAGACGAGGAACACCCACAATCTGGTCAATGCTCGTGTATTCATTCGCCAATCTTATAATACGAGGGATGATACTGTGATGCCCGTAGCTCGTGAGTTGCGTCTGAGATCTAAATAGCTCCGCGTTCTTAGTTTGCCTGACCGGGACCCGGAGAACAAATTCGCTTAGGAGATCCGGATAGACAATCGACCCATTTAGCAGGTTAAAACAGAGCATTAAGTCCGCATTACGTCGCCTGGACACAAGAGTCTGTAAACCGAGACGAACTAGCATAGGTTCATAGTTATGGTCCCGATATTCCATGGGCTGATTCAACCGATAGGCGACGAATCTCAAGAATTTGTGCTGAACCTGTTCTAATTCCGCGACGGAGCTACCCGTGTACGGACTCCAAAAAGGAGACGCGTATTCGAGACCTGCCCGTACTAGTGCCGTATATAATATTTTTAACTCGATCGGGTCATCGAATAGCGCCGCCGTGCTCTTGATGTATCCTAGCATACGCATCGCTGTGTTCGTGATATTACGATGGTGTTCCCCGAACGTTAGCCCTCTATCCACTATGACGCCGAGGTCACGGATCGACTCTAGAACGCCGAGAGCGGCTCCGTTAATCGTGTAATTATAGTTCAGAGTATCCCTACGTCTAGTGAACGAGACCACATGACACTTTTTGACGTTAAAACTCATGTCATTACACCGACACCACCTGACAATGGCGTCAAGATCCCCTTGTAACCGGTAAGCATCCTCCGGTCCTTTGATTCTAGTGAACATTTTTAAGCCATCCGCGAAAAGCAGAACCCGACAATTCCGCATGACACCGACTATATTATTGACGTAGATATTGAAAAGTAAAGGACCAAGATGTGACCCTTGCGGAACCCCCGAGACCGCCCAAATGACTCGCGAGATAGACCCTCTGATGCGAACCAATTGAGTGCGATTTGTCAAGTATTTTTTTGTGAGCCAATCAAGTATTTGATTGGTGAGCCAATCAAGAAGCAGCCCCGAAATTCCAATTTTACATAGCTTCTCAAGAAGGATCCTATGGTTAACTCGATCGAATGCTTTTGAAAAATCGGTATATACAGCATCAACTTGATTCCCGTCCGCAAACGCCTTTGTGATGAACGAAGTATATAACGCTAAGTTTGTGGTAGTTGATCTTCCGCTCATGAAGCCGTGTTGCTTTTGCGAGATGAAGGGATTCAATAAACGTGATATTTTTTGCGTTATTATTTTCTTAAATAATTTCGGAATCGTGTTCAAGACTGGGATTGGCCTGTAGTTACTAACTATTGACTTATCCCCTGATTTAAATATTAGCGTAATTAGGCTGACCTTCCAGCAATCCGGGAGAGATCCACGACAGAGTGACTCCAGAAACAACAATTGCAAAGCGACCGTGAGCGTACACGCACAGTGCTTGATTAGGATCGAAGGTATTCTGTCTGACCCAGGCCCACCATTGATATCAAGTGCTCGCAACTCCTTAAATACTTCACCCAACTGCACCTGAGCGGTTGAAAAGTTTAAGTTGCTCGCATCCGGTAAAGTAGGGATCACCCCTAAATCGACCATAAACGGACTCAAATTGAGATGCAAACAAATTCGCAATGTCCTGATCCGTTGTGACCGGAGTATCCGTGAAAGACATCGCGGTGGGTGTGGATTTATCACTCCTACCGGCGTTTGCAAACTTCCAGAAAGCTCTGATATTCGTATAAATGTATGATTGCGTTCGATTTACATAATCGCAGTGCCATGTAGCCCCCAAGATTTTACAGCGAGAACGCAGAGTCGAAAAGAGAAGATAATCAAATGGCAAACAAGACGATTTGAATCTAGTATGAGCTTGTTTCTTAAGAGTGACGCAGTGACGAAGCTCTTTCGAGAACCACGGTGGAAAGGACGATTGCACAGGGCGTCGCCACGGCACGAAGTGGTTATAAAACCACGCACGCACGTACGTACGCACGCACGCACGCACGCACGCACGCATGCACGTACGCACGCACGCACGCACGCACGCACGCACATTTTTAAACATTAAGAACGCGACGCTACCACAATTATAACCCCGGGACGAAAAAGCTCACCGGCACAAGACAAACTATTCCCGCGGCGAAAGATGACGGGATGCTATTTCAGCACATTGTCGCGAAATTCGGGAAAAATTCTCCCGCTGACCAGCTCGCTCGTGAACCCAACGGAAAGAGCCCAGAGCATCGAACCTCGATCGCTCTCGTTAACGCGTCCCTACCCCCTGCCTAATCGCGCGATCTTACATTCGTCCATCCTCGGCCCTTTCCAGGATTTCGGCAACGCTCTCCCACGACAGCGTAACGCTGATAGCCGCAAGGGAGAGACACAGGTGATTCCGTCTCGCAGTGGTACTCAATCTCCACTGTAACGCGACGCCGACGATATTAATAATTATGCAGATCGGGACTCCTGACGGCTGCACTCCCGACGGGATGAAGACGTTGCACACATATTGTGGGATGTTGACTCCAAAGATCGCCTCGATAGCGACTCAGACAGCAGGGATAGGCGACTCGATCTTCCGTAATTCTCCGGGATGAGAATCTCTGGTCCAGCGACGACTCTTCATTGTTTCCCGACGACGAATCTCTCTACTTGGCTCGCTCTCTCGCCCGAGGCCCCGGGTAGAAAAAAGTCGCATGGGAAAGTCTATTAAATTGATTATGTGTGGAATGTGGGAAATAGTACGGGAAAGAATATTGGATAGAGTATAATCGGAATATGGGTTTTGTTCAGTTCCCAGATTCATCCCGGACACTTTTCCAGACTCTTTGCCAGCCACCGCGTACGAGCTCGACAAATTTCGAGCAATCAACCCCATACACTTTTCCAGAAAGTCTGGAAAAGCGTATGGGATAGATTGATCGAAAATGTTCGAGGCTGTACACGATGACTGGGAAAGAGTCTGGAAAAGTGTGTGGGCTTAATGATATGAAAATGTTCACGTCGTACGCGATGGCTGGCAAAGAGTCTGGAAAAGTGTATGGGATGAATCTGGGAATTGAACAAAACCCATATTCAAATTACACTCCCAATATTCTTTCCCGTACTATTTCCCATATTCCACCCATACTCAATTTAATACACCTTCCCATACTACTTTTTTTCTACGCGGGGCGCGGAACACATGAAATATTTCAATCGAATAAAATTTAAAAAATAAGTAGGCCCTATGGAATCGCCTTGTGAGTCAACGAGCAAGCTGAAACGGTCGAGTAAGTAACGGGCAAAATTTTCCATGTTATACATTACATTAATACAATACAATCCATTATTATTAATATACCGACACTTTATATTTCGACCAAGAACGTATATGAACATTAATATACAGTATATGCATCCAAGCTTACTGTATACATACATGTAAATGTATATACATGTATATTAAATTTCAAGCAATTTTTTTTTTTTTACAGTGTATTATCGCAGGATGTCCCGTACAGGGTATTATAGATGTAATACAAACCGGATCTAGCGTTACTTTGTACAATGGTATGTTTAGTTAACATCGTTTTAGACGGAAATAAACCACGGGCCATACTGTGTTACATTAACTTCCGATAAGGTTCAATTTTAGTCAGAAAAGTCCAATACTCGTGAGACCATTTGAAACTTATACGGGTGGAAGAGAAACCCGTATATTTCACATTGTCTTGAGGTGATGTGAAATATCGCCTACAGTAACAAAAACTGTACCGAATGCCGTTTTTAGACTGTAGAATCAGCCCATGGAGGGGAAGACAATTTTATTTTTTTCGGCGTTCTGCGGTCTCAAAACGGTATTCAGTACAGTTTTTATTAACAACTGGACACGGGGCAGGTGGGTGGAGGATTATATCATATCTTAAGGGCATGCTGTTACGTCCCGATTTTCACGAGTTTCGAGTCTCTCGAAACTTCTCGAGAATCGGTGCGTAACTCTCTTCTGCTGACGCGCTTTCCCGCGGGTCGAGCGGCGAGTCGCGCCGGGCATCCGGGGTGTCATTTGAAACCGCGGTTGTCCTCGCGGTGCGCTCCCAAGTTGGCGGAGATCGCTCAGCATAAATGGATATCAGAAAAATAATAAATGAAAAGAATAAGAGGCTCGGGAGACGCGCGCTCCGCGACTCGTCCAGGACTTGCAAATTCCTGCACGCGCCGCGGAGCCTGCACCCCGCGACTGCTGAGTCGACCCGAAACCGATGCTCTCCTCCATCGGCCGCGGCTTTGGAAAGCCTCGGACGATCGACGAAGAGTAGTCTCTAGACAGCCATGATCAAAGATAGATCGGTCTAGGGTCTCCACGACACCGTGGCCACATAGGTCTGTAAATCTTCGACAGTTAACACCCGGTACTGCAACAAAGATAGTTCGCCATAGAACCGGGAACGTGGCTTCGTGAGTGTGTTCCGCCGTGGTGTAAATCGAGTCGTGTTAGTGATAAGCAAAGCTCCGTGATCTGTTTCCGCATAGGTCTGTAAATCTTCGATAGTTGGCCCTCGATACTGTTACAAAGATAGTAACGTTAGTATCGAGAACGTGGCTTCGCGAGTGTGTTCCGCCGCGGAGTGAATCAAGTCGCGCGAGTTAATGTTAATTTACCAGCAACGTTATCAAGAACTTATTAGAGACTCTAGTGATTCAGCGGCTTATGTTCAAGCATAGTAATAGTGTAGAAACTAAGAACCCCCGCCGAAGGGAAGCGGCACAACGTGTGAGTAATAGTATGGGTATGAGTGTGGACGAATGTATGAGTAGCGTAATCCCCATGTTGACGGGATTGCGAGCATGGTCTTTCGGCGTCAACTCGCATTTTGTATTTTAATATTAGTAATACAGCAACCACAGTTTTCCCCTTAATTCGGTTATTATTTTATTTAAACGAAAACCCTATTCGGAATTCCCTTTCAGGTACTCGGGGACCGGGCCCGTACGGGACGGAGCAGGGCGGCCCACAACAAATAATTAAATATTGGTTTGCTACGTTCGAGAACGAGCTCCGCTCTACCTCGGACGTAACAATGCGATCGGTAAAAAAACTGTGATGGCCTTTTTTCGAGAGTGTAAAAACTCGAGGGTTCAAAGGGATTTCTCTGAGGCTATCAGCCCTGCAGTGGAATCCTAGTTCCCTTGAACCCCCGATTTTTCGGGATCCTCGAAAAAATACAGTTGCAGTTTTTGTTATCGACTATGCCCCTGTTCAGCACGGAGAAAGGTATTTCACATGCCCGTAAGATGAGGTTATTCGGTCACCAAACAAAAACTAATATGGCTATCTATAATCTGGTATAACAGGGTTGTTTTTATGGATAAACGGCGAAAACGTCGCTCGCCGTCAAATAATTTTTTATAGCTCAAATATCATATTTAACGTGTCTCAAGTATATTATGTATGCAGCAATACTAAATTTAATTTGTATAATTTCAGGACCGAATGCAAGGCACGATTAGTAATTGGGGTGTTCAACAAAACTCACCTCATTATAAAAAAATTCGAGAATAAGCACAACAATGCACTCGAAAAAAGATTGGCAGCCATGATTCTGGTATTAAACAGTCTTCGTGCTTAATCGAATAAGACAAAAATATATATTGTACAATTTTCTTACAATTTTTTGTTGTTGTTGTAGAGGCAGAAACGAGTCCTAAAACGAAGATAGATCGGTCGGCGAAAATTGTTCTGAAGCAGTGGTCAGATCTCTTGACTTCCACGCCAGCCAAGGAGCTAACGAAAGGAGCTAACGAAAAAATGGATAGAAGGCTGGGGGCACAACGTCAATCGTAGGTCTCATCGATCAAGGAGCATATCGGAGGATGAAGCCTCTATTGCCGAGCGTGTACCGATAACTTCAGGAAGATCGTCGAGCGAAGCAGAGAGCGCCTCCATGGTCGAGCCTTCACAGAAAACTTCAAGAAGATCGTTTAGTGCATCGGAAGACGCCCCTATTTTCGAAACTGCACAAAAACCCGAATAAAGAAAAGGTGTGGTCGCGCATAAAGACGTGTCTCCTAATCGTTCAGAAAATGCATTTCCGGATTCATTGCTGAGTAGCTTCGCAGTTGAGGAGCTGTTCGATTGCGTCGTTGGCATGGAGGTTTATTTGAGTCCGACACAACACCGATCGCAACATCTACAACACCGATCCTAACACGGACAACACCGATTTCAACACTATCAGTTCGAGAAAACAGATGGATCCGCTATCTACCGTCTTAAAGAATCATCAAGTTTTGCGTGATTCACAAGAGGCTAACAACGAAATTTCGTCAGCGAGCGATGGAGCAAGGAACGATCCTGATAACGGTGACGTAGAATCATCAACGTACAATCCGAATAAAATACAAATGCCATGTACTGTAACTGGTAGAGGCCGTCCTCGAGGATCGAAAACGATTAACGTCATCGGCCTTCCGCGATCCAAGACTCCGTTTAAAAAATCGATTTATAGCTAAGACAAGGACAATCCCGGAAATTCAACGAGCACAGGTGCATCAAAGAAGGACCAAGCCATGAACAATTCTGTAGAGGGTTCGCAGCAGCTCACAGTGCCACGTGTAGCTTGCAGAGGTCGTCCTTAAAAATCGAAGGCGACTACCGATATCGGCCTACCAGGGTCAGTCTTTACCGGACCGACGAAGTTCGTAGCGAAACCGAACCATATGCAACTTAAGCAAATGTTCCAGTGGTTGCACATTCAAGACGACATTTTCATAAAGGTCAAGGAAGGGAAATACAAACTGAAACCCACTAATTTGGATTTGAATCCACTGAACTTGTGAGATTCATTTGCGGCAGATGAAATGGACGTTAACGATGTCATAAGGTATTTCGTCAGACGTGCTTTTAAAGAATTCGAATGCATAGTTTGCGCGAAAAAGAAATTGAAGCAGCGGACTTGCGAGAACTGTCGTAAAAATTGCACTGATATAGCGATCTTCTGCGTGGAATGCCTACTTTGGGACCATTACTAGTGCGTTTCGATAACGCGTGCCCTAAGAAAAGAATGCGATTGGTTTTGTCCGATGTGCGCACAAGTTGGGTAAATTCGACGACTGTAGGTCCAACTAAAAGAACGATGATAGAAAAATTAGGACGACTCACAGCTACCTTTGGATTATTATATTATATATTTGCTAATACCGTGTACGGTATGACGGTATATTTGCGCTGGGAATGTAATTATACCGTGACCGTGTCACGGTATAATTACATGCGCGGTACAGTCTCAATAGACACTTTCTCGGAAGGGTGCGATAAATCTAGGACAATTACACGAGGCGTGCAGGTCTTATATTCGCCGAGACGCTACCAGTCCAGCGATCACTTCCGGTACCGTTGTGACAATTATTTATTAATACTGATTTGGACGACGGGTTCGACTTCGTTTACTTATCTACAACACGATGCTCGATCGACAGCCGTTGCCGCGATTCTGAGCCTACGAGCTTGTTACGCGTACAAAGCCGAAAACCGCAAGCCCCGATTGTTGATTAGATCTCTCGCGTAAATGTAAATGAAAATAACGGTCTCAAGGGCTCGAACTCAATTAATAAAATGCGACGGGAGGCCATCCGTACTAAGCCGGCTACTCCACCCGGGTGAAGAACTTTTGATTTGCCTGGGACGGTACCAATAGTCCCAGGCAAAATGCGACGGATGACGCGCACACTCAAAAATATAAATAAAGAAAACAAATTGATTACGCGAGTCCGAGGACGAGCCAAAGTCGTACCGGCGAGAGACTGATGTGACAAAAGTTCGAAAATCCTTCCCTCTATCCCTCCGAATATTCCTAAATCTCGATTGAAATCGGTGCCGATGTTCAGGTCGTTAATTACGAAGTAATCCCTCTGGCTATCACGAGCACTCCAGCATACGTCTTTGCACCACAAAAGCTACGACGAGAGTCTTCGAGTGATCCACGCTAATCGTTCTCGCGGTCTCGCTCTCCCTTCACCTTACGAATATCTACGTTAGCCTCGGTACCTGGCGACGCCCTACGATTGTCGCGAACTATCGCACGCGCGGAATTAATATTCGAAAGGCAACGACGCTGATGCTTCGTTCGCGTTATAACGCGACATTTCGCTTGCAGAAGGTAGTGGCTGGGGCCGGTCCACGGGTGCCAGTCATCGGCTCTGATACTGGCATCGCTAAGCTCCGACTTCTCCGTGATCGGTGCGCACACAGCGATGATTTTGATGTTGTTGAAGTCGAGACGGAAGTAGCGATACACCACGCAGCGGTATGGCTACGTGGTGTATATATAAATAAAAATATTGAAAATATTTTTGTTTAACTTATATTCATTTATAATTATTTTGCATTTTATATATAATTAATTATGCATATTGAAATAAAACAAATTGTAGCTACGTAGTCATTTTCAGCTTCGAAGGCGTTGGAAATTTTTGATCCCTTGAACGTTCGTACCTCTGAGTATCTTTGTACTGCAAAGATCGATGTAGTTGAAATTTACAGAGAAGCAACATTTGCAGCTGCGAAGTATGCACAAGATCTATGGAAGTATCTTAAAACCCCTGCGCTGAGGATTACCTTTTTAAACAACAGCTTTTTTTAATCAAATTTTCACATTTGACTCCGTACGGTATCGTATCTTTGGTTTGTGTGAACCGAAAGTCTTAAAATTTGCAGCATGGTCATCAAATATATCATCAAATTTGCACAGCGAGTGAAGAAACCCTTGAATGTCCATACGATGGTGATTATCTATAATGATAGTAGTAGTCAAAGAGATTTATTTCCAGTGCTTAACAATTTTTATACAAGTCTCTCCTTATATTAGTTTTATTCTTATGTTGATTATACACTTTGGCAAAGGGCCATCGACCTGAGTCCTTCAGCCCGGGATTGTCTTTGGTATTTAGTCCTTATTTTTTTCCCTTCCTTACATTACGATTAAAAGATGTGTCGATTTTATATCGTGATTCTTTCGTTGGCCATTAATTCTAGTTGTTGGTACATTGTGTGTGTGGGAAATTACAGTTGTTGAAGCTACTCTTATGTGTTATCAGAACCGTATCGTCTGCGAATTCTAGCATATATTGTGATGGGTCTACCCATTCTTTGTTTATCTGGTTGTGGTTGTACAGGTCATGGCAATAGATATTATAGAGTAGAGGTGACAAGGGGGATCCTTGAGGAACCCCCTGTTCCGGAACGAATGATGTTGAGGATGTTGCTTGTATCCTGACTGTCAGCGCGCGTGATTCAAGCAAGTTTTTTATTAAGAGGGTTAGGTACTGTGGGAATTGCAGAGATTCTAATTTATACAGTAAACCTTGGTGCCAAACGCTGTCAAATGCTTTTGCTATGTGTAGGAATAGTGCTGTGGTTTTTTTATTTGATAGTTTATTTGCTTCAATATTGAAGGTTAGGGTTGTGAGTGCATTGAGTGTTGAAATGCCGTTTTTGAAGCCGAATTGATAGTTAGGAATGCTTTCTCCAATAGCCTGTTCTAGTCTCCGTTTTACTATCCTCTCCAAGAGTTTGCCTATGGTAGGTAGAAGTGTGATCGGTCTATAGTTATTTATTATGCTGTGGCTTGGTTAGGCTTAGGTATTGTAATAATTATTCCTTTTTTCCATATTTTTGGGAAGTGAGAGTTTTCTAGGCAGAAGTTGAATCCGTTGATAATGAATTGTTGAGCTCTTTGGTCTAGCTGTTTGACTATGAGTATAGGAATATTGTCCTATAATGATATTTTAAAGTGTATCGCCATAAAAATGTTTGTTTAGTTGGTGTAACTTAAATATCGAATCCGGAAGGATTCGAATTTTTGTACAAGTAACATAGTTCCTTACCTTTCATATCCACTCTGAGCTAAGTGGACATCTTTATTTTGTTTAAATACTGATTTTACCCAAAATAGTTCAACTTTGGTACATTATTTAGTTAGCAAGTTCGTTCCTTCGAATTTTCAAAAGTTAGAAATTACATTTCACGTTTCAGCGAAACAAAAAGCAGCGTACACAAGAAAAAACCACAATTCTAACCGTACAGAAATGTTCTGAAATAAAAAAATAAATAAAAACCACTGCTTCCTAATCATAACTTACTTTTCGAGGAAGCGACAATTAACAAATGGTAAAGATGCGGTGACGGTACGTACTATCGCCGCAACTATACTATTCGTTATCATTCGTCAGCTGCTGCTCATTTTTTGTTTAAAAATTAGTTACTTCAATACGAGATAGCTCTATTGCTTAACTCGCAAACTAAGTTCATATGAAGTTATTCCAATTTATCAACGTTTCAATTATTTCCGCGACATGCATCCACATACGGTGCGCAAAGCGCAACGCGCATCCAATGTGTAAGCCCCTTCAAAATGTCATTTTTAAGAGGGTTTGGGGGCAAAGCCCCCAAACCCGGAGGCCCGGAGGGGCTCCGAGCCCAAAGCTTGTTGTAGTTATAACACATGCCCTACGGCGACATTTTGATTCGCTGCAAAATATGCGCAAAAGTAATTAGTGTTTTCCGCACGTCATACTGACAAGCACGACTTTCGCAACACTTTACATGCACGAAAAGGGTAACTTGTTGTACACGTATCATAGTTTTTAGTCGCTTCCTATAAACATAACATAATATTACGAAAGGTGAATTCAACGCGGAACGGAACACTTTCATCACCTACAAAAGTTCAATCGACCACCATATAAAGCTATTTTATTATTCGATTATTCATACGAACAAATTCTGATATGCATTGTTTTATCTACGTGATTTCTTTATATCAATGTACGTAGCAGTGAAACATAGCTCATTGCTGTTTTGAGTACCTGTAAGAACATGAATTTTATCGAAATGAACCGAAGCTGCACTTTTTGCATATTAATTAATTAGATACGGTGACGCGTGAAGTCTATTGAAAAGCCTGAGTTTAGGGTAAAGATTAGATGAGATTAACGTTGCATGGATAAAGGGTTAAGCCAATTTTTTGTACTTACATTTGTGAAACTGGCTAATGAGAAAATATAGAAGGTACCTCCAAGTAAATAAATAGGCTTGCTTGAACCAATCATGCATATTATCAGTTGTTTTTTATACGTGTCCGGTAGATCGTACCACTGGCACTGGTAATATGCTTCATAAACATTCGTACTCTGCATAAAGTATACGTTTCACGATTAATTACTGTTGAAATATTGGACATAAAGATTATCAAAGAATATGAAAGAGTGGGGTCAATTGGAACAATTTTCCACTTCGGTAATTTCCAGTATAAATGCACTTTTTGGTAGAGGTTCACTTTAACCGTTAAAAACGGTTGATCTATGAACTGTGACCCTCTACTTCGACTATAATGGGGACAAAGTGAAATGTCAGCAATAATAACAACAAAAACATCGCATAATGAGGTTACGTCTGGGGGCAGTTTCCATTATTTATGAATTACAAACAACGATTTGCTACGAGAATGTACATAAGAATCTCACTACCCCGCCCGTCTCTCCCCTTTTTAATGAAGGATGGCGATAGAGAAATAAACGATTGGAAAGAGATAGAGACGATCAAGTACAAGTAGCAAACGATGGGCCGTGGCCCGACATTTAAGAGCGGAAGTCCCATTTTGCGACGACGAAAAGTGTTAAGCTCCCCAAAACTACGACCACTCCAACTTCATAAATCCGAGATTGTCGGTGATCCCCTTGGCAACGTTTTCCATTGAGCGTTTAATGGTAATGAATGGTATCGAAAAGTAATCAATGGGATCCTAATGTCAATTCATGGGGAAAATTGAAACGGTACTTTCTAGCATTCATTCTTAATGGGACTCCACTGGCAAATCAGTGGAAAATGTTTAGTGCTACATTTCCCATTCGTTACCTATAGCAGACCAATGGCAATTTCCTGGGAATATTCAACTGGTAATTTTTCCTATTCGTTATTTAAGGGAGTCCAATTCCAAATGACTGAGAAAATTCAAGGGGTACTTTCTCCATTTATTATTAATGGGGTTTCACTGACATGTCAATGGGGCGTAACAAGTGGTACGTTTTCCATTCGTTACTGATGGTACTCCACTGGAGCATAACTGGGTCAGCTGAAATGGTATTTCTTACCATTCGGAGTAAATAAGAACTGAATCGAACCGTAAAAAGTTAGAGTACAGAATCTTTAAAGGCACGTCTATAATTCACGAGGAAAGAGAAACGAGTCGACAAACACTAGAGAATTACATGGGTGAGTAGGAACTTTCACTTAAATGGTATAACCGATTATGAATTGCAGATAAATGAGTCTACAATAGAAGCTATGAACTTAAGGATCGAAATTATTTATGAATAATAGAAAACATTTTTCGGTAGCATCACAGCTTTTTTATTTATTATATATAAAAGACCCCGAGAGACGCCGAGGGACGCCGAGGGACGCCGAGGGACGCCGAGGGACGCCGAGGGACGCCGAGGGACGCCGAGGGACGCCGAGGGACGCCGAGGGACGCCGAGGGACGCCGAGGGACGCCGAGGGACGCCGAGGGACGCCGAGGGACGCCGAGGGACGCCGAGGGACGCCGAGGGACGCCGAGGGACGCCGAGGGACGCCGAGGGACGCCGAGGGACGCCGAGGGACGCCGAGGGACGCCGAGGGACGCCGAGGGACGCCGAGGGACGCCGAGGGACGCCGAGGGACGCCGAGGGACGCCGAGGGACGCCGAGGGACGCCGAGGGACGCCGAGGGACGCCGAGGGACGCCGAGGGACGCCGAGGGACGCCGAGGGACGCCGAGGGACGCCGAGGGACGCCGAGGGATTCCGAGGGACGCCGAGAGACGCCTTTTCAGAACATCCAGACGCGAGTTGACCTTTTATCCTTTATTATAATAATGCTAATCGAGGTCTACCTACCACGAAACAATAGATTGTAACGAGAAATTTTACCTTCCCGTACACTTCGGCCCCAACTCTCCAATGAGCAATTTTCCTTGCTCGGCTTGGAAGCGCTGCTCGGTACCGAATCTCGGGGCTCGAACCCACGACGAGATTTCGATAACTGCCGATACCGAACGAACGCCACCGTTCCCGCATGGTCGATGGTAGGCCATGATTCTACACGCATTTGGGCGCCAGGTACATCGGTACCACCGCTCAAAGAGCGGCATTTATCTAATTCTTGCGGCGAATTACGGGAACGAGCAAGGGAAACGTGAAAGGCGAGACCAGCGAGACTCCAACTAGCTCAGCCCACCTAGGAGAAAATGGTAGAGGGGGGTGGGCGGACGAGTGAACAACAAATGACAGTAACGTTGAGATTTATTTTGCTGAATAACAAAAGACCTTCTAAGCGTAATTGGTACAGAAACAAAATTTATTCGACGTCGGTAACTCAACTTAGCGGCAAAATAACCCTGGCGAGAGACGAATTTAGATGTAGCCAGGAGCGGACTATTACCGACTGACTGAATCCAAGAACAAAACTATTGCGAGAAATCAAATGTAGCCAGGAAAAATTAACTATTGCCAAAAATGGAATGTAGCCAGAGAAGATACACTATTGCCGGAAGTTGAATGTAGCCAGGGAAAAATAACTATTGCCAAAAACGGAATGTAGCCGAAAATTAAATGTAGCCGAGACGCGAAATACAACATGTACAATGACGAATCGTTCACCCAAGAGTACTCAAGAAAGATACGCGAAGAAATAACGAAAGAGGGGAAAGACATGAGAAAGTTGCGATTACCAGAACATTAAATCTTTAGATATAGCCGATTCACCGGTGCGCTCGACGCGTGATAGGACAAAGGAGTCATTAAGCGCTAGAAAATAATACTAGAACGCCAGATAGCCGAAATAGCCGGGAAGGTTCTCATTGCGGGTCGCTGTGTATAAACACCGCTCGACCGTGACCTTTTGCGTGCTCTATAGCCAACGCTCTATCGACCGCCCTAACGAACGCGATCCAACGCGCACGCCGTCCCTTGTCTCGCTGGGTGTGATATAGCCAATAGAACCGGAGAATCCGCCGAAAAAAACGTTAATTAATATACCCGCGGAATATAGCCGAATGAACCATCCTATAATGGCGATAGCCATCCCCGCGAATAAAATCAATAAGATTAATAGAAATACAGAGGAAAATATCGAGGAAGATAGCCGAAATAGGAACGGATTTACGAAGCTGACGATAGTCGAGAATTATAGAAAAATAGATTTGCCGGATCAGGGATAGCCGAGACAAAAGAAAATGAGAAAGGGAAAACATTTGACCAGATCGAGAGACTTTAGCCGGACATGCTTCGCCGGACCCATTATGTCGCCCGAGGGCATAAAAATAGATAAAGAAGCTACGCAAAGACAAAAGCCAATAAAGAAAATCTCTACAAGGATTCTACAATAAAATTGGGTCTGGATTCGGCATCTCCGGCTAGCACAGAGCACAAAAGAGAGAGACGGGGCTTATCGGTGTAGACAGCCCGGGAGCGCTGGACGAAACAAAAACCTGCCACTCGTCACCGCACTAGATCACCGACTGATGAATAAATTAACGGCTCCCGGGACTGTCCGCACTAGCGCTTCCCCCTCTCTCGCGACTCCCGAATCTAGCCTATGCTAAACGGCTAAGACGTCGGAGAACCGGTTTCTCCTCCGGCCGCTCCCCGCTACCCGCGAGAATCTTCCGCTCGCAGCGATGATTGTCGATGTCCACGGACTCCTTCCTCCCAGGATCCGGTGGGGCAAAATGAACGTGAGGGGAGGCCTCCCTCGCGAAGTTAAGGCGTCCCTCTTTCTTCGCGGTGGGCCCACTCGGTACGCCACATAACTGCACCTCGACGTGCATTTTTCCCTCGTAATCCCCACAAGTGGAGGCGCCGTGATGAGCGGTCCGCGGCGTCCGTGAATTCGACGGGACAGGAACGGCTCTAGGCCGTGTAGTCGGGAGGGACGGGAAACTCAGTGTATCGGTCACAACCCGCGTCCCTCTGGCCTCCTAGTCCGCGGAAGCAGGTCTCTCGCTTCCGCCTGCTTGCCGAGCGAATTCTTCTCCGACCTTCCTAGGCCAATCTTCACCGGGGAACACGGCCGGGGCAAAACAGCCTGGCGGTCGGATCGGAAAGTCGCAAGACTCCTCCGTGGCCTGCGGAAAAACTTCAAAGCACCACAACCAAACAAAGAAAAACAGAGAGGCAGAGGTGAAAGGAATAATAAAATTAATAAAAGAAAATCCTTTTCAGCGAATCGATGACCAAGCCGGTTTGACGAGCGGCGTTCTCAGGGCCGTAAATCCGGCCCACTGCCCGACCGAAACCGTATGAAGTGACGGGACGCCAAATGTCACGTCACAAGGTGTTGGTGGGGGCCGTCCAGACTTGAGGCGGCGACTTTGCATAGGCTACCCTAACGTAAATTAGATCAAACCTACAAACGTCCAGTTACGCTAAAATCAAGAAATCATGGAAAAATCCGAAAAAAAGATTAAGACCAATACACTGAGACTATAACGGAATGAATTCAAGTCATGCCAGTTCGTATCGTTGTTCATGAATAATTAACCAGGGCAAACGATCGATTTGAAGAATACGACATGTCTACATAACATCCGCTATACAGAATATCAATATTATGAACAAAATTAGTACTTGGTATTGTGGTTTTTATTCCGATCCCATGGAGGTTACAGGCTCCTACTCTCTACCGCTTCGTCCTTTTTCCTTATTCGTTTGCCGCCGCTTCTATTTTCGAGTCCAGAGCTTCGTCGTGCCCCGCTACCCATATAGCACGAAATATTTTGAAAATATTTCAGAAATATTTTCAATTTTTCCAATATTTCGAAATATTTCTGAAATATTCTTCCGAAATATTTCTAAAATGTTTCAAAAATATTATGAATATTTCAAAACTTAGTAAATATTTCTGAGATACACTTAATCTTTCATACATCTGAAATATTTCTGAAACGGTGAAAAAATATTTCAAAATCGAATATTAGCAGATAGAAGTGTACTGAACTATATTGAGAAGAAACGAAAAATAATAAACGTCATGGCTCGCGGATGTATTTTAATACAGTTCGAGTATTTAATGGGTCATAACACTACATGATATTGGCACTTTCGAAGAGGCTCACAGGAATCCCATAGATGAAGTGCTGGAGGCAGTACATATTCAAAAAATAATGAACTATATCTTGTGACGCCGTAATTTTTGCACGTCACAAAAGTTTCAAAAGTCAGCGAGAGAGTCGACACGCGCCCTCACGGGACGTCATTCACATTTCTCATGCAAATTCGCAAGGGCTCAGTAGCGTTACGAAATTAGATAATTAATTACACCGAATATTTTACATGTATTATCCGTCGACGGCGATGCTCGAGGGTCGAGCGAGGTTCACGGCTGTCTTCTACCGGTAGATGCGAACACCTATCTACTGAATACCGATTATCTCTGGACGTCACAAGGAGGATTGTTCTCCTTCCCGGTCCACCGCGGGAAAATAATGGGCTGATCATCTCCCGGAACGCTCCATCTGGCCAACTGTCACACGTTATCGCACAGCTTCTTCTTCGCCGTTTCCGCGACCATGCGTCGGCAGACGACTGCTATTTTGAATATCTACGCGCGAGCCGTACGGAGGAGCATAATTGCGAAGCTGTCCTGCGAGGCGCCACTAAACGATAAATTAGGCCATGAGAACTAGAGCGGGGAGGGGAGAGAGGGGGTCAGTCGATCGCGATCGACGAGCGTCGCGAAATATTCGGGGATTCTCCTGGGGAACGGTGACTGTGACGGTGCGTCGCCGACGACTATCTCTCTCGCCACAAGCTGGCTTACCGGGCGTTTACCGAAGGAAGGACGATCTTTATATTGAATTGAGAAGCCCGACTGGTCACGATCGCCTTTCGAGAAGTGAAGATAGCTGCCCGTTTTCTCGTCGAATTATTTGTTTACCGGTAAGCCCACCGCAAGCCACTATTGTTGACCGTTTTTGTCTTTATCGAAGCGCCGGGCGTACCGGTGATTTTGTGAGTAGCTCGTCGATCGCGTTCGTAATATTTAATCGGTTGTGAGAGAAGGGCATTGTTTTTGTTTTAGTGTTGCATGGTAAAAGTGTCGGAAAGTGACGCTCGCGTTATTGGTTACTGCGTCCGCGAGCGGAATTGGCTGAGAAAAGCCGGGAGAATCCTATTATTTTGTGCTGTTCCGTTCGCAATCATATAGAGGCATTTCGGGTGTGTAGTCGTGCGGATCTCTGGACCGTTCTTCGCGACTGGAAACCTCCGCTACATTGGTCGACAGCGGCAGCTGATTGACAGGTATAACCGCGGAAAAAAATAGCAAGAACAGCCCGTGTTGTGACGGTCCCATATTTCGAGTTAGTATTTTTAGCGCAGGAATCTCAAGTTTAATACTTTCTCAACATTCTCGCTAATCTATTGCACCGTCAGCACCTTCCGTGCGAACGCTAACGCTCTCACGGTAGCTGTCCAGCCGCTGCCCTCGCCACGCGCTAGCAGCGGCCGTCTTAACGCGCGTAGGAATATCGTGTCGCGCGCAGCAATAGACAAGGGCCCTGCTTTCGTCAGGCCCTTTGTTCAGTTCATCTCAGAGTCCCGAACCGTTGTGACGTGCACTCTCATTCACTCACGTCTCATTACAATAAAAGTTAATTATATTTATTCGGACTTTATTCATTCATACGCGTTCACACCAGATCCACGACTATTACAGTCCGTATTGCCCCGGATTCTCCGGGAATCGCACTCGGATTTTGTGCAGATTTGCCTGCCTCGTCATTTTACCGGTGAACGGGCGGAGATCCTCGCGTCGGTGTGTGTTTCGCGAGACCGAGGTCTTTTTACCCTTGCCGCGAGATCGCTGCCGCGGTCGGCGGAGGGCTTGTCCATTTAGAAACCGGGAGTATTGGAAATAGACGACTGTCCGTCACTCAAGACTATTTTGTTCATTTTCGTTTGAGAGACGCGTTGTACACGATAAGCCGAATTTAGCAGGAAACCAGGGTGTTTGAGAATTGTCAGGATGAGATATAGCGGAACGGGGGTAAATAAATTAGCACTGCCGATATTAACAGTGAAAAATAAAAGTCTTTTATTCAACAACAACAAGGATGGTAAAAAGCGCGCGAAAAACACTGTACAATGAGTAGACCAAAAATGAGCGGTAACGAATAACGATGATAATAATAATGAGCCGTTCGTGTTGAGCACATCCCGATGAGCCCGTTGAATTATATTAATCGCCTGAGTCGATCGAGAGAGAACTTGCAGCTTACTGTAACGCCGCAAGGTGACCGTTGAGAACGCGAGTCGTTCCAGTGTACCGATGTGTGTCGCGTAACTGACCTTACACTCGCGCTATGCTCCAGATGAGCCGATCGATATCTCGAAACCGATGATACCTAGTTCCCGTGTTGATGTACCAAAAAACTGGGCAGACCCGTGAGCTGAACCGTGATGAGAAACCGAACAAAATCGGCGATCTACCCGAGCGCGTGGATCTACCCGTGTCAGCCATTACGCGTAGATGAGCGCGAAACCTGTTGCACGCGGCACGTAACCCGTGCCGCCTCGGATGAGAGCCGGTGCGCGTGCGTCGGCGGCGTGCGTCGGCCCCGCCGCACTCGGCCGGGAGGTGCCGCCGAGCAGCCGCCGCTCGAGCTAGCGCACGTAGCCGCGCTGATTCTCGAACACAGGGCTTTGTGTAATTACTTATGTTTATCGTAATTTTCGTGAATGAAATTTTGTTTGGCATTTCGGATTTTATTTGCATTAGGCAACAACCTTCTGACGGTGAATTGGGTAGCCGCCGGGAGTTTATTAGGGACTGTTGTACGAGGTAGCGTGTAAGATCGAATTGTTTAAAGAGAAAGAGCAACACATTTTATTTCTTTGATTTTGGAACTGTTTCGTCCAAGTAATTTCTTTCGTTTAATAAACAGTCGTATTGTCTCTCGTATCATAGTGTTTCTGTCGCGACTTGTTAATCAATTTGTTTTCCCCTAACTCAGTTCGAATTCACCGGACCGCCCCTCTACCATTCCCCCCAAGGCTGCTTGCTGGCCGAGCGCAACCTCTTCCTTTCGTTAACATCTGTGCCGATCGGGTCGCACATTGTGTGCGGATGGCGCCCAGGATTACTAAAATATAAACCAATCGAGGGACGGGGTTTTGTGGATGTTTTACCGGTACTGGAGGGTTCCGACGAATTTGCCGTCCACCCGGAAATTCCTCTCACAATCTACAGCTCTAAAATATGTATGCTTTCTTGAATGTTTTAGAAAGATATCTAATAAATATTTTACCAACATTTAAAAATATTTGTAAAATCTTTTAAAAACATTTTAGCGCAATGTTTTAAAAACATTTCAGTGTTACGTCCCGATCAGCAATTTTCACTCCATCTCGATCAAGGAAAAAATTCTCCTCACTTACATCCTCCCTTTACACGTTATTCGGAGATGACGCTTTATCGAGGATTTGGCCGTTTTGAAACTAACCTTTCGGAAAATAATTCGGGATAGGGCCTAGAGTGTATATATATTAGTGTTTTCATTTCCATGTATGGTTTCTCCAACCTTTTACATTGCCTTTACTCTTCTTAGTGTTCTAATGACATTTTCCACTATTTACATTCTTATAAGTAATATACCGTATACCATTCTTTCTGTTTTCTTAGCTTCATATAAATCTGTATTGCTATTTACTAAAACGCACTTATCGTGGTATCATGTTAGCTACATTCTTTATTTACTAATAATCGCAGTTTTTCCGTTGTACTTTTTTCCCTTATATCTACTTCATTGCAGTTCCGACCCTCGCTTCCATTTCCTAGAGCTAATAGTAACATGGCTTCCACTCTCTTTCTTACTTTCCCCCTCATTTCCATTTATTTACTTTATCTTTATCATTAATCATCCCTCCGCTTCAACCGCTTCTTGTGTCATTCTTCCTCTGTTAAGCTCGGTTGCCCTTCATTAAGCTCGGTTCCCTTCCTTGTCATACTCTTGAATGCTTTTATATACTCGCATAAATCAGTTCTCGGTTTCTTTTTAGGCACTCACTCCTTACACGTAAAAAGTGCTGTTAGCGTCGAAATTAAGAATACGCGAGTGAGTCAATCAACCATCAATCAATTTATGATTGATTGATTGATTGATTGATTGACTGACTGATTGACTGACTGACTGACTGACCGACCGACCGACCGACCGACCGACCGACCGACCGACCGACCGACCGACCGACCGACCGACCGACCGACCGACCGACCGACCGACCGACCGACCGACCGACCGACCGACCGACCGACCGACCGACCGACCGACCGACCGACCGACCGACCGACCGACCGACCGACCGACCGACCGACCGACCGACCGACCGACCGACCGACCGACCGACCGACCGACCGACCGACCGACCGACCGACCGACCGACCGACCGACCGACCGACCGACCGACCGACCGACCGACCGACCGACCGACCGACCGACCGACCGACCGACCGACCGACCGACCGACCGACCGACCGACCGACCGACCGACCGACCGACCGACCGACCGACCGACCGACCGACCGACCGACCGACCGACCGACCGACCGACCGACCGACCGACCGACCGACCGACCGACCGACCGACCGACCGACCGACCGACCGACCGACCGACCGACCGACCGACCGACCGACCGACCGACCGACCGACCGACCGACCGACCGACCGACCGACCGACCGACCGACCGACCGACCGACCGACCGACCGACCGACCGACCGACCGACCGACCGACCGACCGACCGACCGACCGACCGACCGACCGACCGACCGACCGACCGACCGACCGACCGACCGACCGACCGACCGACCGACCGACCGACCGACCGACCGACCGACCGACCGACCGACCGACCGACCGACCGACCGACCGACCGACCGACCGACCGACCGACCGACCGACCGACCGACCGACCGACCGACCGACCGACCGACCGACCGACCGACCGACCGACCGACCGACCGACCGACCGACCGACCGACCGACCGACCGACCGACCGACCGACCGACCGACCGACCGACCGACCGACCGACCGACCGACCGACCGACCGACCGACTGACTGACTGATTCGGATGTGCAAAAAATCGGTGCTGCAAAAAATCACACCAGTACTGGCCAATGAGGATTCATCATAGGTTGAAACTTCAACTCCACCTCGAGAGAGTACCGACTTCTGAAATTTATCAACTGCATCATTAGTCGAATCGGGATATGATTTATGCCCGGTTAACCCGTTCTGTTGGGTGGCACTTCGATTGGCAGAAGAATTCATGATCGGAGTGGCCATCGAGATTTCAGAAGATTCATCAATTGATTGAGAGTCGTTTATTCTCGTAGCGATTTCGGGTTCTACAACTTGGCTATCTGATCCTGCCGTCACGTCTGATTCATCAAAATTCAGAGTCACTTTCTCATCTAACTTTTTGAGATGTTTATAAATCTATCTATCTGCATAGGCAATTCACCTTTGAACATTCGGTTTTCCACATCGCAGAATTCCGATTCAGATGATGCTGATGTAGCTTTTTGCCCCCCTGAGAAAAATTGGCCGCATTATGCCGGTCCAAATGGCCACGTAAGGAAGTAGGTATCGTTTTAGCCTCTCAGCAAACTGCACGTTACGGTAGGCATTTATCGTGTGCATCTCAACATCTGATGACTGTTTTTCTTCGTCTTCCGCCGTTTCGTAGATTCCTTCGATCCAGGTTTTCCAATTTGACTTGCGGTTGTCGATTTCATCGGGAACTTCTCTCTCGAGCAAGGATGTCTCTACCGCAATGGCTTCCTCGTCGCCTTTGGCACCTTAATTTCCGTATCCGGACCCTTGTCATATTCCTCAATTACTTTCATCGATCGACCTTTTATCCTATCGTTTAGAAATTGTAATCTTTCTTCGGAAGCTAAGGCTTGTTTGGACGGCATGTACCCAATGTAGCGACTAAGAGCGAGACACAGAACAGATTCAATGAAGTACGAGAGATCGTCAATATCCACAATTTGATATGCTTTGGCAATGCATCGGAGATAGAATCTACGCACCTGGCGATCTTTGTCAAGACACTTCCATCGTGAAACCAATTCTATTACATGACTTACGTCTAATCTGAGGTACGTTGTTGGTAACGAAACCGGTTTCCGTTCGATGGCGTCATGACACCTTTGTAAGTAATCTTGAAAGCTGGCACATTTGCCGAAGATTTCGACTACGGCTATCATAAGTGACCACCCGAAATCGGTTACGACGACTCGGGGAAAATGGGGCATTTGCCGCGAGATTAAGCCGTAAAAAGTGCGCGATGCTAAGCGCACGATGACCGGCCGATACCATCTGAAACGCAGGGACACTACATTTGCCCATTACAAGCATGCATTGATATAAGAAGACATGAGGCTCGTGTCTCGTTTTCCGTCTCGCGATACCGCTCGCTGCATCTATCGTGAGGAATGCATTTACATCTTTACGAAAGCGAGAAATATATATCTGCATTTGTTCCTTTAGCCAGTAAACGCAACAGAACCTTAGTAAAGCTACAAAATGTATTTGCCCGATAAACTTCCCGTGTTGAGCTTTCTCCTGTAAGTTTAATGCAGGATTTTTAAATTTGAATCCGTGTTTGGACGTTAATCGCTGCTCCTTCGCTTTACGTAAGACTCCGGTACTTGGTAAAATGGGTGAATTCTTACCTCCAAATCGTTTCAAACGGCGTGCCACTTCACGTCGAAAAATTACAGCGGCTTTGCGACCGTTTATCGGTCGCAACTTTCCGATGTCTGTCCCCCCTCAACTGTCTTCGCTTTTTGTTACTATGAGCTTAAGCATTGATATTTTCGATTTTGCATCGAATTATAAATATCGGACATATTCCGTCATTTTACCATAAAGGAAAAGCTATCTCGTCCAACAGCCTCAAGATGCGCCAATGTTTATTATTGACCAAATTTTTCCTCTTATATATAGATTATTTTTCCTAGGGGAAAAAATTAATATGCAAGCAACGCGCAAATTTAGCTTGTACTTCTTTCAAATATCATATTGAATTTAACCGAGTTCAAATTGTGAACCGTGAAAATTCTTCGAAAAATTAACAATCTCATGAAATAGTAACCTGTTGTGATTTTTTTATGTGCAGCCTTTTTCTTGATACACGATAATTACATTTTTTATTTATTAATAATTTCAATTTATTACACGATAATGAAAAAAACAATTTTTATAAACAAGTCAATATATTTTTTTCGACAATAAGATATCCTTTACGTAGACATTTAACTATCGGAATTTTTTAAACGATCTAAATAATCATAAACGATGCTACACTTAATTGGCAACCGATATATCCACTAGGCAATAAAATATAGCAATCGGTGCATCCGATTTATTGCCAATCACTTTATTACAGCTTACATTGGTATTACTTTGGATACCTGACTCGGTGATTCATGATTGCGGCGTAATATGAGAAAATCCACAAGACTGAAAATTGACATTTTTGATTAGAGTAAAACGAAATATTATTTTGTTGTCTGAAAGCGGCTATTGAGTTTCACGCAAATAAATTGCTCACATAAAAAATAGCATTTGTTTACTTTAGCAAAGCAAGTAATCAAATAAATATAAAATGCGTAATTTATAAAACGGGATTTTTACGCGTCTCCCTTAAACCACAGAATGCATTTCATGTTCAAATTAAGAATTCAGTATCGAACTATGGCTTGAGCTGCGAAATACGTGGAGTATATTTCTGCACGCTTATATTACGGTCATTTTTGCGGCTATACGTATCTCCACGCGCGACACGTAACGGCACTCGGAAACGGAAAGTTGCGCCTGGAAAGGGACGGTGGGCAGGTAGTGGGGGATCGGAAATACGCGGTCGTGCCTAATTGGATTGGCTCCCGAGGAACGGAGAAACGCGGTCGTGTACTGTATGGAGATTTTTGGTACGTGTAGTGAGGAGAAAAGAGCATAAACACCGAAGTATCAAACAAAAGAAAGCGCCCCCCGCTCAACGGTCGATGCTCCAGCCAGTGCGAGGCTAAGCGGTCACCCATCCGAGTAGTGACCGCGAACAAGTTTGCTTGACTTGGGTGATCAGCGGAGCCGTGCGCCAACCGTAAATCCACAGTTGACGATGCTTTATGAATATATAATTACCCAATTGGTAATAAAATAATCATTTAGATTGGAATAATTTCTGTGTTCTATTACCAATAGGGTAATTGTTATATTCATACGCCGGAGGCCTAGAACGAGCACTCAGAACGATTAATGGAATCAGAACTCACACCTGAGATACAGCGTATCACGATCATTCATCGGACGTGCTGATATAAATTTTTTTCAATTTTTTTCACGGTGTCTAGTTGCTAGAACTGTCCTTATTATACTGCGGGGGCTCGAACAAGCACTTACAACCATTAATGGAGTCAGAACTCACACCTGAGATACAGCGTATCACAATCGTCCATCGGATATGCTGATAACTATTTTTTATATTTTTTTTCACGGTTTCTAGTGGCTGGAACGCTCCTTATTATAACGCAGGAGGCCTAAAACGAGCACTTAGGGGAGAGCGGGGCAAAATGGGACAGTGGGGCAAAATCGGACAATGAAGAAAAACGAAATTTTCCAACAATTTTTGGATACCCTATTTTGCCCCATTGATACATCCCGATTTTCTGCTTCTTTTTGCCTCACTCTTCCATCCAAAAGTTATTGAAAAATTGCGTTTTGCCCCGCCGTTCCGTTCTGCCCCACTGTCCCATTTTGCACCGCTCTCCCCTAGAACCATTAATGGAGTCAGAACGCACATATGAGATGCAGCATATCACGATCCTTCATCGGATAGGCTGATAATTATGTTTTGTAATTTTTGTTACGGTGATTAGTGCCTAGAACTCTCGTTATTATAATGCAGGAGGTCTACAACGAGCACTTAGAACCATTATTGTAGTCAGAACTCACACCTTAGATACAGCATATCACGATCATTCATCCGATATGCTGATAATTATCGAAGTGCCGAATAATCAAAATGCTGATAATTATTTTTTGTAATTTTTTTGGCGATGGCTCGTAGCTAGAACTTTCCTTATTATAATGTAGGAGGTCTATAACCATCGCTTGGTACCATTAACGGAGTCAGAACTCACACCTGAGATACAGGATATCACGATTATCTATCGGATATGTTGTTAACAATTTTTTATAATTTTTTTCTCGATGAGTAGTGTTGTACCCCGAATGATTTTTATCTATAAAAATTAAAGAAATATTAAATAAATTGGAGAATACATTGGGAAATACTGAGACGGTACTCAAAGTCCGCTCGCCTCCAAAACCTTTCGGAGCACCGCAGAGAATCGGAGCAGCAACGAGGAGCGCGAGAAGCCCGAGCATGTTGGTAAAGAGGAGCGCCCAGGCGAGAGGCTAATACCCGGGGAGTCGGCAGCCGGGAGCGGCCTGTCTTACCCCGAGACTCAGCGCGCATTTCGGAGCACGCGCCTAGCACGCAGGTGTTGCGTCAGCCGCGCATGATCGCGGGAAACGAGGGGAGAGGAAGGCTGCTGACGTCACATTGACGTCATACGAGACGGAAGGGGACTCGAATTCGTGCCGTGTGCACGCCTGTCGCTCTAGTATAAATGGCCGTCTGAAAGCCAGGAACGACACTCTTGGTCGAATAGCGACTCCGATCACCAGCCAGATTCCTTCCCATCAAGCATCGGCAACTTTCTCTGGGGACAGAGATAACTGCCGCTGTCTTGATTAACCCTTTACCTAAAATACAGCGCCGGCGACTTCTCTCGTGGACGGGAGTAACTGCCGCCGTCTGTTAACCCTTTTCCTCTCAAAATACAGCGTCGGCGACTTCTCTCGGGGACGGGAAAGACTGCTGCCGTCTGTTTCCTCGGCCAATCTTTTCCTTATAATTTCTTTTATATAGGATTAACATCAGCGCGGATTTAATTATAATAAGATTTTTCTTTATACCAACGATTGGGATTGTATTCGAATAAAACCAAACTATTTCAATTGACATTTAGAATCAATCTCTGTCTTGAATTTTTATTTTACAGCGCCTGCCCTCACAAAAATTAAAAAGTGAGCAAAGAACTCACGTAGCGACGCTTTTGGAGCAAAGAGCGGTAAGACTCCAAAAAGCGTAACGTTACAATACTTACTGGCAAATCCACCACGTCGCGAAGCCGACACACGTAGGAATTTGCCGAGTAAGTATCGGACGATGTTCGGTTAATGCACCCGGCATCGACAAATCGTGCCGAGTATGAATCGCGATGCTCGATTCTATATGCCCAAATATGGGCATACTACAAAATTGCAGACGTATCAATTTGCACCTCGCTGATCGCGACCGGGAAATTGACAGTCTGAACTCGACTACAGAACAGAGGGGTTGGTCTCAGAGTTAGGCTCATGTTCAAAGAATTAGACAACTGTATCAAGATATATTGACAACGAACAAATTCATAATCTTTCTTTGAATAAACTTGTTATTTAGTTTGTATTAACAAACTTGAGTTTCACTCTTAATTTGGAAACGATCCCAAATACCTTTAAAATTATATTTGTTGACCTCGCGTACAACAGTAGCAATTATAGTAGTGGCTAGAATTCTCCTCATTATAATGAAAAAAGAACAGAACTTTCATTTAGAACCGTGGACGGGCCGGAACTCGCCCCTGAGATGCAGCATAATTACAATCGTATCTTTGAAATTCTCATAAATATTATTTATAATTTTTCTCGATGGCTAGTAGCTCCGACTTTTATTGAATTTATGAAGGAGAACGATTACTATTATTTAGAACCGCGAGCGATGCCTAAACTCATTAATGAGGTACAGATATAGACTCGATTGTTATAAATTCATGATTTTTTTTTTTTACAGAACTATTGTTGTGTTATAGCTAGAGCTGTCGGGCTCATCGAAATATGTAAGATCAAATAATCTTTTTAGAAAATGATCTGCTACTGGAAGTTAGCAGATCTTTTTTCAAATTTCTGTTTTAAACGTTAAATCGCCAGAACTATTGGTAAAAACTATCAGGAACTATAGAACTCGGTTGCATGCACATGGAACTCGAATTTATTTTTGATCTGCTAGAAATTGATATGCTAACTTCACACACATGGTAAACCCCTGGTGATCGGGGTAGAAACGATCACCCGGCGCCCAACCGAAAGGATCGAAGGAATGTGAAATAGAACTGGCGTCATTATATTTGGGACGAGTGGCTCGAGCCGGTTGCCGAAATTCCCGGTTAAGAGCCCGTCACAACTTTTATTTTCTTTATTATAATTTTTTGTGACCATTTTTATTTCACCCTACCCGTTTCGCTATAACTCATATCGGCAATTCTCAAACATATTCCCCTGTAGTTAGCCGCCGCCTCTTCGTCCCCCGCTTTATGAATTGGATAAATTCTCGCAATTTCCCAGCCGTTTATCATTCTCCTTTTTTCCAAATCATGTTAAGAATTGTCCGAAATTCGTGCCTTCTTTCTGGTGGTATTGCTTCGATAAATTCCGCTGGCACGCCGTCCTCGCCTGGTGCTTTTTTATTTTTGATTCCTTTCAATGCTTTCAAAAATTCCTGTTCCCTAATTTCCTCATCCTGCCCTGTTTCAACTGACCCTGTTTCAACTGACCCTATGTCATTACCTTCCCCCTCCCATGGTTCCGCTGCCTGGTGTTCTCTACTCTCCCCACCTCCCTGGCTCTCAGCATCTAGCAGCTTTGCGAAGTGCTTTACCTATTGCTGCTGGCTTATATTTCCCCTTTTCTTTTCTGCCTTGGCCTGTAGTACCTTATTGCCGCCCACCATTCTTCCATAGTCTCACTTTCCCTTACTTTCCTCCATCGACTTTCAAACCACTCTTTTCTGTTTTTGTCAGATACATTACCTTTTTCCTTTTCTCTGCTAGTCATTTTTTGCCGTCTCCCCTTTACTTCACAGATAATTTCTCAAACTGTCCCATACCCTTTTTCTCTGCTCTTTATACTCGCCCTTGTACCAGAGTGGACCCTTCGCCTGTTCTCTAACTTCTTTGACCATTCCTGACTTCTCGGCTGCTGCCCAAATCGCTTTCTTTCGTTTGGCCCATCCTCCATTGCTCATCCTCCAATTCCTCCCCTCTGCTGTTTTCCCAGTGATAATTCAGCTCCTGTATGAATTCCTCCCCCCCCCCGCTGCTCCCACAAGTGTCTATATTCTTTTTTCCGTTTCATATTTTTTTTCCCCTCTTTGTGATTCGTGTTATTTCCATAGTTAAGGTTCATGGTCACCGGCAGGTGGTCCGATTCAATTCTTGGAACCACCGCCCTTATTTCAATCGCGCCGTCCTCCTCGTCTTCGAATTCGAGTATCAGGTGGAGAACCGAGCTTCCTCCCTCCGCGCCGACGTAAGTTAATTTTCTCTCCTCATCCCCTTTTCTCCTGCCGTTTATTACAACTATTCCCAGATTTTCACACATTTTTAACCATTTTTCCAATTCCTTTATCCGTGCCAATGCTTGCATTTGAATCTCCAGCAATTATTACTCCCGCCCCCATCTTTATTCCTTTATCTACAACCTCCCTCCGCGACTTTTCGATTTCCCCAAATCCCACATTATTGTATACCGTGACAATCCATCGCTACTTACTTCCCACTTCAGTATTCGTTTCGGTTTTTAAGGTCAGCCTAAATTTCCATTTCTCCACTCTCCATTTATCTTTCATTTCTTTTCTAATACCCACCAATTGGCCGCCGCTCACCCTTCCTTTTACATTATCTCTATTTGCCACTTTGGTTGTCCAACAATATTCTTTACTAAGCTTTTTCAGCACCTTTATCTCATTGGCTTTTTCCAGCCACGTTTCTTGAAGCATAATTAAATCGAATTATTCCAAAAAGTCCAAGGCTTCTAGTACCTTGTCTACCCCCGCAATATTCCAAGTCACCGCTCGAATCCCTTCTCGCTTGTTCACCTTTTTAGTAACGAAAAGTTGCTCGCTCTATGTCCCCCAGCTCCTCATTCCAGTTCCACCATGAGTTGTTCACCATAATTTTCAGATACCCCTCTTTAACTTCTCTTCCTTCTCGTTCATGTCTCTCCGCTTCAGCTATTAGCCAGTTCTTCACCTCGGTCTCTCTCGTTGTGTAGTCATCGTCGATCCAGATACCTGTTCCCCTCAATTGCGCTCTCCTGGCTATTGTTCGCTTTTTTCCTTCAACTTGTCGTAGTTTCGTTATGCGTAGATCAATTGACAGCTTCGATTTCAGCGGTTGTTCAATTTCTCGGTCGATATTGTGACCGACATTTCTCACCCCTCTCACGACCATGTTCCCTTTACGTCTTTTCCTTTCTTCCATTTTCCATTCTAGTTGGTATTTGTTCATAGCCTTCGGCCTCTGTCCTTTCGTCCAGGTTTGGACACGTGTCGCTTCTCCATTTTCCGCTGGGTTGTTGCTCTGCTCCTGTCCCCAGCCGCCTCCTCCATCGTTTCTCTGCCTTGCTGTTCGCGCAGTGCTTCCCTCACGTACCAGCTGTTCCGTATGATCGTCCCTCTCGTAGTTTCCGTATTCACCGTTGTTATTATCATCATATCTGTTCGTCTCCTTGCCGGCTAGGTAATCATTTTGATAATTTCCAGTGCGCTTCTTTCCGTGATTTCCGTAATTTCCATAATTTTTGTTTTTCCTTTTCCCCTCTCGGACTTTGCTTGCCGCTTCTCATTGCTCTTTTTCCTTTTCCAGTTGTGCTTTTTCTTCTTTCAGCTGTTTCATCTCGCTCCTCAGCCGGCTTATTTCTTCTCTTAGCTGCTTGATTTCTTCCTCTCTTCGCTCCCTCTTTTCAACCCTTCTTCCTTCTATTTCCCTTTGTAGCTCGTCATTTTTTTCCAAGTATAATTTTTTCGCTTCGTGAAATTCTATTTGCTTCTTTTTTCTCTGCAGATTCCAGCCATCCCCTTCCTGTATCAATTCACCCACTATTTGGTCCATGTCTGCACAGCGGCACGGCGATGACTCTCTAACCTGCCCATGCTCGAACCGCCTAGAGTGTATATATTTGATATTGACGAAATTTTATTCGCGGTTAAAATCAATAGACTCGGCAGAGTCTCGGGACAAGTACATTGGCGCGAGGCTGCTGGGACTCTTTTACTCCACAGGCCGCTGTATACGCTACACTCGTTTCTTTCTACTCGTTTCATAAAAAAAATTTCGGGAATATCATTAAAATTGCAATTTTATATTTATAATACGACAGCGCTCTATTCATTTTTTTTATTGCAAATGCTCGTTTGATTCGCGTTCGCGTGTGTTTTCATAACAAACCTTTCTATACAGCTGAAATGGTTTTCCGTCGTCGTCGTCAGTACTCACGTATACGCGCACACACCCATAGCCTGTATGTCCCTGCAGGCGCGTTCACATCGCAACCTACGATATCGCGGAGCGTACGACTACCAACTGATTTATCTCCGCGTACGACAAATTGTGTAATATGAAAACGGTGCCCTAAGGTCTTTGACGATGTTGAATCTAATATTGTTGAATATCATTTCAACAAATAATCGCCGAATATGGATTTGCAACAAACTTAGTCAATACTGTTATTTAGGTACATGAACAATATTGTCGCTAAGAAATGGTTACTAAATATTGTTCAAACTATAAATTCATAACTATGAACCGATTGACATTAAACTTGGTCAACATTGTTATTTAGATAAAGGAACAATATTGTCAGTAAGAAATTGTTCGTAGATGTTGTTTAAACAGTAAATTCTCAAATATAATCCGATTGACACTCACCTTGGTAAACATTATTATTTATGTAAAAGAAAAATATTGGCGGTAAGAAATTGTTACTAAATATTGTTTAAACAATAAAATCTCAAATATGAACCGATTGATACCAAATTGCGTCAATATTGTTATTTAGGTAAAGGAACAATATTGGCAGTAAAAATTGTTTCCTAAATATTGTTTAATCAATAAATTCTTTCATATGATCTGATTAACACCCAACTTGGTAAATAATGTTATTTATGTAAAAGAACAATATTGACGGTGACAAATTTACTAAATATTGTTTTTAATATAAATTCTCTAATATAAACCAATAAACACCAAAATTTATCAAAACCAATTTTTTCGATTTGGATTGGTCCTTGGTATGGCATCAATCACCTTTTATCGACTTTCGTCCTTGTTCAGTTCTACCCGCATGATTTTTAACGTCCAAAAATATATGAAATCCCCTCAACACACCTTCGGTGTAATAAAAGCTTGACAAGTACATTGGTTTTGGATCGATTGTCATCTGCAATGTACAAAAATAAATGAGATCCTCCAGAACACCTTTAATGTAAAAAAGCTTGGCAGGTACATTGGTATTAGAAAACAGAAGTTTTAAAATAAATAATTGTTACTAAAGAAATGTATCAAAATACATTTGTATTTTGATACATTTCCTGGTTTTAAAAGACCAGGTAGTAGGAAATAGGGCAAAAATAAGTGAAATCCCCCCAAAACACCTTTGGTGTAAAAAAAGCTGGACAAGTACATTGGTTTTGAATCGATACTCATCTGCAGCGTACAAAAATATTCATCAAACCCCAAAAACACTAGAACTGATAAAAAAAAAACTTAATGTACGGAAAACCCCAAAAACACCATAAATGATCCATAAAACTTGATGTACATAGATGTTGTTCCTACTTTGCAAAAAGTAGACAAATAATCAAACCGATCTTCACATGTATTGCCAAGTACATTCAGTTTTTAAGTATTAAAAAAAAATAATAATAAATCTAAAAACAGAAAAAAATTATTTTTAAAAAGAAATAAAAAAATAACAATAAGAAAAATTATTTAACAAAAAAAGTACTTGTCTGGCCGTATTGTTTTGCAACTATGTTAACTCGTCAAGTTAGCTCATCACCGACGGCCGGGCAAGTACTTTTTTTTTGTTAAATAATTTTTCTTATTGTTATTTTTTTATTTCTTTTTCAAAATAATTTTTTTCTGTTTTTAGATTTATTATTATTTTTTTTAATACTTAAAAACTAAATGTACTTGGCAATACATGTGAAGATCGGTTTGATTATTTGTCTACTTTTTGCAAAGTAGGAACAACATCTATGTACATCAAGTTTTATGGATCATTTATGGTGTTTTTGGGGTTTTCCGTACATTAAGCTTTTTTTATCAGTTCTGGTGTTTTTGGGGTTTGATGTATATTTTTGTACGCTGCAGATGACTATCGATTCAAAACCAATGTACTTGTCCAGCTTTTTTTACACCAAAGGTGTTTTGGTTCGAATTTACTATATTGTAAGTAACGATTTAAAACTGGAAAAGAAAATTCTAGATGCTAACTCCTTCTGTCGTCTGGAACACGATACGTAGCTATCTCGCTCGCACGTCGCTCTCGACGCACGACCTGCGACGACTCACTAGCACGCTCAATCACTGTTTCCTCCCGACCCATCCTAATACTTTAACGCGCCATGATATAGCTGAAATAAAATTGACCTACACGAATATCTATTGACAATGAAAATAATTTAACCTTCGAGGACAGCAAATAAATGTTGACAAATTATAATTAGCCAATAGATGTTGATGGATAATTATTTAGATGAAATGGATTTTTTTAATGTAGAGATGAGATGATAACTTCGAAGACTTTCGATATGATTTAAATAGGTTTACCTCAGAATGAATGATCGAATGAATCGAACGATGAATGATGTTTATGGGTATCGAAAATGGAAAGTCTTTTCCAAATATGGATGAATATTCGAATCAGAATTGAATGAATGCATGAATATTCGAATCAGAATTGATGATGATCGACTTCCAGAAATGAACGTCCTTCCCAGATTTTAACGATGTAGATGGATGATTTCGATGATGAAAATGATTTTCAGGAGGAATATATTCAAATTCGATGGAACGATTCGCAAAGATATGAATGGATTATTGAACTAAGTTAAATTGAATATTTATACGAGCTTTCGTTGCAAAGTTAACAATTTTTGACATACATTTTTAACTTAACATTTATTTGATTATTTCTCTGAATTGTTGTCTTAATTGTTTTACATTTCCTTCTTATTTTCCGTAATTTTCTTTAGTTACCCCATTGTTCCCTGTTTGATTATTTGTTTATTATTTACTATTTTTATATTTCTTCCTTTTTATAATTTTATTTACCTTCTATTCTCGATGTTGTCAGGACGATATGACTTAATTTTTACTTCTCATGCTTGGCTCTATTTTATTTTCCGAATCTGTTGTTAATAATTTCCCAAAATACAATGCTAATTCCGTGTATTCGTCTTTTAAACTTGACTTCTATTTATTCCTTCATTTCTTATTTCAACTATGATCCTCCTGGACTATAACGATGATCTAGCATCCATCGATATTCACCGTCCAGGAGGTGCTGCACTCATTACGCCCAACGGCCGCTCTCAGCATCGTGCCAATCGTGACACGTGCCGTACAAGCAGGCCCTATATTCGATAACTGTGAGGAGCGTTCTGCCGATATCCTTATCTGCATTTTTACGCCTCAGGTTACCGAGTTTCATACATGATGTGCTTTGTACAGTCGCTTCTGTACATCAACCTAACTCACGTGAAGGCTAATTATTTTTACCAATGGATGACTTTACCATTTGGTATATTATTTATTTATCGAAACTTGGAGTGCGACAAATTAAACAATGGCAATATTTCCAATGTTTATTTTTAGCGATTTAATATATTTCAAATATTTTGGTTAATTAACTATTTGCCTGATGTAAATATCCTAGAAATATTTCAGAAAATTCGCAGGACGTAACATCAGAAATATTTTGTAATATTGGTAAAATATTTTCAATATTCCAAAAAAATATTTTCGAACCATTTCGGAAATATTTCCGTGCTATGTGGATAGGTGTCGGCCTCAGACATACGGCTATATAAAAATTCCGAATTTTTTTTATTTTTTCCCCTTCAACTTTTATCGAACGGAGCTGAATCTAGATTATTTACTTCTTTTTCCTGCAAAGCCAGAAATTTATTCCGCATTCAATTCTATTTTAGTATCGTGCATGTATTTAGTAGACGTGCAGCTTATATATAAGATTCGAAAAAAATTCGTCAAGATGAGCATAGCCGAGACTGTAAGAGCGTCAACTAGTAGTCCCGGGGTCACGGGTTCGAGTCCCCATTACCGACTAAAAAATGTATTCGAATGACTCCAATGTGTGAAAATAAAAAGCAAATGTAGAATGATAAAAAAGCATTTATGAGTCACGCAGATTAATAAATACATTTTTTATTGATTATTAATCATTTTTGTTCAACGTTGGCAACATCGGCAGCCAACATGAGGACAACGTCGTTTGATGACGTTGGGCCGATACTGGTGATTGAACTATGGATCAATATGATCATTTCAAAGTAGGTCCAGCATTAAGGCAGGGATGTTTCTGTACCTGCTCAGAACTGACCGCCAGTCCTGGCAATGTTGGCAACATTGCCAACTGCGCCAAGACATAACTGTTACGTCCTGTGAATTTTTCGACCAAATTCACTGACGCAACTGAGGAAAATTCATTAAAAATTCTAGTAAAATAATAGTCACAGGAGAATCCTAGAAAATTTATAGAAAACAAATATTCGCCGGGAATTAATTATGTTCTCAATAATTAACTGTGCGTCAGCCAGCATTGAATGATTCAATTTAGTGATTGGCATAGCAACAGTTGAGTAACAGAAAAATATCGAAAGGGAATATTCGGGTTGCTGGAGAGGTGTCATCGGCAGCGAGCATACCTTAGGCTACCTGAAGATCCCATTGTTTCAATTAGAACGTAAAAGGCAATCCGAATCTTTAGCTATATGCGTCGGGAGACGGAGCCTTATCGCTCCAACACGTAGTGCGAAGTGATACACATACGCACACAGCGGTGCAGCCAGAGAATCCGTGTGACTGTCTCGAGGCGACTGATTAAAAGAATCACCGTCGGCGCTTACGAGTGCAGCACCTCTCGGGGCACAATTATTCAAATTAGTATTAAAAAACACCTTAAATCATTGCTAATAGAAACCACGTTAGAATGAAATAAACATGGGAAATTGGTCGGAAATTAATAAATGAAGTAATTAACCAATAGAATCACGAATGAAATATAAATTGGGTCAAATCGTTAACGTAGAATTGTTATAAAAATGCATGAATTATTATTATCTATTATTATAACCATCAGGGAAATTAATTAAGATTTTTAAGTCATGTTTTTACTATCCGTAGAATAGTAAAGTAAAATAGTCAATAGCAGGGAATTAGTTATTAGCATCTGGGGAAAATATTTAGAGACATCATTGTTAATTTAAGTGAAGTTAAATAATTATCCGTTAAAAATTCGGAATTTATAGAGAATATTTATAACAATTTTATAAATCAGGATTATAACTTTTGATAGGAGAATCATAGAAACTTCGTTCAAATTTGTAAATTCTTATTATTTAAATTGAAATTCATCAGAGTAATTTGTTTATTCGGGAATCGACTGTAAAAACCAGAATTTTGTAATTATAAAAATAAGCTGCGGAAGACGCCAAAACCGATCGATATTGACCATAGAAGGGGGCAGCTGATGCAACGGATAACTTGGTGGCGCGGGTGCCCCCCGATCAAAACAATAAAAGAGGCACCTCCAAGGGCGGGCGGTACCACTTCCGGACGACACCTTTTACCGAAACCACTTCGCGAAACGACAGTCTATCATTTCGCGGATCGTCACCTCTTTATTAGCTCCGCGGAAAAATAACTATTGTCTGGAAGTCATTGACTTCTCGCGGAATATTGTATCAACACAGTTAAAATTTAATATAATTTCGGAGTCTGAATTTTCAAATTAATAATCAAATAAATATTCCAAATTATCACCGAGTAAATAAATCGGAGTTCAACGATAAATTATTTCATTACCTTCATTATACAGCATCATCAACATTTATCCATCGTTCTCAACATCCATCGTTGATTCCACGAATTTTATTTGAAGGAAGGAAGGAAGGAGGAATTTCAAGTTCGGAATCAACATCTTTCATCCATTTTAATCGTCTCGACTCATTTTCGGCTGTCATTCATTGACAATCACCGTAAGTCATCGAATCATATAAATTCAAATTATTCCGCCTTTTTATCTTCAAAAACATTATTTTATTTTGATTCTTCGCTTTTATGGTTGTTTATTCCTTCGAGCAATAATTACCTATTTTAAAATCATTCAAAAACAAATTAATAATCGATCGGAGTTTGGAAGCCGAGGTTTGCGGTCTTTCTTAAAGAGGACCAGGGAATAGAGTAATGAACTCGACGTTTGGCGATAACGCTAGCCTTCACCCAGTGGCGGCCATCATTGCCGGACTGTGAGGGATCTTATTACATAGCCTTGCTACGGTATGTCAGGGCCACGCGGAGTGCTGTATCGATTCAACGTAGTAAATATCGGAGTACGCATCGAGAAGAATTCAATACCGAGCCATAGTAAACACCATATGGTATTCTTCGACCTATATTCTTTCGGCATGCATTCTCAGCCTCATCCCTGAATAAATTTCCGAAAGGTTAGATTCAAAAGGGGCACTGTTCTGATAAAGCGTCACATGCGATAAACGTGTAATAGGGAGAGAAATCTCCTTGACCGTAGATGCAGGAAAAAGCTGATCAGGACGTAACATAACCAATTTGTAATTCGCTCTTGGGTCAACATTTCAACAGAAAAAGAAAAGAAAGTACACTTTTATTTATCTTATCGCATGAATATTTCGATTATTCTGAGCTTTACACGCGCGAGCTTGCACACATGTGTGCAAGCTATAAGGTAGTCCGGGAGACCCCGTAGTCATCAAATAATTCGGGAAGACGATATTTTTTTAATATCTGTTACCGCCGAATACCGCCGAAATTCAAGTAGCTGCTTTGCGTTTCGGGATCAAAGGATTACTTCGATAGATTTTGGGATTATTACGTTAAGGGTTGGAACCTAAGAGAAAGACTGAACGTTCGTCAAAAGAACATTTCAGTTTTAATAAGTGATGACAGAGCATACTTATTAAAGCAATTATGTACCATTAGACGATTGAGTGCCCGTTTAAATTCACAAGTCGTTGGCGAACTACGCTTCGACAACGGATCTGTCGCACTGTCTTGATAAAGATTCATCGCTCGAATCTAACCGAAGCAATCATACAGTTTCATGAGTCGATTACTGACTGATGAGAACCTGTTCTTGCTCCCTTATATATCGATGGGAGAGCACGTCAGCTTAACCTCGTTTAAAGTTTAATTGTTCCAGATATCGGTATAAACAAATATTGCTCCAAAATCTCAATCTTTGAATAGATTTCGGAGATGCTCTGATTGCATAATACCTGACTCGGCAATAACCGAGGTGATGCTCCAATTGTCGAGCCTTACTCTTATTGATAATGACTCGTGATTACTTAGGCAGCGGTTGCGTTATGATGACCTATGTTTTAGTGATACTTTTATAATTTTCTTGACGAATTTTCCGAAAGATTGGATTCCAAAAGGGAACCGTCACCATTTCCGGTTGGCGCACAGTTTGGCTAGAAATTAGGAATTGGGAAATCCGAATTATTTACCGTAACGATGAATATCTTTTTTCGAACATATCGGTATCATTCCAATGAATGTACACTGGTTGAACTACTACTACTACTAATTAAACAGCAATCAGATGTGCCAGTGATGCAATTGACCCCACGCTCCCTTAACGTATTCGTCCTACTTCCATGATGAGGTATTCGCCCGCAACGCAAGAACCATAAATTAATGTAAACATTATAATGGTGTAGACAGCATATGAAAGGAGTGCAGTCGTGTCCGAGAAGTCAAATTTCTAAATAAAAAATCTTAATTAACAAATCAATATGCATTTCGGTAGGTGGGAAGTGAAAACTCTACCACAATAACGGTGTAACTTGTCAGTATGATCATGACACTGGTCATGAACAGTTCTTCCAAGAAAAGTAGATTAAACACGTCGTTAATATCGTTTGTTGTACTGCATAAATTCCCAAAAATAATCAAACTTATTATGGCGATCATGTTTTACGGGTCTGAAGTACCGGCACGCACCCCGTGATATTGTGATGCATCTCTACTATATGTCGAAAGGTTGCCTCAGTGCCCTCTGTCTTTGCTCCAAGTTCAAGACCAAGATTTCTTATTCTAATCGCCAGAGCCGACAATTGTCCGCAGGCATGAAAAATCAGGAAGACTGCAAAGCAGAGACTCACCGGGTGAAACGCATTTACAAACATCATGGGGAATTGATATATCCACCAGAGCGACAAAGTGAAATAGTTGTTCACATCGAAGAAAAGATGAGTCCGAAATGGCAGGATGAGAGGTACACTTTCATTGAATAGTAGCACTACAGCATTATTCATTAAATATATTAATGATGTATAAAATTGGGGTACATATCTAAAATGTGGTTGTATAAAAACTACAGTCCTTTTTTTGCTACAAGTGTAATAACTAGATGTGCCGAATGTTATGACACTGTGACTTGCTGAAATGGATTATCCTGCAACATTTACTTTGTGCAGTTACCAGCTCTTAGGAGGAATGCAAATGGCCTGAAGTAATGCGACAGTACACCGACGATCGTCAATGGTCCCAATACTTTAACGAATGATTTGGCCATGTGATTGTAAGCCAAATATATTTCCTTTTCTTCAATGCTCTCGAGGTGTTCGCCATTGAGCTCATCGCGTATTTTAATCAATAGATTCGCCAACTTCCGCGAAAATCTCAAAACTATCAACTTTGGAATTGTCATTGCGACCCATGTCAATTCTCCGACGTTCATAATCATGTCCAAATCGTCAATTACGTGTAACATATATAAAAAATCCATGACGAATTGTAGACAAGAGTATACGGTCCAAAATGTGAATGTCGGATAGGCCGATTGCAGTGGCCATACCCCTGCAACGGTAAAGATACGCTTATACCAATCCCACAGTTCTTTCGTTTCCTCGAAATTGTTCTGAAAGCCCCATAGGAGTTCAAATTAACGTTATTACGAAGCACTGTAACTTTTACCGATGCTAAAAAAATGCTCACTCACAGACATTGCGAGAAGCTAGGAACTCCTTCGGAGACAGGTGTACGACTGAAAGAATAAAGGCATTGTCCAAGACAGTTTCAAATAGCGAAATAAACTTTACTCCGCAGTGCATTGGAAATTGATTAAATAATTACATATGCGCTCAGACGGCGAGTTTATATTCCTCCCGATATTCTTTCTGCTATTATGTCATTATGTTATTATTACTTTCCCTCCACCCTACAGCTACGACTTTGCATTTATTTCTCCGACGCTACGGTACATTCAATTTCCCCTTCGATCGTGTGCAACTGACCGCGTATTAAAACTTCCAGATGGTGCAGATCTCAACATCATATCAATAAATCGCAAATATTGTGGAAATAGGCCGACAATAATTTTTTTATTGTTCGTTATCGTGCTGATGTTGATTAAACATGGACATAGCCCTCGTGCATTCAGGATAAAGAAAGGCAAGCCTTACAATGAAATTACTCAATAGAACGATATTCGGAACTTTTTTTTGAATTCGTGGAACACCTTGTACAATGTAACAAGGATACATACCTGACAGAAGTTTACCTGCAAAACGTCGCTAATTTCATAGAGCATTGAACTCTCAGAATGCATTTGCATCTCGCACATGGTTAAATTATGTTTACACTCATGAAACTTTGTGTCGAAAAAATGTAGAAGCCGCCTACAGGTAGTTGAAAAAGTTTGTTCGCACCAATCATGCATATTATCAGCAGTTCTTGAAAGCCATTCGATGCAGATAGTTGAAGTAGTTTGTTCGCACCAAGCTTGCATATTATCAAGAGACGCGGTAGCGTCTCGACACCAAGTACTTAAAAAAAGATTTTTAAGCGTGTAACCCGACGGTCGGCGACACGTCGAGCGCCACCTGCGTGTGGCCAGTCGCTATCCGGAGCGCCGAAATGTAGGATTCGCCTCGATCGATGCAAGATCGATTCGTCAGCCTCGTGTGCGCGCGTCTCGCGATTCTCGCCCCAGTCGTCTCCTAGCCCGAAACGGAGCTACACGTGTTCATGGCTGCGGCGAAGTAGTGAAAATTTTCCCTCGTGCACATGACCGGTTGGCCCATCAATTCAACTCCGTGGAGCGTTACATCGATGCCGAGAGCATATAACCGCTTTTCATCTTGTTTTGAAACCATAATCAGGTACATGTATATCTTCTATACAGTAATTTCGCACTGCTATTGACCCGACTCTCCAGATGCACTGCCTGTCGGAAATCTCGAGCTAAAACTCCGTCCCTTTCAGTTAAGGCGACTGGGTATTTGTATCTTATTATTAAGATCCCATCAGAGCGCCCGCGTAAAAAAAAGTTGTATGGGAAAGTCTATTAAATTGAGTATGGGTGGAATGTGGGAAATAATACTGGAAAGAATATTGGGTGGAGTATAATCTGAATATGGTTTTGTTCAGTTCCCAGATTCATCCCATACACTTTTCCAGACTCTTTGCCAGTCACCGCGTACGACCTCGATAAATTTCGAGCAATCAACGCCATACACTTCGCGTACAAGGCTGTACGCGATGACTGGAAAAGAGTCTGGAAAAGTGTGTGGGGTTAATGGCATAAATATGTTCAAGGTCGTACGCGATGGCTGGTAAAGAGTCTGGGATAAATATGGAAACTGAACAAAACCCATATTCAGATTATACTCCCAATATTCTTTCCCATACTATTTCCCATATTCCGCCCAAACTCAATTTAATACACCTTCCCATACTACTTTTTTCTACGCGGGCGCTCACGATCACCGTTGGAGCATCACCGATCGTTGCGTAGCCGGCAGCACGCGAAGGGAGAGCTTCCTGCCGATCACTCATGCTACGAAAAAGAATTATACTGCACCAGACCCGGCACCCTGATTTCACGAGACTCTTCTACGCGGATCCATCAACGAACTACCGATCCGGCACCAAAATTCGACGATCACGAAGTATGCATCAAACATAGCGGCCCGGCCACCAGTTGGGTCGAGGGATTCGCCATTGCCGCCTTCATTGTATTCCCGCTGGGAGTTGCGAGCCGATCGTACGATCACGTCTCGAACCGATTTTGTATGTATATTTTTCTGTGTTTACATCGTGTGGATATTGTTGTGATTGCCGGAGATCAGCCATGTTACGTGCCCGCGAGCACCCTCGTTTATTCACTCGTATGTAGCTGTAAAATTTATCGCGTATATCATCCATAATAAAAGCATGGAAATCTGAGGATTCCTTGTCTGCCGTGCGGGGCCTTGTGTATCGACAACGGTAATTTTTGTAGAGTACGCATAGAGTGTCGATCACGATAATTTTTGTATTGAATGCCTCATGTGTCAAAGTCGTGATGTATGTGTGGTCTGCAGACCGCGATGTGTTAGTTAAGAATTAGTTTTGTTTTGCATAATCGAAATTTAAGAGACGCGATAATCGGCGAATGTCAAAGTCAAATCATTTTCTTTATTGTTATTTTTGGTTGTGAGGAGAGAAGCATTGCTTGTAAACCCGAGTGTGATACAAAAATCGTCGTCCCAAATGAAATTTAGCTCATTGAAAGAATTACGGATTTCCAGATTGCTTATTCCACCCTATAATTCCCCCGTATCGGACATCGCGAGCCTCTCCGGAGTCGGACAATAATACAAGCGAGTTGGGCGAGACGCTATGAAGTAAGATTACTCCAAAATGCCGGACGTGGATTCTTGGTTCTCGATTTTCTCGGAAACGGAAGATCGGATCGGAATTCCGACGACACTTTTACAGTATAAATCGGACACAAGCTTTTCAACGCGCCCAGTTACGATCATAACTGTTCGGTAGAGGCTGAACGGTGTGAGACGGTACTCAAAGTCCGCTCGCCTCCAAAACCTTTCGGAGCACCGCAGAGAATCGGAGCAGCAACGAGGATCGCGAAAAGCCCGAGCACGTCGGTAAAGCGGGGCACCCAAGCGAGAGGCTGATACCCGGGGAGTCGGCAGCCGGGAGCGGCCTGTCTTGCCCCGAGATTCAGCGCGCATTTCGGAGCACGCGCCTAGCACGCAGGTATTGCGTCAGCCGCGCATGATCGCAGGAAACGAGGGAAGAGGAAGGCTGCTGACGTCACATTGACGTCATACGAGACGGAAGGGGACTCGAATTCGTGCCGTGTGCACGCCTGTCGCTCCAGGATAAAAGGCCGTCTGAAAGCCAGGAACGACACTCTTGGTCGAATAGCGACTCCGATCACCAGCCAGATTCCTTCCCATCAAGCATCGGCAACTTTCTCTGGGGACAGAGATAACTGCCGCTGTCTTGATTAACCCTTTACCTAAAATACAGCGTCGGCGACTTCTCTCGGGGACGGGAGTAACTGCCGCCGTCTGTTAACCCTTTTCCTTTGAAAATACAGCGTCGGCGACTTCTCTCGGGGACGGGAGAGACTGCCGCCGTCTGTTTCCTTGGCCAATCTTTTCTTTGTAATTTTTTTTAATAGAATTTATATCAGCGCGGATTTAATTATAATAAGATTTTTCTATCTATCAACAATTTTGATTGTATTTCAATAAAAATTAACTGGTTTCATTGACATTAAGAATCAATATTCGAATTTTTATTCCACAGCACCTGCCCTCACTCAAATAAAAACGAGCAAAGAACTCACATAACGACGCTTTGGAGCAAAGCGTGTAAGACTCCAAAAAGCCTAACGTTACAACTGGCGCCCAACGTGGGGCAGGTGCGCTAAAATTCGAGTCATTTTGTATTAAGTAATTAAATCGGCTAAATAAAATTAAATAAAATTGAAAAGAAAATGGCGGACGACGACAATAAGAGCACAACGTCCAGAGACGAGTCGCATGGGGAAGAGTCCCGAAAAGAAAAAAAGCCAAGGAAGGAGAGTCGGCAGGAAAATGACCCGGAGCAAAAGGCTCCTACAAGAGAGGAGCGAGAAGAAAAAAGCCGGGAGACACAACCCGCAGAAGACCCTAGCGAGGAAGAAGTTCGGGAACTTCTGGATTCGGGAGTCGGCATTAATGCAGGAGATATTACGCTCCCACATAGAGCGGCGAAAGTATTCTTAGATGCCGAACACGGAAAGTTCGGAGAGGCGAGCAACACCCTCGCTAGCCAAGCAAAGGCGAGACTTGTACTAGCCAAATCTCGAGAGTCCACAGCCACTGAGGAAGTAATGCTAGACATCCGGCAAGCGATTCGAGACATCACCATGCGTTTGGAAGGTCTAGCTGACGCAATCGTCAATATGGGACAAGAGACTAAGGACCACCGGGCTGAAATCGTCCAGATACTCGAGCAAAGAGACAAATACATGCTCGAAGCAGTCGATAGGCGACTAGCAGTAGTCGAAATCAGACTGAGCGACAAAATGAAGATGCTACAAACACAGGTAGCAACGGAGGTCCATCGAACAACACAACCTCTCGCAGATAAAGTTAAGGAGGTGGAAAAAAGAATCGGGAACAACTCCGAAAGAATGAGCATTCTGGAGGTGAACGATGCGCAGCAGCGACTCGCGCACCAAGAGATCGAGAGGAGGCTACAAAGTTTGGCCAATAAAATCGACAATAAACCAGACACGGAGAGCACCCGAATTGTTCGACATCCCGAGAAGAACCGGGAATGGGAGCAACAAGATGCCGAGTCAATCATCGGAGATCGGACGGTCCGAGGCAGATCTCGGACCTTTGCTGAATCACAGATCCGTTTAAGGCCACCGACATTCGACGGCTCGGGAAAAATGAGGCCTATGAAATTTTTACGGGAGTTTCGGCAATACTGCGAAGTCACGCAGCCACAATTACCCGAACTAAAATATTTGCTCGGCCAATGCCTCGAAAAAACAGCTAAGGAGTGGTGGCTTCTCGTCGAGGAACAGATGCACTCACTCGAGGATGTAGAGCGAAGTTTCCAAGAGCGATATTGGAGCCGAGACGTCCAACGAAAAATCCGAAGAAATCTCGAATTTGGATTTTTTGAAGAAAATAACTCGACAAGAGTCGAGTATGCTACCCGGATGTTCGGGAGTGCACAGGACTTAATTCCTCCTCCATCCGACAAAGATATTGTTGGATCTTTGGCTCAGCATTTCTCAGATGAAATACAAGCCACGATCGTCGGTCGAGGTTTCGAGACACTCGAGGCACTTATGCAATTTCTCGAAAAAATCGATCAAGGTGGACCAACAAACGCCCACAGAAATAAGGAGGCAAATAAAAAATCCGAGACTCAAAACAAGGTACCAGAAAAGCCAAAACCGGCTAACACATCTGGTGTTCCGAATCGGCAACCTCAACAAACGAACCAAGGTTGGGGGGGGCCAAGAACGTGGAATCGGCCATATAATTCCGGGGAACCACTCCAAAACCAAACTGTTTCCCCGAAACCGAACAATACGGTTCAAGCGTTGAAAACGCAAAAAGATTTAGAGAAGCCGAGTACATCGGCGGCGGGAAACGCATAGCCGTTGTACCCGTCTCGGCGAACAAAAAATTAGTAAACGATAGACGGAGTACAACGGAATATCGAAAAAAATATGCAGAAGAGAGGACAGAAGGGATCCCCATTAATACAATATTCTCCGATACGAGAGAATTTTTAATGGGAGATGAAATTAATGAAGAAAAATACCCACTAGTGGAATGTCCGGAAATTTATGCGAAGATAGAGGGAATCCCAGTTACTGTGCTGGTGGATAGTGGTGCGAAAGTCACCGCTCTATCAGAAGAATTTTTTTTTTGAGAATCAGGAAGTCTTTAAAGACTGTCCTATTCTCCCGGTGACTGGAGTTACGGTAAAGGGTGCAGTCCGAGGACGACCCTGTAAAATACACAAACAAATCATGGCCACAACAGAAATCGGGAAGATTCGAATTTACGTAAGATTTTTAATCGTTCCCGGATTGATACGGGATGTACTTTTTGGAGTCGATACTCTCCATCCTCTCCGAAGCCTGATCGATCTGGAAAACGAGACGCTCAAGGTCAAGTACAATGATCTCATGGACATTGTCCCGACCAAACATGCGACAAAGATCGACATGGAACCCGGATCGATTGAAACTACAAAAAAGGTAGTGGAAGCGACGCCAGGAGGAGCAGATGTAGCAAGGAGCGAAAAGAAAAAAATACTCCGAAAAACCCTCAAGAGGGGAATCGAAAATAAAATGGAGCAGACTCCCGAGGAGCCAACAATCGAACATATTAATCATGAAAATAGGATCAGCAATACTGAGGACCAAGTTAACAGGGAAGAAATCGACACAGTCGTAGAGGAAGCAAATTTAACGACAATGGAGGAGAAAGAAAGGCTGCGCCAGACTTTGTGGAAATACCGGAACGTGTTTAGAAAAACACCCGGTAGGATAAGAGTCTACGAACATCGACTCGAAGTAACAACCGACACTCCGATAGTCGCACACTCGTATCCGATACCCATGCTTTATAAGGAGAAAGTAGACCGAGAAATAGAAAAATTACTCGAGTTAAATATTATTCAACGATCAACAAGCGCATGGGTGAATCCTCTGACGGTGGTCGATAAAAAAGATGGGACCGTTCGACTCTGTTTGGATGCAAGGAAACTCAATCAGGTTTTAACTAATGACCACGAGTGTACTCCGAACACAGAGGAAATATTTCAAAGATGCTATAATGTAAAAGTCATGACGAGCCTTGACTTAACAAACAGTTTTTGGCAAGTTCCGCTTCATCCCGACTCGAGGAAATACACGGCGTTCAGACATCGTGGCCGAGTATACGAGTTCGTGGTAACTCCATTCGGATTAAAAACGAGTACTTCGAGCCTGCTACGAGCTCTCGATATCATTTTAAGAAATATGGGGGAAAACATAATCAATTTCGTCGACGATCTGCTCTGTTTCTCGGACGATTTTCAAAAGCATATGAATCATCTTGAGGCGTTATTCGAAAGGCTCGAACAACACGGAATGACATTGAAACTACGAAAAGCTCAATTTTTCCGAAAGGAAATAAATTTCCTCGGACACATTATTACGACAGAAGGGATTAAACCCCAGCCGGAAAAAGTGAAGGCTATTCACGATTTCCCGGCACCAAGAAATTTTAAGCAATTAAGGGGTTTTCTAGGACTCATTAATTATTACACCAAATTCACTAGTAAACACGCACAGGAAACTATTCCGCTCTTGGAGTTACTCCATACAGGGGTAAAATGGCGCTGGGAAGAGGCCGAAAAAATCGCTTTTGAAAGGATAAAGAGTGTATTTATCGAAGATGTTCTTCTTAAGCACCCCGATCCCTCGAGAGGGTACATTCTGCAAACTGACGCAAGTGATTATGCGCTGGGAGGCACTTTGGCACAGAGGGATGCCAATGGGGAGCTCGGAGTGGTGGTATTTGCTAGCCGCACGCTCAAAGGAGCCGAGGTGGCATATACCACCACCGAAAAAGAATTGCTCGCTGTAGTATGGACTTTAAAAAAATTTAGGACGTACGTATATGGAGCACAGGTCACGGTGATCACAGATCATAAAGCCGTAATATTCCTGCGAAATTGCCAATTACTTAACGATCGATTAACGAGGTGGGTATTGGCAATCCAGGATTATGACCTATCGTTCGAGCATTGTCCGGGGGCAAGAAATATCGTTGCCGATGTTTTGAGCCGTGCCAAACCCTCGGAAGCCGGAAGTAAAAAAAGAGATAGTTATTGTAGAACTGCTTGCGACCCAGGCCCCTCGACCCATAATGGAGGGCGTAAGAATGTTAGCACAGTGGCAACGGAAAGAGCCCAAGCTAGCGGAAATCATCAGAGGAGTTTCCGAAAATAACACAAAATATATATTACGAGACGATGTGCTGCTAAAAGTTGCCACCAACGGTCGAAAAAAGGTTATGGTACCCGAAAGATTAATAAGAGATCTCATCTGGTACACACATAACAGCTATGGACACGTGGGAGCAAAGAAAGTATGGAAAATCCTCGATGAGGACTTCACATATCCTCGCCTGCATCGGGTAATACGAGCGCTTTTAGCTACGTGCGATTCATGCCAAAGGAGTAAACATCCCAATCAGCATTCGTACGCAGCGCAACAGAACTTGACTCCAGAAGGGCCCGGAGATCTTGTCTCGATCGATTTTTATGGACCTTTGCCTACTGGAGCGGGGGGCATGAAATATCTGCTCGTCACGATAGACGCATTTTCAAAATACGATGTCCTCTATCCGCTAAAAACCGCTACGGCCACAACCACCTTGAATAAGATCCTAAAGGATTATATTCCGAAGTATGGGAAGCCAAATAAATTGCAGTTCGACCATGGAACGCAATTTACGTCAAGAAAGTGGCTCGAAGCCCTCGAGAGCGAAGGAATACAACCGATCTTCTCCTCAATCCGACACCCGCAGGGGAATATTGTCGAGAGAGTCAATCGCGAATTAGGCCGATTTTTTCGTTCATTAATAACCGGCAGACATTCGTCATGGGTTAAATGGGTTAAAATTATACAAAATTGTATAAACGAGACTCACCACGAGACAACCGAGTTCACTCCGGTCGAGTTACAGCTAAACAAAAAACCTGTACGCGTTTGGAGACAATGGCTCCAAACAATCGGAGATTTAAACAGCGATAATGAAGAAATCTACGAACAAAAATTAATGCTCGCCGCCGAACGAATCCGAAAAAAGGGTTTAAATCGAGCAAAAAGATTTGACAAATCTCACAAATTAACGCGATTTAATGAAGGAGATTTAGTTCTCGCGAAAGCATGTAATGTGAGCGATCCAGCTAACAAAATGATAGCGAAATTCTTCTCGATTTACGAAGGGCCGTATCGTATCAAAAAGCAGATAGCAACGGCCACGTATATCCTCGAGGGCCCAAATAATGGAGTAGAGCGAGGCATGTATCATGCTGGAAATTTAATCAAATATTTCACGCGTGCCGAGATGCCGAATGAGGCTCCTGCGACGACACCAAAAGAATAAGGTCCGTGCGTTCGAAGAATAGGGAGAGGTAGCGAAAATATAGATACAAGGTATAAGTAGGAATAGAGATAAGCGGGACAAAGGTATCGAGCCAGTCGATCACCGAACAGTGAAACAATAGCACGTACTAAATGGAGATTGCGACGCAAACAGAACGATACTTCGGCAAACGGCATTTTCGATGCCAAACAGGAGAGGAAGGCATGTGGGAAATTATTGGTGCTCCCTCCAACGATGGACGTATTTTATTTCCTCGGGAGAGGAGCAATAGCACAGACAAAAGGATACTGAGAAAAGGAGCAGGAGCACAGACTCTGAAGATAGTGACAAAAGAAAAAGGCTCCCAGACAAAAAACAAGGGAGTAGGAAAATGCAAAAATACGATAAGTGTCCTGAAGGACTCCGAAATTCAAGCACGACTCCCCGAAGTCACGACGGTATCACCCTGGCTGTCTCCGATCCGAGAGGACGTATATAAACTCGAGGAAATAACGGACGAGAACATTAAAAACTGGATGCCGGGGGAAGCGGCAACAAGCAACAAAGAGGAGCAAATAGAAAGGTGCTCCAAAATCACGGAGGAAAATATTCGGGCCAAAATGCGATTAAGGAAACGCAAGATCTCGGCGAAGCATCAAGAGAAGAAACGACGGCGCCTCCTCGAATTATTTGGTGACATATAAGAAAAAAAAAAAAAAAAAAAATAAAAAAAATAATAAAAAATAAAAAATTTAAGACATTTTTTTAAAAGATTTTTAGTTCCATAAACCAAAAAGTTATATTTTTAAGAAGTTAGAAATTTTTTTTTGATTAAAAGAAATTATATTCAAAAATTTTTTTTTACAAAGAAAAAGTTTTTTTTAAAGAAAGGATACAGTTTTCGAAAAGAAAGACATTTTTTTTTAGCTCGAAAAGGCCGAAGTGTAATTAGTATAGACGAAAAAGAAACCCGATCCAGCGGTCAAATTACCAAATGCCCGGTTGAATTACCACGGCTGCGGCGGCCACCGCGACAACCTAATTTCTATATCAGCCATGGTTAATTAGGAAGAAATAAGAATGCCCGATTGAATTTCCACGGCTACCGCGAACGCCGCGACAACCTGATTTTTATATCAGCCATGGTTAATTAGGAAGAAATAAGAATGCCCGATTGAATTTCCACGGCTACCACGAACGCCGCGATAACCTGATTTTTATATCAGCCATGGTGAAAGGAGCACGGTGTTCCGTAGACACTGGCGCGGCGCTACGGCCACCTTGATTCAAAACCAAAACAATGAATCAAGATACCACGGCCGGAATCCCCCCCATAACAAAGTCACGTGTTTAAAACAGTGCTAAAACATCCGATCCACCGTCAACACGTGCCCCCAAACGAAAAAAAAACACGAGATATATTCAAAGCGAAAGAACAAGGAGGAGTCTTCGGGATAAAGAAAACTTAGGTGAATAGACATTCCTTCTTTTTAAGTATAAAACAGTAAAATTAGGATCTCCTATATGGAGGAAGAAACAAGTGCGCCAGGGCCATTATGAATTAAGTTTTTCTTATTAGATAAAAAAAAAAGGAGATCGACATGGGGGCGATGCCGATTAATTATCGTCTCCAAGAACGCTGCTTCGAGGGGTTCCTCGTTAGGGCCCTCTCCACCCACCGAGTGGGTATTACCACTCGGGACCTCGCCCGGGAAGCACTCGGGGTGCTCCAAGAGCTCCGGGAGCTAGCCGAGGAGGAAGAGCCCGTCGAGGAAGAGATCGTCGCCGACGAGTGGTATATGGTGGAGTTGGAGCTCGAGTTCCATCGGGCGAAATGCGTGACGGTGCTGGGCAACCACCAATACCTCCTTTTTCTCGGAGACATTGCCCAGCACGTTATAGCCCCAAGGGACTTTGTGTTTCATCTCCCGGCCCGCTTCACCCGAACACCCTGGCGGGCGGCGGAGGTGGAGATTCGTGGGGTGATATCGTCACCGGGGCAAACCAGCCTAGAAATTCGCCAGCAAATGTACCAGGAATGGCGGAGGAGACCACTCCTGGTGCGACCCTTGCGAAACGAAGGTCCACAGGAGCCGCCAGTCGTCGAACTGTTCCGGCTGACGAACGAGCGACCCGAGAGCCTGGGCGATTGGCTCCGCGCCGAGGGGCTGATCCCGTCTCAGGCGCAATCCGAAGAATCGGCGGCCGGCGCCTAAAATTTTTTTTTTAATTAAATTTATTTATTCAGTTTTATTTATGGTCGAATAGCGACTCCGATCACCAGCCAGATTCCTTCCCATCAAGCATCGGCAACTTTCTCTGGGGACAGAGATAACTGCCGCTGTCTTGATTAACCCTTTACCTAAAATACAGCGTCGGCGACTTCTCTCGGGGACGGGAGTAACTGCCGCCGTCTGTTAACCCTTTTCCTTTGAAAATACAGCGTCGGCGACTTCTCTCGGGGACGGGAGAGACTGCCGCCGTCTGTTTCCTTGGCCAATCTTTTCTTTGTAATTTTTTTTAATAGAATTTATATCAGCGCGGATTTAATTATAATAAGATTTTTCTATCTATCAACAATTTTGATTGTATTTCAATAAAAATTAACTGGTTTCATTGACATTAAGAATCAATATTCGAATTTTTATTCCACAGCACCTGCCCTCACTCAAATAAAAACGAGCAAAGAACTCACATAACGACGCTTTGGAGCAAAGCGTGTAAGACTCCAAAAAGCCTAACGTTACAGGTGAGATAGCGTAAAGAATGAAATTTCAAAATTTATGGTTCAATTTCTTTTATACATGAAATTATGGGTATGTGGTAACTGAAATAAGACACAAACAACTGTAAAGTCTTACGCTTATTCATCTGACGCTCGAAGTCGTACGCTTACTCATCTGACGCTTGAAGTCTTACGCTTACTTATCTGACGCTCGAAGTCTTACGCTTACTCATCTGACGCTCGAAGTGTCAGTTAGCCCCTACCGTGTACCGATCTCACGCACACATTAACGCACTCACAATGACGAGACTTACGGTGACGTCATCTGACACTCGAAGTCTTACGCTTACTCATCTGACGCTCGAAGTCTTACGCTTTCTCATCTGACGCTCGAAGTCTTACGCTTACTCATCTGACGCTCGAAGTGTCAGTTAGCCCCTACCGTGTACCGATCTCACGCACACATTAATGCACTCACAACAACAAGTCTTACGATGACGTCATCTGACGCTCAAAGTCTTACGCTTATTCATCTGACGCTCGAAGTCTAACGCTTATTCATCTGACGCTCGAAGTCTTACGCTTCATCATCTGACGTTGGAAGTCTCAGTTAGCCCCTATGTTGAGTCTCGATTTCGTGTTATTTTCGAATCTCTCTGGGATTTGTGAATATCTCGGAGTCGCGACGTGACATGCCGAGTGTTGGGTTGCGCCGCTGAGCTCATCCGCGGTGTGATTTCACACCTCGGTCGTGCTCACGCGGTACATCCTCAGCATCACCCGATATGAATATCTTCTTTACAATATTAAGTGTCGTTGCCGAGCTTGGGTTTTCGCGGACCAGCGGGTCCGAAGTTCGCGACACGCGCAGCGATTTTGAATCGTAGTGCGTGCCGGGAAACCCGGCACTTGCTGAATAAGGGAGACTGAGTTTCGCTGCTTCTGTCCGCGGATCTGGATGATCCTCGGGCGGACGAGTGAAGTCAGTCTCCCGACAGCAACGATCAAAGATAGATCGGTCTGGAGGATCTCCACAATACGGGCTCGCGTAGGCCCGTAAATCTCGAGAGTAAACCACGTGACTTAGCCTCAAAGATAGAGCGCAGAGAGATCGCGGAAATAACTCCCGAGTGTGACCCGTGGCGGCGTTAAACCGAATTGTGCTAAACATCATTACCTGTTATTACTTGCTAAACTTTATGACATTATTAACCTGTGTAGGTGATCAAGACTTTACTACAGCCTATAGTGTTCTACGACCCGTGTTCGGGAGTTTATAAATAGGCTAAAATAGGCTAGGGCAAAAATCTAAGAACCACACAGGGGACGCCGCCGCCGTTCTGCCGTAAAAAGTGAGTACGAGTATGGGTGGATGAGAGGCGAATATAGTATAATCTTGTTGTCCGCAAGCCTCTATTCCCCCCCCCCCCCACCCCCACGCGAGGTCTACATTCCGCTCAATTAAATATAAGTTATACAAATTAGAACTTAGGCTTGAGTAGCAGCATGAAGATTGTCGAAGCATCGCTCCTTGTACGGCGCGCTAAGATAGCACCCGGTATACTCCTGGCCCACGCAAGGGCTCTCTCCAAATCTACGGCCAAGTATCCAATGACTCGTGTGGAAGTTAAAGCAGTATCGCTGCATGCGGGCGTTCACGGCGATACTCTGGATAATATCATACTAGGACAACTGCCTAAGCGTATAATTATCGGATTTGTCGATAATAGAGCCTTTAACGGCGATCGTACACTAAATCCCTTTAACTTTCAAAATTATAAAATCAATTATCTTTCTTTGTATGCTGACGGTGTGCAGATACCGTCAAAGCCTCTGCAGCCCGACTTTGGAGCGAGAGAGCAATACGTGGATGCGTATCACACATTATTCTCCGGTACTGGTATTCACTTTCTCAACCAGGGTAATTGTATTTCACGCACCGCTTACCCTAATGGCTATTGTCGATTTGCATTTGACCTAACACCCGATCTTTCGGCAAATAGTAATACTCATTGGAATTTGGTGAAACACGGCAGCGTTAGAATAGAAGTCCGTTTCGAAGAAGCTCTAAAAACAACAGTTAACTGTATTGTGTATGCGGAATATGACAATGTGTTGGAGATTGACTCGTCCCGACAAGTAATTGTAGATTTCAGCGGGTAGGGCACGCTGAGCTCTGTCGCTCGGGTCTTCAGTATTCGCCGAGAACTTGAGACGACAGGTTGGAATCATGGCTGTTGTAATTGATATACAGGGTCTAAAGGATAAATTCAATCATTTCACGCCTAAAGAAGTGGCTGTCACGTCAGTGCATTCAACATACTTTGGCCACTGGATAATAAAACCATCCTGTACCCATGACGATCTATCACCTGCTATAAAGAGACAAAATACCTGGCTGCAGAGCAATTATCACGGTATTGCATGGTCTGAAGGCGATACATCCGTGCAAGCGATCGATATTATTCTGAAGAAAATAGCTGCAGAAGTTGATCGAATATTCACGAGAGGCTCCGATAAAGCATCGTACCTGACAAATCTCCCCGGATGCTTCATTATAAATTTGGAAGAAGACGACGAGGTACCGCCGTTCCATAACCTACCGACGGGTAATACACGCTGCATATATCACGGACTCTTGCGCAAAAACCACGCATACAAATGCGCCCTAGACAATGTGACAAGGATCAAAGCGTGGCTCTGCCATAGTGCTCGCTTCGACTCTTTGTGGGAATATCGTACCACTACTAGCTGGAGGGTTGGCTTGTCGGAGTGCACTACTGAAGAAAGAAAACCTCCTGTTACTGCTACTGCTGCTGTTGTCGATTGTTATGAACAGTCTTCAAATTCTCCAATCTCTTCGGAGCATAAAGGATCATACAGTAGGCAGATCGTATCCCGAAGGTGTGGACGAAACCGACAGCCATCGTTGTTAATACCGATGGACACAAATTACCCGGGGCCCACTGGGTCGCCATGTACGTCGATCGAAATGGCCATGGATGGTTCTTCGACAGCTACGGACTCCCGCCGATCATCCCAGAACATCTCATGCGTCTCCGAAGAAACGGCAAACTCTTCCGATGCAACACTATTCAACTTCAGGGTCCGGATTCGCAGTGTTGCGGACAGTATTGCATTATGTTTCTTCATTATATGTGTACTGGCCTCGGCATTAATAAATTTAGAAGTGTATTTTCAGATGACTTGTCGAGAAACGATAGAATAGTATATGATTATTATAAGGCATTCGTCAATAATCACGACAAATTTAAGTCACAGGGTAAAACTTTCAGTACGGGCGCCGTCATAGGCGGCAGCTACAAAATAAATAGCTTTAGTGATAAGTGTTTGCATTGTATACAGAGCTGTTGGTCCCGTGCTCGGGTATTGTGAATAATATGCTTATCAAATAAAAAATTAATAAAAATTCCTTTTACTATCTACTCTATTGCCCCTATCCCTCATGAAAAAAGTTGATTTCAGCAGATATTATATTTCTTCTTGGAATCGACTCTCTACATCGACATCGCAACAGTCATACGTGAGCAGGAGCCTTTTGGAGCTGCTGAAAAAGTTGATGTCAGCATATTTTATATTTCTTCCCGGAATCACAAAAACCGCGCGTAACCAGAGACCTTTTCAAGCTGCTAATAAAGCTGATTTCAGCAGATATTATATTTCTTCTTCGAGTCGGCTCTTTATCCCGATGTGTCAAAGGCTGCACGTGGCCGGAGACATTTTCGAGCTGATTTCAGCAGATATTATATTTCGTTTTGGATTCGGCATGGCGTGGAGGAGACGCTATGAGGCACGAATTACTTGTGGAGGGGGAGACGCTGACAGAATATTCATATTCTCCTCTTTTGAGCAGACATCAGTCGTGGTCGAACCGTGAAAGAGGTACGAAATCAAACTCTCGTGCAAACTATCTGACTGCATAGAAGTTAATGCAACGGAAACGGAGCGAATTAAAAGTGCGCATAGAAAAACGCAATGCAATGTCGTGTTGCAATGTCGTGTTGCTTACACGACATTGCAAAATTAAAATCGTTGATACGCGCAAGATCAGAGTTTCGACGTGTGATACGGAAGCTAGATGAACTCAGCCTCCACAATGGATCTCGCTCAAATCAACAAAGTGAGCATGCTTGCATCGTTTCTACCGGTCAAAAAACTATCCGATCTGGCACTCGAAAAAAACTACGGGGCTACATCATTCGGCCCGAGGATCACCGTTGACATCGAGGAATCATTTACTTGCTACCTCCCTGCGAGATTCGTCAAGGTCTTCGAGGACGACGCCAATCTGCTGCACCAGATGACTGCTGCTGCGCATGAGAAAAAACTACTCATGCAATACTACGGAACAAGGTATAACCTGGAGGTATAACAATAACCTGGAGTTCAAGCCCGTCCGCCCAACGGAGATCTCATAGTTATTGGGTATGAGCTGCTGTGGTCAATCTTATTCTTGGGAGCTGGATAATTCAACAGTACCGGGAGAAGAAGAAGAAGAAGAAGAAGACGTTGCTCCAGTCATAGCCAGCAGCATCCATAATAGTTAAAATATATTATCGTGCTTGGCTCATGTACAAATAAATAACAGATTATCGATAAGATATACTCTCAACGCCTATCCCCTCTAATCGCATAAAATGTACACGTAGCAATATTTTAATCATAAACTTGGAGGGGATAGTCCATCATACCGTCACCGGCGGCAGCAAAAGTGTGCTCTTGACACAGTTGCATTCACATTGTTGCAGAATGAACGGTTACTCGGAGGCGGTACAGAAAGTGATACAAATGATCACGATTTGCATCGTTGAAAAATTATATCAGGAATTGGAGGAGATGCAAACAGCGGTGGATGGAGAACACTGGTCGCAGCGCTGCACAGCAGGCGTTTCGATAATAAATTCCTATCTGGAATATCTGGATCCTTCGACGGTGTTTTATCAGGGAATAAGAGCACGAGTGGAATATTTGGAGGCTGTCCAGTTCGAGTTGGAGTAAAAAAATGAAGCGACGCATCCGATTTCAATCTGCACGTGCAATATTGCTGACGATTGCTGCTGTGTGATAACAACTTCAGCGGCGCAGCTCAGTCTTCTGCTGCCTGTTGAGAGCATAAAACGTGTTCGTGGATTTCAACGACAATATGCACAGGCCACATCAGGTGTTTGATGTACCCGGTACAGATCTGGTATTTGATATTCTGTATTTAAAAGATAAGAAAGGTGAATTATTGCCGAAAGAGGTGTGTGTGGGTTCGGTGGATACACCACAGCGTCGAATGTTATGGGTGATCTCTCCACCTTATATCATCGAGGTATTGCCGCCCTGGATACGAAGAATAAATAATTGGCGGACTAAGTACATCCACGGTATACACTGGCTGAGTGGTTGGCTGCATGAGGACGGTGTCACGCTCGGCGAAGTGTATAAAGAATTACACGAAATTGCGAAAAGTGTTGGCGAACAATCTCGACTGTACGCGGTAGGTGAGCCGACTGAACAAATCTTAGAACAGGCCACAGGACGCCAAATCATAAACTTGAGCGAGTGCGACGATTGTCCATCATTCGATGTTCCGCCGTCGAAGACAGCAGAAGTGTGTTCGTGGCATTGTTTCCTCCAGACGGAGTCCAGAGGCGCACAGTGCGCTCTACAGAACGTTAAAAAACTCCAGCGTTACCTCAACGAGTTCCGATCTTCTTTTCGTTAACCCGTAAAGTGAATTATGTATTTGAAAAAATTGGCGAGGCTCAATGACACAGGTCGCGTACCGTCCCATCTACCATATAAAAGGATTGCGGAACTGGAATTTCAGAAGATATATAGAATCTCAAGAATGAGGATGGTCAACACCAGACACGGGAGACAAGTGATTGCCGATATAGGTTTGGATTTCAGTGTCTTCATGCCTCTAAGGGTTAGTTTCTTTCTGAACTATAATAGCGAAGTGTTCAACGAAATAGCAGAACTTTGTGAAAAAAGGGTCTAAGGCTGCGATATCTGGGCTCCGTATATAATCGTGTTGAATTCATCGATCTAAATTGTACATGAAACCTAGCTTTAAGAAATATGCAACTCTGTGCATAATAAAATAAAAAAGCGGTGCACTATGGTGACAGCTCACACGCACACCCTCTCACTCTCACACCCACAACCTCCAACACACACTCTGTGCTGGAGGAGTGGGGGTAAGAGTGGGACTGCTGCGGAACCTATCCCCACTCTTACCCCCACCATCACCTCGAACTACGCTCCCAACGGGGGCTCGAGGAGTGGGGATAGGAGTGGGGGTCGCCATAGTGCAACGCTAACTACTCCAATTTCAGTTATTTTCGATTTTCGTGCAACATTTGTCTGACCAGCTCTCCCCTCTCCCTCCCCTAGCGTCATTATTTGCGAGTTTCCCTTTATTTTCCAGTGATTATTTAGGTTATTATTCCCCGTTTTTCTTGCGATTATATTCAGTTGATTATTGACCGTTTTTCATTATTATTTCTTTACCGATTAATTATTGTTATTTTGCGAACTTTTTCCCCGAGTATTATTAATATTTTTTTGTGATTACCAAATCCCTTCAACGTACCCGTACCGGCGTTGAAGCGGCCATTATTTTCACGTTTCTATTTTTGTTATTCTTTCGCGTTATTAAAACGATTGTTATTATTGTTCCCGACGAGTATTTTTATATTGGTTGATTTTCCCCCTTCCTACTCCGTTGCACGATTTTGGCCAAATTTTCAGTTCCCGACTTGTAGACGATTTCGCCCCTCCCACGTGGGAAATATTGTCACAAGTTATTACTAATGTTTGTTTACATAATTTGCATAAGTTTCTTGTGTGCGGAAATGAAAATTTGGTATTAAGAGGGCATTATAAATTACGTTAAAAAATAAGGAAGCAATATAGGAATTTAATTTGAACCGTTTCTAATTATTTTCGAGTAAAAAAAGTTTATAAACTTTTGAAATTTTGTTTTCGAGCTAAAATAGTTCATTCTTTGTTCAACAGCGTCCAATTTCGTGCATCTTGTGACCACCGGTGTTGACTATTTTTTAAAAATATAATTTGATCTTTTTATTATCAATACGTACTTATTGGCAGTCTACCTTACCGACCGCGATAGAATTTTTGAAAATACAATATCTTACTGTCATGATGGGGATTTGTATTTATATATAGTCATCCGGAAGCTGCTGATCAGCTGTCCTTTCGTAACGTCCGAAGCTTCATGAAGAGGTGTCGAAGGAAACGATACCATCCAAGGCCGGAAAATGTACCGGAACTTGTAGATCGCCTCGCGGATCCAGTACATGCACGGCATTTAGAGTACGACACTGGTCGCCTGTCGGTACGACTAGTAACCGATGCCAATAATGCTCAACATGTCATATTCTACAACGAAAGTTTCGTGCGTGGAGAAATGGGAGAGGTATCGAGAGCATTAATTGACGCAACATTCCGATCGAGGCCACGAGTCCGAGGAGCCTATCAACTTCTGACGATTATGGGCATTAAATTGAATCACGTAAGAACTCTTTATATTCGAAGTAGTATCTATCGTCAGGATTGTCCGTTGGCCGACTCACTGATTATAATGTCAATGGATTGCTAATGGTACTGAACGTCGGAAAAAGATATTTAGAAAGAAAGTGCGTGCATGCGTGCTAAAAAACTGTATTCATTCTATCTTATCTTTAGAAAGCCTTGCGCGATGCAGTTAAAATTTGTCACGCAGCTGGAGGTGTGAAACCTCATTGTTTGACACCATTGTCATTGATATGCTTGCAGTCCAAAAGATTTAACGGCGTTCTAAATTTTGGCGGAAATTTCTATATACACGCTATGGTAAAAGTTTTAGGGAGTTTCATCAGGCACTAATAGGACCCCAGAAAAGCCCTTTCAGGGCCTTATCAGGCCCCAATCTAAAATTATTGATTTATGATCGGTATTACATTTGCAGAATATCAATCAAATCGCTTAAAGATGCTTCACACGTACATTCCCAGCCAAAAGTGAGATTCCGTGAGAATTTGAACACTTCCTAATGATACAAAAATCTAAAAAAAATAAATTGTTTTAAAGGTGCCAACAGCATTAATTTTGAATAATAATAATGTAAAAAAGTGATTAACAAATTGCTAAAAAATAGTTTAACAAATAATCAGCAAACTTTTTTCTCTTTTCAAATGAATTCATTGGTTTTCTAGAGGCTACATGAATTTTTCCAGAATTTTCTATCATTTTTGAATTTTCCTTTCTTGACAATTTTTTAAGGCCATAACCACGAAACGAGTGGCGCCATCGCCTAGAAACTTTGTGTGTGTATTGTAGAATCGAGATACTGAAACATATCCGAAATTCATGCCTTTACATCGATTTTCCAAATTTTCGAAAAAAAAAATTTGCGTTGCTAGAAAATTCTGAAAAAATTCTTGTGAATTCTGAAAAATAGAGGCATTCATTGAAAATGAGAAAATAAAAAGTTGGCTGATTTTTTTTACAATTTATTTTTCTAATCATTTGTTAATAACTCTTTGTCATTATTATTCTGCAAAATGAAAGATCTTGACATAATTAATACGGCTGATTTTTTTTTAGTTTATTGGTGTTACGTCCTGTGAATTTTCGACCAAATTCACTGACGCAACTGAGGAAAATTAAGTAAAAACTCTAATAAAATAATAGTCACAGGAGAATCCTAGAAAATTCATGGAAAGCAAATATTCTCCGAGAATTAATTATGTTCTCAATAATTAACTGTGCGTCAGCCAGCACCGAATGATTCGATTTAGTGATTGGCATAGCAACAGTTGAGTAGCAGAAAAATATCGCAAGGGAATATTCGGGTTGCTGGAGAGGTGTCATCGGCAGCGAGCATACCTTAGGCTACCTGAAGAACCCATTGTTTCCATTAGAACGCAAAAGGCAATCCGAATCCTTAGCTATATGCGTCGGAAGACGGAGCCTTATCGCTCCAACACGTAGTGCGAAGAGATACATATACGCACACAGCGGTGCAGCCAGACAATCCGTGTGACTGTCTCGAGGCGACTGATTAAAAGAATCACCGTCGGCGCTTACGAGTGCAGCACCTCTCGGGGCATAATTATTCAAAGTAGTATTAAAAACATCTTCAATCATTGCTAATAGAAATAACGTTAAAGTGAAATAAACATGGGAAATTGGTCGGAAAATAATGAATGAAGTAATTAATCAATAGAATCACGAATGAAATATAAATTGGGTCAAATCGTTAACATAAAATTGTTATAAAAATGGATGAATTATTATTATCTATTATTATAACCATCAGGAAAATTAATTAACATTTTTAAATCATGTTTTTTCTATCCGTAGAATAGTAAAATAAAATAGTCAATAGTAGGGAATTAGTTATTAGCATCTGGGGAAAATATTTATAGGCATCATTATTAGTTTAAGTGAAGTTAAATAATTATCCGCTAAAAATCAGGAATTTATAGATAATATTTGTAACAATTTCATAAATCAGGATTATAACTTTTGATAGGAGAATCGTAGAAACTTCGTTCAAATTTTTAAATTCTTATTATTTAAATTGAAATTCATCAGAGTAATTTGTTTATCCATAAAAGTATTGTAAAAATCAGAATTTTGTAATTATTAAAATAAGCTGCGGAAGACGCCAAAACCGATCGATATTGACCATAGAACTGGGTTGTCCGTTGCAGCTGATGCAACGGACAACTTGGTGGCGCGGGTGCCCCTCCGATCAAAACAATAAAAGAGGCACCTCCGAGGGCGGACGGTACCACTCCACTTTCCGGACGACACGTTTTGCCGAAACAACTTCACGGAACGACAGTCTATTACTTCGCGGATCATTACCACTTTATTATCTTCGCGGAAAAATAACTATTGTCCGGAAGTTATTGACTTCTCGTAGAATATTGTATCAACACAGTTAAATTTTAATACAATTTCGGAGTGTGAATTTTCAAATCAATAATCAAATAAATATTCCAAATTATCACCGAATAAATAAATCGGAGTTCATCAGAAAGTTATTTCATCACCTACATATTTCGACATCAGCATTTACTCGGCTTCCTCGTGATTCATCGTTGATTCGACGAATTTCATCTGAAAACGAAGGAAGGAAGGAGGGATTTCGAGTTCGAAATTAACATCGTTCATCCATTTTTAATCGTCTTGACTCATTTTCACGTGTCATTCACTGACAATCACCGTAAGTCATCGAATCATTTAAATTCCAATTATTTTATTTCGCCCTTTTGTCTCTGAACATATTATCTTATCTTGATTCTTCGCTTTTATGGTTGTTGATTCCCTTGAGCAATCATTAACTATTTTAAAATCATTCAAAAATTAATTAATAATCGATCGGGGTTTTACTAAATTATAATGTCGATAATTGAGAATTTAGAAGCCGAGGTTTGCGATCTTTCTTAAAGAGGACCAGGGTATAGAGCAATGAACTCGACGTTTGGTGATAACGCTAGCCTTCAGGCAGTGGCGGCCATCATTGCCGGATTGTGAGGGACCTAATTACACAGCCTTGCTACGGTATGTCAGGGCCACGCGGAGTGTTGTATCGGTTCGACGTAGTAAACACCGTAGTACGCGTCGAGTAGAATTAAATACCGAGCCATAGTAAACACCATATGGTAATCATCGACCTATATTCTTTCGGCATGCATTCTCAGCCCATCCCTGAATAAATTTCCGAAAGGTTAGATTCAACAGGGCACTGTTCTGATAAAGCATCACATGCGATAAACGCGTAATAGGGAGAGAAATCTCCTTGACCGTAGATGCAGGAAAAAGCTGATCAGGACGTAACATAAAATTTGGGGGCTCGTCCGGGATCTTAAGAGTTTGCATGCCGAAATTAAATAAATTAATAATTTCAAATGAAATAAAACAAAAAAAATAATAGAAAATAATAAATAAGTAAACATATAAAACAAGTAAATTCAATGATGATAACACGAAAATAAATAAATAAAGAAACTATTCCAAATAAAATAAAAGAAATCAAAATAAGTTTGAATAAAATAAAATAAAATAAATAAACAAATAAAATCTGTAAATTTAATAATGATAACGCGTAGATAAATAAATAGGGTATACAGAAAAACGAAAAGAAATCTATTAATTTGCGCGGCACGCGGCTAGCAAGGAACGGGGGGGGGAGGGGGATGAGACTTCTCAGGCCGTGGGCACTGTTCCAGGGCTTCTTGACAAATTACCTCGGCACACAAAAAAACTGGTAAAAATTACAATAATGAAAATCGGTAAATACTCGCAAAAATGCGTCTCGGGGAACAGGGAAGAATAATAATAACTTGTAGGAACGCACGCGGAAAAATCCCGCGAATACCACCACTCACGCGCACGTATTTGAATAACTCAGAAATGTCGGCGCACGTGGCGGCCGGTACTCGACGGTCGAAAAAGTCACAAAGAAAAACGCTTACAATTACGAAAAAGAGGGCACGGGTAAATGTTCAGGGGTCGGGAAGATGGGAAAAATCGAGAAAGGGGCAGGCGGGGGAAAACTTATGCGCTACTCACGCAACCTGGTCACTCTCAATCTATATCGGTTACAAATCCTCCGATATTCCGCTCGATATTCCTCTCAATAAATTGTCTCGATTTGCCGGGTCGTCAATATTCCGTTCTGGTCCAAATCGTATCCTGGGTTTGGCTTATTGTTGATACTCTCCGGGAAGGAGTCTTACTCTCGACGGGGACAGCCGAGTCGTCTTAAAATGTCCTTATAATTTTCTTAAAACGGTCGCTCTGATCACACACACTCTAATCGTTCACACGCCTGGGCTCGAAGTGATTTCAGCCTCGCTGCTTCCGGCTTCTTCTCCGACCTTAGGGTCGGTCTTGCAAGTGAGCGTACTGTTGTCGGATTCCCATTGGTGGATTTCGGGACTGGCTGTTGGTGGGCGTCGGGATTGGCCGCGCGGCCGTGCGAATATCTCGTCGCGACGGAAGACTCGTCGCGACGTTCGGCGCGCGCACCCTCGGGATCGATTGGCTCATCGATCGCCGAGCAATTCTCGGTGTCGGGAGGTGGCGATCCCCGCGGCGCGTAGGCGAAACGTCAGGCTTGACAGTTCGGGTGCCGAATTTAGTGTTTGCCCGTGCGACACACCTCGTCGGTTTATACTCGGCGATTCGAGCCGAGAGGGTGTCGCCGGGTTCTTCGGTGTCGGTGGACGAGTCGGGAAGGATGCTCCGACTCGTCGGAATTTTTCCCGGGGCTGGCGATGTCGGACTGGCATTTTGGAACGGTTGTGGCTTTTCAGGTTAGGGCCAGAGAGGTCTGCCTGTGTTTCAATTTGTTGGCTGTCTAGGTTGTTCGGGGTCGGTCAGGCTTCGCAGGGGGTCAATTTCATCCAGGTTGGTCTTCGCTGGCCTTCGATGGTCTGCGGTGGCTGCGATGGGTCTTCGGTGGGTCTTCGGTGGGTGCGTCTGAAGGCTGACGGGGCCTTCGATGAGTGAGTATGAGAACTGACGGGGTGGTAGAGGATGAGGGTCAGTCGAGGGAAGGGGGTTAACAATGTTACTAATCGTTGCTTAAATTGTAGTCCTAATTCCAGTTTATTCCCTAGGTGAGTGGTGGGCCTTCGAGCCAGGCAGCGGAAGGACTTGTGACGTGCCACGTCACACAGGATATTATCGTAGATTCATTGAGGGCGACGCTAAATTAGCAAAGCCATTAACTAACCATTTAAAAGAGAACACACCCTTTTTATGGAAAAATAGCCAAGAAGAGGCATTTGAAGAACTTAAAGAGAAACTTTGTACCGAACCAGTTTTGATATTCCCAGATTTTTCAAAACCTTTTGATGTAACAACCGATGCTTCAGGTTATGCAATCGGGGGAATTTTGTCACAGGGACCTATGGGGAAGGATAGACCAATAGTACACGGAGCCGGCATACAAAAACTTGGCGTGCCAGTTTTTTTTACAATAGCTGTCGTACATGGTTCATTAAAATAATCGAGGGAGAGGGGAGGAGGATGCACCCGTAGGTTTCGGTTCATTCGCCACTTCCTCAACTGCTACTTGATTTATGATCTAGTTGGAATCACACGCATCTAATATTTATGTCTGCGTTGAGGTCTCAGGAAAGAAAGAAATTATATCAATGGCCTAATTCGATAAGGGCGTATGATGTATATTCGAAAATTGAGTTTTGCCCTCACTGTCCCGTTTTACTCCGGTGTGCCATTTTGCCCCGCTCTCCTCTGCGCCTTTCTGGCATTAAACCATCGATATTAGTCGACCAAAGTGCATCCTTGGAAATTGAAAACAGATATAGGCCCTGTGCTGTAATGTAATGTTATTGTAGTAGTGAACTACTAGTGCACCTCATAAAGAAAATTATAAAATGTTAAGAGGCTTAACGATGGTAAATAAGATTTCGCTATGGCCAAAGATTTCCAAAGGGCCAATAGAAACAAAGCAAGCTATCAGTCCCGCATCGCGAATCTAGTAATCTGTGATAGTATTGTTCACCGAGAGTCCCACATACGCACGTACTGCCATAAAGATGGGAGCTATAGTCAGATTGCATCATGAGAGCATTGATTTTGCACCGGCGCACAATGTCGTATTTTGTAAAGTAAGAGACTCGGCGTTCCCCCTATTCCCTCGATTATTTTAATGAACCATGTACGACAGCTATTGGAAAAAAAATATAAAATTAGAATTTTTCAAAAACTCCCGACTGCAAATTAGTCATTATGCATTTAAAAAAAACGTTTGTAAAAAAAAAAAATACAAAAAAAAATCGCACAAAAAGATTGAAATAATTAATAATAAAATATAAAGTTTCACAGAAGCTCCCTCTTTTCTATCGATATTTTAAATAATAATAATAATGATAATAATGTTGGGCCGCAGAAACCCGGTTAGCTAATCCGGATTCTGCGCTTGAGCCGTGAGCTCGAATGTTCGGGATATATCCAGTAAAGGGTTAGAACCCAAGAGAAGGAATGCAAAATTTAATAAAAAGGTCTTTATTAGGTTATTGTATATTTACCAATCTCGGTACACCCCGTAGCGAGCCACTCGCTAATCACATTTATCTCGGTTATGAAATATAATGTCTCGTAATCAACCGTACCGTATCCTGAGTTCTGATCAGACTGCCGAGTACCTGCTCTCGATCCTCTATATACCCATCGAGAGCACGTATGTCAGCTTAATATCTAGCGCAAGTTTATGGTTTACTTTAATCTTATAAACAAATATCTTTCCAAATCCTCGCTTTTCTGCGGGTGAGATTTGGAGCATATTTTACATTTCGTAATAATTGCCTCGGTACTCGAGCCGATGCTCCAGTTACCGAGTCACTCGCGGTGGCCTAAGTGCTGCGTCAGCGGTGTCCGGTGACGCGCTCGACGCTCGATGTGTGCTCGTCGCGTGCCGTTGCGTACCTTGATTATCTCGCAACCGGTGTCCCGAAATAATATCTTACTATGTCAGCCGGGGTAAAACAATAATAATAATAATAATAATTGTTACGTCCTGCCTCGTATGTACAAGTATTTTTGGTAAAAACAAACATTCTATTTGGAATTCAGACATTACGCCTGAAAATATTCACGATTCTCACGCTCCGCCGTTCCCATGGCGGAGCTATTTCTTTCATTTGACACACACATATATATCTTTATTTTTCCATCCGAAAGTGCTGGACTCGCTCCACCGGACGAGAATATTAGATTTTTGCAAATTCACATCCGCTCGTGCCAGACGCGAGCGTCTGCTTTTTACTTTTCCCACATATTGGGCCTTCTCGAGAGCTCGCGCGTGGCATGCAAATTCAGCACCTTTGGGCCGCTTCACGGCAACTAACTGCAGAGAACAAATCAGTCTTCACCGAAACTTCGAACAGTACAGTTGACTAGCTGGTCGTCAACCAAGCTACTACTCTACGCATTTATTTGCTTTATATCGAGCCTATCTTCATTAGTTTTCGAGCCCAAGGGCAATCTCTCAATCATTGTTATACCAACCTTTTCAAGTCGCATTTTTAATTAATTTCAATAATTCTGCAATTCACCAAGGAACAGAATATTTTATTCCATTCGGAGAACGAACCCAAATTTAAGTTGCGCACGCGTGTTTACATAAAAATAACCTCTGAAGTTCCGCGACCGGAGTCCCACCTCTGAGTCGCCGCGTCAAGTTTCCGTTTACCGCTGAACGCCGCGTCCAAGTTATTCGTATCTCTCGGATCGCCGGAACACAAGTTCGATTATTTTACTTTGATCAATAGACCGCTGAGACGTAACAATAATAATAATAATAATAATAATAATAATAATAATAATAATAATAATAATAATGATAATTGAAGTCGGAAGACGTCTTCGGCCGTGTCACATAGGGACTTGATAGGTGCACTTGAAAAGCGTTTGTGACACGGCCGGAGATGTCTCCCGACTTTTATTATTATTATTATTATTATTATTATTAAAAATATCGATGGAAAAGAGGGAGCTTCTGTGAAAATTTATATTTTATTATTAATTATTTCAATCTTTTTTAAAGATTTTTTTTGTATTTTTTTTTACAAATGTTTTTTTAAATGCATAACGACTAATTTGCAGTCGGGAGTTTTTAAAAAATTTTAATTTTATATTTTTATTTCATACTTTTTGAAAGTCACTATTACGTAGCATTAAACCATTACATCCGTTACCATGCAAAACTGATTCTTCTTCGTAAGCTTGACCTGAATATCCTAATTTTATTAAATATGTAATAACAGTCTCTATTTGCAATATCTACGCATGCTGCAAAACATTAATATTTTATTCAGATCTAGTGTGCAGCTCTGAAAGAAGTTATCTGACTTCTATGGAGGGACTCGAATGGTCCTGCCATTATTTGTACTGTCTACGTAGGCTGCGAAGACTTTAAAAATCATACTGGGCTAGTGCGCAGTATTGATTAAAAATTATCCTGGGCTAGTCCGCAGTATTGAATAAAAATCATCCTGGGCTAGTGCGCAGTATTGAATATGAAATCATCCTGGGTTATTGCGCAGTATCGAATAAAAAAATCGTGTCGTAGAGATACAATATTCAGAAAATTATATCGGAGAGGACGAACACATAGAAAATTGTATCAGATAGGAACGACACATAAAAAATTTAATCGGAGAAAAAAAAAAGCATAAAAAATTATATCGCTGACATATATCAGAACACCACATAAAAAATGGTATTTTTGAGGAACGACACAGACAAAATTTCATCGAAGAAGAAAGACACATAGAAAATTATATTGCTGGCATATATCACTTTGCAAATATGACGTTACACTAATGTGATCGAGTTAGACTTATATAATTAATCTCGATAAGACAAAAAATTATAAATTAGGTTAAGTGCATAATTTATGATAATTTTTTATTATTAATGTATCTGGTGATTATTGCAGCAGATATTATAGACACGGCATCGCATACATTTTTTCACACACTTGTAATGATCGAGCGGAGAGTTTGGGAACCTGTAGATATTAGTATTGCAGATGGACGGGCGAAGTATCGAAGAGAGAAAACATATGGTGATCACCGGGATTCGAACCCGGATTAATCGGTTACTGAGTAAGAGCGCTAACCACTGCGCTAATGTCACCTATATGCTTCTCTCATTCGAATCGTCCTCTTATATGCAATGCAGGGCCGTTACACACTGATCACGCACTAGGCACCGACAACGTAAAAAAAAAAACGCGAATAAAAAACGCTACGATTATAAATAAATAACAATTCCAGGCTTCTCATGGGGCGTTGGAAACTCGGCACTATCTCGGTAGGAGCGTGAAGTTTGCGGTATCATTTACGATTGTAACTAGAGGTTAGGATCGCCGACGTGATTTTTCGATATGTCACCGCGAAGTTTTAATCGGATTTCTCTAATTATGGTTTATTATCGCGAGTTCATACCTCCGCTCATGTATGTATTGTCACAAACATAGACCAGGCTCCGATAACTCCCGTCTTTTTGCCCTACCGGGCAGTCGGGAGTAAAAATGAAGAAAATACAACGGCTACTGAAAAAAAGGATTCTTGTTTCTCATTGGCTAATCGATATGACACCGCGAATTATTAATTTGTTTATCGAAATATGATTTATTTACGTGCGTTTACACCTTAGCTTACATTTTTTTGGTCACAAACATAGATCAGTATATAGAGAATCAATATACCAAATTTGGTTAAGTAATATTTTGTCGTTTCGACAAACACTGGCGCCTTCGAAAAGATGCCAAAGTGCCCCTGTCAGGACGGGCGACTGGGAATTCTCCAAAAAAAAACAACCGGTTGATATCGGCGAAAAAATAACCGCTAATTTACCAGATTTGGTGTCAGTTTGCGGCGAACTGTTGTCGAGAAATATACGGTACTTCAGGCATTCGAAGAGCGTTCTGGTGTGGTTGTAGTACTTATTACAACCGCAAAATAACCAGTAATACAACTGTTCGAGGAGCTTTCCGGTTGTTGTACTCATTATAACCGCAAAATAACCGGTTATACAATCTTTTGAAGAGTTTTCCGGTTGTTGCACCCATTATAACCGCAGCATTATGAGTACTACAACCGGAACGCTCCTCGAGCGGTTTAATGACCGGTTGTTTTGCGGTTGTTATAAGTAAAACAACTATCAGAACGCTTCGGTTGCCGACACTTTTACGGTTGTAACAAGTAAAACAACTGCACCAGAACGCTCCTTATACTGATTTATCAACTGTAAGCTTACAGTCGTAATAAGAAAAACGCCCACTCTGGAAGGTTTTTCGAAAGCTTATAATAGCGGTAATTTTGCGGTCGCAATGTGTAAAACGACCACAACCCCTCAAAGATGTCGTGAAAATGACGCATACGGCGCCGCTTCGCAGCGCTGCGTTCGGTCGATTTGCGGTTTTTGGCAGTTATTTTTTTGACGTTTTCGTCCGGTTTTGTTATCGGTTGAATTACCGCAAAATTGCAGTCGCCCGTCTCGACAGGGTGGGTCATCGCAGCGAAACGCATAACTCCCGTTTTGTGCCCGGGGGGCAGTCGGGAGTTAAAAAAACTGGCACGCCAAGTTTTTGTATGCCGGCTCCGTGTACTATTGTTCGATTGATAAATATGATAAAACATTTTGTTTTTATTTTCGTATTTTTTCATCACTATTGTCTGCATAGTCCTCAGTTCATATACTTCATACTTAGTATGTATACCAATTGTATACGCCTATTTGGCTCATATGATTTCACTTTTTTCCGATTTTTATTTTAAGCGATTATTTTGATGACCATTTTTTGAGATGACGAATGTTCTTACGTTCTTAAAGATTTTTTTCAAAACAACTTTTTTGGTACTAATATTATACTTCATACTTAGTATGTATACATTTGTAGACCTCTACTTGGCTCATATGATTTCACTTTTTTTGGTTTTTGTTTTAAGCGATTATTTTGATGAACATTTTTTTTTTTTTTTGGGAAGAGCAATATCTTTACTCACTATCTTCTTATCTTTATTCACTTTTTTCGATTACTATTTCAAAGAGTGTATACCACTTCTTGACTCATATCATTTACTTTTTTCGATTACTTTTTTTTAAGAGATTGTTTTGATAAATATACTTTCTGAACGAGACAACACATTTTAAGTGATTGGCGTACCATTTTTACATTTTTGAAAAAAGTATTTTGTGGTTGATTTCAGCTATTTTTTCCTGTAAATGCGATTTTCAAAATTCCTTTTTGAGTACTAATATTATACTTCATACTTAGTATGTATTTTGATGAACATTTTTTGGGAAAAGCAATGTTTTTTTCGATTACTTTTTTTAAGAGATTGTAAATAGACTTTCTGAACGAGAGAGCACATTTTAAGTACTTGGCGTACCATTTTTACTTTTTTGAAAAAAAGTATTTTGTGGTTTAGTACATACTCAGGTAGTATCTATGAATTATTTCAGAATTTTCCCGGCATGCTACCGGCCGGTCGCATCTCTATGCGAGCGAACAAACTCGTTTAGAGCCTTAAGACCCTTTAAAAATACATTTAAAGTGCGAGCGCTGGAGAAAACTCTTCGGCACTGCAGAGTACAAACCTCAAGTAGTATCTATTAAATCCGCTTGTTTGTAACCTTACGCTTACGAATTCCATTTAAAGAGTCACTCTGCGAATTGGACGAAATTGGACACATTTTCAGACGCTTTATAAGCGCTAGAGACAACATATGAAAATCGATAGTGTTTCTTTTTTTTGCATCACGCAATACGTTATGCAATTATAGTCCTTATCCAAATCATTGTCAGATTCGATCTAATAACTATTTCAACATCGTGATATTTATAAATCGAGTATCTTGGCTGAAAGTGTCGCAACTTGCGTCTCGTAGAATCGTCGCGTCGACGAGTCTAGCCAATGAGGAGGCAAAGAAATGATAAGAGATTTAAATCGTATGAAAAAAAAACATGACAGTGTCATACATAATCAGCGCAAAGAGTTACAGGAATTAAACAGTGAATTAGCTGTTAGATTCGAGCATAAAATTCTAAACACTATATCCATCCAACTGTTACGTCCCGTCGAGCTCTCGGTGAGTTCGCGCTGAGGGAAACGCAACGGCGGTCTCTCTTTCGAGTCAAGGCGTTGGCCCTTTACATCAGGGACGGAGACCTCGCCTTACACTGCCTTGTAGATGAGCGATGCGTTGAGAGGCTACTTGAGACTTCTTAGCCCCTCGCACGTGGTAGAGCATGCAGAACAAATGTAGACTCGATGATTCAGTTTAGTACTCACGGAAATTATATTTTATTTTCTCGAAGCCAGATGATGTACAGGTTCTCGTAGATTACTCGACCAGACTATGTCGATGTCCGAAGACTTAGCCTCGCAGGGCTATCGTACAGAGTTTCGTCGCACAGAGCTTTGCTCGCTCTTCGGAGTCTCGTAGATTATGTAGCAGCACGGCGGTGTCGGTAGGAATAACTGATTTGAGCGTAGCGCGTACGCTTTTTATACTAGATCGCTCCTATGCTTCATATGGAGATATTTTTAAATCTATCTTTCTTGGAAACTAGCTTCGAGGGAGTCGAAATGCGCACAATGCGATTTTCGGGTGTCATTGCGATACCAAAGGCACCAGTATACAATTGGCACGGGGTTTAGCCCATAGAAAATTAGAAAATAGGACTCCCGCGTCGATGCGACAGTTCCCCTATGTTTACTTGAGACGGCGAAGTGCCGAGGGATATATAGTTCCCGTAAGCGTGCCCAACTCTATGGAGTGTGTGGACCCGTGGCAAGAGATTGTATATATTAAAAATAGATCGTTTTCTAGGCGGTAAATTATGTCGAGATGTAACACCTCCCCCATTAAAACGAGTGTTACGGATTTGAAATGACTTAACACGAGAATAATATACGCATCATTGAAGACGTAATTTAAAACACACATTTTTTTTTCTTTTTTTTTTTTTTTTTAAGTAAACGGCCATATTTTTGCCTTGAGATATATATTTGTTTGATTATATACTTGATTATATATTTGATTATTCACTAAAATTTTCTCTTTGAGAAAAAAAAAATATTAATAGTAAGGCAGAAGTTTGTACTGTGTGTATCTGTGGTTGTACTACTCACTTTGATTTGATTTTTGGCTCGTTCCTGCACTATTCTTATACTATTGCACCTATAGTCCTTAAGTAGTTTTTGCACATAACTTCTCCTTTAACTGTTGCACTTAAATGCCGAGAATTTCCTCGTCTGGAGATTCGAGTACCACTATTAGTGGTGAAACGATTTCTTCCAGGAGTCGGTCATTAGCTGCGACCAATCTGTCCAGCCATGTCTCCATGGTCGTGTTGGTTTCCTGATGCGTCGGATTGTTCGCTGATGACTGCTGGCTGGTGCTAGCGATGGGCTGTGATGTCGGCTGAGCAGAGCTGGTGCTAGCGATGGGCTGCGGTGACGGCTGAGCAGAGCTGGTGTTAGCGGCCTGGTCTGCTATTTCCATCGGGACGCTGGGCTTCTCGGGTGTCTTCGGCAGGTGGATGATGCGGCCCTCTTCTTGTGCTTCCTGCAGCATCATGGCTGACCGTGCGTCGAATCCTTCCATGCCCCGATAGACCGGAGTTTTCGGTCGCTGTATGTTTTCGTCGCGGGTTATCGGCACGAGTTTCCATTGTAAGTTGTTTGGGTTAGATCCCTCACTTGGCCCGGACACGACTTCTAGCGTGACATCAGGGTGTTTACGTTTCCGGGAACCCGTTGATAACTTCAAACTCTGAACCAGTCCGGTGTAGGCGGCTTCTATATCCTGCATATAGACAGTGCGGCGGGCGTTGGCTTGTCGTTTGTTGAGCCACCGCTGGTCCTCGCGTACCCTTTGCTGGGCGTCGAGGATAACATTGAGGTAATGTGTTACCTCGTGGGAATTTCTTCTTACCCAATCTTCCGTGAACTTTGCTGTTGCCATTATTGATTGTTTATTAGCCCTTTTTTCCCCCTTTTTTTAAATTTGTCTAGTCCTCTTTTTTTTATTATTGCCACTCACTCACTATATATATTTGTTCACCGCTGAGAATACGCGTTTTCTCGTCGAGGTATGTGTCCAAACAAATCTTGCAAAATGAAGCCTTGCGGATTTTCAAATAGGGCTTATTGCAGTTTAAGCACGGTATCTGCAGCGGTCCTTGTTGATATAGGATGGAGTGGTGTCGGAGTCGCTGTACCGTTGCTGGTCTTCCCAAAGGTCCGTTGAAGCACTCCTCGCAGTAGTCCTTGTCGGTGCGTTCGCAGACGTATGACACTCCGGAAATACAGATTGATTCCCACAGGCCCTGGTAAAACTCGGTTATTGGCACTACTCCGTCGATTTCTCTTTTGGGCTCTGAGGGTGGCTTCATTTATGACGAAACCTATGAGGCAGCGCGATAAAACTTTTGAGATGAGCTCGTGACGAATACTTCTCGTAAAATGAGACGTTGGACTAATTCGTCTCACTAATCTGACTTCCTTGAAAATTTTTACTTGGGGTGGGAGTAGTGGACCGTTGGTCCTTCGAATGTAATTTTTGGGGCATTTTCTAGAGTGGGGTACAAGGCAGGATCGCTGGTTGGTAGAAGAGGTTTGCCTTTGGCGGCTTCCACGTCCATCTCCTTGGTCTCCAAGGTCTCTTGTTTATTTCTCGGTTTTGTTTGGGTGAGATGTAGCAACAGATTTGTTACTGAGCTCCAGATTGCTCCGAGGAGGTGTAAGGACCAACCGTAGATGGAATGTAGTGCATAGCCATGTATAACAGTGTCTGCTATAAGCTTGAATGCTCTGACTATGAGTACCACCCCTAGTATACCCGCACTTGCGGTGCCAAAAGTCAGGAATGAGTTCCACATGCGTTCCCAAGCGTTTCTTGAGATTTTCTCGAGGGCCTCCTCGTCGAGTAAATTCATAAAAGATGTCCCCTGCTGCTGCGTCGGGTGACCTGTGATGCTGCGAGCGATGGTGTTTAGAATTGCCGTTCTTTCGGCGGGGAATATAATATGGTCTCTCATGTTGTCTAGATCTGACTGTGTATATATTCCGCTAGTCGCCAAGTCCGCGGGGTTCGAATACTTCCACGTGGGCTTGGTAAGCGGTTTTATTTGTGGTGGAGCGACCGACTCCATCGGTGTGGGTGTAAGCTTGTACCAGGAATTCTGTAGTTGATACATTGCTGGTACCATTGCATTACAAGAAATTTGTGTTCCGGCTTGGAACAGTATGTGCGTACGAGGTGACAGAAATAGACTCGTATTTCCACGTGATACTGGCAGATGATGGTAACAGTATTTGGTATGTCGTACCCTTACCTCGACGGGGATGCATTTTATTATATGCACTACCTCTCCCGCAACGACGGCCATGTGTCCTGGCCCCTTCATGAGTTGATAGGCAAAATCGTCGGGCGCCTGAGTGGCCAGCGTAAGGGTGCTCTTCAGTACTTGCCTTTCTAGGTTACAGTTTTGCTTCAAGATATCGTAATATAGATGGTTGAGTTCGGACCGTATGTGTTTTTTGAGGTACACGAACTTTGAGTTTACGTATGTAAACATATCTAAGCTTTCAGTTGTAGCCTTCCTGCGTGCATTCTGCATGGCACCCCTATGCGATTCGAAAATAAACAGCTTCGGGTGTTCCGTTCGGAACAGTGTCTGACCACACACGTGTATCTCTCGTTTTTTGGTTAAAGCGAACGTTATGTCGCCCTTGTTTACCGTGTATACTGTTTGATCTACATCTTCGTGAACGCTTGAGAGTCTATTCGCGATTCCTTCGTATAGAACGTCGTACTTGTTGAAATTGCAATTGTCGTTTGGGAGTGTGTCCCAAAATGTATATCCTCCCTCCAGGTCGATGCATGAGGCATCGGACAGGTGACACGTTATTCCAGAACGTAGGGTTATCTGGTTAGTATTTACTGTTGCGTAATAATCCTGTAGCGTCACGTGAACTTCGCCTTGGACGATCACGTCGTCCCAAGTGCCATAAGGGTCCGAGTATTGAGTCCCTAGGCATGCTCCGTCTCTTTTTATCTGTCCTGCTAGCGTGGTGCTGTGGATGCTGGTCGAGTTTGGCTTTATTGCGACAAAAATAGAATAGGGCGTTACCCTAAGTATCCCAGTTTGTTGTACCTTTTTGCAAGCGTCGTAACCAATATCGTTAATATATTCCATCGCACCTTGGGCTACCACTGAAGTGTGCGAATGCATGCCACAGTGATAGATTGTGCGCCTTATCGAGACCTTGCATTGCATAACATAAGTCTTAGTGAACTCACTGATCTGCATTAATTGGACATAAGTGCTGGTGATATTTGGTTCGATCTTTGGTATATCGCAATGGTCCACGTCGAGTAGCGACAGAGTGGTGATGTTGAGTCGATTTGATCCACAGTCGTATCCGATTAACGCCTCAGTTCGATTTCCCATTCCGAGGGTTAATAGGGCAAGTATCGCTGTTGTGGTCTTGCTGCTTAATCTTTTCCTTCGTTGAGGGATAGGCTGCTCGTTTCGAACATCTGTTACTTTCTTTCTCAATTCGACATTCGTGAGCTCGGAGTCGTCCGAGGTTTCACTGCTGCTGCTGCGGGTTGAGGGTTCTTCTGGCTGAGCGGCCGCGTTGGCCGATTCTCCTCTTGCCAGGATAAAGTCGCGTATTTTCGCAGCGTTATTAACTGCGCAGTAGTAAGTCCCCTTCATTACTACCCCATGATAAATACAGCGTTGATTTTTGGGCGGAAGCTCGTCGATCGGAGGGGCGAAACCAGCAAGGTTAATGATTTCGCACTTCAGAAAATCCGCTAAAAATTTAGCTACTTGATTCCCATGAACATAAATTCGTTTAGCATTTGCCGTAAGATTGCTTAGTCGTTGAAACAGCCAGGAGTATGGGATATCTCCGGATTCCCATTCTAGTCCATGGCCATATTTGGTCACCCATTCGTTTAGTCGTCGTGCGTGCGAATTCAGATTATGCTGCCAGTATGGAGCATCCAATATCCAGTGGTCGGTGTGTCCGTCCTTTAGTGAGATGATGGCGATTTCCTTCGGGATGAGTTTATTCTCGTTATCGCCGAATCCCTCTATGTCGATGATGTAGATGGGTTTGTTCCCCATATTGATGCTGTAGAAAAGGGATTTGTTATGAATATTGCTGATTCGCCGCATGCAGATCTTGCAACTACAACTAATCCTCCTCACTACTCTCCCCAAGATTTATGTGGGAGTAGCGTAGGCGGTTGGGATGCACTATCCGGGGCTCGCGCCCGATTTTTATTTTTATATTTCCATCCCTCATGATTTCTATTATTTCGTGAGGGCCGGTATAGTGGTCGCCGAATTTCCCCTGCTTCTTGCCGCTGTTGTGCCCCGGGTATGGTGATATTATTATTTCGCATTATTACTCGACCCCGATTATTTCGGTTGCGAGGTATTCGGTTGCGTTACGCACGAGGCGTACATCGAGCGTCGAACGCCGAGCGTCGAGCGTCGATACTGCTGACGCAGCAGTTAGGCAACCGAGAGCGCCTCGGTAACTGGAGCATTGACTCGAGAATACCGAGGCGAGAATTGTGAAAGGGAAAACATGCTCCAAATCCCGCTCACGAAAAAGCGAGGATTTGGAAAGATATTGTTTACAGGATTATCTTAAATATTAAACTCGCGCTAGTTATTAAGCTGACATACCTGCTCTCGAGGAATATAAAAAGGATCGAGAGCAGGTACTCGGCAGTCTGAAATCAATTCTGACCTGTACGGTTGAATACGTAGGATCGTTCCCAAAGGGCTTGTGAAGGGAACGACAAGGGTGCACAGTGTACCAAGATCGGTAAAGTTTCAAATAGTATTAAATAACTAAATAACTAAACAATTAAATAATTCTTCGAGAACCGTTATTCAACTAAACAATTAGTTAAATAAACTTTGCTAGTTAATTATTATTTAACCTTGTTAAATAAGACATCATCGAACTGTGTTAATAAATTGATAAGAATAAATATTGTTTAAATAAATTGAGTTAATAATTCACGTGGGTTCCAACCCTTCACTGGAAAATCCCTAAAGACATTTACACGCGAAACCGGATTAGCTAACCGGGATTCTGCGGCATAACACCGCGCTGTAAATATACACAGTCGCCGAGGTTAAATTCGTGTGCGTTTACTTTACGATCATAATATTTTTTTGAGCGTTCTTTAGCCGCTACGAGATGGTTCCTCGCTATCTCTTGCGTGTCGTGGAGTTTAGTAGCTAGCTCGACTAAATAGCCTCCATATGTCCGGCTCGGCTCGTTGTCGGCCGGGGGGTCGTAAGACGGTTGACGAGCGAGTTTTCCAAAAACGAGCTCAAACGGCGTGTGCTTTGTCCCTTCATGCACACTTGTGTTGTAGGAGAAAGTGGCGAGCTCGAGCCACTCGTCCCACTCATCGTCCCTGTTTACATACTGCTTGAGATATTCTACCAAGGAATGGTGAGATCGTTCCAATGATCCGTTGGATTGCGGATGAAAGGCCGTGGTTCGGCATTGTTTTATTTTAAATTTCTTTGCGACATCCTTCATTAATGAGCTCAAGAAATTAGCTCCCTGATCCGTGAGAACGGTCTTGGGTGCTCCGAAAATGCATATACAATGCTTGATTAAAGCGTCGGCGATGTTCGCTGAAGTGGCCCTTGGCAGTGCCACTGCGAGAGAGTACTTGGTGAGGAGATCCTGCATAGTGAGGATGTACTCATTCCCGTTAACTGTACGTGGCAGGGGTCCGACAATATCCATAGAAATTTTGTCGAACGCCGAATCCGCTGTGTCGGTGATAATCATCGGCTGCCGAGTTTTCACGCGTACAAGTTTCTTCAAGTGACACGGTAGACAGTGTCACCGTGGTAGTGGATATATTCACTAATATTATTTTTCATGTCCTCCCAGTAGTATCGCTGACGTATTCGGTTGTAGGTCTTTGTTACTCCTTTGTGACCTCCCATTTCTGAAGCGTGAGCCTCGCAAATAATTTCTTTTCGTTCTGCTGGCTCCGGGTATTTTATTATTCCCAAACAGACGATTAGTTTTGTTGTTATGCCAGCGAATGCTTTTTTCAGTGTAGCCAGTACATACTCCCATTTCATGCTATCGATTTCCTTAGTTTTTGCTACACTGACAGAGCGCAATTCTAATCCTTTGCCAATTCTTTTAAGTTCCTTCTGCATAGCGGAAAACGTGTGGTGGTCAACGAATGGCCCGTTCTTCTTCCTTATAACCATAGCAATGTGATGCTTTGAATTATGTTTGGTCACACTGATACTACCGAGACTAAGATTGCGAAACTTTGGTAGTGATCGTCGATCTGCCAACCTTTTTGATCCTTCGTCGCATGGTTCTCCGGCTTCCGAAAGGAAGTATAAATAGTTATCCTTTCTCATAAAAAGCTGCTCGTTGCTTGTTATATGCAAGCTGCTTGAAATTTCTGCCGGTTTCTCTACAACTTCATATTGCGGATAATTATTTTCGGAATCGGAGTCGGACCGATCGAATATATATTCCTCCGATTCCCCGGATATACTGAATGTTTCGTCGTCGCCGAGATTAGCGAGCTTCGAATTTTCATAGAGCGCGTTTCCTTGTGGCGGAATTTCTGCTCTAGTCACGACAGGTGATTCCTGTCTGTTGGCCTTCCGTCGGACGGCTTTTGCCCTAGGCTTCTCTTGATTGGAGTTAGTTGGAGCGTTTTTATTTCCGCGGCTCCTAAGTCGTGATGCTATTGGTGCATCATCTGTGTGGCATGCTGGTTCCTGTGATAGCTCATCAGGCCGCTTATTACTAGCGGGTTTAGTGGATTGCTTAGCAGGTACCTTCGAAGCAGATGCTTGAGCCCGTTTCCGTAGTCGCGTGGCTAACGGTTCGTCATCCTCGTCTGGCTCCACTGTGTCTGCGACCGTCCTCGCACGCTTCTTTATAGGATACACGTGCTGCGGCCGAGACTCCGGCTCGTCTCCACTTGAGACGCCCTCGCAAGGGTTGCGTGACAGTGCATCGGCGTTTACATACATTTTTCCAGCCTTGTGGACGACTTCGTAATCATATTCTTCGAGACGTAGGCGCCAGCGCGTTAGGCGTGACGTCGGATCCTTCGACGTATGTATCCAAACTAGAGGCTTGTGGTCAGTTACTAATTTGAATTGTTTACCGTAGAGGTACGGTCGGAACTGCGAGATCGAATGTAATATTGCCACAGCCTCCTTTTCGTATGTACTATACTTTTGCTCGGTGTCGTTTAGTACACGCGAGGTGTATGCTATAGGGTGATCCTTACCCAGAGGTCCTTGACTCAATATTCCTCCGACTGCTGTACCAGATGCGTCCGTTGTCACTATGAACGGTTGGGTAAAGTCCGGGTATTGCAGTACTGGCTCCTCGCATAGCTTGTCCCGTAGCGTCTCGAAGGCGGCCTGCTGCTGTTCTTGCCACTTGAATGCGGCATCCTTTTTTAAGAGGATCGTCAGCGGCCTAGCTATTTGAGAGAAGTTGTCTATAAAACGTCTGTAGTAGCCGGCGAGTCCCAGAAATTGACGTATATTTTTCGCATTCCTTGGACGCGGAAAATTTTTCACTGCCGATAGTTTTGCTGGATCGGGTTTAACTCCGTCCTTTCCTATAATGTGCCCGAGGTAGGCAACTTCTCGGCGCAAAAATTCGCACTTGTCAGGCTGGAGCTTAAGTTGTGCTCCTCTCAATCGCTTCATTAGTCTTTCCAGTTTTAATTCGTGTTCTTCCAGGGTGGAAGCGTAAATCACGATATCGTCCAGATAAACGAATGCATCGGAGCCCTGGACTCCCATAAGTACCTGGTTCATAAGTCGTTGGAAAGTAGCTGGAGCGTTTTTTAATCCGAACGGCATTCGAACAAATTCGTAGTGGCCGTACGGTGTGGAGAAGGCAGTCTTGTGCCTGTCCTCCGGATGCATCTCGATCTGGTGAAAACCAGATGCGAGGTCAAAAGTCGAGAAATAGACTGCTCCTCCCAGTTGGTCTAGTATCTCGTTTATAAGTGGCAGTGGATATGCGTCACTTATAGTTTTTTCGTTAAGGGCGCGGTAGTCAAGTACCATTCGCCACCGCTTGTTGCCTTTGGAGTCGGCCTTTTTGGGGACGATCCATACGGGCGAGTTATATGGAGATGTCGACGGTTGTATTATTCCACCGTCTAGAAGATCGTTGACTTGACGATTTATCTCCTCCTTTAGAGTTGGAGAGTATCTGTATTGCCGAAAATTAATCGGGACCTCGTCGGTCGTAATTATGCGATGCTTTAGGACATTTGTAGATTTTAGTTTTTCGCCAGGTAGATAGTACCTGTCTTGAAATTCTTCAAGGTGCATTTGTATACTCTCTTTTTCTTCTGGATTCAGATGATCCAGGCGTAGTAGGCATTTGATTTGCGATACTCGATCATTTTGCTGTACGACGTATGCCGTTTTTGCGTTGCCTTTATTTATTTCATCCACGTTGTGGGTTTCATTTTGTGCTTCATTTGAGCTTGTGTTATCCGGAATCGCATATAATTCCGAATCTTTGAATGATTCATATGTGGGCCCTTCGTGATCTTCGCACGGTATTTTGGCCTTGTCCTTTTCTTGAGGCGCTTGTGGCTCCTTGGCTTCAAGCAATAGCTGGTTGGACCCTGCTGCTGCGTAAAGTAGAGCTGGCGTGGCCCCTGGTTTGTTTACAGTAACATCTGTTTCGGTTGTAGAAGCATCGTTTTCATTTGTATATTCCTCGTAGGGTTCAATGTTTAATACCGGTACGGCGACTTCGATTTCTTCGTCCGTGGTATTAATTAAATATAGATGAGCCTTGCCATCGTTGTTTGTGACGAGGGCTTCGCCAAGGAAGACTCCCTCTGATATGAATTGTCGGGGTACGTAGCCAACCTTTACTTCTGGGTTAGCGACCCGAACGTAGAAATGCCCTTTAGTTCGCGCTGGAACTATAATTGTTTCGAGCTTCATAAAGGGGATGGAATTAATACCCCATCTCAGGCATCGATCAGAATATGACACGTCAGCGTGGTAAGTACGGAAGAACTCTGAGCCGATGAGTCCATCGTCCTCGATAGGGAAATCATCCTTTACCAGATGGAAAGTCACTTCGGAATCGTGTATGTGTATCTCCGTTCTCCCCAGTGTACTGACGTAGTCTTTCGTTATACCACTGATTTGAACAATATCTGATTTATCCACTTGTACGTGAGGCGCTACGTGTTTACTTTTAATTAAATTCAGAGAAGATCCTGTGTCAATCATTAGCAATGTTGGTTCCAAAAAGTCTTTTGAGTCCACCTTCACGACTGGTACATTACTTCCGCGGTTTAGTAGCGCTGTAGCTACCCTTGTCGCTTGGTTAGTACCTTCTTCAGATCGTGGGTGTTTTACAGAGCGTTGTTGCGAATTCTCTCGTGGTTCACTTACTTGATTATTTGACGAAGTATTTCCGCGAGTTTTCTGGTTGGACCAGTACTCCAGTTTGCGACACTCGTTGATGCTGTGTCCAATATTTTTGCAAAAACGGCATGTTATTCTTTGTCTCGAATTTGAATTGTAAGCGAAACCGTCATTTCGTTCTGTACCTCTGGAGTCCTGATAACGACGATAATTATTATTTTGCTGTCTTTGAAAACTGTTACGGTCTGAGCGTGAATCGCGGTTGCCACCCCTTTCCGGTGATTGCAAACTTCGCGAATTAGATCGACAATTTTCGCTGTTGTGCCCATATTTACCACAGCTTGAGCACTGTTTGCTTTCTTGCATGTGGTGAATTTTGTCTCTGCGGGTTGAGAGTTGATTGTAGTTATTAAATTTTGAAAACCGTGAGTTTCGTAATACACTTTTCGCTTGCTCCTTCCTTTCAATATCTATTGCTTCTTTCATTGTTTCGCTGAATGATCTATCTCTGGTTATTTTGTTTTCAATCTCTGGTTTGAGTCCTCTGTTAAAGCATTCGACCAGATCGACATCGAGGCTTTGTTTGAAAGCGTCATCCACTACGCCGTCGTGGCTTTGTTTATAAGCGTCGCTTATTCTATTCCCGATGTCTTTTACCCGGTTAGAATAAGTGAGAACTGCTTCGTCATCGTGCTGGAATATTCTTCCCAATTCTCCCTGCAGCTGGTATACAGACTTTGCGGGTAGATAGAGTGTTTTCAGGAAGTCCATAAATGCTGGGACAGTGTTTAGCGTTACTCCGTGCACTGCTCGGCGTGCTTCTCCCCTTAGCTTGTTCCTTAGTATGAGTGCGAGGTTCGCCTGTGCCTCTTGGGGCAACATCTGCTGAGCCTCCTCGCATCCCTCAATAAAGTGTGACAACGGAATGCTGCGTCCGTCGAATATGGGTACTGCTTCGAGTGCGTACTTGAAGGAGACTGGGGGTACAGCCATATTAACAGCTAGGTTGTCGATACCTACTTGCAATGCTTGTATTTCCTGTAACGCTTGTTGACCAAGATTTACTTGATTGTTCAGATTGTTCGGATCGTTTAGATTATTCGGATCATTTAGATCGTTCGAAATTGAATTATCTAGATCCAGCAATGGTCGAACTTCTGCCTGTTCTTGATTTGAGTTATCCCCGTTACTTGCACCTGCTGCGTTACCTGTACTAGTATTATCTCGAGCTACGTGAGCAGTGCTCATGCGTGGATTACTAGATGGGTTAGGTGTCTCTTCTCCGGTGCCTTTCAGGCGTTCTATCAAGCGTCATGCTTCATTTCTTATGGCAGTGAGGGCGTTCAAATCCCACTTCTGACACCAAATTTTTATTGTGTTACGTCCCGTCGAGCTCTCGGTGAGTTCGCGCTGAGGGAAACGCAACGGCGGTCTCTCTTTCGAGTCAAGGCGTTGGCCCTTTACATCAGGGACGGAGACCTCGCCTTACACTGCCTTGTAGATGAGCGATGCGTTGAGAGGATACTTGAGACTTCTTAGCCCCTCGCACGTGGTAGAGCATGCAGAACAAATGTAGACTCGATGATTCAGTTTAGTACTCACGGAAATTATATTTTATTTTCTCGAAGCCAGATGATGTACAGGTTCTCGTAGATTACTCGACCAGACTATGTCGATGTCCGAAGACTTAGCCTCGCAGGGCTATCGTACAGAGTTTCGTCGTACAGAGCTTTGCTCGTTCTTCGGAGTCTCGTAGATTATGTAGCAGCACGGCGGTGTCGGTAGGAATAACTGATTTGAGCGTAGCGCGTACGCTTTTTATACTAGATCGCTCCTATGCTTCATATGGAGATATTTTTAAATCTATCTTTCTTGGAAACTAGCTTCGAGGGAGTCGAAATGCGCACAATGCGATTTTCGGGTGTCATTGCGGTACCAAAGGCACCAGTATACAATTGGCACGGGGTTTAGCCCATAGAAAATTAGAAAATAGGACTCCCGCGTCGATGCGACAGTTCCCCTATGTTTACTTGAGACGGCGAAGTGCCGAGGGATATATAGTTCCCGTAAGCGTGCCCAACTCTATGGAGTGTGTGGACCCGTGGCAAGAGATTGTATATATTAAAAATAGATCGTTTTCTAGGCGGTAAATTATGTCGAGATGTAACACAACATTACTGGCGATAATTAACGCATTATAAAAAGTTCACGAGTATTAAACTTTCGAAAGAAATGCATTGTACTTATCCTACATCGAGCGAAATTTAATATTTTTAATTTTTATAGTTTTATCATTTTTATATTTTTTATAATAATTATCATTATCTTCTATTACCTACAATGTTTCAAGAAAAATAAATGTCAAAACCCATGCAAAACCAATTTTGTTTGCGTGTCCATTGATTTTTTCCACGTCACACGCTTTCGACTTTTCCCGATTTTCAGATGTTCAAATAAACAGACTTTTTGAATGGAATACAATGGGACTATTTTTTCCTAATAGCCTGATGTGTCTCCTGCAAAATGGCGTTTGAAATTTGAAAAACGGACCATTTTTACAAAAACTACAATTTTTTCACAAACAATGCTATTTTTGCACATTTTCGTTCCGTTTGGGGCCTTAAGGGTGTTTTGCACCCCCTAAACTTTAATAAAATCAAATTTGCCGCATATCATTCTCTTCCTTATGAAAAAACGAAGAGATTCATGTGCGGCAAAACCCATTTACTGCTCATACGACCCTTATACGTTGAAGAAGCGCGTAAGTTACATATGTACCCCAGTCATGCGATAGAAGGTAAAAAAAATTATACATGAGTTCTAGGGTTAATAAACTATAAATGAAACACCCACAAGTGCGAGAAATTTGCTTTTTACTGGTCTCCATGATTTTTAACATTTCGATAACATTTGAGATTTTTTAAATGTCTCCATCTCGATTCAGCAAGGTATAGATTCTTTTTAAAAGGTAATAAAAGGAAAAGAGAGATTATGTAATTAGGCATTTCATAGACGTCATTACACATTTCATCTTAACGTATAATGAGATGTCAGTATATAAATAAAAGTTGTTCTAAGGACATAAAAAAAAGATATTATCAATTTTAGCTAGACCTTGTACTTGCTCCGAAATGAATTACCATATCCAGCCGGACGTTGTAATTGACCTGCAGCAAATGATCAGTTCCAATTATACTTCGCCATTGCTCCGAATTTAATTACCAATTCCGGCTGAACATTGTAATTGATTTGCAGTAAGTTATTAATTCCAATCGGACTTCGAAATTGCTCCAAAATAAGACTACGTAATTGCACTGAGATGAATTACCAATTCCAGCTGGGCTTCGTAATTGGACTGAGATGAATTATCAATTCGAGCTTGACTTTGTAATTGGTAAAAAACAAATTACCAATTCCAGTGGAATTCATCATTCTTTCAAAGGACAGTCCAAATATCGCTGTATTTTGTAATTAATTTGAAAACAAGTACGAATTCCTCGGGACTTTATAATTATTTCGAGATAAATTCCAAATTCTATCGGACTTCGTAATTGTTTCAAATGAAATTGCTAATTCCAGTAGGACTCTGGACTTTCGAGGAATTAAATTACAATTGTAATTGGAGATGCCGATCTCTGGTTACAAATACATCTTGTCAGTTCAGGACCAACTAACTAAATATGTAACTCTGATTCCTCTGAAGACAATGGATGCTTAAGCAACGGTGAACGCTCTCGTAAGACACTTTATCTACATCCATGGTGCACCGAAGATCATTCTCACAGATGGAGGTCGTAATTTCATTAGCCAATCCTTCAAGCATATGGAAAAACTCTTTAAAGTTCACCATATGACAAGTACAGCATTTCACCCGCAAAGCAACGGAAGCCTTGAGAGAGCTCACGGGCCTATCAAGGAACAAATCAAAGCGCTCATTCGCGACGATCGCGAAGACTGGGATAAGAAGTTAAAATTCTTAATGTACTTTTTCACTATACATAAATATTTATAATAATTACTACCGGACATGTTGGCTCGCGCACTTCGCGAGCCCGTGGCATCTGTATGAGTATCTGTATGAGTATCTGTATGAGTATCTGTGTGAGTATCTGTGTGAGTATCTGTGTGAGTATCTGTGTGAGTATCTGTGTGAGTATCTGTGTGAGTATCTGTGTGAGTATCTGTGTGAGTATCTGTGCGAGAATCTGTGCGAGTATCTGTGTGAGTATCTGTGTGAGTATCTGTGTGAGTATCTGTGTGAGTATCTGTGTGAGTATCTGTGTGAGTGTCTGTGTGAGTGTCTGTATGAGTATCTGTGTGAGTGTCTGTATGAGTATCTGTGTGAGTATCTGTGTGAGGATCTGTGTGAGTATCTGTGTGAGTATCTGTGTGAGTATCTGTCTGAGTATCTGTGTGAGTATCTGTGTGAGTATCTGTGTAAGTATCTGTGAGTATTTGTGTGAGTATCTGTGTGAGTATCTGTGTAAGTATCTGTGTAAGTATCTGTGTGAGTATTTGTGTGAGCATCTGTGTGAGTATCTGTGAGTATCGATGTGTGTTTAATCAACGTGAACTTTGTTTTTATGTAAATTTCTATAGTAATAACACTGACCGCGCTAAGCCGTTCTAGCCATCCGAAGATTTAAGAAAATACATCATTCACCTTTATGAATTTCTAAATTATGGGGGGAGGTGTAACAACGATCCTCTCTGCCGTCTTCTATTCCACCTTCCTTTTTATTTCGACCACTGTGCTACTGCAGCTGCCGCCGATATCTCTCCACCCGCCGCTCGGCGCATAGCCTTGAGTCCCGTCCTTTCTTAGAAGGCCCCGAACGCATACCCCTTATCTTCCCCTAAAATACACAATCCTAGGCTCGACCATTGCATTCCTTTTTCTCACGACTGATCACCTTTCAGGAATCCCAAACATCTGCCTTTTCCAGTATTTTCCGACTCCCAAATTCCTTCCCCACTATCTGAACTTTCCCACGGGATAGATCTATAAGTACTACACTCCACCTGGGCTAGTCAGTCAGTAAGTCACCGAAACTCCGCGCGACACTGTTACGCCTCCGGTTTTTGTACTTATAAGAAAACATCTTGAACAGTTAGACAAAGTGTTTACCGAGTCTTTCCCGTCCTACAACCGCGTTCTGTGGCAGAGTCGACTACTCGCCCAATTAAAAAGACAATAAAGATTCCTCGCGATATCACAATATCGACCTTCAAAAGTGGGCTCTAGAAGCTCAAAAGGAGATAGGTCACGAAGACATTCCTTTTAAAGCTTCTCGTGATTGGCTTTGGAAGTTCAATAAATCACATCGTATTGCATCCAGGAAAATGAATAAATTCGTAACACGAAAGACTATAGAAGACGAACAAGTTTTAAGGATGAATGCAGAAAACTTCGTGAATGAAATTAAACCATATATTCAAAAATATGAAGTGGAAAACATATAATTAATCAGAGCGGTTTTCAACTGGAAATCCACTCTGGTAGGACTCTGACGATTGAAGGAACTAAACAAGTGGAATGTGTAGTACAACCCGTATCTTCTAAAACTCACAGCTACACGGTTGAGCTAACCATAAATGCAGATGGAAAATTACAGTCACCGCTTTTTATCGTTCTAAAAGAGGGAAAGGGTGAGTTCGGCCCAATCGTGGAAAAGAAATTATTCAGGCCAGAAAACGTATTTTTAACGGCAACGAAATCCGGTTTCGTTATTCTTTATTCTTATATTATTTGGCAGTTATGAGTATATTCTTTAATAGCAAAGAAATCTTGATTTCTTTTTAATATGGGAAAATTGTGTAGAAAGTCTCAAAATTCAAAGTGATCTTAAAAATCTGAACAAATTCATACGTATTCAGAAAAATGCACGGATCATTTTCATAAAAAAAAGTTGCGTTTCCGATAGATTTGTTTAACATTTTAATTTTCATCAATTTGTTAATAACATTTTGGAATTATTATTGTGCAAAATTAATCTTTTCAGTATCTTTAACATGCTTGATTTTTTTCAGATTTTTATACTATCCATAAGTGTTTGCAATTCCCTGTGATTTCTTTGAAACTTATGCGAAGTGAACACTATTCGCTAGGACTACCTTAATAAGTCAAAATAAAATTTGTGCTCTTACAAGACGCTTGATCGAGACTCTCGTCGATTGAGACATACATTTTATCTTCTCTCGTCATGTCTTGACTCGAATTTACGAGTTTCGACCGAATCACTACCAGTCTGAATGTTATAACGATGTCATAGTTAATACCGGCTTATATAAAATATGATTTACTCACCTAGAGAGTACAGCTCCGGTTCTCCTGTGGAGTAAAGTTCATTCATCTTTCGAATGCCAAAGTCTTCAGCTTCATATAAATCTTCATCACTTGGAGTCGATATGCTGATCGCCTTTGGTTCTTCATTGTCGGTATTTGTAAAAACATGACAACAATTAAAACTTATATAAAACTTACTTTATTGGTAGACTCGCGAAGGAGAGTCGATGGCAAAACTCAAAATTCCAGCCATTCTGTCTATATTCTAATGGACGATTCATTATCGTTTATTTTTTTTTAAGTGGCAACTAACATCTAATGTGCATAAGATGTTAAATTGATGAGAGTATATGAGTATTGATGAAAGTATAGTCATATGAGCTTTAATAAATGGGCGAATGGTAAATAGAGGATAGTGCTCTGAACGATCTGGTTTTTTGCAAACTTCGATTTTAAATAAGTGTGCAAGTAATTAGCTAGAGTTTATTAGACACAACGCAGCGGAAGTAGTTAATTCATTGGAATTATCTAAAGGTTTGTAATTCAAACAATAGGCGACGGCGAAATCGGTTAGTGTATACTCTCTTTAACGTCTAACTTCATTCGTCCATACTTGTCATTTCTTCACGGCTATTGCCCCTTAGTTCTTAATGTCCGGGTACATTATTCCTCAGATCTTGGCATTTACGACCATATTTTAAACGTTCAGGTCTATAACAGAACGAGGTAGTTACGGTGTGTTACGTGAGACGAACGGGGGCAAGTAATGTGTATGAATCAAGCATATCCGCACATCAAGATCATATGCGACAAAACATCCTATGTGTTACTTTATTTTGCCAAAACTCCTGCCACCCAGTATACAACTAATATATAAAGAATGAAGCATGAATCCGTCATCTTATGTTTGACCCGAAGCGCCCATTAAGAGCAAACACAACAATTATCCTAACTACGTTCATGTTGCGTTGTCGTTTGCTCCCCCCCCCCCCCCCACCCCGCCCCCCCCCTCCCAGCGTCCTCCTCGAATTGAGGTGACATCGAGCGACTACCAGCTTCTAACACTGCGATCAATGGGCAATCATCTCCCCCAGGCTACCTAAACTGATTGAGTGAATCACTGTATCACTCGTTCTCACGGGTGATTAGTCGACCACCAGGAATAAGCCGCAGCAGGAGCCCTCCCCTCCTGACGGATCAGTTCAATGTTGTCTCATGTCACGCGAGTGGTCTCTAATAACGACGTTCACCACCTTGAACCAGCTCGTTGGAGCACTCCTGCTGTAGTGACCACCGAGAACCACTCATTTGATACCCTTGGGAAACGATACCCAGTTTAAACACTGGGGTGACATTTGATCAACCGTTTAAATCCGGGCCTCCTTATGAACCGCAACGCATCTCATGTTACCGTTCGAAAGCATGAGCTACGCTGACCAGTTACTCTGTTTGAGAATCAACGAGAATGTAAACTCTTTATTTAAGCAACAGAAACGATGTAAATAATACGCGAAAAACACTGTACATGAGTGAATCACTGAGCACGGGATATGTACAAATAATGAGTGACCAGTCCACAATGAATAACTCCCGATGAGTGGACCGAGTGTGAGTACCCCGATGAGTCGAGTAAATTATATTACTCACGTCGATCACATGAGGATGTGCCGAGTTCTTGAGTCACCCCGTTGAGCTAATTAAATTGTATGAAAATAAGTAATTATTATTTAATATTAAGTTGTCAGCATTGTAATTCGGTCGATTAGGATTCTATTTAAGATGCACGTGTTTTCTTCTGTACTCATTCTTGTATGTGGTTTCATGTATTTTGGTGTTGGCTCTCAAGGGACGTAGTCCTAGAGCCTCAGTTTTAATAAATAATAATAATAATAAAATCGCCTTAGCTGCCGAGTGCACGCAGCTCTGTATTGCCGTGAGTCACCGGTTGAGCACGCGAGCGTCTCCGATGCAAATACGCGGAATGCGTAACCGAAAGAGCACTCGCGAATCGATCGTTAGTGAGTAAAACTGCGGGATTATCGGTTGAGCAGACTGAACGTGATGAGCTGTACCGAAAGTGAGGAAACTCGTGAGGCGAACGGACGTGAGCAAGCCGTTTGTAAACGACGATCTACCCGAGCGCGTTGTGACCCGTGTCAGCAATTACGCGTAGATGAGCATGAAACCTGTTGCGCACGGCACATAGGCTGTGTCGCCTATCGTGAGCACCAGTGTGCGTGCGTCAACGGCGGGCGTATGCCTCTCCGGAGTCGGCTGGGAGGTACTGCCGAACAGCGGCCGGTCGGGCTAACGCATACCTTCGCGAGTCATGCATGATTCTCCGACAGACTCCAATAAACGGGGCGTGGACTCACGGTTCGCAAGAGCACTCCTCCGTCGACCGTCTCTCTACTCTCAAAACATGTGGACAATACATGTGGATAAATATACATGTGGCGCGCGTGCGGAAGGGTGCTTTCGCCCCCTTCCGCACTCGAGCCACACCACTAGTAGATGTGCGGTTCCGCGGATTGCGCTCCTCGAACCCACCTGCGACTATGGGCCCCCTGGGTTTCTTCGCACAGGATCCAGTAGGCTTTGTCCAAAGAGATTAACAACGCCTGCCCCGAGTCCGTCAGATCATAGACTTGGCGTACAGTGGCTGTACATTTCGCTTACATCCCTTTGCAGATAAAGAGTAGTAGTAAGAGATCCAGTACGCTTTCTTCGAAGAGATTAACAACGCGTGCCCTGAGTAGGCCAGATCATAGACTTGGCGTGCAGTTGCTGTAAGTTTTGCTTACCTCGCTTTACAGATAAAGAGAAGCTTTATGGGCACATCGGGGTAACGTCCCTTCAGCACGTTTCACCGCTCGAGCACTCGCCTTGTCACCTTCCCAGGCAAAATGCTCTACCCCAGGTAACCATGACTGAAGTCACACGAGTGTTGGCTAGCAACCGAGGAAAGTCGGAGCGGGAGATCCCACCTCCCGACAGACTAATGTACATTCGATCCTCTCGCTCATAAAGTCTTCCTAGGAACCAGCTCGGAGACCACCGAAGTTATCCACGAGAACTAGGGTAAGTCCGGGTGATATGGCCATGATTTTTTTAACAATGAAAATTGGAGTGTTTCTTATACGCCTACATATTTCCCCTACACTCGTTGCATATCCCTCACCCATGTTTTACCGCGAAATAACTCCTTGGTAACTTTCGGTAAATTACCGAAAGTCGTTTCTCGCAGCTCAGAGGTCGGCATTCGACGTGCTGAGTAGAAAGTACATAAATTACCCAAAAAACGGTCATCTTACCGAAAATTACCACTATCATTTAACCCCTTGCACGATCCTTAGATAATCCTCTGCCTTTAAATTCGTTAATTCCCGCGTTCGGTCAGATGACCCCGGTAACTTACCCACCTGTAATCTAATTAATTAATCATTATTTAATATTAGTTAATCGTTCATTTGTACCTGCCCATCTGTAAACGAAACATACAGGTTCTCGGTCGCTCGCTTGGGAGAAACCGTGTGGGTTCCGCATAAACCTCGACTCGCGCGGCGAGCTCGAACAATCGCAAATACCACCACCGGCCGCCAGATGGCGAAGCGACGCCCAGCGTTTCTCGCAAGCGAACCTGCCACAGAACTCCTATAAGTAGTCGAGCGAAAGCGCAGATTGTTACTCGATATCCTCTTGGCTAATCATAAAGGGCAGAATCATAAAGGGTTATAAGTATTAAATCCGATTCCTGGAGTATCTTGAGATATCCTGTCCCTTTCCTCTCCTGCTACGGCGGATGCGCTCTCCTTTTGCCCCCATTCCTTGGTCGCGAAAGGTAAGTTGCCCCGTTTTCTATACTGACCGCCAACATTTCTTGGTCGCGGTCAGCTTGCCACTCTACACCGCCCCACTTCTTGGTCGCGGTCGCCCTTGCTAACCTGGACTGCCCCCACTTCTTGGTCGTAGTCCCCTTGCTACTCGGACTGCCCCCACTTCTTCGTCGCGGTTCTCAACTTGATTCTTTCATTTCAAGCTGACCAAGCCCGGCCAGCTTGAATGCCATCCCGAGGAGGGAAACGAGTCAAGAAGAAGGCAGCCGAACTCCAACGAGCATCCGTTCCCACTTACCGACCGGCCCTTGTGGATATTAAGAATCCTGAGCATACGGTTCCCTATATCCCGACACCGATCCAGCGGGTTCTCGTACCGATCGACATCCCGACGAGACCATTACCTCCTCCCGGCCTACATCCGCAAGATCCTCGACGCTTGGGACTCCGGTTACCACGGTCGGTAAAAAAGATGATCGCGCGGGTCCAGCTCTCCACCAGCTCCGTATCCTACGAGATCCCGGTGCGAAACAACACGCTTCCGCAGCGGCCAATCGGGCCTCCTCGCGGAACTAACCCGTTACCTCAGAGCCATTCTCGCTCTTCTCCACCACCGACCCGGAGGACAATCCTGCTCGAAGCTCCACTGACCAAGGGGTAAAACCCGAAAAACCAATCGGCCCTTTACAGGGTCAACACAAACAATCCAAACAAAGAAATCCCTAGACACTGTCCCCGTCGACCAATCGCCTGGCGACGCGACGACAGTTTAACGTTTAAAAAACTTTTACATTTTTGTTGTAACCAATGCTAGAAACATCGAACTAAAGTAATTAACTCAGAACTTTCGATATTTTCGATACGTGATTTAATTGCAGCTCTGTAAATAAATATTGGCGATCGGCCATCGCACCCGGACACTACGGGTGACATGGCCATAGTAATAATGGTAGTCAATTTTAGACCTAAAGAAGCATGGGCATCGCACAAAACATGTTTTACTATATTTTCTGTTGCCTACATAACTACAGAAAGACAATAAATACCTCTGTCAAATATTGCAGATGCTAAACTAAAAAGAAAACAGTTTTACTGGCTATATCACCCGGATATTGCGAGCGAGATGGCCACGTGGCCCACCACCATTGACGTGGTCATTTCACCCGCAATGTCCAGGGGATAAGGCCACCGCCCGATATTGCAGGTGATGGGCCGGCACCACTGACGGGGCCATCTTGCCCGCTGCTGCAGACGGTGGCCCACCACCACTGATGTGGCCATTTCGCTCGCAATATCCGGGTGAGATGGCCACCGCCCGCTATTGCGGGTGCGCGCCCACGACTATTGACGTGGCCATATCCTCCAGAAAATGAGTGGCCATATCACTCATTTTCTAGGAAAAATATTCACTGCTTAAATTTAGGGAATAAATTTAAAAAAATAGGTTTACTACGAGCCAATATTTTCTTAAAACATCCATCGTGCAATGTTGATTTACCAGCAAAGATATAATTTTGGATGTGTCCAGAGGGCTACAAATATAGCCCGAGAAATTTCTGGCTACCTCGAAATAGGGATTCACCGCTCATACTGATCTTTGCACTTACAATCTTATAATTTTTTGTGCAATCACATTACATCTACACATACTAAAAACTGTGCAACCAGCCCCTCTATTCGTTTGTTACGTTAATAGATATTGAGGGTGGCTATCTCACCCGCCCGGCCATCTCACCCTGATTTAACCTATAAGCCTGATGCGCTTGGGGAAGCATACGCGGTGCCTCTACCGAGGCGGAGATTCGCGAACGGCATCTCATCGGAGCTTGCTTCAACAGCTTACTCCTAATACATACGTGTAACAGACAACTACTGATTTCAGCTGCCCAGCGGACCCCATGGCCAGGAAAACACATGACCTCACGATTGCACGAAAACCCATCCATTTTCGTCGACTGATGGGATTTATTGAGAGACGACTGCTTCTCTACTCTGTCAAGCCAAAGTGTAGTCTTATCTTCAGGGAGTCGTGCGTTTCACTCCTCGAAGACGCTTAACCCGGATAGGGGTCATTGATTTGCAAAACTATTAATATCCAGTATGTTCCCTCTGTAGGGATTAACAACGCGGCGCCGTAAAGGCCAGATCATAAACTTCGTGTGCAGAAGTTATCATTCGCATACACGACCCGAGATGAAAAATAAGTTTTATTTGCATATTGAGGTAACGCACTGTCATTACGGTTTCCATCGCTCGAGCACTCGTCGTCAACATGTAATCCTCATCGTCCCCTATTTACCATTACGTTAGACTTATGGGGATGTCGTCGCGTCGCTTGGTTATTGGTCGACGGAGATAGTGGTGGGGAGGTTTGCGGAAATTCCCCTGGCGTTGGTGTTGGTGAGCGTCGATGACCCGATTGAGAACCGCTGCCTTCTTCTCGTTCGGATAGGTCCGAACCGGTTAGCGTACGTGTTTCTCGTTTGCAAGGAATTGAGAACCGCGACCAAGAAGTGGGGGCAGTCCAGTTAGCAAGCTGACCGCGAGCAAGAATTGGGGGCAGTCCAGAGTGGCAAGCTGACCGCGACCAAGAAGTGGGGGCGGTCAGTATAGAAACGGGGCAGCTTACCTTTCGCGGCCAAGGATGGGGCAAAAGGAGAGCGCGTCCGCCAGAGCAGGAGAGGAAAGGGAATAGGACATCACGAGATACTCCAGAACCAGCTTTAACACTTAGAGTGTAGCCTTTATTGGTCCTGTAGCCAAGTAGATATCGAGTAACAATCTGTGCTCTGGCTCGACTACTTATAGGAGTTCGGAGGCTGGTTTGCTTGCGAGAAACGCTGGGCGCCGCTTCGCCATCTGGCGGCCGGTAGTGGTACTCGCGCTCGTTCGAGCTCGCCGCGCGAGTCGAGATTTACGCGGGACCCACACCGTTTCTCCCAAGTGAGCGACCGAGAACTATCATGTTTTGATTTACAGGTGTTGCAGTTACAAATAAACAATTAATATTAAATAACAATTTATTAGTTAAGTGACCGGTGGATAAGTTACCAGGGTTATTTGATCGAACGCGGGAATTTATGAATTCAAAGGCAGAATTCAAAAGCAGATTCATTTATTGGAAGGTAACTGTACGCTCTGAATGTTTGGAGGCAACGAAAGTAGGATTACCCTTTCGGACACAAGTTATATTCCATGCGCATTGCTGTGATACAACGGCCACATTTTTTATTCGCATTGAATATAATTTGCGAAAAGATTGATCCTACTTTTGTTGCCTCTAACCCTTCGGAACGCAGAGTTAACTTCCAATAAACTGCGTATCAGACAGCTAGCTAGGGAATCTTTGTTGAGGATAATTTAAAAAACGCAAGTAAAACCTTGCTATTCTTGAACATTTTCTTTCCAGATTCATTATTCAGATTCTTTGATATGAATCTGAATAAAATTGAAAAAAAAATGTTATTCTTTTTCCTCTTGCGTCAAAGTTAGCACGCCACTGTAAAGATAGGAAAATAAGAAAAATGGAAATTGGTAAAAATAGGAAAAGTATTTCATCCATTGCAGACTATGAGTGGGATAATCTTTCTATTTTTACAGTGTCAACCTTGTCACAAGGGAGAAAAGAATAACAAATATCAATTGTTTTTTTCATTTTATTTGAATTTATATATAGAAAAGAATATGATCACAAATATCCAGGCTGTACTTGCATTTTCGAAATTAAGTTCAACGAAGACCTCCCAGTTAGTTGTCCGATACAATTCATTTCTTGGAAGTTAACTGTGCGCTATGAATATTTAGAGGCAACGAAAGTAGGATTAATCTTTGGGATGCAGAGTATATTCCATGCGCATTGCTATGATGCAATAGCCACACTTTTTATTTGCATGGAATATACTTTGCAGCCAAAAGATTAATCGTACTTTTGTTGCCTGTAACTCTTCAGAGCTCACAGTTAACTTCCATGAAACGAATTGCATCGGACAGTTAGCTCTGGGGTGTTCGTTAAACTTAATTTCGAAAATGCGAGTAAAACCTGGCTATCGTTGAACATATTCTTTTCTCGAAATTCATTCAAATAAAACGAAAAAAATATACATCAATATTTTTTTATTCTTTTCACCGTTGAAAGTTAGCACATCGCTGTAAGAATCGGAAAATTAGTAAAAAGGTAATAAGTAAAAATAGGAAAGTTATCTGACCCATAGCGGACAATGGGTGAAATAATTTTTCTATTTTAACAGTGTAGTGCTAACCTTGAGACAAGGGAGAAACGAATAAAAATATTTATACAGTAGAACCTCGATTATCCGAACACCCATTATCCGAACCCTCTGTTATCCGAACCGCCGCTGGTTCGGATAAAGTTTCTATTATCCGAACTATTGCGCGAAATTCTCGTATCCTAACATTGTTGCGCGCCAATAAATTGTTGTGGGCTACAAACAACAACCAATTCATGAACGCTCGAGCTCGCATAGACTTACACAGCACCTACCGTAAATGCACGTCAGTCGTATGCGCTGTATTTATTAATTTCTCACCCGAGCAAATACACACGTATTCAAAATTTATTTTCGTTAATCTACTGGTGTTCGTAGTTTAGTGCGTTATGGATTCAACGTCCGATCCTCCGACTTCTAAGCGTAAGCATAATGTGCTTAAGGTGGAAAAAAAAAAAATGAAATTTTCATATCGCTTTCTCATAAGGTTCCTTTATTCGCGAAGCTTCTTCTATGAGAAAGCATTGTCTGTATTTTTGGCTTCCTCATAGAGGAAGCTTCGTGAATAAAGGAACCTTATGAGAAAGTGATATGAAAATTTCAATTTTCAGCTTTTATGAGGAAGCGATATGAAAATCACAATTTTCAACTTTATGAGGAAGCGATATGAAAATTTCAATTTTCAACTTTTTTTTTCACCGTCACAAAGCTTCCTCTATGAGGAAGCAAAAATTAGAAACGCTTTCTCTGACATTAAAAAAAAATTTGCCTGCGAAAAGACGGTGAATTTCGTGATGAAGGTTTGACATTACCGTTGAATATCATAAAACTATATATGTATCACGTTCCTCAAATTCCCCAAATATATATCATAATTTTTTTAAATATATGGGTACTGTACATTTTTCGATATGCACCTCGCTATATCGCACAGCTTCGCTGTTCTGTTATCCGAATTTTCGTTAATCCGAACGAGCCCCGGTCCCAATTGGTTCGGATAATCGAGGTTCTACTGTAATCCGATCCTTGTGGTATTGTTTGATTCGGAAATAAACGTCGAGCTTCTCAGTTTAATGGAACGTACGTGCAGTGTTTGATATCACGCCCGGTGCACTACACGATATATTCGCGATACTCGAGATGAGTTTTACTGTAAAGTTCGAGTGGAACTTACATTTAATTATTACGGAGAGTTCTGTAAATGTTTTTTAATCCTTATTGAATTAACGGAGTTTTAAATGCATTTTATTTATTTATTTTTTGCACTCAATAGAATTTGAAATATCTATGATTATATGAAGTTATTATTGTTGTCTTGGAAGTTACCACCAGACGGGGCGACCGAAATTATTCAATAGGACTGTCACGTAACGAGTCTTGGATTTCGGCCTGCGTCGTCTTAGTGCCGCGAGCCAAGATTTAGTAAACTTCCAAACTGACTTCTATGAATGTAAACACGATGGAATTCGCAGAATTTCCAAGATCGATGATAACGCGCGAAATCTATTGTTCGTCGCGTTGCCCGTACACTACGCGTGACGTCACTGATGGGGGAAGGTATCTCGCGCGGCGCTCACGGAGCCGATGTTGTTGAGAATTCGTGGTGTGCGAAAGCCTAGAAACGCTTGTGCTCCGGTGCGCGTGTACTGGCCTCTCCAGCAGTGGATGAGCTCGAGTACGCGATGAATTTCACGAGCACGGGTACTACTGGAGACCTCGTGGCGGGATTCGCGAATGTACTTTTACTCACTTGTAATTGCCACTGTCGCACTATGACCGACGAATCGATGCTCTTGATATTCCTTAGAATTCCCTTTTTAATATTGAGCCTTCGCAGAGTGAACCTGAATGATGTCGAAAATATTCACAGGAACACCTTTTCTTTTTGACACACAACGGTTTTTTCACACGTGATCCGACACACTGTCCCACCTTTCCGCGAGTTTCTCCGATGATCCGGCTCGAAGGACCAAAAAATGTTTGCACCTTCGCTAACGCAACACATTCACACGGGTGGGGGTAAAAATGTTGAACAACCAAAATATTGAATGGCCAATATCTCGAATTTTGAAGTTAACGAAAACTCATATGTAGAAAGCGCAGTCTTTCAAGCGACTGTGAAATATAAAAAAAAATAGAACAGATAGAAGTAGAAATATATTTTTGTCGAAAATAAATATAATAACGAACAATATGTCAAAGCCTAATATATCGCATTGCCTAATTTTCGAACACCTTACAACTCGAGTGTTCAAATTTTAGTATTGCGAACATTAAGAGGGGTTAAAATTTCGAATTTGTTAAAGCGAAGGACTAAAAAGGCGAACGGTAAAATAACGAATGCCCGAACAATCGAACTATAAAAATAGCGAAAGACCGGCAAGTCGGACGGTCAAAATAGCGAGACCTTACGAAACGTTAGGAACATATTTCTCATTCCTTGAGCTATCGAACAGACCCGGCAGATGGCAGCCGCTAACCCGAGCCGAAGCCAAAATGCAGCGTAACCGTGCGCTGATGGGTTTCCCGTGTGGCCTAGCGGAGCGCCTTGCACTGTCGTTGGGCCCGAACGAATTGAAAGAATCGAAAAAATCTTACGCTATTCGCGGGTTAAACCACTAAGCAGGAGAATACCTTATTCTGGAACTCATTCATGTTCCGTTGGTGTTGTTGTAGAACGAAATTGCCGTTTTTAACATCGATGTGGATATAATTCCTGTTTTTTTATTCTTTCGATCATACTCGTCAAGAACAGAGTACATCGTTTTTTAATAGATTATATAATAATTGTTGAAATATACCCTGGTGCGGAATAAGATTCCCTACCTAGGCTCCTCATTAGATGCATCTGCCCGTAACTGATCATCGATTTGTTTTAACACAAGTAGGAGGTGAGGGTAAACTTAGCGCATTATCTTGTCGTTATCCATGAATAAGAGTTTATTATAAATCTTTTTTTTCAATACGGCAACGGCACCTATTGCTAATAACAATATTAGTTCATTCGATTTTAAATAATTGGAAATTATATTAGTAATTGAGATCTCCCAACGCGATTTATTTCTAATTGCCGATATGTTTCGAGTATAACATATCGTATCCCAAGTTTTTACGATGGTTTAACGCCTTTGTCATCAAGATATATTTATTACAAGAAAAATTATTATTTTTAATCAATGAAGCAGTTTATTGAAAAATAGCACTCGATAACTTGTTGACGTATGATCTCACAAAGAACGTGAACCTTTCCTGCCTATGAAAGTTTGAGAAGTTCGGAAGATGTTTCAAAATGTCTGCATAAGGATGTTTGGGCCAAAATGCGTTTCTGTTCGATCGCTATAAGACTTTGCTACTTTGCAGACAAAGACGCACTGAATCGTTTGCATTTTGTTTATTTTTTAACCATGTAGTTTTTTTTAGTAATGCGTGTACAACGCTACATAAGGTACTGTGTAAACGTTTTTCGGAAATTGGTCGTTAACGATAGAGCGTACCTATTTTCTCCGCGGATTTCTGTTCGATTCGAATAAAAAATCTACTACAGCGAAGAGCATAGTATCGGTCAGATGGTGTCAAAATTTTAAGAAGATGCACGGTTTTCTTTCTGAGATAAATTCAATAAACAAAAGACTCTATCTCTGCCTATCCGTCTGCGTTTCTCACTCGCACACTGACTAACGTGGTCAGTGGAGCCCCTATCCCGTTGCCCGTCCGCAATTTTTGCCCAAACATTCTTAAGAGCATGTGCAATACCGAGGTCAGTAATAAATTCTGGAATTGACGATCAAAAGAAAATTCTCATCGAAAGCTGAGATGATATCCGCTTTCGATGTGACTTTTCTTTTGACCGTACACGCGAAAACCCGGGAGAAAAGTTGGTTACAGTTATTGATACCGACTGAGCCCGGCATGAACGGGGAGGGAGGTATTCACGTAAATGTGCATCAACTGATGTATTTGGATTCCGTTGCTTCTCGTTGCATTGTTCAGTAGCAACAATTGTTTCGCATGTTCGGGTATAATGGGAAAATGGTATTCCGGTTCCGAAAAATTGCGACCGAATACGGACACATGGATGCAATAATTTCGAAGAGGCTTGCTGTAATGCATCCTCATTTAGGTTTATCCCACATAGCAATTGGAAGACAACAAAAATGGAAGACTTCTTGGATGTGCTTTGAATTCATTTCTAAATAGAACGCAAAATGTCCTCTGAATGATATCGAATGCGTCGATTTCGGACCACTAGTAGTACTCTCAAACATCTGAACTTGAGTAAGTTTTTTTGTGGACTCTCTGTATACGTATTGTCCCATACAATATTAATCGAGAATATTAATACAATATTGATCCAAAATATTATTGTACGTTGCAATACGTATATAAAGAGTTCTCGATAAGATTTACTTAAGTTCACATGTTTGAGATAACTAGTAGTGGTCCGAAATCGACGCATTCGATATCTTTCAGAGGACCTTCGGAGTTCATATCGAAATAAATTCAGAGCACATTTAAGAAGTCCGCCGTTTTTACTATCCATTTACGGCGTATATATGTCGTCTAATTGTTATGTGAGATGATTTCGCTTTTCCAAGTCGAATGAATTTTACGGACTCGAGACGAGAACAAGCTCGTATCTGGAGCGCTTGTTGGAGGAACCCCAGCCGCATACTTCTTTATTGATTATTTATAAAAATGACAAAAAGCTGCGTTTTTTTGCTGCAGACAGTGCTATCTGTTCTTCGTCGCTTGTACGCTTTGCGTACATCGTGCTGCGCGTTCTGTTTTCATATAAAGTGGCAAAAATTAGGTAGGTATGTTTTCAGTGTAGAAGCCTGTGTACATGCAATGTACAGATAATGAAGCCTTCATGATTGAAATGTTTTGTTCACTCAGTAGATAAAATTGTAAAAGATATGGCGAAAAAATAACTTTTTTAGCACTTTTGACCCGACTACTTGAAAATAATTGAAGAGATTAAACTGCAAGCCTAAGAAGATCAACCATACAGACATTTGTTATGAACGGAATGAGACTGCGCAGTGAGTTCGGTACAGCAGTATAATTCGAAAAATGCGGGAAGTAAAAATTGAAAAAAAAAATTTCATAAACTGCATTACTAAATTATTGTTCCGTGAAAAATATTATTTAAAAGAATTTCATTAATGAAACAACAATTCTGGAACACAGTTTATCGAGAATAATTTTTTTCTTCTATTTTCCACTTGTAATTTTCAGAATGCAGCGCTAAGCCGAAATGACTACGAAAGGTCTCAATCTCTTCGTAACAAGATTCATTGTGATTCAAGTATAGTAATTTCCATTACAGGATCTATCGCAAAAGTTACACAGCAAATTAAGTAAAAAGTTGGTTTCCATATGAAAATGTACAATAAAAAGTATACATTCTGTGCAGGGCCTTGGACCTCATATACGCAGACCATAAAGCATTTTGATTTAAGGAGATTGAGACCTTGCATAGTAATGTTGGTATAGTGGTGCATTCTGAAAGATACAAGTGGAAAATATAAAAATATTGTCTTCGAGGAACTGTGTTACATTATTATTATTTCATGAAAGAATTCAATGTAACATTTTAATCAATCATAGAATAATTATGCAGTGAAGTTCATCAAAGACAATTTTTTTCCATATTTTACTTACCGTAGTTTTCAGATTTATTCCACTTCACCAAAGTGATAGCGCAGAGCATTCTCTATTTTTTATATTTATAATTTCATAAAGCATCTTGTTTCGAAGAGATTGAGACCTTGCATAGTAATGATGGTACAGTGATGCATTCTAAAAGCTATGACAAGTGAAAATTAGAAAAATATTGTCTTCCATGAACTATATCACATTATTATTATTTCATGAAACAATGAATCTGGAAATTTTAATCATGGAAAGAATAATTCTGTAGCGCAATTCATCAATGACAATTTTTTTTCCATATTTTACTTACCGTAGCTTTCAGATTTATTCCATTGGACCAAAGTGATAGCGCAGAGCATTCTCTACTTTTTGTCTATAATTTCATAAAGCATCTTGTTTCGAAGAGATTGAGACCATGCAAAGTAATGATGGTACAGCGGTGCATTCTAAAAGCTACGACATGTGAACATTTGATAGATAAATATTGTCTTCCATCAACGGTGTCACATTATTATTTCATGAAACAATGAATCTAGAAATTGTAATCATGGAAGGAATAATTCTATAGCAGAATTCATCGAAGACAATTTTTTTTCCATATTTTACTTACCGTAGCTTTCAGATTTATTCCATTGGACCAAAGTGATAGCGCAGAGCATTCTCTACTTTTTGTCTATAATTTCATAAAGCATCATATTTCGAAGAGATTGAGACCTTGCATAGTAATGATGGTACAGCGGTGCATTCTGAAAGCTACGACAAGTGAACATTTGAAAAATATTGTCTTTCATGAACTGTGTCACATTATTATTTCATGAAACAATGAATCTAGAAATTGTAATCATGGAAGGAATAATTCTGTAGCAGAATTCATCGAAGACAATTTTTTTTCCATACTTTACTTACCGTAGCTTTCAGATTTATTCCATTGGACCAAAGTGATAGCGCAGAGCATTCTCTACTTTTTGTCTATAATTTCATAAAGCATCTTGTTTCGAAGAGATTGAGACCTTGCATAGTAATGATGGTACAGCGGTGCATTCTAAAAGCTACGACATGTGAACATTTGATAGATAAATATTGTCTTTCATGAACTGTGTCACATTATTATTTCATGAAACAATGAATCTAGAAATTGTAATCATGGAAGGAATAATTCTGTAGCAGAATTCATCGAAGACAATTTTTTTTCCATACTTTACTTACCGTAGCTTTCAGATTTATTCCATTGGACCAAAGTGATAGCGCAGAGCATTCTCTACTTTTTGTCTATAATTTCATAAAGCATCTTGTTTCGAAGAGATTGAGACCTTGCATAGTAATGATGGTACAGTGATGCATTCTAAAAGCTATGACAAGTGAAAATTAGAAAAATATTGTCTTCCATGAACTATATCACATTATTATTATTTCATGAAACAATGAATCTGGAAATTTTAATCATGGAAAGAATAATTCTGTAGCGCAATTCATCAATGACAATTTTTTTTCCATATTTTACTTACCGTAGCTTTCAGATTTATTCCATTGGACCAAAGTGATAGCGCAGAGCATTCTCTACTTTTTGTCTATAATTTCATAAAGCATCTTGTTTCGAAGAGATTGAGACCATGCAAAGTAATGATGGTACAGCGGTGCATTCTAAAAGCTACGACATGTGAACATTTGATAGATAAATATTGTCTTCCATCAACGGTGTCACATTATTATTTCATGAAACAATGAATCTAGAAATTGTAATCATGGAAGGAATAATTCTATAGCAGAATTCATCGAAGACAATTTTTTTTCCATATTTTACTTACCGTAGCTTTCAGATTTATTCCATTGGACCAAAGTGATAGCGCAGAGCATTCTCTACTTTTTGTCTATAATTTCATAAAGCATCATATTTCGAAGAGATTGAGACCTTGCATAGTAATGATGGTACAGCGGTGCATTCTGAAAGCTACGACAAGTGAACATTTGAAAAATATTGTCTTTCATGAACTGTGTCACATTATTATTTCATGAAACAATGAATCTAGAAATTGTAATCATGGAAGGAATAATTCTGTAGCAGAATTCATCGAAGACAATTTTTTTTCCATACTTTACTTACCGTAGCTTTCAGATTTATTCCATTGGACCAAAGTGATAGCGCAGAGCATTCTCTACTTTTTGTCTATAATTTCATAAAGCATCTTGTTTCGAAGAGATTGAGACCTTGCATAGTAATGATGGTACAGCGGTGCATTCTAAAAGCTACGACATGTGAACATTTGATAGATAAATATTGTCTTTCATGAACTGTGTCACATTATTATTTCATGAAACAATGAATCTAGAAATTGTAATCATGGAAGGAATAATTCTGTAGCAGAATTCATCGAAGACAATTTTTTTTCCATACTTTACTTACCGTAGCTTTCAGATTTATTCCATTGGACCAAAGTGATAGCGCAGAGCATTCTCTACTTTTTGTCTATAATTTCATAAAGCATCTTGTTTCGAAGAGATTGAGACCTTGCATAGTAATGATGGTACACCGGTGCATTCTAAAAGCTACGACAAGTGAACATTTGAAAAATATTGTCTTTCATGAACTGTGTCACATTATTATTTCATGAAACAATGAATCTAGAAATTGTAATCATGGAAGGAATAATTCTGTAGCAGAATTCATCGAAGACAATTTTTTTTCCATATTTTACTTACCATAGCTTTCAGATTTATTCCATTGGACCAAAGTGATAGCGCAGAGCATTCTTTACTTTTTGTCTATAATTTCATAAAGCATCTTGTTTCAAAGAGATTGAGACCTTGCATAGTAATGATAGTACAGCGGTGCATTCTGAAAGCTACGACAAGTGAACATTTGAAAAATATTGTCTTTCATGAACTATGTCACATTATTATTTCATGAAACAATGAATCTAGAAATTGTAATCATGGAAGGAATAATTCTGTAGCAGAATTCATTAAGGACAATTTTTTTCCATTTTTTACTGGTCGTAGCTTTCAGATTGCACCACTAAACCAAAGTGGTTGTGCAGGGAATCATTCTATTTGTAACAAGATTCTTTACAGTCTGAGTATAGAAATTTCCATTATATAGCTCCATCGCAAATATTACAGAATAAATTAAGTAAGAAATTGGTGCTTAAATAAAAATTCATCATAGAAACGAGTATTTATTCTATGCAGGATATTGAAGAAAAATATAACTATAGAGGAGATAGAGCTACTCGGGCACCACCTTAACTTTCTTATAAACGGCTAATTTTAGTTTTCTAATGTTCCTTACATAAGAAAAGTGCGGAAAATAAGTCAAATTCTTCACGAAAAAGAAATATATACATATATCGATCGAATTGGAATTTTTTAAGACATTTTTACAGAACGTTCTTTCCAAAATTAGTCGAGCATGTTAATTTTTTCCAAACAATGTTGAGCTAATTAATTTGTTTGTTTCCTCATAGAGGAAGCTGTTTTCGTTTGAAATTCAATTCCTCACTCAATTCTTTCTGAACTCACCTGGGGTCAGACTGACCGCAAGCACTACCTTGAGTGCGCTTGCTTCCTGAATAACTCAATTCAGGAGATATCTGTATGAACCAGGAGAAATGAAGCTTGAATAAACTGTCGTTCGTGAGGGTCAAGCATTTTTATTTGTACAGGTAAGTGAAATTAATCATTTGTGAAACTAGCCCCGATAAAAAGAAAATTATGCGCGTACTTCCATGGTAACAAATATAAATAATTAAATTCAGGAGATATCTGTATGAAGCACGGGAAATGAAGTTGGATGAAACTATCGTTCGCGAGGGTTCATAATTTTTTAGTTGCACGGGTAAGTAAAATTAATCATTTATGAAACTAGCCCCGATTTAAAAAAATGGATGCGGGTACTTCCATAGTAGCAGATGACTTCCGGATAAAAGGTGAGAGAGTGTAGTCGACTGTCAATTGAGGTGTAGAGTTTGGAGGTAACAAAGGCCTAAGTGACTGCAGAAAACGGGCCCCGAGGGGTGTTTTCCTGTTTCAGGGACTAGGCAAAGCGATCTAAGTTGCCAAGAAGAAGGTCTGAAAGCAGAAAGAGAAAGGAAAAGAAGAAAAAGGAAGAGACCCGCGGCGAGGTTAGGAGTACGCGAAAGAAGGGCGCAGGCGCGCGGGAGCGAGTACAGCGGAAGCCGGGAAAGGTCGGTCCCCGCCGCACTCGGAAGAGGTGCGCAATAACACCAAAGACGGCCGCGGTGCGCACGCGCAGAGCGAGGAGAAGGAGTTCGGCAGGCAGAAGGAAGCGCACTCTCCAGGGACGGAAGGACACTGCTTCGACAAGGCGAGCGGACAAGAAGCAACGTCGGTACGACAGGGACGCGTACGTAGCATGGGAAGTAGGAAAGAAGGAGCAGAGGATCCCGGAACGCCGAGCGAGTTAAAAGGCGGAGAGATTTGGTTCTCGCCGTTACCGGACGACAAGAAGAGCAGAAGAGGGAGGTTGTCGAGCGCGGAAAGATTCACGAGAGAAAGATCCAACTCGGAAGGGTCGCCGATCGCCCAGTGGAAAAGGAAGTGGACGGAGGTGGACACGGATAACACGGCGGCGGGATTCTTTAAGAGAAGCACGCTAACGCAGCGGTCGCCAACGACGGGAAAAGAGGGGCGAGGACAAGCCAGCAAAGGAAGAAAGATTGAGAAGAGCAACGAAGAAGAAGGACGGAAAAAAGAAGAAATGGAAGAAAGATTTAAAAATATGTTACTAGAGTTTAAGGAAGAGATATTAGGCGAGGTCAGAGGGATAGGAGCGAGGGGGGTGGAGGATCGTAGAGAGTTGAAAGAGGAGATAGGAAATTTAAAAGCAACGGTAGAAAAGAGTAGGCTTGAGTGTGAAGAGGGCAGAAAAAGATTAGAGGAAAGAATCGAAAAATTGGAAGAAAAAAGTGAGGAGAGGGATAGAAAAGATATGGAAAGATGGGAACAAAAAGAAATAGAGATAGGGAACAGGGTGGAGAAGGAAGCAAAAAGAGTACTTGAGGAAGTGAAGAATAATGATAAACACGGGGCGAGTTGTAGTAAGGGGGGAAACTGTGATAGGGAAACGAAAAAAAGAATAAGAGACTTAGAAAGTACGATAGAGATGAAAGATAGAAAGGAAAGGAAAAACAACGTAATAGTTAAGGGGTTGAAAATAGGTAGGGACGTAGAGGTAAAAGCAGAGGTTAGGAGTTTTCTAGAAAAAGTAGCCGGACACGAACTGGAAATAGAAGAGATACAGGAAGTAAGAGGAAAAGGTAAGCGCATGCACATAGTCAAATTCAAGAAATTTGAAGCAAAAAGATCGGTAATGAGCAAAAAAAGGGAGTTGAAGGGGAGTGAGACTTATATCGACGACGACTTGACAAAGAAGGAGAGGGAGATACAAGGACTCCTCCTCGAAAAAATGAAGGCGGAAAGAGACGACGGAAAAAGAGCGAGAGTAGGATACATGAAGATTTGGGTGGACAACACGGAATACAGATGGAACGAAGAGACGGAAGAACTAGAAGAAAAAAGAACCTTTCGAGGAGAAGGAGGAAGAGAGGAGGATAAATGAAAACGAAGAACGACGAGAAGAAGAGCAGGAGAAGGTGAAGGAGAAGCACGAAGAAAGGAGAGAGAAGGATATAGAAGTTATCTTCTGGAACGTAGCAGGAATCAAAAAGAAGGATGAGGAGTTCTGGAAGTATATTGAAAAATATGAGGTGGTGTGCATGATCGAGACCTGGATGATGGAAGAAGAATGGGAAACGTGGAAGCAAAAACTGCCCAATGGATATCGATGGAGGTGCCAGCCAGCAAAGAAAGAGAAGAAGAGAGGAAGGGGGATCGGAGGAATAATCACAGGCATAAGAGAAGAGCTGGAAGAAGTGGAGACAGAGTGTACGATAGAAGGCCTGCAAGAGAGAAGAGTACGGATAAACGAAGAGGAATGGAGAATATGGATCGTATATGATAAAGGAACAGAGTTTAAAAAGATGTGCGAGGAAGTTGACGAACGACAAGAAGAATGCCTGCTAATAGGAGGCGATTTGAACGCGAGAATCGGAGGCAAGGGTAAGAAAGCATGGTGGGAGGATAATGACGACGACATAGACAGAAGAACGAAGGATAAAACGATAAACAAGGAAGGTATGGAACTAGTGGAAAAAATAGAAGAAAGAGGATGGACGGTGCTAAACGGAAATATGAAGGGGGACGAAAAAGGTGAATGGACATATGAAAAAGCCGGAAAGCGATCAGTAATTGACTATGGGGTGGTGAATATGGAAGCGTGGGAGAGAGTGGAGAGATTCGAAATCGGAAATAGAATTGACTCGGACCACCAGCCAATAATAGTAAGAGTGAGAGGGAGAATAGAGAGAGCGGAAGTGACGGACGAAAAAAGAAAAGTTCAAGACTGGTCAGAAGAGGCAACGGAGAGGTTCAGAGAAAGGATGGAGAACACAGAGTGGAAGGAAGGAAGTGTGGCGGAAGAGTGGAAGGAGATGACGGAGAAAATAAGAACAGCGGTGGAGATAATAGAAAGGAGAGAAAGAAGGAAAACGGGCTGGAAGCCTTGGTGGGATAAAGAATGCTGGCATGCAAAAAGAACGGTGATGAGGGCTCTAAGATTAAAAAAGAAGGAGGAGATAACCGAAGAGAGATTTAAGGAAGTAAGAAGAATATATCAGGAATTGGGCGAGAAGAAGAAGGAAGAATGGAGACGAAGAGAGGAAGAAATACTGAAAGCGATTAAAACGGAGAAGGAGGCGTGGGATTTCGTAAACCGAGAAAGGAAAAAGAGAAGCGGAGTTAGCGAAATAATAACGGTAGACCAATGGAAAAGACACTTTATGAGCCTGCTAGGAGGGGTGGACCGAAGAAGCATGGAGGAGCAAGTGGCGAGAACAAATAGTGAAGAGGACGAAGTAGAGGAAGTGACACGAGAGGAAGTGGAGAAGCAAATAAGAAAGATGAAGATGAAGAAAGCGGAAGGGGGAGACGGCCTGAAAAATGAAGTATGGATAAATGGAGGTGAGCCGACGCGGGAGAAACTGGCAAGAATCGTACAAAGAGTGTGGAAAGGAGAGGGGTACCCGGAAGAGTGGAATGAAGGAGTGATAACACCGATCTGGAAGAAAGGTAACCGAGACGAAGTAAAAAATTACAGGGGTGTAACACTATCAAGTACGGGATACAAGGTATATGCAAATATATTAAATGAGAGAATAGTGAAGGACGGGGAACAAAAAGGAGTATGGAGCGAGACGCAAGCGGGCTTCCGGAAAGGCAGAGGTACGATAGACAACATAGCGGTACTGAAACACGTAGTGGGCCGGAGGATGGCTGAAGGAAAAGAGGTGTATGGATTTTTCATAGACCTGAAGGCCGCGTTTGACAACATCGACAGGGAGGAACTGTGGAGGACGATGAGAAGGAAAGGGATAAAAGAAGGCCTAGTGGAAAGAACGAAGGAGACATACAGAGAGGCAAAATGTAAGGTGAGAATTGGAAGCCAAGAAACGGAGGAATTTTGGACGAGAAAAGGGGTGCGACAGGGGTGTCCATTAAGCCCAACGCTGTTCAACATATATATGGCAGACCTGGGAGAGGAGCTAAGTAAAGGAGTTGGAGGAATAAGGATAGGTAGAAGAAGAATCTGGTCACTAGAATACGCAGACGACGTAGTAATATTTGCAGAAGGAGAGGAGGCAATGAAAGAAACTATGAAAAGATTAGAGAAGTACCTGAAGAAGAAGAAGTTGGAATTGAGCGTGGAAAAATCGAAAATGATGGTATTCAGAAGAAGAGGAGGAAGGAGGAAGATGACCAAATGGAAATGGAAGAAAGGGGAGATAGAAGAGGTGGACGAGTTGAACTACCTTGGATATGTGGTGAGAAGGAACAACGGTGACAAAGAGCACGTGAAAGAAAGGGTGAAAAAAGCACAAGTAGCGATGAGAAAAATCTGGGGCATTGGAGAAAGGAAGTTCAATGGAGATATACAATGGAGACTGAAGCTCTTTGACTCCATAATTGGAGGGATAATCTCATACGGAGCCGAACTATGGGGATGGAAAGAGTGGCAGGAGATAGAGAAAGTAGAAGAGAAATATTTACGGTGGATTATGGGAGTGGATTGCAACACCGCAGGATACATAGTCAGAGAAGAGTTGAAGAGAAAAGAAAGAAGTGCCTTGATGGCAGAGAGAGCGGCCAAGTGGGAGGACAAGATGAGAAGAGGAGAAGGAGGGAGACTGCTGCGGGAGTGCTGGGAAGAAAGAAGAAGAGACGAGGAGAAAGGATTGATATCAGAATGGACAAAACAAAGGAATGATTACATACGGAAGTGCGAGATAGGAGACGCGGAATGGAGAGAATGGATGGAAGATGGAGAGTCTTGGCTGGACCGGCTAAAGAGACGCGATGAAGAACAAAGAGGAAGGAGAAGGGAAGAGAAAATAAATCAATCGAGGAGCAATGCGCGGTACAAGAACATCAGAACAGAAAGCGTACCGGAATATGTCGCAGAAGGAAGAAAAAGAGGAGGAGAGTGGATAAGGGCGATAGCGAGAGTAAGGTACGGAAACGAAGAGAGAGCAAACAGATACTGGATAGGGGGGGAAAAGATTGGATGCTTGTTGTGTGAGTGGGGCGTGGACACTCTGGAACACGCGGCGAAAGAATGTGAAGGATCACGGCGATGGGAGAGAGAGGTGAATGAAATTGCCGGAGAAAAAGGTCAAGGGTACAGGTGGATAAAAGAATGGATGGAGAGAAAGAATTGCGCGAAAAGGGAAGGTAGAGCAGGGGGAGTTGAAAGATTAGGGGAAAATAGGTTTGATTAGGAATAGGAATAGGGAATAGGATAACGAAGTCATGTACAAGGAAAAAATTTGTAACGGAAGTTCATGCAATGCCTAAGGGCGAGCATTAATAAAACTACTACTACTACTTCCATAGTAGCACTGACTAGAAAGTACTGGTCTTTGATACATGTTATTATACTATATACTATATATATTAATGCGATCCTTTTTTTCATTATGTTCATTCTTTCTTGAACTTCCTGTAACTTCAAAAAAAGTACTGTGTATCGTTCTGTAACTGGATACAGTGATCTAAAAAAATTTTATTCGTTCAATAAAATATGATTATCATAGTAGATTCCAGCAGTTGGACGACCTATCGAATTTTTGAAAAAATTGTAATGAGGTGAACGTGTCCGCATTGCGCGTTACCGCCAAGAGTGTCAGTTTTGCACGCGTCACTCGCAGCGACTCGCCGACCCCCACCAGGCGACCCCCGTTGCCCCCGTGAAAAAATATTCATTCCTATCGTGGTTGCAAGTGCGGAACGTTCTAAGCCATTACAGTTATCTATTTTCGTATATTTTTCAATTGTTTCAATTTTTTTCGTATCGTATCGTTTTTTAGTGTCGTATTATATTCTTTAATCGCTTGTGTTTATGTGTGCCATTTTTTTACATTTTTATATATCGTGTGCTTAGTTTTTTATCAGTCTAACAATATAGATTCGGGTGATTTTTTGTTTTTGTGTACTTTTTTGTGTGCTTTCGTATGTGCTTTTCGATAGAGTTTTAAGTTGATTGTTATCATGCCTCGTGGACGCCGACGTCACAGAGGACTGCCACTGGCCGAACGCATACACGACGGACGAATTTTTCAGAAGAGCGGTTCTTCTCGCGATGGGCGTGTCATGTAAGTGCTTTTTTCTGTTTAAAGTGTTAACAATGTTAATGTTGATGGTAGTATTATCTACCTCGTGCTAAGCCCTGGTCTAAAAAAAACAAAGGGACAATATGCTATTCTCGAGGTGCGAGCAAGGAGACGGTGGCGGGCAACGTTCCAATGCTGCTCCTGCCCTTTCTTTGCCTGTCCGAGTCTCTGGCGCCTGATGCTTAGCCCTCTTACGTACCGTGGAAAAATTCTAAAAACATGGAAAAAAATAACGAAAATTATCGCGTCAATTCATAATAGTAAATATCATTTGTAACGATTTGATAATGTTGAAATAAAAAAGATTTTTCTCGAGACGCGAAGTAAATAAGCCAACAATAGTCCGCAACGTCCCGACACCCCCCTTTCCCGCCTTCTTCGCACGTTTCATGTCTCTGACGCCTGACAATTACGCACGAGCCCACATACTATGGAAAACGCCGAAAATATTTGAAAGCAACAACGAAAATAATCGTATCCATTTATAATAGAAAGCATCATTCATAATGGACTGATATTACCAATTGACATTATAAATCCATTATGAATGATACTAGTATAAATGAATACGATTATTTTCGTTGTTGCTTTCAAATATTTTCGACATTTTCCATAGTATGTGGGCCCGTGTGTATCTGTCAGGCGTCAGAGACGTGATGCGTGCGAAGAAGGCGGAAAAGGGGGGTATTGAAACGTTATGGACAACCGTTGGCATATTTACTTCGCTTCGCGAGAAAAATCTTTTTTATTTGAACATTATCAAATCTACTATTATCATTATCTACTATTATGAATTGATATGATCTTTTCGTTATATTTTTCAGTTTTTAGAATTTTTTTTACAGTATGTAAGAGGGCCTATGGGTAACTATCAGCCGCCAGAGACTCGGGTAAACAAAAAAAGGGGGGAAAGAGCTGCATCGGAACGTTGCCGGCTAGCGGCGGCTTATTTGCTCGCACCTCGAGAATAGCATACTGTCCCTCTGCTTTGTTTTGGGTCGGGGATTAGCAAGGAGGTAGACACACTTCAGTCTAGTGTATATCGCAGGGTAGTCGGTTTTCCATACAGCTTCTTCAAAAACGGGCTCTTGTGGACCTCATGGTCTTGAATGACTTCATAACTTCGACATGTATTTACATACGATGATGAGATTTTAATTGTTACAGTTTTTTAAGCGGAAACGTTCGGCTATTGCAAACTATTAATTTTTGAGAACTTTCCAAAAATAACTTTAAAAATAATTTATTTTAAGCATGTAATATATTTTTGTAAAATTTGGGAAAATACGCTTCTATGTAACAAATTCCCAGCTTTCTAATTAACAGATTGCCGATTCATTTTGAATTCAATAAAGCACTCAAAAAGCAAATAATAAATATTACAATCCATTTTTCGTAATAATAAATATTACAATCCATCATTCTAAATTCAAATAATATACTTAATTTTTTAAAAATTAATTTAACAAACGAATAAAGAACAAATCGCGTGTCTAAAGGTCATTGGGCTTAATCGCCAAAAAGTCGACTATACTGCCAAAAAGGCGCATATGTATATGGCCCTATGTAAAATGAAGTCAAGTAGGCTAAAGGCAAAGAGTAGTATGTCTAGAACATACGCCGTTATGACTTTAATCTAATTAATTTCAAATTAGACGTGGTCAGATACATATACGCCCTTTTGGAATTAATATAAAATACAAATGTTAAAAGCTGTATGTACGCCGTTTTGCCTTTGGTACATAAATGAAAAAAGTTAAAAGTGGCGCTTACGCCTTTTTTCCTTTAACTCTTTAAAGGGTAGTGTAACACCAGTTTTGCACATTCGACATTGTGATTTTTGTAATTTTGAGTTTGGATTCGTAATCTGCAACCTCTAAAATCCCTTAGCACAATGATGCTCCCACCGCTCTGCTCGCTGGCAGAGGACATGGCCAGTGCGGCGCGTTACTTATCTCCACCCCGGTACTTCAACCAATTTTGTCCAAAATTTGTAGTAAAAATTTGTCCAGAATTAGTAGTAATCATTTGTAGTCAAAACCGTTGGAAAAATTCAAACCCGTTGGAAAGTTGGAAAAATTTAAAAGAAAGTATTTTAAATTTAAATTGACTTTTAAATTTTTAACAAAATTTGAATTGAATTATAAATTTTTAACAAAATTTAAATTTAATTTCAAATATTTTACAATATTGACTTCAAAGTTTGGTTGAAATTATTTGGATAAAGTTTGCAGCAGGCAAGGGGCGGAGTCTGTGCCAGCCCATAAACATCGAGTATAAAATTTCAAGTAAATCGTAGGTACGAAAAAAATGTATGCGTCAAAAGGTTCATTGCAAAATAAAAAACTTTTCCATTCGAAACTCGCGGCAATGAAGATTATGTTGGTACGTTGGCACTGGAGCATGGAACCGTGACTGGCGTCGATAAGTCAGTACCGACGGGGTACCTAACCTCTTGAAGTTGGTATCAGGTTTTTTTTTACGCCCGAAATTGACTCGTCCCCTGGCGGAGACCTGTGTCACTCTCTTCAGGCTTCAGGTATTGCCAATCTAAACAGTGGTTCTAGCAGGTTATATACTCCGTGGATTGTATTTTGTGGCACTAGACACTGTTCAAACTCCAGTAGTTCACTCCCCTTACAATGGGTTCAAGTGAAAACTGTGACTACGATGATTTCGAAAGCACTAAAGATTACGACAGTCCGTGCTGGGTGGTTTCACCGCTCATATTGGAAGGGTTAGAGCAACTGCCAGCTTTTACCTCGAATCTCAGTATACTCGAAGAAAATGCCCAGGAATCGCAGGCTTCGGAAATTTCTATTCAAAGATCGATCGAGATCGATCGAGAATTAGTGGATCCTCTAGAAGCAAATTCCCATATTTCTTCGAGTTCTGAAATAAATCTGGAGACGCCGAAACGAAAACGGCGAAGGATTGCAGAGCCTTCCGAATGGCGGAAAAATAAAGAACGTATAGCACGGAATCACGGGGAAGAATACAAGACTGTGCAAGGTATTAGGAAACCGAAAAAAAAGATACTTTTTCCATGCGCTTGTCCAAGAAAATGTTATGAGAAAATTCCGCAATCAAAACGCAAAAAAATTTTCTCAAAGTTTTGGTTACTGGGTGATCCAAACAGACAGCGTGAATTAATTGCTAAACTCGTAACAAAAACGGAAGTTCAGAGACGTCGCGTCAAAGGCAGAGTATCAAGACGCAAGTAAGTTTTAATTACTCACGTACCTTTCTAAATCGTAAATAATCTAACCAATCACCTACTCAATCAGCAGAAACGTTAATCAATTTTCTTACAAATGTAGGGTAATTAATAATATTCTAATTATTCAAATAATATTATGACGTATTTTTTGCTTGTTTTTACAGGAACTCGTTGCAATACCATTTCAAAGTCGGACAAGAGTATGTGCAAGTTTGTAAGATTTTTTTTCTGAATACACTGAGTATTTCCGAGAAGAAAGTCCGAGTTTGCCTGGAAAAAGCGAGTCGAAGTGAGACAGGAGCTCTTTCGCCTGACCAACGAGGTTGCCATATACCAGGAAATAAGTTACCGGAAGAAGTTGTTAACTGTTTGAGAGATCACATCAATTCACTTCCGAGAGTTCCAGCTCATTGGTGCCGGCGTGACTCGAGTAAAACCTTTATCGAAGGTACCTTAAACGTAGCAACTGCATACGAGCTCTACACGTCGTATGCTCGTGAAAAAAATCTCCACGTAGTTTCATCGACTATCTATTCTCGTGAACTCGAAGCCATGAACATTGCTTTCCATCAGCCAAAAAAAGATAGATGTTGGTGCGCTGATTTTCTGCAACTCCCAACCGAAGAAAAAGAAGAGAGGCAAGACGAATACGATCTACACATCAGGAGAAAAAAAGCGGCAAAAGAAGAAAAGCAGGAGGCTACGAAAGCTGCTCAAGAAAAAAAAAAATATTATGACAGCATCTTTTGATTTGGAGGCCATTCTCTACTCTCCTCTTTTTTTTGCGAAACCCTTGTTTTATAAAAGAAAACTAGCGTCTCACAATTTGACGATATACGAGTCGAAGCAGAAACAAGGTGCATTACAATTTATAATAGAATAATAGAAAAAAATAGAATTTGTCATACTTTCATCATCATCAGTCAATCCTCCTCGTGGAAGATATATTTAATCTCGTAAAATAGTAAATGCTTTAGTGAAATAGATTCTACTACTATACAAAAAATGTATGTTTTTTTATTCTTTTTGAATGATGCTTTCAATATTTAACCTTTTCAGGGTATTGCTACATGTGGCACGAGTACAACGGCAAGAAAGGTTCACAAGAAATCGCTACTTGTATCGCCAAATTTATAAGGGAGGAAGTTCCAGATGGTGTGGAAGAATTAAACTTTTTCTCCGACAATTGTGCAGGTAGGTCTTGTAAAGTCGAGCGAAATAATATGCATTAATATTTTCATTAATAATGTTTTACATCCATGATAAACTTTATAAAATCTTTATAATTTGTAGGACAGAATAAGAATTCCATTATAGCGGTAACTCTGGGCCATGCATTGACGGCGCATCCGACTTTGCAAAAGATTACGTTAAACTTTTTGGAGTCTGGTCATACCTATATGGAGTGTGACACTATACACTCCGTGATTGAACGTGCTTCGCGAAAAGAAAAAATCTACGTTCCGGACGATTGGCTGAGGGTAACCCGACAAGCAAAAAAGACTGCTAAGAAATACATCGTCTACGAAATGCATCTGAACAGTTTCCAGGCATTCAAAGAAATACGTAATCAGGTAATGTGGTCTCACTAGATTATGTGTCGTATGTTACTTTATAATCAGTAGCGGAATCATTTATATTTCAGAGATTGTTTGTAATTTCTCATTTTTTACAGATATTTCCGGCGAAGGCTTTTTTCACCGACAAGAGCCAAGTGAAATGGCAATTTGTAAAATGCATTCAAGTCCTAAAGGAAAATAAAAGGTATTTTGCGTGTCATAGTATTAGGATAAAATACCTTTACGCTGATATACATTGAATTCTCAAAACACGTCTGTATTTTACTACGATGTATAAAATGTTGGGTTTATCGTAGGGCTTTGTTTACAAAGAACGAATATTGGGAGCCGTTCAAGGAATTGCGACTTCAGAGGACTTTCAGCAACAGGTTACCACAGCAACTTTACGAAAAGTCAAATCCTATATCCGATGCCAAGTACAAGGACTTAATGGAGCTTTGTCGAACTCGAATTATACCCAGCAGGTTTCATACTTTCTACCGCAATTTGCCGTTCACAAGTGGTAAGATTTTTCTACTACTATTATCTAATTATTCATCATTCAACTAAATCCTTAGGAATTTTATTTCGTAGATGATAATAATAATAATGAACGTGGGGAAGGAAGAGCCGTAGTGCCAGGAACATCCAGACGATAAGGCCGATGGTGTCATTGAGGAACCGATTTCCTATGGCTGACAATTGAACTATAAACCAATGTAGTCGGAATTGTAATCCATAGTCGTGTACACTGAGAAGAGCCTAATTATTAATAAGACGCAATTAATTTCGTGAATATGAATACCGATGTAACATCGTATCTAATGTGTGTTTATTAATCTTCAATATCTGAGAAAATAAAAGTTCATTACTGTCTTCATATTCTGTGTTGGGTTGGGTCGCCTGACACAACATTTCTTACCTAATATTGTCGAAACCTACTCCCGAAAGAAAAAAAAAACACATACGATGAAAATAATAAGAATCCGTATTAACTCCAATATTCAGCGTGCACATGTACTAATCGATTAAGCGTAGTAAGGAAGTACGAATTTTTTCATGAATTATTCTTTACAAATGTCTTCTCAACGTATTTTTGTAAAGGAGAATCAATCATTAAGATTAGCACTCTCAACCAAGACGAAACTGCACTGTTTGATTTTATCAATAAGAAAACAACCTTAATTATAAAAAGGCGTATGTCCATGAAATCGCCCGACCATGCAGATAAATGTTAATAGCCATAGGGCGTATGTTCTGGATATACGCCTTTATGACTTTAATCTTATTGAATTAATTTTACATGGTGTTATATACATATACGCCCGTATAGCTTTCAAATTCCCAAAAAGCGTAACTTGGCGCATAAGCCCTATGGCCTTTAGTCACGCGAAATATATTTATTTTTCCCACATTTTAAACAAATATATTTCAGCATATAACATGCTAAAAAACAACTATTTTTACGTGAATCGTCTCGCACACTTGCGGGCGGACGTACTCGGGAAATCGGAAAAAATAAAACCGGGGAGTGGGTGTCCTCCCGCTTAAGGTAGTCTGGGTCTTACCCCACGTGAGACACAGAGAGAATTGAGAGAGAATTGCAAACACTTCTCGACGGGGCAAAAAACTGAAAAAAATCAAGCATATAGAAGGCGCTGAAAAGATTCATTTTGCATAACAATAATTAAAAAACGTTATTGACAAATGAATAAAAAAACAATTTGTTGAACAAATCATCCGTAAACCTAACTTTTTTTTCAAATCTAAACGATTTGTTACTTTTTCTGAATACGTATGAATCGTTTTTATTTAAAAAAGAAAGGTAGGTTGACGGGTGATTTTTTTAGTTTTAAAAATTGTTTTTAAAAATTGTTTTTAAAAATTGTTTTTAAAAATTGTTTTTAAAAATTGTTTTTAAAAATTGTTTTTAAAAATTGTTTTTAAAAATTGTTTTTAAAAATTGTTTTTAAAAATTGTTTTTAAAAATTGTTTTTAAAAATTGTTTTTAAAAATTGTTTTTAAAAATTGTTTTTAAAAATTGTTTTTAAAAATTGTTTTTAAAAATTGTTTTTAAAAATTGTTTTTAAAAATTGTTTTTAAAAATTGTTTTTAAAAATTGTTTTTAAAAATTGTTTTTAAAAATTGTTTTTAAAAATTGTTTTTAAAAATTGTTTTTAAAAATTGTTTTTAAAAATTGTTTTTAAAAATTGTTTTTAAAAATTGTTTTTAAAAATTGTTTTTAAAAATTGTTTTTAAAAATTGTTTTTAAAAATTGTTTTTAAAAATTGTTTTTAAAAATTGTTTTTAAAAATTGTTTTTAAAAATTGTTTTTAAAAATTGTTTTTAAAAATTGTTTTTAAAAATTGTTTTTAAAAATTGTTTTTAAAAATTGTTTTTAAAAATTGTTTTTAAAAATTGTTTTTAAAAATTGTTTTTAAAAATTGTTTTTAAAAATTGTTTTTAAAAATTGTTTTTAAAAATTGTTTTTAAAAATTGTTTTTAAAAATTGTTTTTAAAAATTGTTTTTAAAAATTGTTTTTAAAAATTGTTTTTAAAAATTGTTTTTAAAAATTGTTTTTAAAAATTGTTTTTAAAAATTGTTTTTAAAAATTGTTTTTAAAAATTGTTTTTAAAAATTGTTTTTAAAAATTGTTTTTAAAAATTGTTTTTAAAAATTGTTTTTAAAAATTGTTTTTAAAAATTGTTTTTAAAAATTGTTTTTAAAAATTGTTTTTAAAAATTGTTTTTAAAAATTGTTTTTAAAAATAACAATTTGGGAATTATTACTATGCAAAATTAACCATTTCCGCACCTTCCATACGCTTGATTTTTTCCGATTTTCATCCCATCGAGAAGTGTTCGCAATTCTCTCTTAAATTCCCTCGGAACTCTCGTGGGCGAAGACTGTCCGTTCGGACTACCTTAAGTGACAAAATTGAATATTTCTTATCGTGGATTCTAAGATCGCTCGCGTGCAAGTAAACTTCTCGCAAATTTCATCTCGATTCGACCGCCACACCCGGTTCCCTCGATCGTATACGCTCCCGCTCGTTTTTTACCGGCTGTGTGCTCGCGCTCATTTCTTGATCGTCCGACTCGTTACTTCGCTCGATGCGTACTCTGTATGTATCTATCGTTCTCGCTCGTCGTGCGTGACGTGCTGGTGTATCACTCATGTTCGGCGACGTGACGTCCCTTTCGCGGGGGTGTATGTAACACTCGGCCATCCATATTCTCGTACTGCAGACATGTTTTCCACAAAATCCTTATGCTCTATATTACACGTGTACATGTCGGATCACATTTCCCATAGCTCATACAGTCTGCGCGCTATCGGGCTCGCAGATTCGCGTAATACAGCCTCCCTTTTTTCTCATAATTTGTCGATTTATTTGTCAATGTCTTAGAAACGTTTTTCTCTTCTTTTTTGCGAACTAAACTAAAAGGAAAATGAACGAAATTTCGCACGGTATTTCTCTCTACAATCACAAGAATATATTTTTTTAAGTTTCCTTCACACGCTGTTTTTTTATCACTTTTGCCTTCGCGCATTATCCCCCTTAGATATTATATCAATTTTGTTTATATATATTGTTTCGAACACAAACCAAAACGAAAATTAACATGATTTTGCGCATCATTTCACATAATTAAATTAATAAAAAAATCTCGCACGCTCGTTTTTTTGTGTGTTGGCGTTCTCTTATATTCCATAGAAGTCAGGCTCACGTCGTGATTTACGCAGCCGCGTACGTTTTGTTTCGATTTTCTTCTTAAATCCTATCTCCACTGTTTCCGAGCTCGTGGTTCTTCAAACTTACATTTTCACTATCGGGAACCAAGCGAAAACGAAAACGAACAAAAATTTGCATAATCTTTCGCTCGTTACGAAAAAATATCAAAAAACGGAATTTTCACATGTTCTTTTTTCTTTCTTTTTATTTTGTGTAAATTCGAACCCCATCAAACTTTCCCGCGCGTGGTTTCGTATAGGTGAAAGTAGTTTCGTTCGATGATTGCTTGTCAACATGTTTGCAGGGTATGAAAATAGTCAAACATGCATGGTTACAAGTAGTTGGTGTCCAATTTTTACTTTAAACTGAGGGCCATCAATCAAGCTCTTGTAGGCACAGGATACTTTTAATTAAAGCGGCTATGAATGAGCAAAAATGTATCTCATGAATACAAAACTTTCATTCGAAGCTCCCAGTTATAAGATTTGTTTCTGTTATGCCCGTCGAAAGGGCGCACGTTTTTCTGACAGAAATGAAGCTTCGTCTGCCAAAGATTTTTTCCTGCCTTTGACTTAGTGAAAAATGAATTCATCATTCACTGATGGTTATTGGACTCCCTGTTAGGCATGTGCCACCTGCCGATTGCAACATCAACAATAAATCCTATAATTGAAAGCTTCGGTTCATGTGTTTACGCAAGCTTAATTTATTGTGAAATTTGCGTAGACACACAAATACCCTTTATTCTCAGCCATCGAAACAGCTACGGGTAGGAAGAAATCTATCTTCTGATTACAAAAGTTTCACTCGGAGGCTTCGATTGTACAATATCTTCATATTGTTCCCATTGAGAGGAAATGTCACAAACAGAATCCAAGCTGCGTCAAGGAAAATTTTATGTTTCGATAAACATCTATTTTTTGGAAAGAGATTAAAAAGCATGATTAAAAAGCATATTAGGCATGTTTAAAAAAAATCGATTTCCTTTTAAAATGGTATGCCAAGTACTTAAATTTGTTAATCTATTTCCAAAAAATAGATGTTTATCGAAACATACATTTTTCCTTGACGCAGCTTGAATTCTGTCTATGACATTTAATCTCAATGGGAACGATATGAAGATATTGTATAATAGAAGCCTCCGAGTGAAACTTTTGTAATCACAAGATATATTTGCTTCTCACCGGTATCTGTTTCGATGGCTGACAATAAAGGGTATTTGTGTCTACGCAAGCTTCACAATAAATTAAGCTTGCGTAAACACATGAACTGAAGCTTTCAATTATAGGATTTATTGTTGATGTTGCCATTGGCAGGTAGTACATGTCTAACAGGGAGTCCAATAACCATTAGTGAATGATGAATTGATTTTTCACTAAGTTAAAGCCAGGAAAAAATCTTTGGCAGACGGAGCTTCAATTCTGTCAGAAAAACGTACGCCCTTTCGACGGGGACAACAGAAACAAATCTTATAACTGGGAACTTCGAATGAAAGTGCTACAAGAGCTTGATTGATGGCCCTCAGTTTAAAGTAAAAATTTGACACCAACTACTTGTAACCATGTATGTTTGACAATTGTCATACCCTGCAAACATGTTGATAAGCAATCATCGAACGAAACTATTTTCACCTGATCGAAAACGCGCGCGAGAAAGTTGAATGCCGTTTGAATTTACACAAAATAAAAATAAAGAAAAACGAACATGTGAAAATTCAGGTTTTAGATATTTTTTCGCAACGAGCGAAAGATTATGCAACATTTTGTTCGTTTTCCTTTTCATTTGGTCCCCGATAGTGAAACTGTAAGTTTGAAGAGCCACGAGCTCGGAAACAGTTTCGATAGGATTCAAGAAGAAAATACGAACACAAAATATACGCGACTGCGTAAATCACGACGTGAGCCTGACTTCTACGGAATATAAGAAAACGCCAACACACAAAAAAACGAGCGTGCGAGACATTTTTATTTATTTATTTTTGTGACCGCCAAAAAGTGAAATGGTGCGCAAAATTATGTTTATTTTCGTCTTGTTTTTGTGTTCGAAACAATACACATAAAAAAATTATTATAATATCTGATGAGAATAATGCGCGAAGACAAAAGTTATTAAAAAAAAACAGCGTGTGAAGGAACATTTAAAAAAATCATTTTGTGATTGTAGAGCGAAATACGATGCGAAATTTCGTTCATTTTCCTTTTTAGTTTTGTTCGCAAAGAAAAAAAAAGAAAAACGTTTCTAACACATTGTCAAATAAATCGACAAATTTAGAATGTGATCCGGCATATCCGGGTGTAATGTAGAGCATAAGGATTATGTGGACAACATGCCTGGAGTACGACAATAAGGATGGCCAAGTGTAAAATAGACCCGCGTGAAAGGGATGTCATGTCGCCAAACGTGAGTGATACATCAGCACGTCACGCACGACGAGCGAGAACGATAGATAGGTACAGAGTACACATCAAGTGAAGTAACGACTCGAACGATCAAGAAATGAGCGCGTACACACAGCCGTTAAAAAACGAGCGTATACGGTCAAGGGAACCGGGTGTAGGGATCGAACCGAGATGAAACGTGCGTTGACTGGAACGCGAGCGATCTTAGAATCCACGATAAGAAATATTTAATTTTGTCACTTAAAATAGTCCGAACGTACAGTCTGAGCCCACGTGAGTTTAGAGAGAATTTAGAGAGAATTCTCGAAAGAAACACTTCTCGATGGGATAAAAATTGGAAAATATCAAGCTTATGGCAGGTGCGAGAATGATTGATTTTGCATAATAATAATTCCAAAATGTTATTAACAAATTAATGAAAAAACTGTTAAAAGAATCACCCGTCAACCTACCTTTCTTTTTCAAATAAAAAGGATTCATACGTATTCAGAAGAAGTGACGAATCGTTTAGATTTGAAAAAAACGTTCGGTTAACGGATGATTTTTTCAACAAATTGTTTTTTAATTAATTAGTTAATAACATTTTGTAATTATTGTTAAGCAAAACCAATATTTTCAGCACCTTCTATATGCTTGATTTTTTTCAGTTTTTTGCCCGTCGAGAAGTGTTCGCAATTCTGTCCGTATCTCACGTAAGGCAAGACTCGGCCTACCTTAAACGTGAGGACACCGGCGTCCCGGTTTTATTTTTCCCGATTTCCCGAATACGTCCGTACCCAAGTGTGCGAGACGACTCACTTAACTACAGGTTTTTAGCATGTTATATGCTGAAATATATTTGTATAAAATGTGGGGAAATTCATTCTGTATTCAAGTATTTTGAACTAATTTTTTATAAATTATATATCAGGTTTGTTTTTTCTTTCATTTTTAAAATATAAAAACTAACCGATCGCACTCTAGAAACCCCACCAAATAAGTAAACACTACAAAACATTTTAAAAAGTATATTATTTGAATGTATAATTATAGATTCACAACGAAGAACGGATTGCAATATTTTTATTTTGCTGTTTTAAGTGCTTTACTGATTTCAAAATGGATCAGCAATATGTTCATTAGAACGCAGGGAATTTGTTACATAGAACGTATTTTCTCAAATTTTACAAAAATATATTATGTGCTGAAAATAATTTTTTGTAGTCATTTTTGGAAAATTCTCAAAAATCAATAGTTTGCAATAGCCTAACGGGTCCTCTTAAAAAACTGTACTAATTGAAGTCTCTTCAACGTATGTACATTCATGCCAAGGCGCGAGCAAATTACATTACAAAAGTACATTTGCTCAAGGCGCGAGCAAACAAGCCGCCGGTAGCGGCCAACGTTCCGATGCAGCCCTCCCCCCTTTTTTTGTTTACCCGAGTCTCTGGCGGGTGAAAGTTACACATAGGCCCTCTTACATACTGTGAAAAATTCTAAAAACTTTTTCGAAAGTGACGAATATTATAGTATGTATTCATAATAGTAGATAATGATAAAGATAATAGTAGATTTGATCATGTGGAAATAAAAAAAGGTTTTTCTCGAGACGCGAAGCAAATAAGTCCACGGTTGCTCGCAACGTTTCGATAACCACTTTTCCTGCCTTCTTTGCACGCTTCACGTTTCTGACGCCTGGCAGTTAGTTTTTGTTTGATCTGAATTTGGTTGATTTCCGGATTTGTTGGTTGATCAATTTGTTTATACTGAATTTGTACATACCGATAGTTTATGAGCCCGATCTGCGCTGATCAAGCTGGAATTCGATTTTTTAAAGCATGATATCCGGAAAAGATATAGCAGATTTAATTTCGATAAAAATTGTATATCTCTCATCGACTCTGCAATATATATACAATATATAATAGACCAGTTTTATTTCGATTACAAAAATGGCTCGACGGGACATTCTGATTAAAAAATAATATTGAGATTTCAATAGGCAAACGGAAAAATGATTGTTTAACTAAATATATGTCTTTATGACACTTTTGTTAATTTTCATAAATTTTCTGTTGATTTTACCCACGTGAATCCACATAGTAAAACAGTTACTACTGTTTGACAATGCGTCAAGTAATAAATTTTGATGAAAATTATATGTCGCTAAAGCTCGGCCGACGCTTATAGTTGGCAGTGGTCCGGACGGGCATGATTAATGATCAAATAGCTAATTGTGAGATCGAGTCACGTGAAAATCGTATTATTAGACATCCAGTACATTTTTTTATTGTATGTAAGAGGATTTGTGTGAAACCGTTAGGCACGGGAGACACGAGGCGAGCGAAAGGGCGGAGAAGGGCGGGCTGGCGCGGGGGGAAGTAAGACTTGCTTTGCGCTTCGACGAAAGCGTAGCGCACTTTGGTACAACCCATTGAAATAAAATAAAAAAATTGGCTAAAATAAAAAAAGGATTCGAAATACATATAAATTATTTTGAATATAATCATCGACATCAACTAAAAATTAACTTTCTGACTAAGCCGTCTATTTTATTGTATTTAATGAATAAGTTGTCTATTTTTATTGTATTTAATAGATATTTGCGATGTCAAAAGCAAACAATCTGCCAAGGAACAGCAAAATTAGAGAATGGTGTGATGCAAAATCTGCAACCTCATTCTGAGTTCTGTCTGCCCGATGGGAATGTTTCATTCGTTGCCAGATTTAAGCAGGCTTTAGCAGAATCCCTTTCGCTGCACTGGTACAGGTTGAAGGATTTATACGATATGCTAGCGGCTGTGTAAGTTTTATTGCTTGATTGATTGTCACTTCTCTCGCCTATATAGTAACATGGAATTTGTATTTTTTGAATTGATAATTATGCGTCCAATTTTCATTACCGAAAACATTTTTAAAAACACGTCTTCAATCCGATTACTCATAGCCTTCTGTGATAAAGAGAAATATCAGCATACTGTTTGATGGTAGATTTTACCTGTGACGCCTTATACTATGTTTTGCAAAGAATACCCTACTGCTTATTAATTTTTTATTTCACGAGGTATATTTGAACGTAGTACTCATTTTCACGTTGGCGGAATTTACGTAAAACGAAATTGCTGCATAATCACGAGCGTTCGATTCTTCAAGGCTTTTGTATACCTTAAATGTCCATCAACGCATGTTACTAATTTTTTTTACGATACGCTTATCTAGACTTCCAAGTGACCTATTTGATCGCTCTCATTATTGGTACAACGATAATTTCTAAGCCAAAAACGTAGATGTGCTGACATCCGTACGCTCTTTGAAAAAATGTATTTTTTTCATGTTTGCTCGTAATTCTTAACCGTTGGGAAAGTTACTAGAAAATTAGCCATTATATTATTACTTATTAACAACCTAAGTCATCAACTGGCAAGGATTTGTAGAATTTTGCACAACATACTCTACTGTGTGGTTTTTTTTTTTATAAATAGTCACCCAGAAGCAGCGGAACAAGTTTCCTTCAGAAGCATTCGTAGCTACATGAAAAAGTGTAGAAGAAATTCGTATCCAGCCTGCCCGCGAAATCTGCAAGAGTTCGTCGACCGAATGGCGGATCCGGCTAACCAGAGGAATTTCGAGTACGACAATGGACGGCTTTCAGTACGTATGATTAACGATACCGACGGTGCTCAACACGTTGTGCTATTCGACGAAAATTTCGTACGTACTGAAATGCGAGAGGTTAACAAATTGTTGATCGATGCAACCTTTCGATCGAGACCTCAAGTTCAAGGAGTCTATCAGCTGCTAACCGTAATGGGCATCAAATTGAACCACGTAAGAAAGTTTTTGTATTCAACTATTTTTAAAAGATTATTCTCACATTAGTCCGATTTATTATTTTCATAGAAAATAATGCAGAAAACATTGTAAAGTCAGATCTTTTTGATGAAATGGACCGTTTGCGAACTTTTCCTTTCTTTTATCCATTTCATGATAATTATATTTTTAATTATTTTAAATTTATTTATAAATCCGTTATTATAAATAAAATTATAAATCCGAACATGAAAATCACACTTTGGATGTTAAGAGAAGGCTAAACACGTATGAGTGCGGGATACAGAGTAAAAATGTTGAATTCATTTTTCTCCGAAACGATTCTATAAAATGAAAATGTATTGCGGGACCTTAATCAAATACGCAGTGCGCCCCGCAATTCGATTTCTATTTTATAAAACCGTTTCGGAGAAAAATGGATTCTAAACATTTTGAGGTTATGATGATCGTTAGCCGGACCTTAAGCTGAAAATAATTCTATCATAATGAAAAAAGTATTTTTTTCCCGACTGCGCTGAAATCACCACATTCCTTGCGTGCAATACGGGCGGAAAATAGCCTATTATTGACCGATGATAATTATTAACATGTGCGCATGCGCGGTACAATTTCATTACTCCCTAGGGAGTAATAGGGCTCATTACTCCCTCTGCAAGCTCTACTATACGATTTCATGCCGCACGGCTTCTAATAATATTTTGTAAGGTCAACTTTTTATGCATTAACGCTACTTATGTGTCGGTTAAAGGAATTACGTTGGAGAAACATTTACACGCGCAAAGTATGGATACGGATGCGTATATCAACAAGTTTGAAAAAGATTGTGTACAATTTGTTTTTGTCATGTAAAAAAAAATTGCAAACAAAGCCATTTTTAGTTTTATTGGTTTGTTCTTCAACTGCTGATAGAAACTTTGTCGCACATACAAGACGTCAAGATGACGCGAAAAATAAACCCGGTTTCGATCAAAATAATGAATAAACAATAATCAGTTTATAGTTTCTGGTTAATACCATTCTTACGCATTATAGGGTTTCCCATTCGTGTGGGCCATAATATCAAAAAAAACGGAGGCTGCGTACACGGCGGTTTTGCAATATTTCAAAGAACACATCGTTCCGGACAACAACATTGTACTGGCAATGACCGACTTCGAACGTGCTCTACGGAATGCCATAGCGACCGTATTCACGACGACACAATGCACGGGGTGCAACACACATTATGATCGGGTATGTATCTTAAAATTGGCTAAAATTACTATGGATATCGGGTACATGATACCTTCCAAATTGTATAGAAATCATTTTCTATTACACGTACCGATTTTTTTCTCATCTTACAGTCTAAAAGCGCTATAAATGACAAATAGGCCATTCGGAAGGGGTTTTATACTTTTAAAAAATGAAAGACTTTTCATATCCTGTATGATATTCGACTGGTCAGAGCAAGATGTTTTTCAGTAAAATTTTATTAAAATTAGTTTTTTTAATAAAAATGTTTTCGTAAAAAAAATCGATCATTGACTCGGGCAATCAGAAATATAAAAGCGAATCGGTAATTGTAAAGTTTGCAAAAACAAGTTTGACTCAATGTAAGAAACACCGGTGGCGATGTCAAATTTGCAGATATTATTGCATCCGTCTCAGATTCGTTCTCCTTCTCTATCACATTTAGGCTAACCATACTCACTCTCAAGAGTACCGTTTAGTACTCTTATTTATTAGTACTTATTTAGTACTCGTATTTGTTCGGGTATTCTGTTTTTTTCTTTTTTTTTTAATAATGATCTATTAGATTTAATTGTATACTGAGAAGTTGTAGGACAACGAACATTTCATCAATTTAAAAATATTCAATAATGAACTGTGCATAGTTCATTACTCGAGAATAAGTTTCAAGAAATTACTATTTTCCAGGCAATTTATGGCAAGGCAAAATCCCTTGGTCTACGAAACCTCATTCGTACCAACGCTGATGCGAAAGCGTCCACCTCCAGCAATACGTAGACAATTCAGCCAGTTCTGCATGTATTATACACGGTATTGGATACAGACTGTCACGCCAGGAGGCTTCAGTGTCTACGGACTCGGGCGACGTACGAATAATATTATCGAGTCGTACCATAGCAGATTAGGCCATCGTATGAAAAGTCGTCCTGGAGCCTGGGATTTTGTTTGTAAGTATTCATTATGATATTAAAGCAACACTCCAACTTTCGATTAAATAATCATTCTTTTTATCTAATAGGCAAGCTTCTTAAATTGCAATCTGACGTCCGAGCAGATATCCGGCGTCTGAGAAATAACACGCAAATCAGCAGGCATGCGCGGTATTCGACCGTATTCAAGCAGAAGAAACTCGTGAGAGGTTAGCTTTGCTATGTTATTAAATAAATTTCGAATGTAATTAGGCAATCCATAAATTGCCTTCTTGAACCTATAAGGGATGATCAGTGGGGTCGAGTTTGAGAATTCCGACACATTATAGTGGTTTAATTTTTATGTGACATCTTTATATAAACTCGTGGTTAGAATAATATTAAATTCACACAGTGGGTAGTTAACATTCGCATACTCTGAAATATGAGGTAATGGTTTGATTAACTGTTTCGTTAAATATATTCTGAACAGCAGCTGAACGATGGCCATCATTCTTGATCGTACCAGAAAATATCCAAGAATCTTTAATCCTATAAGAGTTATGAATTGATTAACACGTACATGTGAAGAAACGGGTATAAAGACAAATTTCTGTAGGGAATGGAGGAATATTCGTGGAATCGCAATCGAATGTTTTAGTTAAACCAAGTTATATTTTATAGCGTGGCGGGACTTGCACATGCGAGTTATTACGGTCGACGAATTTCTGGATCGCGCGGCATCCCTAAAAGGCAACGTCAACGAGCTTATTGCTCAGGAAATGAACCAGCGGCAAGGCAATCAGTACGATCTGCAGGAGCGTCCAGTAGTCGTACCATTAGGTAATATTTTTCGACCTATTAGACAAAATAGAATTTTCGGTCCTATGTTCGATCTTGCTTTCAATCGTAAAATCGAACTTGGTGCGAAAAAATTGGCTTTTAAAAAGAAAGTGCACATACGAACTCAAAACTTCTTTTTGGTTTCTACAAATATTAATTGTTATCCGTTTTCTCGGTTACACAAAGCGATTTTGTCAAATATTATTGTATCGCGTTAAAGAAAAACGATACACGATCGTTTAGTGGAATCATCGTAACGGCAAATAAAGAAGAATACGAGGGTGACGATGAGGATTGCGGCATACATTAAAAAATCGCGAAAGGGAATTTATAACAAGAATCTCGTCATGCAAACTCAGCATTTTTGAGTTTAGCTCATATATGCCCGTTCCGTCAAAAATCAATTTTTTTTACATTTATGTTCGATCTTAATATGGATCTGAAGATCGATAGTAAGTTGAAGTTGAACTTTGAATTTTTACTTAATCTCGAGCTCACACATAAAATCAATTTTAACCATTAACTTAAGAACGAGATAAGCCTGAGCCAAAGTCGGAATTTAACATTGATTTTAAGTTTGAACTTACTATTGAAAATTCTTTCTACTAGGCTAATTGCACTCATGACTTATTCTTAAAAATCGCTGACTTGTTTGCGTTCGTACGTTCGTTTTGCGTAAAAACATTCTTATTCTATCAGAATTCCCTTTTATTGTTATACTTATTTCCAGAAAGTCAACCTCCCTACTAGCGAGTTTTTTTTCTTCAAATATTTCTTTTTTCACTGAACTGCAATATTTTTACCTGGCTCACATCGTTTTGTACAATAAATAACAACAGTTTAGCCTGCTAAATTTTTTTCTAACCTTTGCACTTAGCTGATTTTATTTTGGTAAAATGTACAAGTGCTACAGTTAATGTATTTTTTTAATGATTTACTATGGTTATATATATATGCTAGAAAATGATCCGGACTATGAGCGAGAGCTGTTCGTTAACGAGCCACCAATCTGGCTCATTGACAATGCTCCCGCGGGACCAGAGGCTCCAGAAAATGGTAATTGAAACTAATTAAATGTATATAGAGTCGCCACGATATTATAGTCGATAATATCTTAACACACAACAGAACTCGATATAAACTTTACTCTAATTACGAATATTTTTATTTTATAAAAAAAATGCGTTCTCAGATTTAAGCGATGGTGGATCCGACGATGACAGTACCGGAAATTCAAGCGACGAATCTGAGGAGGAGGTGGTTGTGAACGAAATAGGTAATAATGACACGTCTCTAATTAAGGGAAAGCAGTGGCTCGGCGGATGAGGCCCGGGTTCGCACGCAGCGGACCCGGTTTCGCTTCCCGGCTGACACTATTGGAACTTTTTTCGAAGTGTTTTTCTGTGATCCCGGTGGTTGGGTTCCCACCTTTGATAAATATGTGCCCAAACACCAACTCTCAGTAATGGGAGAGTGGTCCTCCGAGTTTAATTACTGAGAGGTGGAGGTGGCTATCTAAGCGCCTCTGCTGACCGTGCTCACCGGAAGACTTACGTAGGCACCGGTTTATGCTTTCTTTGGACCCTCGGCAAATGCGATACAGTTGTGGATAAGAAGGGCGCAGCCGTGAAAAGTAGATGGCATAAAAACCCGAGGAGGGTATACGTGACAAAGGAACTAAGCCTACACGTTTTTAATTAACTTAAATACTTTTGGTACAATGATCATTCAATTTTCCTACATAGAAAACATCCTTTCACCGCAATCGGAGGTCGCAGAAGACGATAGAGCTGAATCACCGGTCAACGACTTTGGTAATTTTTCAGAGATATTTCCCACAACCATTTATAATTTACTCGCTTTATCTAACAATAATACTGGATCGATCTTTTACAATCAATTATATGTAGAAAACATCCCGTCACCGCAATCAGACAATGGGGTGGTCGAGAGGAATGCGTCACCGATCAACGACTTTGGTAATTTTTCATATACATTTTTAGAAACCTTTCGTAATTTAACCCTTTCATCTGAAAATAACACTGTATTGATCTTTCATAATTAAGTCTATGTAGAAGACATTCCCTCTCCGCGATTAGACAATGTCGAAGATTACGGACGTCTATCACCACCAATCGTCAACAGCGATGAGTCCGACGAAAACAATAATTCAAGCGATGAATCGGTGATGGAAGTTGTGAATCGAATAGGTAATGATTAAACTCGTTAAAAAATCGATTACGGCCACTTAAAAATGACCTGATGTCTATGATTAATGCTCTTTCTAAATTGTATCTTGTAGAAAACAGTCGTTCACCAGACCTCCCGTTTGAGGAAATGGACAGGGGAGTTTCGCCACCGACCGGTTTCCATGGTAATTTTTTTTGTTTCTTTCAAATGTCACTTAAAAAACTTTCGCGCAAACATTTCGACCTTTTGCAATTCACTCTTTTCTCTCAACTATTTCACTTATCTGACCATAATGTCGGATGATCTTTTACAATTTGTCATGTGCAGATAATACTCCCTCTCCACGATCGGGCTCAGTTGCGGAGCACGGTGAAAGAAGTCCGCCACTCGTAAATAATGGTAATTTGTTTGTTTTCTTAACGATCAGCAGTTTAAAAACCACGAGCCTTAAAAAAACGTATATCTCTCAATAAATATTTATTTCCTTTTAATCAATGGCACTTAATGTGAGATTAATTGGACCCAGCGCAGCGGGTATAAGCAAAGGGCCATTTTTACGGAACGTTGACTACAGAATATTTGTCAGATTTAAAATGTTTTAAGGTGTTGGTGTATATAGATGAGTATACGTTTTTCAGAAGTAATATTTATAATAATAATGAAATTAATGTACCAAATAGTGGGTCGCACTCGGAGCCGGAAAAGACGAAGATCACGACGAGAATCTACAGTTGCTGTAGAACCAGCATCCGAACGAAACAAAAGAAGAAATAAAAGGCGAAAACGTAAGTTATCATACTCGAAAAAATATGCGCCTCCAAGGCTGTTCAGACAGTAACGGTGAAAGTAACGCTTGACTTTCCCATCACTTTAAGTTGACGTGCCAAAAGGATTGATGAATCAATTCGAAATTCAATACCAAAACTACGTTTTATATGTAGAAGAAGTTCAGATCGCAGCAAGTTTCGCTGCAATCTGAAGTCTTAAAAAGTTATAGTGTTTTCGGTCGGGACAGACAGACAGTCTGACAAACAGGCAGACGGAAATGGGAAAATCCTTTTAACTCCATTTACTCAGAAATGGGAAAATGCATTGTGGAACATGGAAAACATGTTTCTAGACCATAATCTGACATTTCAAGTTTTTTTGGTAATGCAAAACTTTTTGGCTTTACGTACTATGTATGTGATGAGAAAGTAGAAATTGAGAAAAAGAATTGACACGTTTTAAAATTGCAGTAATGAAAAGAAAAGCCATAGCACGACAGCGGGACGCAGCAGCGCAAGAACGCGGAGCAGCGGAAGAACTCGGAGCAGCGGAAGAACGCGCAGCAGCAGAAGAACGCGCAGCAGCAGAAGAACGCGCAGCAGCAGAAGAACGCGCCGCAGCAGAAGAACACGCAGCAGCTGAACAACGCGCCACAGAAGAACAACGCGCAGCAGCAGAACAACGCGCAGCAGCAGAACAACGCGCCGCAGAGGAAAGGGACGAAAGAGAAAGGGAGCTACGCGCTGAACTACTTGAAGTCCGAAACCGTCTGCAGATAGCAGAAAACAGGATCGCAGCGGCGAGAGACAATCGTAATTTTATAATTGTTGATATTTTTACGGGCATGAATTTTTTTCGATAACTCTTGCATTTGCCGAAGCCGGTCGTCAACTTGGTCAGCTACTCATGTTAGTTTCTAGAATCACTTTATTCGAAACGATTAGCAATTTTGAGCTATAAAATAAAAATATTTCATTTGAGATTTTAGTGCCAATGGTTACCATATATCATATACGGGTGATTCCACTATTTTTCAATAATAATTAGGTGAGTCGCTCTTAATTATTGGTCGATTGGTGCTCCAAACTAACTCTTACCCCAGCCTTGTAGAGCCGTTTTTTTAAAACTAAAAGCAACTGTTATGTGCCGGAAGGAAGGTTGGAGTACGCTCGATTCATTTCAAAACAACACAATTCGCGACGTTGGTTCCGGAACTATCGGTGTTTTCGACGTAAATTCAGAAATTGGGTTGTTTTGAGACAATTCGACCGTAAACCAATCGTTCGAAACATAGTGGTTTACATTGTTTGGTTTTAATAAATCCATGAATAATGCATCGCTGCAAGGTCGGAAAAACAGTTCGTTTGCTGGTTGAATTCCAGATTGGTTTCGGATTAGTCGAAACCCGACGGTGACGAGTTGAAGATTTTGTATTAGTAATCATAACCGAGATTGCGAACCTTCATATTTTAATTCCGTTAGTTGCAACTAAAAAAATTCTTGGATATGGTGTACGCCAAGCGAACCTCCCCTACTTTCATATTTATCAATGCAGACATTTATTCAATGATGAGTAATAAGAATTCACCGAACACTTCGGTGCTAGTGTCGGGCAATAGTAGCCATGGTCAAAAATTGGAATCACCCATGTGTGTCTTGATTTTGCATTTACTGTTTGACCGCAATGAAAAGCGGAAATTGCATTGTTTTATCACATAATAACAAGTTCATTTCAGAGTATTAGAACACTAGCATAAGGGTTTGGTCCAAAAAAACACGCCGATTTTCAATATTTTTCAACACGGGTAATGTAAAACTATAAGGATTTACAAAGTTTCATTTTTTTCATTAAAAAATCTTAATCGATAATGGATGTAATAATAAGCGAAATCGCTTCAGCCGCCACGTAATCTAACAGCATCCACCGTTTCGACCGTTACAGTGATCTCATAAACAAAGAAACAAAAAAAGAAAAAATTTGAGGTATTCCATCCGGTTTCGAACGGTCAAAAACTCGACCGGTGTTTGAGATATCGAAAAGTTGATCTTTAAAAAAAAACCCTATATCTTAAAAACTACTGGTACAAAAAAACGTTTAAGACATAAAAGTTGTAGTTTCAAATGAATTTTTGAAAACAAAATTTTCTAATTTTTTTCTAATGCAATAAACGTCCATTTCTATTGTTACGTCCTGTGAATTTTTAGTCAAATTCACTGACGCAACCGGTCAAAAATCGATAAATATTCGATTATAAAATAATACATTTATAAAGGATTTACAGACAATTTTCGAGTAACAAGTAACCACTGAAAGGTGATTTTGCACGATAAATAATTAACAGTAGCGCATTTCAATCGCCAGATGACTATATCTAGTGATCGGCAAAAGAACAATCAGATGGGTAAAAATATTAAAACAATGAAGCTATTGGACCCGCTAGCGAGGGTCATCGACAGCGAGAATACCTCGGGTCCATACCCATTGTCTTAATTAAAGCGCAAAAGTAATACGAATCTTTCCCACATGCGGCGGTGACATAAAAGAGATGACACCTTATCGCTCTAACACGCGGAGCGAGGCGATGCACGTACGCACACAGCGGTGCAGCCAAAGAATCGGTGCAACTGTCTCGAAGCGACTGATTGGGAAATTTACCGTCGGCGCTAACGAGTGCAGCACCTCTCAGAGGATAATTATTCAAACCAAGTTGAAAACAAATAATAATTAATTATTAATAGTAGGTTCATTGGAGTCGAATATTTATGGGAAAAGACCAGTAAACAAATAACCAAATATTAGTGCAATAGAGTCAAGCTTGATAATTTGTTTGGGTCAATTCGTCTGTATAAATTATTGTAAACAAATTATAAAATGTTATCATAATGGGGGAAAACAATTTATAAATTAAAAATTATGGTTTGTTATAGTTTAAGCGAAATTAGATAATTATCCTTTAAAAATCCGGAATTAATAAGAAATATTTAAACAAATTAAATTAATTAAGGTAATAACTTTTGATAGAAACATCATAGAAATTTCGTTCAAATTTCTATATTCTTCTAATTTAAAACAAGAATTAATAAAGTAAATTGTTAAATCAGGAAATTATTGTAAAAGTAAATATCGTAAAATTATTAAAATAAGCAATGTAAGATGTCAAGACCGATCGATAATGAGCGAGGAAGGGGACCAACCGATCAGCCGGTAGCTTACTGGACATCAGCGGTTTTGATGGGGAGGTTGGTGGCGCGGGTGCCCCCCGATCGAGACGATAAAAGAAGCTCTTCAAGGGCGGAACATCATTCTCTTCCCGGAAGTTCTAACTGTCAAGAAGTCATTACTCTTGAAAGACTTACTTTCCCGAATAAACTGTCAATCATTTTAATTCTTGGAGTATACGATTAAAAATTGGAAATTAACCCTCAATCACCGATAAATAAACAATTTGAACATTTATATCAATAACTGAAACAATTTGGAGTAATCATTTATCATCATCTTCATCGTTGATACTGTTCATCCATTTCGACGTTTATTTCTGAAAAAAAGAAGGAAGGAAGGAAGGAAGAGGAATTCCGAATCCAATTTTCGATAATTCGAACTGACCCGAATTTAATTTGAACTATCGTAAGTCATCAGAATATTGCATCTTCATTAACTTTGTTTTATTTTCATCCTTCTCTGACGAATGTTTAATTTTGTTTGTTACCTTCATTTAACTGAGTATTTTAAATAATTCGGGATACTTAATATTCAATCCGTGATTTGGTTAAGTTAATGAGAGATAGATTAAACTAAGGAGCTTCATCGATTTTTCTTCAAGGACGTTTGTCCAGTGTGTTAGAGCATCGAACCCACCGGTCCGCGATAACGCTAGCCTTGGCTCACTGTCGGCCATCGCGGCGGACCACGCGTCATCGGGAGTTTTGTTTCACGGCCTTGCTACGGTATGCGAGGTCCACGCGGAGCGTCATATCAGTTCGAAGTAGTAAATAACGTAGTACGCATCGAGTAGAATTAAATACCGAGCCATAGTAAACACCGTATGATTTCTTTCGACCTATATTCTTTCGGCATGCATTCTCAGCCCATCCCTGAATAAATTTCCGAAAGGTTAGATTCAAAAGGGCACTGTTCTGATAAAGCGTCACATGCGATAAACGCGTAATAGGGAGAGAAATCTCCTTTACCGTAGATGCAGGAAAATGCTGATCAGGACGTAACACTATGAAAAATAGACGATTTTTTTTTTTTTTTCAGGCAATACGTCATGTTTGATTTTTCTTTAAAAATTCCAGAATATACTCTCAAGTGTGGAAAGTGATCTCATCTTTTTGTTTGGATGGGTGAGACGTCCGTTTGATAGCTATGCTCCGTTTAAGATCGATTTTTTATTAATTAATGAAAAATCGATCTATAACGGAGCATAGCTATCAAACGGACGTCTCACCAATCCAAACAAAAATATGAGATCACTCTACACACATAAGAGTATATTCTTGAATTTTTTAAGAAAAATCAAACATGACTTATTGGCCGAAAAAAAATATTTTTGTCTATTTTCATAGAAATGAACGTTTATTGCATTCAACAAAATCGACAAAATTTTGTTTTCAAAAGTTCATATGAAACTACAACTTTTATGTCTTGAACATTTTTTGTACGACTAATAGTTTTTAAGATATAGGGATTTCGTTTTTAAAGTTCATTTTTTTTTTTTTTTGTAAATAATCGTGAATTGTGGTGAAATCACAACTTTTTTGGAGAGGGTCGAGTTTTTGACCGTTCGAAACCGGATGTACCGGAATACCTCATATACTTCTAAAAAAAAGCAATAAAACTATTAAATGACCGGATACTTTTCTGAAATTTTAAAAATTGAGAAAATGGTGTTCCGTAAAAAAAAGTTCGATTTCTTAACTATTATCAGCGGGTCGCTATTTTTGCAATTGAAAAATTTCAAACAGAATCCAGTCATTTAATAGTTCTATTGCTTTTTTGAAAACACATTTTTTTCTCAGATCCGTGTAGCGATTGGAATAGTGCGCGCCATTAGTCTACGCAGCAGGCAAAGGTCTTGTGCTCATTATTAATAAATCCATTGTCGATTAATATTTTTCATTTACACAAAAAGAAACTTTCAAGATCTTTTCCTAACTGTGTGTAAAAGTCCAATCTTATTATTCCGATACCGATGGCCAAAATATTGACATGTCGTTCGGACCAAATCGTCCCAGGTAACGAAAAGACCTGATATGAAAAAGTCATATAAATGGGTTATATTGGTAAATATAAGCTTAACCTACGTCCAAAAGCTAAGTATTGGACGTAGGATAGCTTACAGTTACCATCCGGGCGGACAGATGTAACTCATTTTGATGACTTTTTCATATCACTTGCCTTTCTGCTAGCTGAGCTTATCCTAGTGGCACAAGTAACATGATTAATATATATCTGGTATCATTGTCTCGTATTTGATATTTCAAATGAATTGCATATGACCGCTTCGACATTGACTTCTTTGCAAATAATATAAGAATGATTTTTTACATGGGCTATTCTTTCAAAAATCGACACACTCGTGGACTCCATGATCTTAGGTTGCCTCGTAGCTTTGGCATGCGTTCACAAATGTTGAGATGTACCACATTAATTTTCGCAGACTTTTAAACCGACTCGTTTGGTTACGTTTGGATATACTAATTTTTTGACAATTTTTCAAAACTGATTTCATAAATAATTTTCCTTCTACATGTAGCAGTAAAAAAATACGGAACAAATATAGTCTCCAATCTATAATCCACGAGATCGGTCAGTGTGTAGGTTTTTTAAGGAATTACTCACATGTGTATTATATTACAATGATATTATTACGACACATTTTTTAATTCTCTGTCATTTCACGTTAACTCAACGAAAAATAGTGCAAAAAAATTTTGTTTAAAAAAGATTATAACCAGTTAACGATTATGATTAACTAAATGCTATTGTGTGTGGATAAAGGACTTTTTATACTTTATTAAAATTTATTGGCATTTCACAGCTTGGTCGATAAATAATATTAAATTTTTTTAATGATTCCAACACACGAGGCTTTCTGGTAATGGTTTGATTAAACTGCGTCCTGTCTAACGGACTACATAGTTTGTTAGTATAGTTAAAATCGAATACGGCAACGCTAAATTGACCATTTTTTTCGTTGAAGTGACATGGAATGGCCGATATGGGTAATGATTTCGACGTTTCAAGGAAAATTTACATATCAACTTGACTGCTTTTCGATCGAATAATATTTTATGAAACACAGCCTTTACCAGATAAACCCCGGTAACTCCATTACAATAGTTGTCAAAAATTGGCCCTATTTGTATTGAACCTAAAATTGAAATATTCGAGATTTTTCAAAAATGATGTTAGTATTTAGAGTATTAAAGCGGGTCTACAAAGGAATTACAAAGACAGCACAAGAGTAAATAGAACATATGCATTTACGGTTTTTCAATGATAGCCCTTCAGGCGAAAGATTCATGTAAATATGAACACGAATAATCGAGCAGAACCAGATGTTTTTTCATTCGCCAAGAACTGGTTTTTTTCTTGAAGACAAGCGTGTATGATGCGACCCAGAAGTCAGGTGTGTGCACTCGATCCTCCGTTCAATTTGGCTTATCGATCACAATTTTACTAAACGCTGCAGTTATAGAACGTATGCGGTGTACCATGCCGTCAGGTACCAGATCCGTAGAGTCGCTTTTCTCTGGAGTTAATGTGACTCAATCACAATAGTTGTCTAAAATTAAAAACTGATCCAGATCTGCTCTAACAGATAAGCCCCGGCATTCAATCACAATAGTTCTCCGGAATCCGACCTATTTGTATTTGACCTAAAATTGAAATCTTTGGCTTTCAAAAATAATGTTAGTTTTTATATTGAAACGAGTCCTAGAAGTTAGGTGTGTGCAAACAGTCCTGCATTCAATTTCACTTTTCGGTCGCAATGATAGGCTGCCGGCGTCGAATGTGTGCAGTGTACCGTGCCGTCAGGTACCAGATCCGTACGGCCGCTTCTCTTTGGAGTTACTGCGACCCGCGGTGATGCCAGTGTTTGTTTCAAGCGCTGGAGGGAAATGTGTAATTCGTACTGCTGTCGATCTTACTTGCACTGGAGTTGGTGTATGGTGTCAGTTCAGCGCTTTTTACTTTTCGGTCGCAATGATAGGCTGCCGGCGTCGAATGTGTGCAGTGTACCGTGCCGTCAGGTACCAGATCCGTACGGCCGCTTCTCTTTGGAGTTACTGCGACCCGCGGTGATGCCAGTGTTTATTTCAAGCGCTGGAGGGAAATGTGTAATTCGTACTGCTGTCGATCTTACTTGCACTAGAGTTGGTGTATGGTGTCAGTTCAGCGCTTTAAAATCACAATTAACTTCCTAATTCAAATGATAGTACCACAGGGGTCGAGCATCCGCAGTGTAACTTGCTGTCAAGCAACAGATCCGTAGAGATGCTTCTTTTCGGCGTTAATGTGACCCGCGGTGATGCAGGCGTTTCTTTCAAGCGTTGGCGTGAAATACACCGTTCGGACTTCTTCGGGCGTATCGCTGATTTAGTATTAGAGTCATCGGGTCGATGCAAATTGCTAGCATCATCGAGTATTTCTTAATTCGAATGATATCTCACGTGTCTTCCGTGGACACTGCCGTCATGCATTAGATTCGCTTCTGTTCCGAGTCAGTGTTACGTCCTACCCAACTCGTTAGAGTGTAAGGGAGTCAGTAACACAGTCGATCTCTCTTTTCGGGTCAACGCCGGGCAGCGCTTTACACCAGGGACGGAGATCTCGCCTTTTTCACTAATAGGTTTACGATGGAGATGATTACCGCGAGTTTAGGCGATGCCGAAGGACAGGTATACGTAGTAGTGTTTGTTTGAGGAAAGGTTTATTTGTACTCACGTAGATGGTTTAATATCGTTTTATTATCGGCGGTAACTTCGGTTGGTACAATTATTGCGTTCGGGTTGCACAATTCTCCTCCAATAACTTCTCGGTAATACACTTGTTCACTATGTATACTTCAGATCAAATAATGCAAATGAGACTTTATGATTAAGAGAGGATCACTCTCCGTTACAGCCGTACAAGCTACGAACTTTGACTGGCGGAGAGTGTCCGTTAGAAACGTAGAGACTAGAGCCCTTTCGGCTACTCTAGTTCGATGATAACTGAGCTGAAAAGGCTTGTTTCCCTCGATTTATATATTATCCGTGGTCCAGAGACAGTTACGGAAACTAGGTCTCTGTGCCCACAGTGACCCTTGTGCCCACAAGGCTTTAAGTGCTCTGCGGCATATTTAATGACTCTACGGTAATAAAAGGGGGTGCGTTGAGAGCTACCGCGTTCCGACTAATGGTGCGTACGAGGCGTCATTTCTCCCCGCAGCGCTTTGCACGAATTTATATCATATAGGATTATTTATTATTATTTCAATTGTTTATTAATATAGGGGGTTACATGAGATGTAACACCTCCCCCCTTAAGAACGAGTATTATAAGGAAGAAAATACTCGGTGAAATATATGGCAATATAAGAAAAAGAAATAAAATATCGTATTGTCTCTAGTAACTGTCCATGTGCATTTGCACGTATAAGTCGCACACACACTTCACTTATTTCACACGGAAGTGTCGTCTGATGCTGTCTGGGTGGTGGCTTCGCTATTTCCCGAGAGGTTCGCGGTGTTGATGATCCGAGTGAGTTCCTCCTCGGATGATGTCGGTGATGGCGCTCCGCTGCTTCCCGACAAACTGACCGTGAGCCCGTTTGGGAACGTGACCGTCCAACCGGGTAGCAGGTCTAGAGTTTTATCGCCCTCGAAAAACTCGGCGAGACAGGGTTCTCTTTCCGGTGGTGTCGATGGTGACTGCTCGATTTCCTGGAGATCCTGCATCACTTCGTCCAGGCCTTCGTATGCGTGATCGCTGCTGTCGTGGTTATTCCTAGGCGGTGACTCGTTTATGATTGGTAATATTGCCAACTCCGGCAATTTGGTTGCAGACAAATCTGCAAGGTATTTGTCCAAGTCGTCCAGAGATTTTAGTTCCGGAAGTTGGTTGGTGTCGACGCTGTCCAGGATTTTGTCCAGATTGGAATAGTTGACCGCGGTACTTCCTTCGAGCGGCGTCAAACATAGTCGCTTCACGGCTGGTCCCTCTTGTGCGGCGGCTGCTTCCTCTGGTGCGGGAGCTGGTCGTTTCAATGTCCCTTTTTTTATGGTTATTGTCGAGATTATTTTAATTCCCGACGTAGAGGGTTGATCGTCCTTGGCGCTTGGGCTTCTAGCTTCCAGTAGCTGCGAAATTTTGAGCCGGGTGGCCAGATTCATTTCGTCCTGGCTGAGTTGACATAGCCAAGCTTTTGAGGCTTCCTCCTCATAAATATGGGCCTCAGCGATTTCGTCCCTTGTCATTTTATGAGTGTCCCTGCGCCGAGGGCGGAGGTTCCTTGGTTCTTCGCTGCGGTCGGTGGGACTTGTATTTTTTTCGGAATCCAGTAGATTCTGATGAGCCTGGAATTCCTTATCCTCTGCTTCGTTCAAGAAGCTGTCGGCTTGATCGCGTATCTGCTGGGCGAGAGTGTTGTGTGTTAACAGTCTGGAATACACACGATCTCCCCTTGCGCGCGCGGGTAAGGCGTCCATATGAGCTGGGCCATTAATAATGCCCAGAGTCTTTAGTTCGTTAAAAAATAGTCGAATCATTGGCAGGTTACGTTTCAACCAACGCGCGTAAAATGGTGTAGTTGCCATTGTTGTTAATTGTTGTCGAATTTTCACTGATTTAAATATTTTATATAATGACGATTCACTGATTGGAAACGTACTTTTTGGAGAATATCCTACTAAATTTTAAAGTTTATGTGAATATATATTTTTTTATATATGTATAATTTTTTTATAATTGTTGAAATTTCCCGAGAGATGAATACTAGGGCCGTGCTATTTCTATGATTGCACTGAGCTGAGTACTTTCAGAAGTCTTGTTCCTTCCGTATTTATACGTTTTTCAACTCGAACCTTCCGTAATGCATGCCCCTTTTTAATATTTTTATGGTTTAGCAAAGGTAAAGGCTACGGTTGAACCGTCGCCTGTCGCCCTCGCTGCCATAACAGTGCCGAGTTGGTGACGAGGATAGAGAGGTGCGCTGACCTCATCGGGTTTAGGCTGTTCTTCATGATAATACGGTGGTTGTCCCTCTTCTGTCTTGGATAGTTCTTCTTCTTTACGCTTCCCCAAATGCAGTAATAAATGCGTTACTGAACTCCATACTGCTCCTATCAATTGTATGGACCATCCATACATGGTATGTAACGCGTAACCATGTATGATAGTATCAGCGAGTAGCTTGATGAGTCGAAGAAGGAGTATTACTCCCAGAATTCCAGCGCTCGCATTTCCAAATGTTAAAAACGAACCCCATATGCGATTCCAGGTATTTCGAGTAATTTGTTCCAATGCTTCCTCGTCAAGTAGATTGGTAAGGGATATTCCTTGTCGGAGAGTTGGTTGTCCGGCCAGCGATCGAGCTATTGTATTTAATATTGCTGGTCTTTCCGCTGGGAACATAATATGATCTCTTAATTTATTGAGATCCTCTTGTGAATAAATTCCGCTCGTCGCGAGATGGCTTGGATTCACGTATTTCCAAGTGGGTTTTGTAAATGGCTTAATTTCTGAAGGTGTCATTGCCTCCGATGCCGTGGGTATAAATTTATACCATGTGGAGTCTAAATTATACATTGTTGGTATCACCGGATTACAAGTTAATTGCGTTCCAGCTTCGAATATTATCCGCGTACGTGGTGACAAAAAGACGCTTCGGTTTTGGTAAGTCACTGGTAATTGATGATAACATTCGTCCGTTCTTCGTATAATTACCGCGACGGGCACGCATTTTATTATATGCACAACTTCTCCCGCGATTAATGCCATATGGCCCGGTCCCTTCATCAACTGATAAGCGAATTCATCAGGTGCTTGTGTGGCCAAGTTCAAAGCACTTCGCAATACTTCTCGTTCTATTTTGCAGTTTCGTACTAAGACATCATAATACATACGATTTAATTCGTTTCGTATGTGTTTTTCTACGTAGATAAACTTTGTGTTTACATATGTAAACAAATCGAAACCTTCCGTATCGACTTTTTTAAAAGACAGAAGGTTATGATCCTTATTATCAATTATAAATAATTTCGGATGCTCCGTTATTATAAATTTAAATCCGCACAGAGAATACTCTCCTCTTACGGATAAAGCGAATGTTGCAGACTTCGTTTCGACAGTATACACTGTTTGTGATTCTTCTTCCTTTTCGTTAGTGATTCGGGATGCTGTTCCTTGATAGAGTACGTTGTACCGATCGAAGTGGCAACGATCGGGAGGATATACGTCCCAAAATGTGTATCCGCCTTCAATATCCATACACTTGAAATCCATCAATACACATGAAATTCCTGATCGGAGTGTGATTCGATTTGCATTAGGTTTGATGATCGTGTAGTAATCGGTTAACGTGACGTGCACTTTTGCTTGAACGACTACATCGTCCCATGTACCGTAAGGATCTGCATACTGTACACCCTTGCATGTACCTTCGTTGTTTAATGCTCCGGCGAGAGTAACGCTGTGTGAGGATGTAGCGTTTCCCTTGAGTCCGACTAGTGTGACGAACGGCGTGACGGTATAAGTTCCCATAATGTGTATTCGGTCACATTGGTCAGAACTTAAATCCACCATGTATTCTCGTATCCCTTGAGATACTATGGAGCTGTGCGAGTGCATTCCGCAGTGATATATAGTGCGGTCGATCATAATTTTACATTGTATCACTCGAGTCATTGAAAAATCGTTCTCTTGTAGAAGTTGAATATAAGCCTCATGAATCTTTGGTTCCGTCCTTGGTATGTCGCATTCTCCGACGTCCAATAGCGAAAGCGTTGTTATGTTTAATTTGTCCGCGCCACAATCATACCCGATAAGGGCTTCTCCTTGTCGAATGAAGCGGATGAATGCTGCTAATAGCAATAACTTTTTCGGATCCATTTATATCAATCTATAAAGAGAGGATATATTTACTTAAATGTATTTCATATTACTCGAGTATATTATTTTATTTTTGTCAATTTTTATTAAATTGTATTTATTATAATATAAATTATTATTATTATTTTTTTTTTATTACTATTATATTTTTTTTAAATATATTTTATAATATATATTTTTTTATTGCGTAATTTTATTCTTTTTGGTTTATCAACCCGAGGGTAAGCATAGTGACTAGAAATGCCACAGTTTTTGATCTCTTTTTCCTTGCGACCATCGGTGAATTATTCGGCACAGGTAGAATCTCATCCTCTTCTTTCTCTTCCGTGGTGGCTTTATCCTCTTCGTCTGAATGCTCTTTAGTGCCGTTAGTTTTCTGATGAACGATTATTTCACTGTATATTGGAGAATCTTCATCAGTGTTTTGCGGGTAAGTGGTGGACCTCAGATGATGGATGTGATTCCTTATCTTGATAGCGTCATTGAGGGCACAGCGATATTTTGTATTTAATATAACTCCGTGTTGTATACAGTGTAACTCGGATTTTGGTATTTCGCTGAGCGTCGGTATGAATTCCCTCATATCCACAAGTTCACAATCCGCGATATCTCGTAAAAATTCCATCTGAAGATTTCCGTAAGTGTAGATCCGTTCAGCCGTTTGAATGATTTTATGTAATCTCTGGTACATCCAGGAGTATGGGGTATCTCCCTCTTCCCATTCCAATCCATGTTCACTCATCTGGATACAGAGGTTTGTGTTTCTTACATTTCTTTTTAAGTGATGAAGAAAGTAAGGTGGTTCCAGTATCCAACTGTCCAAGTACGCCTGGTACAGGGATGCTATTGCAATTTCTTTCGGGATGAGTCTTCCGTGATTGTCGAGGAATCCTTCTATCGTTATGACGTAGCATTGTTCTCCCATTGTTATTCTGTAGAAAGGAGGTATAGTCGTGTAGTTATCGCAAATTTTATAATTATTTAATTTTTTTAAAATTATTTCTATCATCGATGTGTATATTTTGTATTTTTATTCGCCTTCTCTCTTTTGATTATTATTATATTTTTTTAATCCTCCTCACTGCTGTCGTTTGGATTAATATGCGAGTATCGTAGCCGATTAGGATGCACTATTTTTATCTCACGCCCAACTTTTATTTTTACGTTTCCATCCCTTTTAATTTCGAGGATCTCGTGCGGCCCGGTGTAATAGTCCCCTAATTTCCCTAGCTTCTTTCCTTTTTGCAAATATACACAGTCTCCGAGATTAAATTCGACTGGTTTCATTCTCTTGTCATAATATTTCTTGGACCTTTCCTTCGACGAGATGAGATTATTTTTGGCTATCTCCTGAACTTCGTGAAGCTTAGTGGCCAAATCTACTAGATAATCTCCATAAGTGCGACGTTCATCTTCGTCGGGTTCGGCTTCGTATGATGGTTGACGAGCCAGTTTCCCAAAAACTAATTCGTGTGGCGTGTGTTTTGTTCCTTCGTGAACGCTTGAATTGTATGAAAATGTAGCGAGTTCCAACCAATCGTCCCATTCTTCGTCACGATTTACATATATTTTTAGATACTCCACGAGCGAGTGATGAGATCTCTCTAGAGACCCATTCGATTGTGGATGAAAAGCAGTTGTCCGACACTGTTTAATTCTGAATTTCCTTGCAACATTTTTCATTAGTCCGCTCAGAAAATTTGCTCCTTGATCGGTCAAAATTGTTTTTGGTGCACCGAAAATGCATATACAGTGCTTGATAAGCGCGTCTGCGATGTTAGCCGACGTGGCTCGTGGTAAAGCCACCGCGAGTGAATATTTTGTTAGTAGATCTTGCATTGTTAGGATGTACTCATTTCCGTTCCTGGTTATTGGTAATGGTCCGACGATATCCATTGCAATTTTATCAAAAGCGGAATCCGGGGTATCAGTAATTATCATCGGCTGCTTGGTCTTTACTCGGACCAATTTCTTCAATTGACATTGAAGACAATGCTCAATAAATTTTTGGATATTTGCCTTCATATTTTCCCAGTAATACCGCTGGCGAATACTATTGTATGTTTTTGTGATACCTTTGTGTCCTCCTACTGCAGAGGCATGAGCTTCTTCCATTATCTCCTTTCGTTCCTCCGGGAGAGGGTAACGAATTTCGCCAAGACATATTATTAATTTTGTCTGTGTATTTTTGAAGCTATTTTGCAGGCTCTTTACTAGAGATTCCCATTGTATACCGTTAATTTCCTTCGTTTTGTTCACACTGATGGAACGAAGTCCGGCGTCTTTAATCGTTTTAGTTAATTGCTTGCATAACGCGGGAAATGCTTCCTGATTAAGTAATGCACCTTCCTTGTCCCTTACTACCATTGCTACGTGGTGCTTTGCATTACTCTTTATTACGCTAACGCTGTTAACTTTTAAATTATGAAATTTGGGCAGCGACCGTCGTTCTACTAATGTCTTGGAACCTTCGTCACATGCTTCTCCTTTTTCCGATAGAAAGTACAAATAATTATCCTTCCTCATAAACAAGTGATCTCTTGTTGTGATAAGCCTTGAGCCGGCGGATTTCCCGAGTTCTTCGCGATATTCCGTAATTTGTTCCTCCTCAATATCCATCGGGTCTTCGTCGGATCGATCTATAATATACTCGTCCGAGTCGTTACCGGATATGCTTAAAGTCTCGTCACAGAAAAGATTTGGAGATTCCCCTTGCTAATTTATTTTTCCGTCCTGGAAACTAATGGGTGAGGCTCTATCCTTCGGGATTTCACCCTTAGTGGCACTTTTCGACGTTTTTTTCGCAGTACCCTTTTTCACGGGCTTTATTGCAGTCTTTTGAGCCGCAGCAGCGCGTGCTTTCGTTTTCCTTAAACGCGTGGCTATCGGTTGATCGTCGATCGGCAGACTGAGTGGTTGCTTAATTACACGGGATTCCGGTGAGTGATTCCTTGGAGTCGATTTTTTTCGTCGTAGCCTTTGTGCTAATGGTTCATCCTCGTCGCTTGACTCCATCGGTGCGTCGCACGTGCTACTTAGCTTAGCCCTTTTTATTGGACAGATCGTTTGTGTGGGCTGCGTACCGCGTGGTTCATCCTTTTCTTTACAAGGGTTACGCGATAATGCGTCTGCATTAACATTAATTTTTCCGGCTTTATGAATGACTTCGTATTCGTATTCTTCTAACCGTAAACGCCATCTCGTTAAGCGCGATGTAGGATCCTTTGAACTGTGTAACCATACCAATGGTTTATGGTCAGTTACTAATTTGAAACGTCTTCCGTACAGAAACGGTCTGAACTGCGTTACCGCGTGCAATATAGCTACAGCTTCCTTTTCATATGTGCTATATTTCTTTTCGGCTTCGTTTAATACTCGAGAGGTATAGGCTATCGGGAGATCCTTTCCCAAAGTGCCTTGACTTAAAATCCCTCCTACAGCGGTACCAGATGCATCCGTAGTCACTATGAATGGCTGCGTGAAGTCTGGATACTGTAAAATAGGCTCTTCACATAATTGGTCGCGTAAAGTTTCAAATGCGTCTTGTTGAGGCTGTTTCCATTCGAAAGTACCTTCCTTCCTCAATAACCCTGTGAGAGGTTTGGCAATATGCGAAAATCCTTTTATAAATCTTCGATAATAACCTGCGAGTCCAAGAAATTGTCGCACATTTTTCACGTTTTCTGGTTGTGGAAATTCCTTGACTGCTGTGAGTTTAGCGGGATCTGGCCGTACTCCCTCTTTACTTATTATGTGACCTAAGTATACGACTTCGTGTCGTAGAAACTCACATTTATCTGGCTGGAGCTTAAGATTGGCTTCCCGTAGTCGCTTCATTAAACGTTCGACCTTAAGTTCGTGTTCTTCTAGCGATGTCGCGTATATTACTACGTCGTCGAGATACACGAATGCGTCCGATCCTTGTATCCCGGTCAAGACTTGATTCATAAGTCGTTGAAACGTCGCTGGAGCGTTCTTTAAGCCGAATGGCATTCTTGCAAATTCATAATGCCCATATGGAGTTGAAAACGCGGTTTTATGTTGATCATCGGGATGCATCGCGATCTGATGAAATCCCGATGCCAAGTCAAAACTGGAGAAGCATATCGCTCCTCCTAATTGGTCGAGTATCTCGTTAATGGGAGGTAGAGGGTAAGCGTCACCCACGGTTTTCTCATTAAGTGCACGATAGTCGAGTACCATGCGCCACTTTTTATTACCTTTTGAGTCAGCCTTCTTCGGGACGACCCACACAGGTGAATTGTATGGCGACTGAGAGGTTTGGATTATCCCTCCGTCTAGCAATCCTTTAACTTGCTTATCTATTTCGTCTTTTAGCAAAGGTGGATAGCGATACTGACGGGAGTTAATGGGTAACTCATCCGTTGTGATTATACGATGCTTAATGGCGTTTGTGGCCATAAGTTCTTCGCCTGGCAGATGATATCTGTCTTGAAATTCCTCAATATGCCTTTCCGTACTTTCTAATTCTTCTGGATTTAGGTGCTCGAGTCGCAATAAATCCTTTATTTTTTCCACTCGACTAATGGATTTTTCGGCATGAACTGATGCCTGTTGCTCGTCGTAATTGCGGGAAATTTCTTCCGCTGGACACGATGATTGAAATTGATTGATTTCCCTTCCCGGGTTTTGATAATTTTCGATTTCTTCCAATAACACATAGGGTTGCATCCCTTGTTCATTTTCTTGAGAAGTTTGGAGATTCTGCGGCTTTGCATTTTTAGCTGATACTTGATATACTTTTTCCGAGTATAATTGAGGGTATTCATTCTTCCTCTTTTGTAAATTGAAATCTCGCGGCTTGTATTGCCTTCGCGATTGAGATAGACTCGACCCAAGCATTGGTTGGGCTGTTCCAACGGCTGCTTGGTGAGGTGAATTTGATCCAAGTTTCAATTCTTGGGCTTGAGAATATTCATGCTGCGTACACGAATTTTTTAATTGCGATTTTGGACTCGACTCAAGCATTGGTTGGGCTGATCCAACGGTTGCTTGATGAGATAATTTCTTTCCAATTTTATCCTCTTGGGCTTGAAAATATTCTGAGTGTGAATTTTTCTTCGATTGAGACTCTGGTTGATAGGAGTTGAATAACGGCTCTAAACACGTTTCTCCCTGTAGATTATTAGTAAATTTTTCTTCGAATGGCTCAATATTCAATACTGGCACTGCAACTTCCACGTCTTCTTCCGTGGTATTAATTAAGTATAAATATGCCTTTCCGTTATCATTGGTAACTAGCGCGTCTCCGAGGAATACTCCGTGGTGAACTTTTTGATGCGGTATATATCCTTCTTTTACTTCCGGATTTGCAACGCGTACGTAAAAACTTCCTTTTGTACGAGCGGGCACAATTATTGTTTCAAGCTTCATAAATGGAATTTTATGTTCGCCCCATTTCAGACATTGCTCAGTATATGAAACGTCGGCGTTGTGAGTAAGGAAAAATGCTGTTCCTATTAAACCGTCGTCCTCGATTGGGAAATCGTCACTTACTAGATGAAAAGTGACCTTTCTACCCAAGATACGTATCTGAGCCCTTCCCAACGTGCAAACGTAATTTTTGGTTATCCCGCTCAGTTTGATAATATCTGTTTCGTCGACGTGAACGTGAGGTGCGACTTGGCGGCTCTTAATTACGTTTAAAGCTGATCCGGTGTCAATCATTAATAGCGACGTTTTAATAAAGTGTTCGGATTCTATTTCTATTACCGGAACATTACTTTCACGATTAAGGAGAGCTGTGGCGATTCTTCTCGGTCTATTGCTTTCGGCTTCCGGCAGCACATGTCGTATGGCTCGCGACTGAGGGTTTTCGTCACCTCTGTTATTTTGCGGGTATTGTTGTGAATTACCTTGTTGGAAAAATTGTCGTGGAGATTGTTGCTGCTGACTTTTGAGATTGTTCATATATTCTCTCTTACGACAATTTTCTATTACGTGCCCGGATTTTTTACAATAGCGACAGCTTAACGATTCTTGTTGTGCTAAATCGCGAGATGGTGAATTACGATTTGGGTATCTTCTTTCTTCTCTGTGCTCTTGATTTCGCCCATTATAGTGCTGCTGTTGGTCTAGATTTCTGCGTTCGACATTACGATTATATGACGGACCACTTGCTGAATTATAATTTTGATTACTGAATTGACGACAGCTAGTTGCTGTATGCCCTTTTCGATCACAGAGCTGACAGATAGTTGCTTGTGCCATGACATGATGGATTCTATCTCGCGGTTGTTGACGATAATCGTTGCTTCTGATTGGACGATTATTTCTTAATAATTCCTTGGCTTTTAATTGTCGTTCGACATTAATTGCATTTTTCATTGTTAGGTCGAATGTCTGCTTACCCGTTATTTTATTCTCGATCTCGGGTTTTAGTCCACGCGTAAAACAATCTACTAAATCGTCGTCTAAATTTTTCTTGAATTCTGGCCCCAATGGTCCTTCATGAGTTGCTTCGTGCAATTCGTAGATTTTATTTCCGAGATCTTTAGGCTAGAGCTCCTTCTTCGTTTCCCTGGAAGATTCTTCCAAGTTCCTCTTGCAATTGGTACACTGTTTTAGCCGGCGCATAAAGTGATTTAAGGAAAGAATTGAATTCTTCCACATTATTGAGTTTTATACCGTGTACGGCACGGCGAGCTTCACCCCGTAATTTATTTCGAAGAATTAACGCGAGGCTTTGTTGCGCTTCGACAGGTAGCATTTGTCCTGCCTCTTGACATCCTTCCAAGAAGTGTGCTAACGGAATATTATAGCCGTCGAAGACTGGCACTGCTTCCAATGCGTATTTTATAGAGACCGGAATGGGTGGACGAGCGTTCTCGTTATCCATGTTGCCGTTGATTTCGTTAATCTGAGCAATTATTTGATTTACTTGGTCTGTTAAGAGGTTTATCGCGATTTGTGACTCATTAATGTCCCCGAAAACTTGCTTTATGGCAGGTGGATTATTATTATCCACGATTTTTTTTGCTTTATATTTCTTCTTTATCGCACCATTTTTAGGTAATAATGCAAATGAGACTTTATGATTAAGAGAGGATCACTCTCCGTTACAGCCGTACAAGCTACGAACTTTGACTGGCGGAGAGTGTCCGTTAGAAACGTAGAGACTAGAGCCCTTTCGGCTACTCTAGTTCGATGATAACTGAGCTGAAAAGGCTTGTTTCCCTCGATTTATATATTATCCGTGGTCCAGAGACAGTTACGGAAACTAGGTCTCTGTGCCCACAGTGACCCTTGTGCCCACAAGGCTTTAAGTGCTCTGCGGCATATTTAATGACTCTACGGTAATAAAAGGGGGTGCGTTGAGAGCTACCGCGTTCCGACTAATGGTGCGTACGAGGCGTCATTTCTCCCCGCAGCGCTTTGCACGAATTTATATCATATAGGATTATTTATTATTATTTCAATTGTTTATTAATATAGGGGGTTACATGAGATGTAACATCAGTGTAATCCGCAGTAATGCTGGTGTTTGTTTCGTAGTTTTCTAGTCACGCTTGTCTTCTAAGTCAATGTGACTTGCTATAGTGCCAGTAATTTTTTCAAGCACTGGGGGGTGGGGTATAACTTTCGTACTTCTTCGAGTATTTTAATTGTTTAATCGGGACGTATATCGTTAACATGAACATCCACATAGCGGGCTAGATTGGCAATTAAACGGAAGGGCCCACCGCTCGATTGCCCGTTCAGTCTGCTAATGGACTCCAAATATTCGCGATCATTGGTTTTTCTTTTCAAAATTATAACATTTATACGTTGCTGAAAATATATGTCGTTTACCAGCGGTAATTTCTCGATGGCAACCAAATGATTTGTATTCATAATTTTTTTGTTAAAGCCTCATGGTTCCTATACAGTGAGCAATACCGTTTAAGAATCCATACTAAGACACCAAAATGTCGGGATCTAATCTTTTTATTTGCACCAATTATTGCAGATAAACAAGGCGTAAGAATGTTATCGTTTTAGTTGAGGTTTCAACCCACCCCGTGGATATTATTGCAAGCAATGAAATGAAATATGTGGTTAAATAAATTTCCAATACCACAAAATCTTGAATTCCTTGAAACATCGGTGTCATTACCATATACGTGACTATGTGTCATGGGCTAAAATTTCGTGTACTCCTTGTTGCAATTTTATTTTACAGCACTATGCAAAGTATGCCTAGGGTCAACAGCTACGCATACATTTTTGCCGTGTGGTCATCGGTGTTGTTGTGCGTCCTGCGCGGATCGCTTATGGACCATGTCCGTAGCACCCACCTGTCCCTTGTGTAGGGGCGGTTTAACGGCGCCTCCGCAGAGGATTTGGATTCCATCCGAAAACAATTAATCAATGTTAAAAAATATACGAATACATTTTTTTTTTTTTTAAACAAAGTGATTCGTTTTTTGTTTCATATGCTTGCCAAATAAAACATTGTGTTCTAGTTTATTCTGTGTCTACCCATCCTGATTATATCGGAAAAATTGAGAAGCTTCAAGCTTTTATGTAACACATGCATGAAAAGCGCTACTTTCCGTGCTTGCCGAGAGTGGCGTAGGCGACGCTTTGCAGCCAGGAGTTTAATAATTTCTCGGCGCATGCGCAGAACGGCGCCTTCGCGTGCGATTTACTTTTACGCATGCGTAGTTCGGCGTTTTGCAGTTTTGCGTGCGATTTCTGGAAATAATTGCACGCTGCTCGCAGCGCCACAATCAGAAGACACGGAGTAGCGCTTCTCCTGCATTCGTTACATAAAATAGTATGCGATACTTGTACGTAAAAGCGGACTCTCGACGGTGGTTGTGAAGTGGCTGCACTCGCCTTCTCTCGCGCTACAACAGCACTCGGCTTCGCCTCGTGCCGTTGCAGCGCTCGATCCGGCTCGTGCAGCCACTTCCCAACCTTCGCCGAAAGTCCGCTTTTACGAACTAGTATCGCAATATACTATTTTAACATTTCAGGTACATAAGCTTCATTATACATAAGCTGGATAGATACATAAGCTGATGATGCGCTCACGGTACACATTTCTGTGGATTTTCCAAGATTGAATGGATCTTGGTCGCGTAGATGAAAATTAGCAATAAATGAAGCTGTAGGTTCATTTGATCAAAGGCTTTGAAATTAATGTTATGTAGAATAAATTAAGGAATAAAAGAGCAAAAAAAATGTCAAGGAAATTTTTATAAAAATTCGGCTAACTCTGTTCGCTATTTTTACGTTCGCCTTTTTTGGCATTCGCTTTTATGATATTCGATATTTCGGTCCTTCGATATTTTGCGTATATATGTAGTACTCATTTCGAATTAATGTTCTCGATAGCTTTCGTTTAGGTACGTTGGCTGTTCAGAATTTTAACTATTCGCCATTTTCAATTTCGGAAATGTAAACATTCGATATCATTCGAATCGATATTCTTTTCATTCAAAGCAAGGATTTTCGTAAAATAGTTTTACATATAAATGAGCGTTCGGAGAAATAACATTTCGGGAAAATGGTTATTCGATTTCGTAATCTGTCGAAAATAAAAATCTTGATTAACCCATTTTTCGCTTTTTTTATATCAGCAATGACGAAATTTCGAAATATTGGCCGTTCTACATTTGGCCATTCGCAATTTTGACCCCCACCCATTCACACTAAACATAAATGGTCGACGGTTCCGTTCGACCACCTTTTCCACGTTATTTTTCGTGGGCGAAGAGGATGTTGGAAGGATCCGGAGAAACACTCAATCGAACACGTTTATGAGTTTTTCATCCACTTTCACGTTTATTTCGATATACATATGGAATCCACTTTCACGTTTATTTCGATATACATATGGATGGGACCATATAATCAAAATTTCGGAGAGCACCGAAAATCACTATAATAACCGATTGGCGTAATCGTGAGGCGTAAATTCCCGATTACCGGAGTGGTTGAACGACATGCGTAACGGAACGCTCAGTTTCGACTGACTCTCTCGTCGCTTGCGAAACCAATACCTCTTAATACCCGGGTGTCAAGCCTGTGAACCCGTCGCTGAACGGAAGCTTTTGCCGATGATACCCGTGACGCAATAGCTATAGTTACCGATCAGCCGCTTGTTGTATAGTACGCACTCTATGGCGTGAACAGTTACTAATTATTGTTTAAACAATGTTTAAGAAATAAATTGTTGAATATGAACCGATTGGCACTAAATTTGGTCAATATTGTTCTTTAAGTAAAGGAACGATATTGTCGGTAAAAAATGGTTACTAAATATTGTTTAAATGATGTTTAAACAATACATTATCAAATATGAACCGATTAACATCATACTAGGTCACTATTATTATTTAGGTAAAGGAACAATCAAGTACTTTAAAAAAAGTATTTTTTGAAGTGAAACCCTATTACAATTACAGCGTTTCAAAAATAGGTGAAATCAAAAACAAAATACTTTTTTTCAAAAAAGTAAAAATGGTACGCCAAGTCCTTAAAAGGGGTTTTCTCGTTCAAAAAGTATATTTATTAAAACAATCTTTTTAAAAAAATAATAATGAAAAAAGTAATTGATATACGTCAAGTAGTGTTATACATATCTTTAAAAAAGTAAAAACATTGCTCATCCCAAAAAATGTTCATCAAAATAATAGCCTAAAACAAAAATCGGAAAAAAGTGAGATCATATGAGCCAAGTAGGGGTATACAGAACATACAAAAAAATTCTTTAAAAAATATGTTTATGTAACGGCCCCAGCCTAACAATTTCATCTTTTTAACTTTGAATATTTATTCGAGCGTATCGATACAGAGTTTCCGTTCGATATGCTCTTCAAAGAAGCCCTTCAGGCTATCGCGCATCCGGACCGCCGTGAGCGTCCGCATATCTAGCTTAGACTAAACATCCCTTGCCTCTTCGACTACTCATTCATTTCTTTGTAACAGCGAGGGCGAAGCCTTCAGCTTCGCGCCCGCTTCATCAGTCCAGCCTGAGCTCTCAACCGGTACACTCTCCGTTGCTCTTAAACTGTCAATTCGCTACGACTAATAAACCTACATATATAAATCATCTCGCCTCAATCATTCATCAACACCTGCACCGCCAAGCTGTTACATTGGTGTCAGAAGTGTGGGAATCACACAAACACGCCTACATAAAAATAAAAAAAAAAATTAAAGTTTTTTAACATAAAAAAAATCTGACACCCGTGACCATCTGTTACATTGGTGCCAGAGTGGGCGAATTACGCAAACACGTCCACACATAAAAAAAAAAAAAAAAAAAAATCTTTTTCTTTCAAAAATAAAAAAATTTCACCCTGACGCGACAACCGTGCTCGAGCCGCGCTCGCACGGATAAACTAAACCGGACCGTGAAAAAAAAAAACAAAAGTGAAAAGTGATACAACAAAAAAAACAGTGAGACGAAGGAAATAACAAAAAACAGTGAAAATACGAAAGTGAAACAAAAAAAAACAATACAGTGGAAAAAAAATAGTGCCAAGACACTTTACAAATAATAAATAATTTTAACATTAAATATATATATATAGACATTTAGTAAATAATAACTAATACAAACAATAATAATAATATTAATAGTGAAAAAAAAGAGAACGACAAAGGATTTTGAGTGCTGAGGGAGCGTCGAGCTGTCATCGAACTGTCGCGTCGATCCACCGCCGCGGTGATCCGCCGCACCGACGCGATCCGTCCTACCGACCGCCGAGGAAACCCTCACGCAGCAGCAGCGGCAGTGACCGACGATACCACCAGCGAGCCGTCATCGACCGTGACCGACGATACCACCAGCGAGCCGTCATCGACCGTGGCATCGACCCACCACGGCCGTGATCCGCCGCACCGACGCGACCCATCCTGCCCACCACTAACGCACCATACGCCACCGGGAGAAACCCCGAGAATATAGAAGGAAGGAAGGAAGGACGAAAACGAATAATAATAATAATAATCCGGGAATAAATCCATGATACTAGTGTTCCTTATCAGCGTGGTAACGTAAGTACCAATATATATATACATTTTTAATTCTGTAAAAAAAAAAGAAAGAAAAAAAGGCGTAGAAAAAAAAAAAAGATTATCTTTTCTCGAGGGGAAAGACCATATATAAACATAATACTTTTTCTCAAAAGAGAAAATCCCAGAATTAGTATCCCGCGGGAACCGAGCGCCGACAGCTGGCGCGACGCGTGTCAGTGGCGTACGACCGTCGAGAGCATGCGACACACACATGCAATAAATTCATAACAATTTCCCTATTCCTTTTCATAATAATAATTTTAAAAAAGAGGTCATAATAATAAAAAAAAAGAAGAAAGAGAAAACAATAACGCGCCTCATACCAGACAGCGGTGAATATATATATATATACACATAAATAATTCCTTTTTATATAAATAAAATAAATAATTCGTTTCTTTTCTTTAACTTTCAAATTTTTTCTTTTGGACAACAACTCAAAACATATTTACACAAATAATAAGTAATTAATCAAAAAAATATATATATAATTTTTTTTTAACACAAAAAAAAAAAAACTCGGAATCAAACAAACGATTAGTTTTGTGTCAATTTTTCTCTCTTAAAAAATAAATAAAGTAAAAATATATACACATTTATAAAAAGAAGGAAAACAAAATGGAAAACATTAACTTCACATTTTTCTTGCGGTTTCCTGAATGAAACCCCGTAACAATTTGCAACCCCAAATAGTGATAATGGAGAAAACTAAACAACAATAAATACTATACAACAATACAATACAATAATAATTAATAGCTATTTTTGCTATATATCAGACAAATAAATTAAAAAAAAAAAGGGAAAAAAAATATATAACATTTCTTTTTTCTTAATTTTACAAAAAATTAAAAATAAGTCCGCCGAAACGGCCTCGGCGCACACGAACAAGTAGCGCGAATAGTTTTTTCCGCTCGACATTAGCCGAGAAATTAAAGGTAAGAATGCCCAACGAAAACAACGATAATCTCGTACCCAACACAATGAAGCTTCGTGACGTACAAAATCTTGTACCAAACTTCGACGGCAAAAATGTGCCACTCAACGACTTTATACGCGCATGTAAAAATGCTGCGAAATTAGTAATAGAGAACGATCGAGCGCAATTTCTGACAATTGTTCAACTCAAACTGTCGGGTGTTGCCGCCGATATTACCGACTCGAAAAATTACAACACATTAGATTCACTCTTGGGAGATCTCAAGAGCGCTTTCGACAAACCAGTCGAACTATCGGATCTCGAAACCGAATTAAAATCAAACACACAAAATTACAGCGAATCCGTTCTCATCAACGCAACGCGTACGCGAAAAATCGCGAATCGAATCGAGAATAGGTTAAAAGAAGTTTACCGAGCAGAAGCCCAACAGGCTTACCTAATTGAACGAATAAACGAAGCGAGGCAAACAGTGATCAGAACTTTCATTCGCGGATTAGCCGACCAAATCGGAAATGTCATCATGTCAAAAAATTTACTAACCCTCGAAGAAGCGATCGATGAGGCATTAAACATCGAAAATGAACTCATTCGTAGGCAAGCTATGCACCAAACATCAAAACGCGACAAATCGGAAACCAGGGATAAAAGTCCAGAAAAAGCCAGGGCCCGATTTACTCAGAGTTCCGACAGGGGACTTAAATTTTGCGAAATCCACCGCGAAAACCCAACGCATTCAACATCGGAATGCTACGCCGTGCAACAACTTCGCGAAAACACGAATACACGCATCAACAGCCGCCAATACCGTAACAACTCACCGGGAGATTTCCGAAACGGTTCTCGCGGAAATCTCCAGAACAATACTCGTGGCGGTTATCAAAATAATTCACGCGGTAATTATCAGAATAATTCGCCCAGCTACTATCAAAACAGACCACCCGGGAATTATCAAAATAATTCACGCGGGGGTTTCCGTAACAATTCACGCGGAAACTATCAAAGCAATTATCAAAACAATTCCCGCGGAAACTACCACAATAATCCGCGAAATAACTATCGGGACAATTCACGCGAAAATTATCGTGACAGCTCGGGCAATTATCAAAATAACCCACAACAGAACAACTCGTGGGACTACAATTACCAAAATAACCCACAACAGAACAACTCGTGGGACCGCAATTACCAAAATATCCCGCAACAAAGCAATCCGCGCGATCAAAACAACCGAAACAATTCGCAAGAGCGTAATTATCGTAATAACTCACGCGACCGAGATAATCGGGACAATTCGCGTGACCGAAGTAGCCGAGACAACTCGCGAGAAAGACAGAACCCGAGCAACGGCCGAAATTCACGAAAATCAGACCATCAGTCGAGCCTCGATGCAGCGCAAATCGAGCAGATTTTCGAGCGCGTACTTCAAAAAAACGAGAGACCCGCCTCTCGCGACAGCGCGACGGGAGGCAGGACGCCGGAGCGCTCGTCAACAACAAACTAATAAAAGACGCAAACAAGGCGCAAACCAAAACCGAACTTGTAAAATATGTAGGTACTAATCATGTAGAAAGTACAAAGACCAGTAACACCGAAAACTCGCGAAAATCAGATTATCAAACAAGTATCGACACATCACAGACCGAACAGATAGTTCAACGACTACTTCAAAAGAAAAGAGTAATGTGCTCCACAAAACTTCGCAACAATATTCAGGTCACATCAATGGGCGACGCAAGTGCCGAAAAGACTAAACAAATTCTCCCTAAAGAGACAAAGCAACCACAAGAAGAAACAAACCAACTACCGAAAAAGACAGAATCAAAACAAATAACGGAGAGTGTACCTATAAAAATTGATTCATCCATTGACAACGAAATACCGCAAACTGAAACATCAGAAAACGAAGCTGAACTCATAAAAATACCTACACGGAAACCGACTAGGCAAAAATTAAAAGGAATACGCACAATCAAACTAAAACGGAAACCAATCGAAAAATGTCTAGCAGACTCATCTGAAGACGAAGGAAATAGGCAACAACCACGCAGACAAATCAGGAAACGAGATAATACAGAAATAAAATATAAATATACAGATATAGAAGATAGCACGAGAGAAGAAGAAGCAAAAAGCCCAACGAGGCAACAAAACGAAAAAAGCCCAACGAGGCAGCAAATCGGAAAAAGCCCAACGAGGCAACAAAAAGAAAAGAGCCCAACGAGGCCACAAAAAGCAAAAAGCCCAATGAGGTTACAAAAAATCGAAAGCTTATCGCAGCAAAACAAAAGCGAGATTCGCGAAAAAGTCAGCCCTGACGGGGCCACCGGCTACTTATACGGTGACAAAAGTGAATATAACGACGGAAACAGAGTGGAAAGCAACCTAAGTGAAAATTCCGGCAACTTATACGGTGAAGCTGATGGTACTGTCGTCGAAAATATCGACGGCAAACGCATAGAAACTCAAAAACACGACAACTATCAGGCTACTAATAAGGAAAATGAAACGGAAAAAGAAACAGAATCCGAAAACGTAAATTCCAACAAACAAGGATTCAAACCGTTGCCGACGAACATCGGAGAATCGTCTAGTGACGAAAATAGTGGTAAACCACCCGTGAAACCAACCTTCAGGTCACCTCCAACAACTACGCAAGAAAAGGATAACCGTCCGAAAGCCGCACAAATATCAGTACAACTTGACAACTCATTGCCAACTCGTGACGAAAAAATATCGAATACAGAAAACTCCGTACAATCATCAGTACAATTGAATGCCGAAATGTCACGAGAATATAAGGAGGCCGCGAAACTCAAGAATCATCAAGTAAATAGCGATACAACAAACGAAACGCGATCACCACCAGTAGCATTTGATTTGCGAGAATTCGTTCCACCATGGCATCGAGAAACAAGCACATCGGAGAAAAATGAAAACAGCATACCACAGGAAGTACCACCGAACTTCCGATCACCACCGATAAACGCAGAACGAACAAATGACTCCGAGCAACATCCAGTACAAACACCAGTGCAACCGAACTTTAGGTCACCGTCAATGCCCGAAAACATAAATATCACGGATTTGCGCACTGTACAATCATCAGTGCCGCCGAACTTCAGGTCACCACCAATACTTCATTGTGACGAAAAAATTGATAGACCGAAAGCAAACAATAATCTACCAATGACACTCATACTACGCAAAAAAGCACTACCAGAAACGATCAGCAATATTCTATCGAAACTAACAGCAAATCGCAGAACATCGCCTGGAAGTGCATAATACGCATTTGTGGCTTAAACAAACATCCCAATCATCGACAAAAAAAATCATAAAAAATAGGAGAATATTCATAAATATTTACGTTAAGACTAGATATAAGACAAATGAACTACACGTACAGACCATCCACCTCAACTAGTTCGTAGACCGATCTACGCGCTGACATACCACGATCGCAACGCGATACCATAAAAAAAGCGCGGTAAATCAACAAAAATATAATAATCATAATAATAAATAATAACCCAATATATCCTTATCCATCTACATATACCTTTACTAAGAAAGGATCTACTATACACTACTCTCTTTATCATACAGTACACAGATAAACTTAACCACATTATGCATGGCTTAAAACTATTATTTTTTTTTTAATACTATTATATTATTATTTCAACAAATACATACATACCTGACAGATAAAACAGACAACAACAAAAAAAAACAGCAATAATGGACGGACATCAGCCATCGGCATCAGCATCGGCATTCATACCGAATTCAAAAATCGAATGCCTCCTCTGCCCGAAGAAAATGAAGGCGAATAAGGTGGCCGACCATACGGCCAGATGCTACGCTGAACTACGGAAACGCACGGCAAATTTGGGATCACGCCACACGGGATGCCCGATATGTTGTTTCGTGTTCCCGGCAGACCGAGTAACGGCGCACATTAACAAATGTGTCGCCTATTTGTTGAAACAACAACAACAACAACAACAACAACAACAACAACAACAGCAACAGCAGCAACAACAGCAGCAGCAGCAGCAACAGCAACAGCAACAGCAACAGCAACAGCAACAGCAACAGCAACAGCAACAGCAACAGCAACAGCAACAGCAACAGCAACAGCAACAGCAACAGCAACAGCAACAGCAACAGCAACAGCAACAGCAACAGCAACAGCAACAGCAACAGCAACAGCAACAGCAACAGCAACAGCAACAGCAACAGCAACAGCAACAGCAACAGCAACAGCAACAGCAACAGCAACAGCAACAGCAACAGCAACAGCAACAGCAACAGCAACAGCAACAGCAACAGCAACAGCAACAGCAACAGCAACAGCAACAGCAACAGCAACAGCAACAGCAACAGCAACAGCAACAGCAACAGCAACAGCAACAGCAACAGCAACAGCAACAGCAACAGCAACAGCAACAGCAACAGCAACAGCAACAGCAACAGCAACAGCAACAGCAACAGCAACAGCAACAGCAACAGCAACAGCAACAGCAACAGCAACAGCAACAGCAACAGCAACAGCAACAGCAACAGCAACAGCAACAGCAACAGCAACAGCAACAGCAACAGCAACAGCAACAGCAACAGCAACAGCAACAGCAACAGCAACAGCAACAGCAACAGCAACAGCAACAGCAACAGCAACAGCAACAGCAACAGCAACAGCAACAGCAACAGCAACAGCAACAGCAACAGCAACAGCAACAGCAACAGCAACAGCAACAGCAACAGCAACAGCAACAGCAACAGCAACAGCAACAGCAACAGCAACAGCAACAGCAACAGCAACAGCAACAGCAACAGCAACAGCAACAGCAACAGCAACAGCAACAGCAACAGCAACAGCAACAGCAACAGCAACAGCAACAGCAACAGCAACAGCAACAGCAACAGCAACAGCAACAGCAACAGCAACAGCAACAGCAACAGCAACAGCAACAGCAACAGCAACAGCAACAGCAACAGCAACAGCAACAGCAACAGCAACAGCAACAGCAACAGCAACAGCAACAGCAACAGCAACAGCAACAGCAACAGCAACAGCAACAGCAACAGCAACAGCAACAGCAACAGCAACAGCAACAGCAACAGCAACAGCAACAGCAACAGCAACAGCAACAGCAACAGCAACAGCAACAGCAACAGCAACAGCAACAGCAACAGCAACAGCAACAGCAACAGCAACAGCAACAGCAACAGCAACAGCAACAGCAACAGCAACAGCAACAGCAACAGCAACAGCAACAGCAACAGCAACAGCAACAGCAACAGCAACAGCAACAGCAACAGCAACAGCAACAGCAACAGCAACAGCAACAGCAACAGCAACAGCAACAGCAACAGCAACAGCAACAGCAACAGCAACAGCAACAGCAACAGCAACAGCAACAGCAACAGCAACAGCAACAGCAACAGCAACAGCAACAGCAACAGCAACAGCAACAGCAACAGCAACAGCAACAGCAACAGCAACAGCAACAGCAACAGCAACAGCAACAGCAACAGCAACAGCAACAGCAACAGCAACAGCAACAGCAACAGCAACAGCAACAGCAACAGCAACAGCAACAGCAACAGCAACAGCAACAGCAACAGCAACAGCAACAGCAACAGCAACAGCAACAGCAACAGCAACAGCAACAGCAACAGCAACAGCAACAGCAACAGCAACAGCAACAGCAACAGCAACAGCAACAGCAACAGCAACAGCAACAGCAACAGCAACAGCAACAGCAACAGCAACAGCAACAGCAACAGCAACAGCAACAGCAACAGCAACAGCAACAGCAACAGCAACAGCAACAGCAACAGCAACAGCAACAGCAACAGCAACAGCAACAGCAACAGCAACAGCAACAGCAACAGCAACAGCAACAGCAACAGCAACAGCAACAGCAACAGCAACAGCAACAGCAACAGCAACAGCAACAGCAACAGCAACAGCAACAGCAACAGCAACAGCAACAGCAACAGCAACAGCAACAGCAACAGCAACAGCAACAGCAACAGCAACAGCAACAGCAACAGCAACAGCAACAGCAACAGCAACAGCAACAGCAACAGCAACAGCAACAGCAACAGCAACAGCAACAGCAACAGCAACAGCAACAGCAACAGCAACAGCAACAGCAACAGCAACAGCAACAGCAACAGCAACAGCAACAGCAACAGCAACAGCAACAGCAACAGCAACAGCAACAGCAACAGCAACAGCAACAGCAACAGCAACAGCAACAGCAACAGCAACAGCAACAGCAACAGCAACAGCAACAGCAACAGCAACAGCAACAGCAACAGCAACAGCAACAGCAACAGCAACAGCAACAGCAACAGCAACAGCAACAGCAACAGCAACAGCAACAGCAACAGCAACAGCAACAGCAACAGCAACAGCAACAGCAACAGCAACAGCAACAGCAACAGCAACAGCAACAGCAACAGCAACAGCAACAGCAACAGCAACAGCAACAGCAACAGCAACAGCAACAGCAACAGCAACAACCAACACCGGACTACGCACCACACACACCCGAGGGATCACCACCACCAATAAAAGAAGACACAGAAGATGAAGACACGGAAGACGAAGACATAGAAGAAGACATAAAAGACGAAAACACAGAAGAAGACATAAAAGACGAAAACACAGAAGAAGACGCAGAAACCGAAAACACAAACAACATAGATACTCGAAACGCAAACAATATGAACGGAAAACTAAACAAAACCAACGACGCAACAACCCAGACAAACGGAAACGAAACGGACGACAAAAACGAACCAAATTTTGACCCGACAAAACTACAAATGGGGGACGGATTCAAGTGGATCGACGCCCAAAACTTGGAGTCCCTCCGAAAAATTAAAAACAGAGTTCAGTCGAACATTTTCCTCGCTGAATTAAAAACGGAATTAGGACCAAACAAAAAACGACGATTGGACCCAGACACACAATAGGACCTAACCAATAAACGAAACATTCTTATACACAACATTCATACTCCTACATTAATAAATAACCATATACAAAAAAAAATCTACAAAAATAACCGTAAACACATACATAAGCGTGCACGCGGCGCGCGTCGCGCGGGCTGAGGCCAAAAGGAAAAAAAAACCAAAAAAAAGAAGAGAGGGAAAGATATGAGGATACGTTTTTTTTTTAATTTAAAAAAAAAAGAGAAAGGAAAATCTTTTTAGTTTATTTTGCTTTTGTTTTCATTTTGAGTTTATTTTTATTCTGTTCTATTTTATTTTATTTTGTACCTCATTCCCTTCCATATATATATATCTTGCTTTGTTTTTTTTAATCAATATACGCTATCCTTTTATATAATATCAATATTCGTGTTTATTATTTTACCTATTCCAGAAACAACTTCCATCTTTCACCAACAAACCACATCCAAATAACATACCTAACCCACTAACCACGACTAATTAGAACTTAGAATGTTACAGGCACAATACCATAAAAATTCGAAATTTATAACGGAAATACCAGGAAATAGAGAAACGAAATACAACCAAGGAGAAACCGAAATCCATCAAAAACGGACAAGTTTAAATATTTTGAAAAAACATGGAACTTCACCAACCGAACCAAACAGGACAACATTTTAATTTTTTTTTTTTTTTTTTCTTAACCATTTTTAGCACCAAATTTAAACCCATCCAACTTAACCAAACCATTTCCACTAACACGAACAACTAAAAGTTTTATTTAGTTACAGATATCAACAACCACCAACCACTTGAGAGCGACAACGAGTGTGCCGCAAATCAACTTCAGAACCAGAGGATAATCCTCCAAACCAATTTCAACAACAACCAGGAGCTTTACGTTTTCAACAATCAACAACCAGGACTTCTTCAATCATTAACAACCAACAATCAACAAATAACAACCAAAACACATATTCAAAGAACATTACACAACATAACACAAATTACACAAAAATGAAAATATTTAAAAAAACAAAAACCCCCAAAACTTTTCATTTATATAAAATCACACTTAACAACGAATTATTAAATGTAAATTTTGTTTAACATCCTATGCGGGGGCATCGTTTTCTCTGGAGGGGGAGTGTAACGGCCCCAGCCTAACAATTTCATCTTTTTAACTTTGAATATTTATTCGAGCGTATCGATACGGAGTTTCCGTTCGATACGCTCTTCAAAGAAGCCCTTCAGGCTATCGCGCATCCGGACCGCCGTGAGCGTCCGCATATCTAGCTTAGACTAAACATCCCTTGCCTCTTCGACTACTCATTCATTTCTTTGTAACAGCGAGCGCGAAGCCTTCAGCTTCGCGCCCGCTTCATCAGTCCAGCCTGAGCTCTCAACCGGTACACTCTCCGTTGCTCTTAAACTGTCAATTCGCTACGACTAATAAACCTACATATATAAATCATCTCGCCTCAATCATTCATCAACACCTGCACCGCCAAGCTGTTACATTTATCAAAACAATCTAAAAAAAAATACAAGATGCAACAAATCTTGACAAAAAAAACTTGGCGTGCCAGTTTTTTTTTACAATAGCTGTCGCACGTGGTTCATTCCAATAATCGAGGGAGAGGGAAAGTAACTGCAATAACTGCAGTAACTGTAATTGTAAGAAACTGGCACGCCAAGTTTTTTTGTCAAGATTTTTGCATCTTCTATTTTTTTTTAGATTGTTTCGATAAACATATTTTTTGAAGAATTTTTTTTGTATGTTCTTTATACCCTTACTTGACTCATATGATTTCACTTTTTTCCGATTTTTGTTTTAAGCTATTATTTTGATGAACATTTTTTGGGAAGAGCAATGTTTTTACTTTTTTAAAGATATGTATAACACACTTGACGTATATCATTTACTTTCTTATTATTTTTTTTTTATGATTGTTTTGATAAATATACTTTCTGAACGAGAAAACCAATTTTAAGGACTTGGCGTATCATTTTTACTTTTTTGAAAAAAAGTATTTTGTTATTGATAAACGATACTCGCACGTCGGCGGTCGAGGATTCCGACTCCGAAAGAAGCATTGTTGACGCCAACGTTCCCAATTTAACCCTGAATTGGGAATCGACAACCGCCGACCACATGCTCGGACACATCGGAATCCGGAACCAAGAAGGACTGAACCGACTGTCCATTATTCCCCACCAGAACGGCGATGCACCGCCGAATCAAAACGATCGGGTGGACAACACGGCGGACGAAACAAGAAGGACGGGGGAAGGTGGCGAAAACGGGAGCAGCGGAGTAAAACTTGAAGATGTGGTTAAACTCCTTATGAACATGGCCTCAGACAAAAAAAAAGAGTTCGCGGAACTAAAAGGGACGCAGAAAAGTCAAGAAAGAGCGTGCGTCGCTCGGAGTACCGAGATCAAAGCCGAAATGCTCGACGCGTTGACAAAAGTGGCCCAGGACGTAGAACAGTATACCGATCGGAAAGTCGAAAATATGCACAACGTCATAAGGGACGAACAAGGGCCAACAAACGATCTTGTTCGGGACAGGCTCGCGGCACAAGATATCGCCATCGTAGACATGATCGGGAAGATAGAACACGTGACGGATCAATCTACGCAAGCGCTGAGAAAGGCCGAGGAGAACGCCCGAAGAATCCGAGAATATGCAGAAAGGGCGCAAGCAGGCTTGTCCCAAACCATGCTCGGTAACACCACGTTCTGCGGCCGGAACGCCAGTAAGGCATATGTTGCGTCGAAAAAGCTCCCGACGTTTAAGGGCGATGGCGTCAAACGCCCGATGCAGTATCTAAAAACGCTTCGGGATCATTTCAGTGCCATCGAGCCAGAAGGCCCTGAGTTCCGGTGCATGATAGGAGAGGCTATGATCGAGACGGCAAGGGATTGGTGGCACTTGGTCGCGCCCGAGGTCACGAATATTGCACAGTTCGAGGCGGCTTTCCGTGCACGATACTGGGGACGCGAGTTACAAGACAAAGTAAAGCGTCACCTCGAGTATGGGACTTATTTTGTCGAAGGACAACGCCTCACGAAGGCAGAGTACGCGACTCGGGTCATCGGAAACGTTCGCGATCTCAGTGAACCAATAAGCGACCAAGAGACGATCCGACGGCTCGCAAAGCACTTTGACGAGAACATAAGGACGGCGATTCTCGTCCGAAACGTCAGTAAGGTGAGTGAGTTGATCGAGTTGCTCGAAAGCAACGATCTCGGCGGCACGATTAACGCGAGTCGCAGCAATGATCGGACGAACGGGGGTGGATACGGGCCACAACGCGGAAATGGTCGAGGAAATGGTGGTGAACAGCGCCCTTGGCAGCAGCGAGGGGGAATACAAGGCCAGTGGTCAAATGCCCCGTATGGCCAAACCCAAGGGCAGCAGCCAGAAAATAATCAGTGGCAAGGTCCGCCGATAGCTTCACAATGGCCAAATTTCGCGATCCCGCCACCATTTTACCCCGTGTCGCCGCCACCGACACCGGCACAAGCGATGCAGCAAGGACAAGGGGTAAATGCAAACTCCACGGCCACGAACCAGGGAAACGCGTAAACGTTGCGTCCGTAAGGCACGCGGAGAAACCACGAGACGCAACGGCGGCAAAAACAGAAGAAGAAAAGAAACGAGAAGAGGAAAAGAAAGAAGAAAAGAAGAAGGAAGAAAAAAGGCTACAAGAAGAAGAAAAGAGGAAGAAAGAAGAAAAGAGGATACAAGAAGAAGAAAAGAAGAAACATGAAGGAGAAAAGATGAAACGAGAAGAAGAAAGGAGGGAAGAGGAGAAGAAAATACTGGAAGAAAAAGAGAGGAAAGCAGAAGAAAGAAAAAGGCGAAAGGACGAATATTGGCAGAAACGACAGGAGAAAAGAGAGAGAGAGAGGCAGCGAGAAATTCGAGGGAAGAAGCGACGAACTACGAGACGATGACATCCTGTAATGTCGAATCATTGGAAGAACGAGAAGGGTTACCGAAGAATGGGGGAGAGACCAATCCCAAAAAGGGGGAGAAGAAGGTCGGACTAGATCAAGAAGAGATCGGTGCCGTGGAGGAAAGGAGGAGGGATAGTCTACCCCAAGTCGGGCCCGCATCGGTTTCGGTGCTAATGACGACGAAAGACAAAAGAGTCATCGCTATCGGACAAGGAGCGATTCCCAAGAGGACCGAAAAAAGGGTCCAAACGATTTTCGAAAGCCCTCAGGATTATCTCCTCGATATGCCGCAGCCAGGAGATGGCGTGATCTATGACGAAACACGACCAATGTGCCCCGAGGTGCCGATCGGTCTCGAAGGAGCGTCGGCCAGTGCGTTAGTCGATAGTGGAAGTGAAGTTTCTTGTATCTCCGAAGAATTCTACGCACAGAATTGGGAAGCCTTTCGAAATTGTCCAACATTACCGGTGATATCAATAAATGTGGTGGGAGCGTTCGGAGGAGGTTCGGGACGGATCAAGCAGCAAGTGATGGCCACAGCAAAGGTGTACGATTCGGAGGGAGACGTGACGCTGTTGGTAGTACCGAAACTGCAGAGATCCGTGCTCCTCGGTATCGACGGAATGGATAAACTCGGAGTTTATGTCGATACGCACGAAAAAGTCATAAAAGTGCGAGATAAAATTGTTGGACGTCTCGTAGGAGGATACTGGCAGATGGAGGAGAGCCAGTACAACATAACCGAAGGGGACAAGAAAATGGGGCAGAGTAGAGCGATGCTCGCTCGAGCGGAAGGTACCGGGGAAGAAAGAGAACCGGAAGACACCGTCACGAGACACGTTATGAGTGGAGAAATACAAGATCCCGCTTCAGAGTGTCTCCGTGAAGCGGAAGTCGATGGGAAACTTCGGGAGTGCGCCGACGTCGACATCGAGATTCAGCGAGACTTCAAGAAATTGGTCTATGAATATCGAGACGTGTTTCGAAAACGCCCTGGACGGATGCAAGTGTCTGTGCGTCGGCTGGTCCTGAAGGATGAAAAACCCTTCGTATCCCGCTCGTATCCCGTTCCAATGGCGTACAGAGGAAAGGTAACGGACGAAATCAATAAGATGCTCGCTCAAGGGGTTATTCAAAGTTCAACGAGTACCTCCATTAACCCTTTGGTGACCGTTATCAAGACCAACGGAGACGTCAGGCTGTGTCTCGATGCACGGCTACTGAATGAGCACCTCGAAGGAGATTATGGCTCATCGCTCCCAACCGAAGAGATTTTCCAGAAATGCGGAGGCGCCAAGGTCATGTCAACGTTGGATCTGACCAGCAGTTTCTGGCAGATTCCGTTACACCCGAATTCACGGAAATACACGGCATTCCGACAAGAAAATAAATGTTATGAGTTTACGGTGACGCCATTCGATCTAAAAACAAGTACCGCGGCGCTGGTTCGAGGACTAGACATCGTCCTTCGCAACACCGGAGATTCCATAGTAAATTTCGTGGACGATCTGCTGATAGTGTCGACAGATGCTCGACAACACCTGCAACATCTCCGACAATTATTCGCGAGAATACGGGAACATGGTATGACTCTCAAGATGGAAAAATCGCATTTCTTCCGAAAGGAGGTAGATTTTCTCGGGCATGTCGTGACGACCAAAGGGATACTGCCACAGCCCGACAAGGTTAAGTCGATCAAAGAATTTCCCCGTCCCTGAAACGTAAAGCAGCTGCGGGGTTTTCTCGGGCTGGTAAATTTTTATACGAAGTTTACAAGCAAACACGCCGAAGAAACTGTCCCGCTGTTGGAACTATTGAGAAAGGGGACGAGCTGGAAATGGACCGACAACCACGAAGCAGCGTTCGGAAGAATAAAACAACTGTTTTGCGAGTCAGTGATCCTCGACCATCCCGACGTAAAGAAGCCGTATACCTTGACGACGGACGCGAGTGACTACGCGCTTGGCGCAACGTTGTCACAAACCGACGAAGATGGCGAAGTCGGAGTGATATCCTTTGCCAGTCGGACACTCAAGGGGGCAGAAGTCGGGTACACCACGTCGGAAAAGGAACTACTCGTCATCGTGTGGGCCCTTCAAAAATTCCAAAGTTATCTTAAAGGAGCAAAGATAACAATAATAACCGACCATAAGGCGTTAATATTTCTGAAAACGTGCAGATTTACGAGCGGCCGATTGTTGAGATGGGCATTGCTGTTACAAGGATATGATTTAACGGTAGAACACCGACAGGGAAAGTCGAACCAAGTAGAAGATACGCTAAGCCGACTCCGCGATCACACGTACGAGCCCGATGGCACACTGCCGGGAAAAATCGTTATCACAGCCCTCGCGCAAAAACCGTCGAAGTTGCTGTCGCAAAAGATGCGACAATTTGGCACGATACAGCGGAGTCAGGAAGATCTCAACGCCATTATAAATCTACTCGAGGATGAAAAGGAGACCGTTAACCATCCGAAAAATTATCGACTCCAGGAAGGAGTATTACAAAAGGCCGCGAAAACTGGCCGATGGAAGATAACCTTGCCTGAAGAGATAAAAGAAAGGCTGGTCGAAGAATGCCACGAGATGTATGGACATATCGGAGCGAATAAGGTTTTTCAGATGCTAAATGAAGACTTCGCGTATCCCCGATTTGCGAAAAGCATCAGGCACCAGCTCGCCACATGCGACTCCTATCAGCGAACGAAATGCGCGATCCAAACTAGTTACGCGAATATGCCCGACGGACCAGGAGATCTAATATCTATCGATTTCTTTGGCCCCCTCCCGACATCCACAGGGAGAGTTCGGCATATTTTAGTAACTCTGGACGCTTTCACGAAATTTGTCGTCCTATACCCGATGCGCACGGCGAACACCAAGACGGTCATAAAGAAGCTCAGCGAGGAATATATCCCGAAATACGGCAAACCCAGAAGGATCCAATTTGACCATGGCACGCAGTTCACGGCCAAGGCATGGAAAAAATGGTTGGAAGATGAAAAGATCCGCGGAGTATTTTCGTCTATACGGCACCCGCAAGGAAATATTGTCGAGAGGGTAAACCGAGAGCTCGGAAGATTTTTCCGTACCTTCCTAACCGACCGGCACACAGCATGGGCCAGATGGGTACCGATAATCCAAGATTGTATTAATGAGACGCCACACGACACCACCGAGTACACTCCGATGGAATTACAAACAAAAAAAAAGTTGAAAATTGAAATTTTCATATCGCTTCCTCATAAAGTTGAAAATTGAAATTTTCATACCGCTTTCTCATAAGGTTCCTTTATTCGCGAAGCTTATTCTATGAGGAAGCATTGTCTGTATTTTTGGCTTCCTCATAGAGGAAGCTTCGCGAATAAAGGAACCTTATGAGAAAGCGGTATGAAAATTTCAATTTTCAACTTTATGAGGAAGCGATATGAAAATTTCAATTTTCAACTTTTTTCAACGTCAACGTCTTAGAGTTTTATGCAAAACGGTTGACCGATTCAGGTTCAGCGCGTAAAAAAATATTCCATCGTCACGTTTCACTTTGTCGAATCTGCGTTTGGCGCGAAAAAATACATGGAAGTATGCGCTCCCGAATTTTTTTTTGCCCTTTCGATTTTTATTCCGGAATTCCTAGTGATACCTCTTTATCTAGCTTTTTAATCCCGTCATATCCATCGTCTTGTGTATGTCTTGCTGTAGATCACGGTAGGCACCTGGGTTTTTCCGTGATGCCATCGGAAAGCAAAGAAATCGTTGTTTACAAATACCTAAAATCACTCATTTTTGCAATTTTCGTTATAAAAATGCCTGGGAAACTTTTTCGTTAGTTGTCGCTCCGGGACTGTAATTCCATGTATTTTATCACGCTGATCACGAATCTGACACTTTTTTAAAATTCATAGATGAATATTTAATACGAAAAAATGAGGCGAGAAAACAAATTGCATGAAATTCAAAAAATTCAAAATGACATAGAATTTAAACGGTTCAACCGATTATTCCCAAATTCAATACCGATCGTTGGTCGATAACAGTCCATTTATGTGCAAGTTTTTAGCCCGATATGTCAAAAATTGAGGCCGCTAGAGCGCGCACAGACATTTTCGAAAAAATTCAAAACCGCGTAAAATCTGAACGACTGCATAGATTTGGCCAAAAATTGGAACAAATAATGAGGATCGACCCCTCAATATGTGTGATAAATTTCACCTCGATATCTCAAGCCGTTTTCAAATTATGAACGTTAAATGATTTGCACACACATACACACACACACACACACACACACACACACACACACACACACACACACACACACACACACACACACACACACACACACACACACACACACACACACACACACACACACACACACACACACATCCAGACATTTTTTCTAAATGTGTTTTTTGGATGTTTGGGAACATTCTGAACACGTTCACATCAAAATCTCGAAAACTAATTTTTTCACGAAAACAAAGCTTCCTCTATGAGGAAGCAAAAACCACATCGCCCCTGGAAAAATTGGATTCCGGCATTACGAGGAAAAGTAGGCGAATTAGAAGACTACACGAAGAAGCTCGAGGAAGTCCAGCTAAGAATCCTCCGGAAAGGAAGGAGAAGGGCCGAAAAATTCGACGAATGCCATCGGATGACGACGTATACAGAGGGAGAACTCGGCTTGGTAAAGGCCTTAAACGTCTCGCACCAAATGGACAAGGTCACTGCTAAGTTCATGCCTCTCTACGAGGGTCCGTACCGGATAAAAGCATGTGTGGGACTGGCAACGTATTTGCTCGAAGAACCCGAAACTCACCGAGAACGAGGCAAGTTCCACTCGAGTCTATTGAAGAAGTACGCAGCAAAGCAAACGGGAAAGATCCAGACGACTCCGAAAACGACGAGGAAAACCAATAGGACAAGGAGAAAAAGAAATAAACAAAAATAAATCGGAATATAATCTAAATCGGAAATAAATCGGATAAGAGTAATAAAGGAATTAAGTAGGAAATGAATGAAAAAATAATAGTATAAAAAAAAAAAATAAGAATAGAAATAACGCTACAAATAAAAATAAAAATAAAAATAAACATAACGATACAAATAAAAATAGAGGATAGAATAAGATAATTAAGAGGGAAATATAGAAATTAGGTAAAAGAAAACCGGAAGAAAAAAAATTAGATTCGGAAAGATAAGAAAAGGATAGAAATGACAAAGAAATTAGACATTAGAAGGAATCTTAGGGAGGATACGACTTGTGAAAAGAAGAACGAGAAACCGCTGTTACCGAACCCGATAACCGGCAGCAAGGATCGAGAAGCAAGGAATCGATAAAGGAGAGCGCGCTATCTCACCGCGGCCGGGACATCGAGACAGCACGGCGCCCGCACGAGCTTTCGAACAGCCGAGCGCTAGGACCCCCCCCCCCCCCCCCCCCCTTGACAGCAACCACGGACGGCGAAGGAGTCAAGCGCGAGGGATTCCGAGAATCAAAACAAACGATCCCGAGAACTAAGAAGCTCGCGGCAATACAGATGACCAGCCGAAATCGGAAGAATAGGGAACATGCCTCCGGAACCCAGGGTCACCTCGCTATCCCAAATATAACGGGACTATTCTCGAACGAGCGAAAATTCGCCGAGATAACGGAAAAGGGATGGAGGTAATCGCGCTAAATTTCACGGCCTATCAAGCCAAAGTATCGAAAGCGTCAGACAGTAATAAAGTGATCGGCGAAACAGGCAGCAACAGACAGGCGACACGAAAAGAGGAAAAAGAGAGAGAAGAAAAAAGATAAACGGAGGAAAGAAGCAGGAAGGGTGAGAAAATAAAATCGGATCAAGTAAATCAAAATAAGATAAAATAAAATAAAATAAAATAGGATAAAATAAATTCAAATAAGATAAAATAAAAGAAAATAAAATAAGGAGGCAAAATAAAAATGAAGGATCGAAATAACAAGGGACATGATTTCATCCCGAACAGAAAAAAAAAAAAAAAAACACGATGGACACATTCCGCAACTTCCCGGCCCGGAACTTGCAAGGGACTTACCCCGGGGTCGAGGTACTCACCGTCGCGACCCCTAGCCGGATCTACATCCACCTGCCGGATCCTGAGGGGAAGAGGGCACTACTCCTCAATTACTACGTGAGCACGACGACGGATCACCCGGAAGTGCACCCCGTAGAGGAGGACGACTTGCAACCAGGGGCGCCGGTCTACGTCCGGCACGTTCGGCGCTTCTACCGCGGGGTCGTCACGGGAGAACGCGACCAAGACGGCGACATCACGGTCTGGCTGGGTGATTGGGCCCTCGAACTCAACGCCAGACCGGACGAAATGTTCACCGTCCCCTGGGAGCACCGGAGCGTCGGATTTCAAGCCATCGCGTGCGGTCTCCACGCGACTAGGCCACCGGGAGGTGACGCGTGGCCGCCGGCAACGACCCAATACGTCCGGGAATACCTGGAGGAACGAAACTGGGACATGCACGTCATGGACCGAGGGACGGGAACCGACGCGATTTGGGTGACCCTGGAGGCACCCGGAAACAACCAGGAGGGGATCCGGGACTGTCTCCTCCGGAATGGCCAAGGTCAATGGGGTCAAAACCCCAGAAGGTTCCTCTGGGGAGGAGACGGAGGACGCTTCTGCGAACGGCAGGAGAGGGCGGCAGAACACGACTAGGAGGAAGGCGAGAACGAAGAAGACAATGCGGAGGAAGGGGAAGACGAGAACGAGCAAGACGACGATGAATGGGAGGAATGGGAGGAAGAATCTACAAGCGACGAGGGCTATGACAGCGGTAATAGGACGGACGACGACGCAGATGGGGACGCGGAAAGGGAAGACGGCATCGAGGACATGGAGATCGAATAAAAAAAAATAAAAGGGGGTTCTAAATAAATACATAAATTATATATAGATATACATATATATATGTACACGGAGCTCTATAGAAATAAATAAATAAATAAATAAATAATCAAATCAAATCGAACAAACACAAAGTATTAACATATATATTACAACAAAGAAGAGAAGTATTAAAGAAAAAAAAAAAACAAACAAACAACAACAATATAGAAGAAACATGAAGACATGACTGTTGAGGCTCGAGACGAGCCTCAACAGTAATGTGGGGGAGAATGTAACTCCCATACACAATAAAATCTCCCGTGTGGCCTCGGTGACGTCACACCGCGAGAGCCCGGGAGATCCTGTCAGCCGGGAAGACTGCAGCCGTCGGACAAGCCCGCTGAGAGACAAGTGGCGCCATCCGACGGGATCGAGCGGCGGCCCGATCGACGTTGAACGACGCGCACGCGCAATAACCAGCACCAGCGAGGATTCGGAAGCACAGCGGCGCTGTCCAGCGGAATTCGGGAAAAGGGTCGCTCAAGGTCGAAGAAAGGCGAAAGCGAGGGAAAATCGACACACCCCATTGGCTAGAAATGACGACACCACCGGTTGCACACGGCACCGACCGACCATATCATTAGCTCGGAAGGTAACACCGGATAATCGTCACGACCATACCGATCCGGCATTGGAGGGTAGAGGAAGAACAAGGACTCCAACCAATAAGAAAATCAATAATCAGGTGGCCGCACGCAGACGCGAGTCCGCCAGAAATCTGCCAAACCGACGGAGTGGGAGTCCAAAATCGGGGTATAAAAGACGGCGATTTCGGCAGTCGATCAGAAGTGATTGGATCTACCTTACAAGCGGGCAACTCGTAAGGACTACCAGCGAAAAGTGAAAAGTAAAAGTGCCCAGTGAAATAAGGGAAGTAAAGTGAAATCGTGCAAAAAGGACTTATAAAATCCGTGCCGGTTGGGACTTATAAACTTTGTGAAAAAGGACTTATAATTGTTCGTGCCGAATGAACTTATAAACTTTGTGAGAACTGGACTTATAAACAGTCACGGCCAGTGAACTTATAAATTTTGTGCCGATTTGGACTTGTAAAAATTGTGCCGTTTCAGACTTATAAAAATTGGTGACAATTTGGACTTGTGAAACTCGTGCCGAAAAAGGGCTTATGAATTTTCGTGCCGAGGACTTATAAAATTTGTGACAGGCTGACTTGTGAAATTTCGTGCCAATTTCAAACTTATGAAAATTGTACAACGCTGGAATTGTAGAAACTGTGTCGATCCGGACTTGTAAAACCCATGCCGTTTCGAACTCATAAAATCGTGGAAATTGGACTTATAACATTTCACAACAAGTGAACGCAGAATAAACGTGCCAATCTGGACTCAGAACATTTGTGCCGAAATCGGATTTATAACTTTGGCGATGAACCAGTCTATCTAACATTCTCAAGTGAACAGAGCGGCTAAAAGTGACATTCAGCGTGGACCGGTAAAGTGACCAAAAGTGACCGTCAGAAAAGCCTCGAGAGTCACGGAATAATTTGATGATTCCAAGGACGGCGAAAGGCACACTCAAGGAAAGGTTCACATCCCCTGAAGACGACGCTACCATTGGATTAAGGTAAAAACGTCCATTTCGCAAATAAACACCAATTGCAATTCGCGACGTGAACGGGCGGTCACCGTCGATCGCCGTGACGTGACGTCACAACGAGACAGCCGAGCGCGACGACGAGCTGGATTCAGCGACGAACGAGGAGCTGTCCGCGCATGCGCAGTGCGGTATACGCGCGAATAAAATTCTGTCACTTAATATTCTGACTTCAAGCAAGTAAATTCGTCGAGATAAAAAGGAATAAAATCCGAGTATTGGAATAATCGATTTTCACACATGTCGTTATCGACGGAAATAAATTCCTTGAACGATAATAAAGAAACGAGACAATTCAAGAAAGAGAAAAACTTGTAATTATAGGAGAGCTTGTCAATTGATAAATAAAAATTATCATCGTTTCACTTAAAAAACGTCTCTGACACACCAACCCAGAATTCCTAGACGCTCGAGTCCACGAATCCCTCCGTTTGAGTGCCCGTTCCTCTTAAGGAGGTGCGCAAATACGGAGAATTATTGTAAAAGGCATTTGCTCCTGTTACAGCCTGAATTGCTTCTTGATAGAACATGTAAAGAATGTGGGCTGTACTTTTGCTCCAAAAAGGCTGTTGCAGCTCACAAAACTTCTCTGCACAAGAAAAAAAAAATTACCGGTGACCGAGTTAGTGAAGAGGAAAATGAGAGAGCCGAGTCAAGAGACATGCAGGATCTCGATACTCACGACCATGAGACCCATAGTCAGCAAGATGAGGCTCCAGCTTTTGTCAGCGTCGAAAAGAGTAACGAAAATCCCTGGGTCGACGATGAGTAACAACCGCTTTAACAACTGATCACTGTTACTTTTCTTTACAGATATATATGCTGAACGATGTTCATGCTAATGTTTTGAAACAAAATGTGATATATATTGAATATATGAAGTTATTTTGTACTTAAAATGGATGTTTTATATTCTATTTTATAAATTTGGTAATAACCTGCATGTTATGAATTATTTTCGTAATCCTTAATATGAGTGACAAAAATCACGTGATTGTGAGACGGGGGGGTCTCTCAAAATCTCACGACTGATCACGAAGGGGGGGGGGGGTCGAAAATCCAATAACACAGCATCACGTGATTAATGGACGCCCCCTTACAAGCACCGTGAGCATTTAATTAAATAGTTCATCATTCATATGTTTGTAATCCCGTTCGTAATATTCAGTAACGGCGTCCTTTTCGTTTTTGACAGTTAATAAATCAACTTCGACTATTTGGTGATCCGTTATTTTAGGAGTCATTAGCACTTTAGTTTTTATGTGGAAATTAGAGAATGCTAGGTCAATGCGGGTTTTCGATGTTTCCGTAATTCGTGTATCTTCTGTAACGTATTGCTTAAATCCCTGACATAATAGATCTTTTGTAAGACTTTTCGAATAGTGGTTATTTGTGTTCATGTCAATGTTGAAATCCCCAAGTACTATGACATGTCCCAATTCTAATAGATTTTCGTATTCCTTTGTTATTTCATCTATGAATATTCCATCACTCATACTTGGAGAATGGTACACATTACTAACTAGAATTCCGTGAAACTCTCCCATTAGTTTTATCGAGCTTATCCATGTATTGTCATTTATATTTCTATTTGATAACGTCTTATACTTAATATTTTGTCTCACAAATGTTAATACTCCTCCTGTTCTTTTACTATTTGAGTTACATCTAATTACTTCATAGTTTTTTATATACAGTTCAGTCTCATTGATTTCATTTGTCACGTGTGTTTCTGTTAATGCTAAGATTTTAGGTTTCAGGTGTGTCACCATATTTTCTATTTCGTCTTTATTTTTAAGGCAGCCTTGTGCATTTAACATTACAATAAAGGGATTTTGGTGTTGAGTTTTGGACGGTAGTGGCACTGGCAGTTGCTATTCATTGTAGTATTAAATGTATTTTCTATTTCGGTTTACCTGCCTTTTAAACATTTCACATTCACTGTCCGTCGCTTCGTGATCACAGGCCAAATCGGTATTATTGAACTTCTCTACAGTTTTCAGACAGTATGCAGCTGGATTTCCGGGAATTACACTCTGTGTGTTGATGGTTTCCCGCATATATTCTGCAGCACGTTTCGTTCCTACAGTTTGCCGCAAAATGGTTATATGCGCAGCATTTGTAGCAACGAACAACACTTACATAGTCATATACTTGGCAACTTTTCCACCCGACTTTCATTTTCTGCTTCTCGACCAACAGCTTGTGAGTGATTGGGTCCACCTCAATAATCATATTCGTTTCTTTGTTTCTAGTTTGCATCTTCTTTATAATCTTCATTTGGACGTCGTTTGTCGTCCAAAATTTGTTTTGTGCACTGACTCTATTTATAAATAAGGTCTCTTCTTCGTCCGCTGCCTCCTTTTCTATTCCTATTACTTTTATTTTTGGAAGCTTCTTGTTAGGCACGTAGATTTGGTAGTCTTCTCCTAAGTTCTGTTTCAGTGCATCCCTCAATTTTGCTGTGTCTTTGCTTCTTTCACACTCCAATCTTACTTTCCCTTGGGGGCCTCCTACGATTCTGTCGACGCCTATACTCCCAGTTGAATTAGGTTGACGTTGCTTCGGATAATACCCTCTGTTTGTTTGCTCGTTTGAATTTTCGTCGGTTGTATGATTATCTCATCATTTCTACTCCTTTTAGTCACATGTGCATATGTGTCATTTTCCTCGATCTGCGGCGTACTGTTCCTGTTGTCGGTCACCTCGCTGTTTATTTTCTCTTGCTTCATCTTCTTAATTTCTTCTTTCAATATTGATATCTCTTCTTTGAGTTCCTTCGTTGATTTGTTACATTTTTCTGCAACAATATCCTTTATAATACTGCTCTATTCAGTTTTCATCGCTTGTATGATGTCACGCTTCATCGTCTCTATTTCTGCTGTCATAAGTTTTGTCAGTTCTTCCATATTTGGCTCTGCTCTACGGCTTATATTGTCATCCTCTTCGAATATCGTAACTTCCACATATCCGAAAACTTAATTCGGTGGCGAGTTGCGCTTGCTGGGCCGTTTACTTACTTCATCAGCCCACAAAATCAGTGCCGCAGCAAGGATTGTTTTCGGCACGATGCAGTCGAAACATCCCGCCTTATACCCCAAGCTTGACAACTTTTCGTATTTTTACTCTTTTTCCGACCTCGTGGACAATGACGAAAAAGCGATTCGGTTTTTAGAGGAAATTGGACTCCTCCCATCGAAGACATCGCAACCGCCGACGTGTTGAGGTTTGCCGATGCAAGTCGAGTTGCAACGAGAAAAGAAACTGAGTTGGATATGGCGGTGTTCATCCAAATCAACCAAAAAAAGGTGCGAAGCATTGCCGGAAGTCCGAAAATCCGTGCGCCGGGACATTTTTCGACGGGACAAGTTGCCGCATCAAAATTTGCGAGGTTCTCGCTGTAAACATTTCGTTTGTGACGAAAATGAAAGTTAGCGAATTATACAGGCATATGCTTAACTGCCGACGTAAGAGCGATGACTGCGAACTGAGTCGATCCACGATCGTCGACTATTACAGCTATTGTCGAGAAGTAGCCGAGGTAATGGCGTCAAACGAGAAAATCTGTCTCGGCGGTGAGGGCAAAACGGTCCAGATCGACGAGACATTCCTCACGAAACGGAAATACCATCGCGGTAGAATCACAGAGCAGATGACAACTACTGTTCTCAGATTGTACTGCAAAGAAGATAAAATCGGAGTGTTCTTTCGAGTGAATTCGAAGTGGAAGGCCGAATTATGGGCGTATATTAGCAGGTTCATGCCTAAAGACACAAGCCGTGTCTGCACTGACAGTGCGAAACAGTACGTCGGTGTGGAGAAGCTTTTTGGGGAGGGCACTGTCCATTTGACAACGAACCACAGCATTGGTGCGTACGTCGACAGAGATGATCCCTGTAATACATCCAATGATCTGGAAAATCAGAACAAATTGTTGAAGAGGGCTATTCTCTGCCGCAAAACGCCGAAGTTGCTCCACCAATACAACATTTAGAGAAAGCCTATAAAGACGACCTCGGCCTACAAATTATGCAGTTTCTCCTCGACATCCATCGAGTGTACCCGGGGGTAGTCAATGGCGAGAGACGATTGGGGCTGGAACTGCGGGAACTTGATTGTCAAATTCGAAGTTTGCAAGATCTGCTTCCCCCAAAGCACCCGAGATTGCAGTCCATCGAGGAAGAGTTGGAGGAATTGTCCGCAGACGAGACTTCCGATGAAGAACTCGATGCCGAGTAGGATCAGTTCAACTAAAAAGGACACACACACACACACACACGCGCGCGAGCGCACATGCACGCACGGTACGACATACGGACATACGGACATAAGGACATACGGACATACGGACATACGGACATACGGACATACGGACATACGGACATACGGACATACGGACATACGGACATACGGACATACGGACATACGGACATACGGACATACGGACATACGGACATACGGACATACGGACATACGGACATACGGACATACGGACATAAGGACATACGGACATAAGGACATACGGACATAAGGACATACGGACATAAGGACATACGGACATAAGGACATACGGACATAAGGACATACGGACATAAGGACATACGGACATAAGGACATACGGACATAAGGACATACGGACATAAGGACATACGGACATAAGGACATACGGACATAAGGACATACGGACATAAGGACATACGGACATAAGGACATACGGACATAAGGACATACGGACATAAGGACATACGGACATAAGGACATACGGACATAAGGACATACGGACATAAGAACATACGGACATAAGGACATACGGACATAAGGACATACGGACATACGGACATACGGACATACGGACATACGGACATACGGACATACGGACATACGGACATACGGACATACGGACATACGGACATACGGACATACGGACATACGGACATACGGACATACGGACATACGGACATACGGACATACGGACATACGGACATACGGACATACGGACATACGGACATATGGACAGGCGGAATGCTAATTAGACTTTACCTCCTCGTGGTGCATTCTGGATAACGCTAAAAAAGTCTGTAGCGATGACCTGAGATATATCTCGTATGGCAGGACTACGATTTCCGAGGCCCTGTAATTTGACAATCGATTCTTCATCTATGAACGAAAAGAAATTGATTATGAAGAGTAAAAAATATTCATTTCGGTTTAGTTTAAGAGGTCCGAGCCATTTTACAATTTACGATGACGATTTATGATTTTTAGTACATTTTCTGTGATGGCCAAATGTCGCTATGAATTCGACATCTTTCGATCGAGATAAACGAAAGTTCGAGAGTACAAGTCGATACAGCAACTAGTTTTTGAGATATAACGAGATTTAGCGGTTATTGAAACCCTGCGACATACAGGGTGATTCAGGAAGTTTTTCACAAACAATGCTGGCAGGTAGTTGGTCGTAATGTGAGCAAAGTTACAAAGCCGTTTTTGAAAATTCGCAATATTAATTATAAGCATTATAAATTTGAATGAACGGACCAATCAGAACGAAGTATCAACACCTAAAGAAAGTCGCGCATCGACGGCTAATGCGGACCATTAAATTAATTATAAGCATTATAAATTTTAATGAACGGACCAATCAGAACGAAGTATCAACACCTAAAGAAAGTCGTGCAACGACGGCTAATATGGACCACCCACCGTGCCGCCCATTGTCAAACGACAACGCCCGACGAATTCCAGATGAATCGCGTAATCTGATCAGATATTCGGAAACCTCCCGCCACCTCTCGTGAAAGGCCCCCGCGCGACGACAGCTCGTTCTCCTACCAGTACCGACAGAAGGAATTTTGGGAGATAACTTCTCCTCTCGCGAGCCACGGAAAGAGCATGGTCTGTAAAAGAGCGTGCAGAGCGACAATCTACATCTTTCGCATCGTAGTCAACTTCCAGTTCGCAGCTACGTGAGATCGGAGCCCTGCTCGCTACTACTTTAAGGCCGAAGTCCTCAACTCGCATACTCGTTAGTTAGGGCGCTCGATTGGTCATAATCCCCACATAATTGAGTGTGGATGCTTTATTACCAAGAGAGTCTAGTGAGTAATTAGTTTGAGACACTCGGGTAATTATTATATAAAAAAAACCTCTTAAAAAGAAAAAATATGCCAAAACAGATGATTATCAAACCAGTTTCTGAACAAAAAAATTCTTCTAAAAAGACGTTTATCAAAGCATAAAAAAATATATGTGTATCAAAATCTCAACAAAAAAAAATTAAAAAATTGAAAAGAAATCAAATCAAACCAGCTAAGTAGTAGTACATACAAAAAAATTCTTCAAAAAATATGTTTATCAATACAATCTAAAAAAAAATACAAAATGCAAAAAATGTTGACAAAAAAAAACTTGCGTGCCAGGTTTTTTTTACAATTGCAGTTACTGCAGTTATTACAGTTACTTTCCCTCTCCCTCGATTATTTGAATGAACCATGTACGACAACTATTGGAACAAAAACTGGCACGCCAAGTTTTTTTTTGTCAAGATTTTTGCATCTTGTATTTTTTTTTAGATTGTATTGATAAACATATTTTTTGAAGAATTTTTTTGTATGTACTACTACTTGGCTGGTTTGATTTGATGTCTTTTCAATTTTTTATTTTTTTTTGTTGAGATTTTGGTACACATATTTTTTTTTAATGCTTTGATAAACGTCTTTTTGGAAGAATTTTTTTGTTCAGAAACTGGTTTGATAAACATCTGTTTTGGCATATTTTTTCTTTTTAAGAGGTTTTTTTTATAAACATATTTTCTGAACGACCATACAATTTTTAAGTACTTGGCATACCTTTTTACTTTTTTTTTTAAAGTATTTTTTGCTTTGATTTCATCTATTTTTGACATCCAGTCATGTAGTTTAATTGATTATTACCAACATACTGGGAATAAACCTAATCATCTTCCTGTAAAATATATTCGTGTAACATTTTATGGTGACGAAAGGCACCTTCGACACCTTGAGTAGCTGCTCTTGATGCTCTGGACCTTCGAAGGCAGCTGTGTCAGGATCAGAAGGTGGGTTTCATCATGCGTAGCTAACAAAAAACTTATCTCTCTCTCGCATGATGGATAAAGACATATTTTGATGCTGACGCAGTGCCTCTGAAGTTCTAGAGCATCGATGGCATCTGTATGTGGAGCTGGCGATGCCTTTCGCCACTATATGCAAAAATTATGTATATAATAAATTATCAATTTGCACTGCGAGCCTTCAATTATACATCGACAGGGGGAAATGTCTCAAATAGACCTTTGAAGGCAGCTGCGTGAGGATCAGAAGGTGGTTTTCATCATGTGTAGCTGAAAAAAAACTTATCTCTCTCGCATAATGAATAAAGACATCTTTTGATTTTGACGCAGTGTGTCAGAGTGCGTCTGAAGTTCCAAAACATCTAGGACATCTGTATGTGGAGTTGTATATGCCTTTCGCCACTATATGCAACAAGTATATATAAAAATATAAATAATTTAAATTTTCAATCCGAACCTTCAATTCTTTTAAAAAAAAAACAGAATCATCGCTCTGTATTATTTGGACTTATATCGAAGGCCATGGTTTGCCAGTTCCATCAGTAAAAGATTTATTCCTTGGTTTAGATACCTATACAAACATAGGTAAATAAGTTCATGTTTTCCTGACGGAGCGTAGATTCCATTTTTAAAAACTGAACCATCTTTCTGTCAAATATATTTAAAAATATCAATTTTTGACAAAAGCAAAATTGAAACGAAACTTAAAAAATAGGTTAGTCATAAAAAGTTCGAGGAATTAACTTTAAAAAAAGACACGTCCAACACATTATTAGTTATTTATTTTTTATAATATGAATCAATTTTTTTACACGAGTTATTTTTATTTTACATTCACGATACGAGTGGACACATTCACCTTTTTTCATTCCGAACCGAACATCCCATATATCACATATCACACTTATTTTCTTAATAAAAAAGAATTTGTTTTGCCGAGCGATTAACCGAAGCGCGAAGCGCGCTGCGCTGATATACGACGAAAGCCAAGAGAGATGGGTAAACAGAGACGGGTAGAGAGAAAGTGCCGCGCTGATGCGACCATCCGAGAGAGATGGAAGATGAGTCAGCTGGCGGGCGCATGCGCAATAGACGCGAGGACTCACATCACATCACAGGACATTTTTATAATATTTTCGGTTCTCGTGAGGGTCACGGTGCCCGTATCTCAGCATCTACCTAACACTTATGATCGTAACTAGGCGCGTTGGAAAGCTTGCGTCCGATATATATATAATAAAAGTGTCGTTGGAATTCCGATTCGATGCTTCGTTTTCGAGAAAATGGAGGAGCAAAAATCCACTTCCGGCCTTTTGGAGTATATACACTGTAACAGGGGCAAATGCTTCGTACAATAATTTCTGTATGCGCACCTCCTTAAGAGGAACGGGCACTCAAACGGAAGGATTCGTGGACTCGAGGGTCTAGGAATTCTGGGTTGGTGTGTCAGAGACTTTTTAAAAATGTGAAACAATAATAATTTTTATTCAAAAAATGACAAGCTCTAATTCGGCACAAATGTCTAAGTCCGACTTAGCACGTTTATTATCGGTTCACTTGGCACGAAAAGTCATAAGTCCTTTTTCGATACCGATTTTTACAAGTCCGGCGTTGCCCAATTTTTATAAGTTCAAAATTGGCACAATTTTTACAAGTTGAAATGTTGCAAATTTTGCAAAGTCCTCGGCACGAAATTTTATAAGTCCTTTTTCGGCACGAGTTTCACAAGTCCACATTGTCACCAATTTTTATAAGTTCGAGACGGCACGAATTTTACAAGTGCAATCCTCACGGATTTTATAAGTTCAAATCGGCACAGTTTTTATAATTCCAGCGTTGCACAATTTTTCTAAGTCCAAAATTGGTACGAGTTTTATAAGTCCTTTTTCGGCATAAAATTTATAAGTTCACTTGCCACGAAAACTTATAAGTCCTTTTTGGCACGATTTCACTTTTGTTTAACTTATTTCACTGTTACTTTTCACTTTTCACTTTTCCTGGAGAGTTGTCCGCTGGTAAGGTAGATCCGATAACTGATGATGGATTGACTGATGATGGCCTTTTTATATCCCGAATTTGCTCCCCTTCTTCGTCGGTTCTGCAGGGTTTTGGCGGACTCGCGTCAGCGTGCGATCGGCCGATTATTAATTTTCTTATTGGTTACTCGCGGGGAGCTCCCCTCGCCCTCCAATGCCGGGTCGATATTCCCGTGACGCACTTCCGGCATTACTCGCTGAGCTAATGGTGTATCTATTGGTGTCGTCACTTTTGGCCAATCGGGTGTGCCAGTTTTCTCTCGTTTTCTGCGCAATTCGGCCTTAAGCGCGTTTCTGTGGTGACTCCGTCGAACGGCGCCACTGTGCTTCCGCATCCTCGATGTCCTTGGTTCCTGCGCGTGCGCGACGCTCGGCTATCGATCCAGCCGCCGGTCGATCTCGTCGGATGGCGCCACTTACACCTCGCGCTCTCTTACTCGGTGCTGCTAGCCGCGGGTTTGACTAGGCCTCGGGTGGTTCGCCGATAGTCAACCCGTCTCAACGCTTGGTAGCGTCTCGTCAACTCGCTTAAAAATCTTTTTTTTAAGTACTCAGCGTCGAGACGCTACCGCGTCTCTTGATACGCTGAACGTTACGGGGATCAAGAGACGCGGCAGCGTCTCGACGCCAAGTACTTAAAACAAGTTTTTAAGCGAGTTGACTAGACGCTACCAAGTATATATACTCCAAAATGCCGGAAGTGGATTCTTGCTTCTCGATTTTCTCGGAAACGAAGCACCGGATCGGAATTCTGACGACACTTTTTTCATATATATAAGACACAAGCTTTCCAACGCGCCCAGTTCCGATTATAACTTTGCGGTAGATGCTGAGATATGGGCATCGTGTTCCTCTTGAGGTCCGAAAATATTATAAAAGTGTCCTGTCCTGTGATGTGATGTGAGTCCTCGCGTCTACTGCGCATGCGTCCGCTAGCTGACTCATCTTCCATCTCTCTCGGATGCTCGCATTAGCGCGGCACTTTCTCTCTACCCGTCTCTGTTTACCCATCTCTCTTGGATTTCGTCGTATATCAGCGCAGCGCACTTCGCGCTTCGGTTAATCGCTCGGCAAAACAAATTCTTTTTTATTAAGATAATAAGTGTGATATGTGATCGCTCGGGAAAACAAATTCTTCTTTGTTAAGACAATAAATGTGATATGTGATATATGGGATGTTCGGTTCGGAATGAAAAAAAGGTGAATGTGTCCACTCGTATCGTGAATGAAAAATATAAATAACTCGTGTAAAAAAATTGATTCATATTATAAAAAATAAATAAATAATAATGTGTTGGATGTGACTTTTTTAAAAGTTAGTTCCTCGATCTTTTTATGACTAACCTATTTTTGAAGTTTCGTTTTAATTTTGCTTTTGTAAAAAATTGATATTTATAAATATATTTGACAGAAAGATGGTTCAGTTTTTGAAAATGGAATCTACGCTCCGTCAGGAAAACATGAACTTATTTACCTCTGTTCATATAGGTATCTAAACCAGGGAATAAATCTTTATCTGACGGAACTGGCAAACCATGGCCTTCGATATAAGTCCAAATAATACAGAGCGATGATTCTGTTTTTTTTTTTTAAGAATTGAAGGTTCGCAGTGAAAATTTAAGGCAGTAGTCTGCTTTACAGGCTTCAAAAAATCGATTTTTCGTTTTTGTCTTAAATCTATTCCAAAACTATCCAAGAATATGTGTTCAAAATTTTAGAGGCCAATTTGACATATTTTCGAAGCTAGATCAGTTTTAGTGGCCGAGCGTCGAGCAGGTGCGAATGCTCGGGCAGACCCGAGCGCGCGCGCTCCACCCCTTCGTGTATTCTATTGTTTGACTATACTCGTATATACCTGAAAGCATTGAACGGTCCTTTGAAATATTATTTGGAGGTTCTAGAAGGTCTGTGTTGAGTAGTTGTTGGGATAACGGTATACAATATAACGGTAAACTATAGCTCTCGGAATCGGCTTTTACACTGCTATTTGTAGCGTCAGCTTTCAGTTTCATTTTTGATTTTGCCGAGCGCACATCGAAATGTCAAGCTACCCGAAAGGTGATCGATGTAAAAGACAGCGTGCTGCGGAACCGCGAAAGCGAAAATTTCACGGCAATCGTTTTACCAGTGTATCATCGGACGACGGAGACTTACACACGAGTCGCAGTGAGCAAAAGTTGAAGGCAGCAAGCAGCGATGATATCATTATTCATTCATCGCACTGCTACCGCATTATTGAATTCATATCGGTGTTTCTCGCTCTTTCGGAAATCGCAATTTGCAGATCATGCAAACAAAAATTAACGTTTGCAGAAAGCGGTCATCGAGGCCTAGGATTTAAAATTGTTGTTCAGTGTAGGTGTGGTCGACGCGAAATCCAGTCAGGACCATTTATAAATACCGGCTACGAAATCAACAGACGGATTGTTTTTGTTATGAGGCTTCTTGGTATCGGACGAGAAGGGATAAACGTATTCTGCGGCCTTATGGATATTTCTGCAGGTTTTGCAAAATCTACTTATCAACAAATCGTTGAGCATTTGTACGCAGCGTCGAAGACACTGTTCGAGAGTACCTGCGAAAAAGCCGTCACGGAAGAGAAAGAAAAAAACGTTGAACATGGAAGACCTGCGAATCATTTGAAGGTTTCGGGCGATGGATCGTGGAAAAAGCGCGGTTATACTTCCTTGTACGGTGTAACAACGCTCATCGGATACTACAGTGGCAAAGTAATCGATCTGATTGTAAAAAGTGGTTATTGTCATTCGTGTACCATACATAAAAATAGTTTGGATGAAGATGCATTTGAGGAGTGGTATGAGGATCATAAAGACTCATGCTCCTCAAATCATACAGGTTCGTCTGGGAAGATGGAGGTAGATTCCATAACAGAGATGTTTTCGAGATCCGTCGAGAAATTCGGAGTTATGTTCAGTAATTATATCGGCGATGGCGACTCCAAAACTTTTACTGGAATCTTAAATAGCAATCCTTACGGGGACGAGTGCACAGTGACGAAAAATGAGTGTGTTGGACACGTGCAAAAGCGTATGGGTACTCGTTTACGGAATAAAAGAAAAACCGAGAAACTTGGAGGAAAGAACGGGCTAACGGAGAGTCTCATCAAGAAATTGACGATTTACTACGGTCTGGCAATTCGTCGAAACGTGAACTCAGTTGAAGGTATGAAGAGAGCTATTATGGCAACATTAGACCATTATTGTTCCACCGATAAAAATCCTCGGCATAAAAATTGTCCAGAAGGCCCGGAGAGTTGGTGCGAATGGCGCAAGGCTAAAGCGGCGAATAATCTGGCATCTTTCAAACACCCGGCAAGATTAATTAATGATAATGTAGAGAAGCACATTCGTCCAATTTACGATGATCTTTCAAATGACGATTTATTGACGCGGTGCTTAGGCGGACACACTCAAAATTCGAACGAATCGTTCAATTCGATTGTGTGGCGCCTAAATCCGAAACACGTAAATTCCGGCTATAAAATCGTCGAAATAGCAGCAAATATGGCTACAGGCATTTTCAACGAAGGTTATTCAGCTGTGCTTTCTACCATGCAGCTCCTCGATATTGTCATCGGGCAGCAATGACATAAATTACTTGTTTTGCAACTTAAAGTGAATTTTTTTTTTCAAAAAAGTGAATTTTTTTTTCAAACTTCGAAAAAATTTGGAATTTTGTCATTTCTTCGGTATTTTTTTAGTTCATATAGAAAAGGAACTTATAAAAACTAAAAAAAAATTTGGTTCCACTGATTCAGATGCATCGCACGACCTCCATCACCGGCACCGATTTACGAGTGCACACTCCAGGCGCCCCAGAAAAATCGTTACAACTTTGGCAAATTTCAATAATTTGTAATAATAAAAATTGTTTTTTAAAGCTTGAATATAATATACTATCGTCTCAAAATTTCGTTTACCGCAATCATTTCCTTCCCTTTCAAAAAAATTGTTGAAAAAACGCTTTTTTTTCGGCTCCTAAAGCAGACTACTGCCTTAAATTATCTATATTTTTATATATACTTGTTGCATATAGTGGCGAAAGGCATATACAACTCCACATACAGATGCCCTAGATGCTTTGGAACTTCAGACGCACTCTAGTAGTATGCGGTGCACTATGGCGACCCCCACTCCTCGAGCCCCGCGTTGAGAGCGCAGTTCGAGGTGGTGGGGGGTAGGAGTGGGGATAGGTTCCGCAGCAGTCCCACTCTTACCCCCACTCCTCCAGCACAGAGTATGTGTTGGAGGTTGTGGGTGTGAGAGTGAGAGGGTGTGCGTGTGAGCTGTCGTCATAGTGCACCGCTTTTTTTATTTTATTATGCATAGAGTTACATATTTCTTAAAGCTAGGTTTCATGTACAATTTAGATCGATGAATTCAACACGATTATATACGGAGCCCAAATATCGCAGCCCTACACTCTTTTTCTCACAAAGTTCTGCTATTTCGTTGAACACTTCGCTATTATAGTTCAGAAAGAAACTAACCCTTAGGGGCATGAAGACACTGAAATCCAAACCTATATCGGCAATCACTTGTCTCCCGTGCTTAGTGTTGACCATCCTCATTCTTGAGATTCTATATGTCTTCTGAAGTTCCAGTTCCGCAATGCTTTTATATGGTAGGTGGGACGGTACGCGACCGGTGTCATTGAGCTTCGCCAATTTTTTCAAATACATAATTCACTTTACGGGTTAGCGAAAAGAAGATCTTCGAAGAGGGAACTCGTCAAGGTAATGTTGGAGTTTTTTAACGTTCTGTAGAGCACACTGAGCGCCTCTGGACTCCGTCTGTAGGAAACGATGCCACGCGCAGTACACTTCTGCTGTCTTCGGCGGCGGAACATCGAATGATGGACAATCGACGCATTCGTTCAAGTTTATGATTTTGCGTCCTGTGGCTTGTTCTAAGATTTGTACAGTCGGCTCACCTACTGCGTACAGTCGAGATTGTTCACCAACACTTTTCGCAATCTCGCGTAATTTTTGATATAGTTCGGCGAGCGTGACGCTGTCCCCTTGCAGCCAACCACTCAGCCAGTGTAAACCGTGGATGTACTTAGTCCGCCAATTATTTGTTCTTCGTATCCGGGGCGGCAATACCTCGATGATATAAGGCGGAGAGACCAACCACAACATTCGACGCTGTGGTTTATCCACCGAACCCACACACACCTCTTTCGGCAATAATTCACCATTCTTATCGTTGAAATACTGAATATCAAACACCAGATCTGTACCGGGCACATCAAACACGGGATGTGGCCTGTGCATATTGTCGTTGAAATCCACGAGCACGCTTTACGCTCTCAACAGGCAGCAGAAGACTGAGCTGCGTCGCTGAAGTTGTTATCACACAGCAGCAATCGTCAGCAATATAGCACGTGCAGATTGAAATCGGATACGCCTCTTCATTTTTTTTTTATTCCAACTCGAACTGGACAGCCTCCAATTGTGCCACTTCTGCCCTTTTTCCCTGATAAAACGCCGTCGAAGGATCCAGATATTCCAGATAGGAATTTATTATCTAAACGCCTGCTGTGCAGCGCTGCGACCAGCGTTCTCCATCCACAACTGTTTGCATCTCCCCCAATCCCTGATATAATTTTTCAACGATGCAAATCGTGATTATTTGTATCACTTTCTGTAACGCCTCCGAGTAACCGTTCATTCTGCAACAACGTGAACACAACTGTGCCAAGAGCACACTTTTGCCCGGTGACGGTATGATGGACTATCCCCTCCAGCTTTATGATTAAAATATTGCTACGTATACATTTTTTATGCGATTAGAGGGGATAGGCGTTGAGAGTATATTTTGCATCGTATAAAAGAAGAAATAAATCAATTTTATCGATAATCTGTTATTTATTTATTTGTACATGAGCCAAGCACGATAATATATTTTAACTATTATGGATGTTGCTGGCTATGACTGGAACAACGTCTTCTTCTTCTTCTCCTCCCGGTACTGTTGAATTATCCAACTCCAAAGAACAAGATTGACCACAGCAGCTCATACCCAATAACTATGAGTTCTCCGTTGGGCGGACGGGCTTGAACTCCAGGTTATTATACCTTGTTCCGTAGTATTGCATGAGTAGTTTTTTCTCATGCGCGGCAGCAGTCATCTGGTGCAGCAGATTGGCGTCGTCCTTGAAGACCTTGACGAATCTCGCAGGGAGGTAGCAAGTAAATGATTCCTCGATGTCAATGGTGATCCTCGAGCCAAATGATGTTTTTACACATCTTATATCAGTGACCCCGTAGTTTTTTTCAAGTGCCAGATCGGATAGTTTTTGGACTGTTAGAAACGATGCAAGCATGCCCACTTTGTTGATTTGAGTGAGATCCATTGTGGAGATTGAGTTGTTGTAGCTTCCGTATCACACGTCGAAACTCTGATCTTGCGCGTATCAACGATTTTAATTTTGCAATGTCGTGTAAGTGTTTTTCTATGCGCCCTTTTAATTCGATCCGTTTCCGTTGCATTAACTTCTATGGAGCCAGATAGTTTTGCACGAGAGTTTGATTTTGTACCTCTTGCACGGTTCGACCGCGACAGATGTCTGCTCACAAGAGGACAATATGAATATTCTGTCAGCGTCTCCCCCTCCACAAGTAATTCGTGACTCATAGCGCTTCCTCCACGCCATACCGAATCCAAAACGAAATATAATATCTGCTGAAATCAGCTCGAAAATGTCTCTGATCACGTGCAGCCTTTGTCACATAGGGATAAAGAGCCGATTCGAAGAAGAAATATAATATCTGCTGAAATCAGCTTTGTTAGCAGCTCGAAAAGGTCTCTGGTCACGCGCGGTTTTTGTGATTCCAGGAAGAAATATAAAATATGCTGACATTAGCTTTTTTAGCAGCTCCAAAAGGCCTCTGCTCACGTATGACTGTTGCGATGTCGAGGTAGAGCGATGATTCCAAGAAGAAATATAATATCTGTTGAAATCAACTTTTTTTTAATGAGGGATAGGAAAACAGAGTAGATAGTAAAAGGAATTTTTATTAATTTTTTATTTTATAAGCATAATATTCACAATACTCGAGCGCGGGGCCAACAGCCCTGTATGCAATGCAAACACTTATCACTAAAGCTATTTATTTTGTAGCTGCCACCTACGGCAGCCCCCATACTGAAAGTTTTACCCTGCGACTTAAATTCGCGATTATTGATGAATGCATTATAATAATCATAGACTATTGAATCGTTTCTTGACAAATTATTTGAAAATACGTTTCTAAACTTATTAATGCCGAGGCCAGTACACATATAATGAAGAAACATAACGCAATACTGTCCGCGACATTGCGAATCCGGACCTTGAAGTTGAATAGTGCTGCATCGGAAGAATTTGCAGTTTCTTCGGAGCCGTATGAGATGCTGTGGGATGATTGGCGGGAGACCGTAGCTGTCGAAGAACCATCCATGGCCATTTCGATCGACGTACATGGCGACCCAGTGGGTCCCGGGTAGCTTGTTTCCATCGGTATTAACAACGATGGCTGTCGGTTTCGTCCACACCTTTGGGATACGATCTGCCGGATACACGCCTACTGTATGATCCTTTATGTTCCGGAGAGACTGTAAAATTTGAAGGCTGTTCATAACAGCAGGCAGCAACAGAGGGTTTTTCTTCAGTAGCACACTCTGACAAGCCAACCCTCCAGCTAGTAGTAGTGCGATATTCCCACAAAGAATCGAAGCGATCACTATGACAGAGCCACGCTTTGATCTTTGTTGCGTTGTCTAGAGCGCACTTATATGTGTGGTTTTTGCGCAACAGTCCGTGATATATACAGCGTGTATTACCCGCCGGTAGGCTATGGAATGATGGTACTTCGTCATCTTCTTCCAAATTTATGATAAAACATCCTGTGAGTCTTGCCAGGTATGATGTTTTGTCGGAGCCTCTGGTGAATATTCGATCAACTTCTGAAGCAATTTTCTTCAGAATAAGCTCGATCGCTTGCACAGATGTGTCGCCTTCAGACCATGCAATACCGTGATGGTTGCTCTGCAGCCACGTATTTACCTTTTTATAGCAGGTGATAGGTCGTCATGGGCATAGGGCTGTTTTACTATCCAGTGACCAAAGTATGTTGAATGCACCGAGGTGACAGCCACTTCTTTCGGTGTAAAATGATTGAATTTATCCTTTAGACTCTGTATATCAATTACAACAGCCATGATGCCGACCTATCGCCTCGAGTTCTCGAAGAATACTGAAGACTCAGCCGAAATAGTTCACTATCCGCTGAAATCTACAATTACTTGTCGGGTCGAGTCAATCTCCAACACATTGTCATATTCCGCATACACAATACAGTTAACCGTTGTTTTTAGAGCTTCTTCGAAACGGACTTCTATTCTGACACTGCCGTGTTTCACCAAATTCCAATGAGTATTACTATTTGCCGAAAGATCGGGCGTTAGGTCAAATGCAAATAGACAACAGCCATTAGGGTAAGCGGTGCGTGAAATACGATTACCCTGGTTGAGAAAGTGAATACCAGTGCCGGAGAATAATGTGTGATACGCATCCACGTATTGTTCTCTCGCTCCAAAGTCGGGCTGCAGAGGCTTTGACGGTATCTGCACACCGTCAGCATACAAAGAAAGATAATTGATTTTATAATTTTGAAAGTTAAAGGGATTCAGTGTGCGATCGCCGTTAAAGGCTCTATTATCGACAAATCCGATAATTATACGCTTAGGCAGTTGCCCTAGTATGATATTATCCAGAGTATCGCCGTGAACGCCCGCATGCAGCGATACTGCTTTAACCTCCCCACGAGTCATTGGATACTTGGCCGTAGATTTGGAGAGAGCCCTTGCGTGGGCCAGGAGTATACCGGGCGCTATCTTGGCGCGCCGTACAAGGAGCGATGCTTCGACAATCTTCATGCTGCAGTCTTTCGAAGGGCTCATAAGGCAGAAAGCACCGTTGGTGCGCACGAGGCGTATACGCATCTCAACACCATTTATCAAAAATCTCTCCTGATTAAAAATGTCGCAGTGAAGGTGTCCGAGGAGATCAATCTGATTGGCACTAGCATTCATAAGACCTCTTCGCATAGCCAGGCCCGTATTAACATCACCCACATCATCCATTCCGCCGTGTGAATCGTCGTACCAGAGAACACTTGTGAGATGAGAGGCCTTCGCGTCATCTCCATAATTTAAGAGTGTTTCAATGTATGCTCTGTATGCGTACGCGTTATTAGGCGGCGATACAAGTTTCTGATTCAAGAACACATCGATCTGATTGAACATTGAATGCAGCAAATTATTAACGGGGCCTGCTTTAGGTGCATCGCCTTCTTCGGGCGTCCGAGGTGGTATTATTTCAACACGCATACTCAGCATAGTATGGGCAAGATCAATATACTCATCGCCCTGCCCCGGCACTACGAATTCGATAGGCGAGTTATCTGTCAACGATGAAATTGGCTTATAGTACACCCATTGCGTCCCCTTAATCGTAGTTTGGGTCGGTGGTAGTGTGAATAGTTCGAGCTCCGACTTTAGACATTCACACGAATGAGCGTGTAAGAATGCCATTTTTTCTCAGGTGTCTGTCTATCTAAGCAAAAATGTCAGATACCGTTCTTGGTTTCTTCCTCCTCTTCTTCTTGTCACTTGTCTTCCTTCTTTTCACCGCCTTTTTCTTTCCTACTCTCCTCTTCTTCTTCACGTGTCCCGAGCGTTTTTTCGACGTCAGCGGTTTCTTTCTTTTCTTCACACCGACGCGACGTGCTACGCTACCACCAAGCGAATGCAGTAGATTATTAATTTTAGTTGCTTTATAGCCTGAGCCCTGCATAAGGTTATCAATTTTTTCCTCGGCTTTCCTCTTTAGATTTGTGGCTGATTCGCGCATGCGCGTTTTAAAGGCCTCTCGTGGATGAATTCTCCTATCCAATATGTCATTGGCTGCATTGATACCAGAACGTAGTGCTTCTTTGCCGACTGTCCGGGCTCCTTGTTTCAAGAGTGGTATGATACGGCGAAAGAGACCTCCGAGGAAACTACCAATACCGTGGCCTCGCTGGTTCGGTGACCCAATGTAGACATGACTGATACCGCCATAGCCCGCCCTCCCTCCCCCGCCTATCTGTGCGTCAAAGTATGTGTCGTAATAATCCATCTCGCGAGTCAATCTATGCGTCGAAAGTGTAATGTCACCGTCAACGTCCCGTACTCAAATGGTATCGACTCACCAAACTCATCCCTTATATCGATAGTTATCGTTTGAAAATTCGTACGCAATAGTGGTATAAAGCGCGGTGGCGAAAAGTTTCTAATTTTGACAGAGCCGTAATTGTAATTATCCGTGACAGGAGACGGCACGACACGCAGTAGGGGTGTGTGCACATCTCCCGTGATGTATGGCTCACATATATCGGCGTAAACGAAGAGCATATTAGGAATTCCATTGGTTAGACCAGCGGGCCGCTGATCAGTGTACTCAGTGTCACTTCGAACTACGACGCCTCGGCTATGGGAGAATCCTAAAATTTTGTTCAATACTGCGGAAAAATAGAAAGAGTGTTCCAAATTCGTACATGTGTCGCAGATACGTGTTACCGCCACGTATCCATTGCGGCGACATTGAAACCTCAAGTGCCCGGACACGCATGGTATATCGTTAATTGTTTCGAGTAATTTGTCTATACTACGGTACACGCCAGGAGGCACGGAAACTCTATCTTCTTTATAGCTCACGTCGACACCACCACCACCACCACCACCACCACCACCACCACCTGTATCAGGCGTCACCGCATTCGTTACAAAGTTGATAAAATTCTGCTCACCCTCAGGCGGTACATGCATCATTGTCAGGGGTATTTGGATTTCGGCTAAAGAAACAGCCCAATCACCGTGCAAAGTCAAGCACTGCGGTAAATGAGTAGTGTATCGCGTTGTCTTATTATCAGGATAATATTGCATACTGCTGTTGCTGGGCAAAACAATATAAAACTCGTCTTTCATTTTGATTTTCCTTTCTTATTCTTCTTCGCGGACCCAGCAACCGTTTGCACTCTCGATAATTCCGGTTCGTAAAAGATACCGTCGATATCCTCGTCTTGAAGATCCCGCAAAATGTATACCACAGGTCGTCTGGTGTATGATACACGGTGTATTTTAAATAGTTCGCTGCTCCAGCCGCTCTCGTAACCTTTTGCAAAGGCTGCCTTTGCACTACTCTCTGATGCATACAATATCACCTACCCTGTATTTAGGAGGCTGCCTGGGATATTCCGGATCCTTGTATCGCTGTATCAGATTAGCCCGAGCCCTAGCAGCTGTAGCAAGCGTCACAGAGGCTGGAGCCATTTTTATACTGCTATGTTGCGCATGATTGTATGCCGAGACGATATCTTGCAGAACGTCAATGTAACGTTTCTCTCTAGAGTACGTGAAATAACGCCACATTCTTTCTTTTAGAGTTCTATTAAATCGCTCCACGACAGCGGCTTTTATATCGGGGTTTCTTGCAGCGCGAAACTCAATGTTCTTCTTCCTCAAGAAAGCCTGGAATGCGGAACCTACAAACTCCTTACCTCTATCCGACTGGAGACAAATCGGCGATCTACCATTACTGACTTTTTGCGATAGTATACGCGTGAGTGCTTTAGTCACAGTCTTAGCAGCCTTATCATGTAGAGGCTCGACCCATGCATATTTACTAAGAACATCTATGACCACAAGAAGATAAACATAGCCATCGTTGTAATCCTTGATAGAACGAAGATCTACAAGATCAGCCTCCCAAACATCGTCAATGTTACGCACGTTGTAAAAGCGTCGTGGAAACCTGCGTCTCACAGGCTTATGCTTTGTGTAAGCATCCTGAGACTCGAGCCACTGTAGCGTCTTTTTACCGGAGATTTTTTTCTTCCGACCCGCGTGCAGCAATTTGGCACTGCCCGAAAATGATGCTTCATGGGAGGGATCAAAGTACACTTTTTCCAATATTTTCATGTTTATAATTTAAGCCTAGCCCAAGTTACACGTCTTTTCTTACTATAACTACCAGAACCACTCTGCACACCACGTCTAGCTTCGGTGCTCTTATCGTCGCTGTAGTACGAAGACTGATCGCTGGTATCGTTGATATCCTCGGCTTCACTGTTACCGCTTGCATGCGCCCGTAATGTTGAATTGGCCCTTGATTCCGCTCACAGTTCCTCATTTCCCACAAATTCTCGAGGTGTTTGTATCGTTCTCAAAAAATTTGCGAAGGTCTTGGGTCCCGCTGGTTTTGGGACTTTTCTTGCTCGCATAGCATCGTTCACGAGATCAACAATATTCGAATCCTTGATTGGTTTTCCCTCAATAGAAACGATTCCTGCGGGGTTCCAAGAAAATTTTGACGATGGTGCATCGTGCAAGCGACGCAGTAGAAGTTTCGCTTTGTTCCGAAATTTTTGCGGTACGCTTTCAATTATGATGGAGTCATTCATGCCTGGCGAGGAGTCTTTTTTTCACCCTCCTCCCCCTTCCCCTCCTCCTCCTCCACCTCCTCCTCCTTCAAAGCGGGTACTTTCGTTTTCATGAGATCAAGCTGCTGATGAGATCGTTCACCATCGACAAAATGAAGATAGCGTTGTAGTACAGTCAGATATGCGGTCCACTTTTCTCTCTCATCCTTATATTTATTAGAATTCAAGATTTCATTCATTTCAGCGTCCAATCTACTCAAGGTGGCTCCAATAGCTTGTGCCTCTGGCGAATGCGTCACGTCAGCGGCAAAAACAGGTTGTCGGATACTTTGTGCGCTCATCTGTAATAGATTCTCCTCCGGCACTAGTACCATTTTTCTTGCGTGTTCCATTATCAGCGCCCACCAATCAAATTTGACAGGACGGTGCCCAAAATTGGTGCAAGCAAAAGAGGCAGGAATCCACCACTCTGAACCACGATTCGCTTTTTACTCTTCCAACAGCCTTTTCTTGCAGCTAAGCGACGAAGAACAGGCGCGTGTCGACGTAGTTTTTTCCTCTGGTTCGACTTCAGAGGTACATTACCATGAAGAATGTTCAATGCGCACTCGCAGATGCACCGTATTATACGAGGATCTGCTTTACGTAAAAAGGCTTCACGTTGTTCCTTGGTGAAATGTTGAAGGGCTCGCAATATCGCAATGTGCTTCTTGCAGAGTGGTGATCCGTCACGGGCCATTACAAGAGGCTGACTGATAATTATTTGGGCAAATCACTGCTTTTCTACGTGGCGTCCCCGGAGCCTTTAGAGTCGCGTTGTTACGAAGAATGTACAATACGCAATCGACAACACAGCGATTAACGTTTGAATCTGATTTACATTGCTCCTTGCTGGAATACCGAAGGGCAGTCGATATCGCAACGTTCTTTTTGTAGCGTATCGATCCGTTATTCGTCATCATAAACGCAAAACTGGTAGTTCCCCGGAAGTACAGCTGCTTTTTAATTTCTTTCGCGGCACGTACACAAAATGATGGGGATCGTCGGGAAAGATGCAGGTGCGAAATCTACAATTATCAGGTGTTGCTTGTTTCAAATCTAGCAACAAATAACCGTGTGGCTTAGATGTTGCGTCATGATAAACCTCTTGCAAAAAGCGAGGATTTTCCGGATATACTTGACGCGCCAAGTGCTGTATTTGAGCGCGATCACGAGGATTTTTGAAGACAACGATATAATTAGCGTTCAGCGAAATATCCCGTTGACCGTGACCTTGGTGAAATAAGTTTTGCGTTATAAAAATAACACTTAAGTTTTTATGATGACTGCCTTTGGTGAAAAGGTCAATAACACTGTTGTTCGATGCCTCGCGCATCAAATCATCGATAACTATGAGCTTGACGCGCGGATCATTCGCGTAATCAGCAGCCTGTGGCAAACCTTCGAGAAATTCTATCGATGTGCCATACTCCGCGTATGCCGGCTGCCACTCGGAATAATAAAAAATAATTCTCTCGAAGGGCTCACTGTTCATACGCAAAAAAAATTTTAGAAACTTTTTCACAAAGTATGTTTTACCGCAACCGGTTGGACCGCATACAATAGCCGTCCAGGGATGTTTCCACCGCGTGTCCATCTCGACGATTGAATGAAATCTTGGTACTGCTGTAGATGATAAAGGAGCCTTCAGATCGCTTTATTTCCCAATTGTATAATTATTATTTACATGAAGAGATAAAATATTGTTAACTTTTGTAGCCGTAAGGTAGAGAGCCGTATTCACCATCGCGCCTTCGCTTGACACTCGATGGTTTACAAGATTTTATTTCTGACCGTGTGACCACCTGATGAAACGCCGTGCGTCGAATTGCGTTATAGCGCAGCACAATAGGCTCTTCTCTCTCGCCGATTACAAAGGAGCGTATCGACTGACAATTTATCAGCGATGTATTTGCAAAATTTGACGTTATGCCTTTGACTTTACAAACCTCGCTTTCCGTGCCGTCAGGGGCTCGTACTATAAATGAATAAAATTTAGGACCTCCCGAAATAAAAAATTTAATATAGCTTCCGGGGCCGTAGGAACTTAGCTCGTCGGTTAAATCTCCTAAAAGTTGCCCTATGGGCGGCTCGTATTCGCCTGGTTCGTTCTTTGTCACGTAAATTACCGAATCAGTGTCGCAGTACAAGGCGCGGCGATCCAGACGCTCGAGATAACTGTACAACTTCAAGCGGGCCTGAGCTGTCGTATACGCTGCGATAACAGTATTCGCCATACCCGAAGGCGTCACAGCATCCTCACTTTTTACATAATTTACATACAATATTTGAGTATTTACGGGGAGGATACCCGTGATTTCGTATTCAGGGTCTGTCAATAACTCCATGAGTTTTTCACGCGTTGAAACTATCACAGTCTGCGGCAGATTTTCCCGCTGTCCAAACTTTCCCCAAAATGAATTCAGGCAGAGCTTAGCCACCGATCTTAACCCCGGATTTTTCGCTATAGATCCACGGTCCAGCTTAATACCTTCAGATAGCTCAAAATCAGCTAGATAGCGGTCTTGAGCCGCTGAGTCCTCCTCCATACTGCTTTCGGGCCAACCACTGGCCTCTTGTTTGATCTTCAAAAATGTATTAATGTATTCAGCAAAAAGGCCCCTCGCACGCGTATCTCTGTTATACTGCGTTATCTCGTATTGCCAAATTTCGGTAATAGGCATGACTTCGTACCCACACGACACAGCTTTTCGCAACTCATCGACCACCCACGTACCGTCGAATGTCCGCTCTGCAGGATCATCGTGTGTACACTCTTCTAGACTCATAGCCTCGCTACAACTACGACACAGAGCGAATAACAGGCGGTGATGCATACGCACTGGCAGTACAGGATGATAAAGATTCCGCGGTGGCAATACAGTGCATTTGACAAGCCCTTCGATACGTGATAGATCGGTGTTATCAGCCCCCGACAATTCCATACATTCGTCACCCACATAGACTTTCGGATGGCCTACAGGGTATTTACCATACTTACGCAATTGACAGTTATTTGCGTCAACAGATCGCGAAAAGCTCCTTGAAGCCAATTCATAACACTAGTTCCTGAGGGTGGTTGACGAATACGTATTGTTAGTTCACGACCCCGAAGCTTAAAACGGCTAAAATAACGCGTGATATTCTGAAGAATTTCTAAGCGGGCTCCGGGTGGCTGCATGTCTCCAAACGGCTCGTTCTTAGCTCTGTTTCGCGGTCTACCGGATCCTATCTGCGTTTCTGCAAAAAGAAAAACACGTATGAACATCCGGAATTTGTTGAGGCTAACTACTATAGAAAATTAGAGATAATTGTAAGGAGTACCTCATTCAGAATTTGACACGCTTATAAAGTATCTTTATCGTCAATAAAATGGGCTGCCCAAGTCCCTGTATCATAAAAAAACTTCTACTTACTTTTTTTTAACTTAGCACCAAAGTAAAAATATTTACCTGAGTTAGCATCGGGGAGCTGCTGAATCCAGCGACCAATTCTCCGAAAATATTGCTCCTCTTCTTCTTCTTCATTAATCGGCCACAATCTATCATAGAGGCCTAGTTGATTCTCAGGGAAAACCTCTCCTTCGTCTACCGCAGATCTTGTGATAGGCATGTCACTGTCTGCGCTGGAAACCGTTATTGTTGAGTAGGTCGCCTCTTCGCGATTCTCTATTACAGATGCTGAAAAATAAATTCTATAAGTATAAATAGTCAATTTGTCTAGTACAAATTATATGTATTTTCAAGTACTTACGCTGTAACGAGAGATCCGGCGTTTGCTGTGGGTGTTCCACCACATCCACAGTACAAGCAGTATCACCGCCGCCGCCGCCGCCGCCATTCTCCGTCGGTGAGCCTGCGGTTTTTAAAATTTTATTTCATGTCTCAGATGTGCACAATTTGAATGCTTACGATTTACGGTGCGCTGTGCATGGAGAGCCATCTCCACTTCCTCAATAGCGTAAGTTGCCTCGCTCAGGGCTGTTTGCATGCGAAGATCCAGCGCCTCCTCCTCCTCAATAGCATGAGCTGCTTCATTCAGGGCCATTTCTTCTTCGCTTGTTGCGTTCATGAGCTCATGATAGCCTATAATGATGTGATAATATAATTGTTAATGATTTCCCGAAAAATATTCGTAAAATTTGTTGAACAAATTTTGAGAAAAATATTTTTGAAATTATTCTGTGTTTTTTTTAAAAGTCAGATCGCTCTGGGCTTTAAAAGACTATTTTTTCAAAAATATTTTGCTTATAATTTGACGAAGAATTATTTTAGTCGTATTTTACCGGAGACGTGGGTTCGATTCCCGCCGGAGACATTTTTTTCAAAAAGTCAGATTGCTCTAGGCTTTAAAAAAAGACTATTTTTCCAAAAATATTTTGCGTCTAATATGACGAAGAATTATTTCAGACGTATTTTTTACCGAAGGTGTGGGTTCGATTCCCGCTCCGAGGAATTTTTTTTTTTCAAAAAGATTATTTTTCCGAAAAATACATTTTTAAATTATTTCAAACAAATATTAAAAAATTCAGTCTTGTCTGAGCTGCCACTCGATTCGGACGTGTCACGTCGCGCGCTCTCGTATTATATACTAATCCGGTCGCGATAATACACTTTCGACAATGAGCGAAGTGGCCAAAACAAGTGAATCTGAAATGGACACCGAAACGGACTTCTCACCGGCTCGGAAAGTGCATAGAAAACGGGGTAGACCACCTAAAACATTGAGTGATTCGGAAGGCTTCGCAATTCCGAATAACGTACGAGCCGCACAAACTCCGAGAAACACGACTCACGGAGCACCACGTACACGCACACCACTCAACCTCGCGTCGACAAGCACGACTAACTATTCGGCTCGCTCTGTCGCGCTGAAACATAAACAATACAAACACCTCTACTACATAAGATCCACTACCATGTCAAACAGAATCGAACTAGCCAATGTTTGGTCCGCGGAACAACCACTCGTGAAAGATATCATCCTGCAAACAGCGAAGGGCTTCCTACTGAAATCCGACTCCAACGCAAAGCACATTACCGCGATTCTAGACAAGCTGGTCAAAAACAAAATAATTACATCCTATTCTGAGACGTCACCCCTTTCGCACAACCCCCGCCCAGACGCTCCCGCCGCTACTTTCTCGGCTGTCATCGCAACAGTCGAACTCGAACTCGAAGACGTAGCAATCAGCAATGCACTCAACGAACAAGGAATAACTCACAGATACTGCAAAAGAATCGTATCGAGAGCAACTAAGAAACCCACAATTTTAATGAGAATAATATCTGGCTGCGAAAAGTCGTTCGAGAAACTCTTAAACGAGGGCCTGTTCTTCCTGCAGAAACACTGCACAGCCTACCCAAGTTCCCCACCGCCACCAGCTCCACAAGCCTGCAACAAATGCCTGAGCTTTGAACACACAACAGCCAACTGCCCAAACAAAATCACCTGTCAAAAATGCAGCGGTGAACACAAAACAGACAACTGCTCCTCAAACTTACCGATAAAATGCGCAGCATGCAACGCAACCGATCACGCCGCATGGTCCTTCAAATGCCCAAAACGTCCAATAAAGCCTATAGAAGGAATTCCGAACGCAACTATCAAATCCATCAACAAAAAATCAGCCGAAATAGACCAAAAAAGAACCAAAAACAACGCTATCCACGCCCCAGTAACGGCTCACGACCTCATCATAAACTGCTACATCAACAAGATCAACAAACAAAAATATGCGAACAGAGAGGAACTCATCGCCAAACTGAAGAAACGTTTCATCGACACAACAGCCGTCTTCTCGGGAAACAGAATGTATATTCTGATGTTTGACTTACGAGACCCCGAGACACCATCCCCAACGGAAACAACCATCGGTAAGAGTTTCACTGCCACCCATGGCCAACCTTAAGATCCTATATGGCAACGTCAATAGCTACAATCCCAAAAAACTGCTAATTAATAATTTCATTGAAAACAATAACATTAACCTTGCGGCTATGGTGGAAACAAAAACCAACGAACATACCAACACAACATACCGGGACTGGAGCTGTATAAAGCATGATGGAAATGTCATAAATACTAACGCTAGAGGCGGCAGTATGTTCCTAGTTAGTCCATCTTTACGGCCGAGAAAAGAAAATCCGCCTGCCATCAACGACCAACGCAACGAAGCTCTTCACGTTTCCATCCCATTCAAAGACGACTATCTGCATATCTTTCTCATATATATTCACCCGAATGCGCCAATAGATAACTCAATTTTTATCAAGGCTTGCAGATACAAATATGCATTAATCGTCGGTGACGTTAACGTCAATGCGCGAAAACGAAGGCAACTCCAAAACTTCACCGCAAACTCGAACTTCGAACAATATATCACACCGCCAACATTCATAATGACTAACAACACGGATACAACCCCGGACAGGCTATTATACTCCAAAACATAGTCAACAAAATAACAGCAGTAGAACTCACACCTGATCTAGGTTCAGACCACCTCTCGTAATATCGATAGATCTAAACAGACCTCTAACGAGCATAGCACCCCGGACTAAACTCAACTTCAATAGTTCAAACATCGAAGGGATCAACTCGGAAGTCACAGAATTTGTAAACACCGTGGAAAACGCACCAATCAATCATCAGACAATATCGAGTTTCTCAGCGTGCCTAGAAAACGCTGTTAAAAAACACACTCCGTCAGTCAGCAAATCTTTCTTCTCCCACAACCTGCCGCCATTCATCATCAGAATGATAAAAATGAAGAGGCGATTATATATCGAGTACAAGACGTACCCCTTACCAGAACACAAGCCAAAGTTAAACCAAATCAACAAATCCATACAAGAAATGATAAAACAATATAAAACACACATATGGCTGAAAGCATGCAACGAAATAAAAGCCCAAAATGGCAAAAACTACTGGCAAACTGTTAAAAGACTATCAGGATACAACACCACTCCCTTAATAAACACCCTCATAATAAATGGCCAACATATACAAGACAATCAGGACGAAGCACAGCGATTCGCACAGCATTTTAAAAAGGCGTTCAGCTACTCGCAAGATAACCACTTCGACGACACTAACCGAAATATAGTATACCAATGGCACAGTGACTACTTCGAGGCACCAATCACACTCGAACCGGATCATCGGGCCGTCACCGCCGCGGAACTCTCGAACATCATCAAAACAGGAAAAAATACAGCCCCCTGGCATGATAATATTCCGATGACCATCGTCAAACAACTCGACCCACGAATCCTACAATTTCTACTCAATATCTACAACCACTGCATCGACAACAATTTATTTCCCGAACAATCGAAAACTGGAATCATCATATCGCTACCGAAGCCGAACACCGACACCAGCCTCCCCGCTAACTACCGACCTATTACACTGCTCCCAACTCTAGGGAAAATTCTGGAGAAGATCATTAAGAACCGTCTTAAAGCTATAAGCGATGGAAAAATACCGCAGTACCAATTCGGATTTCGCAATCTAAAATCCACGTCTCACCCACTTACAATCATCACATCTAACATCCAAACAGCCACGCTCGCAAACCGGCGCTCTGCCGCTCTCTTCCTGGACATCAACAAGGCTTTCGATAGTGTATGGCATAAAGGGCTTCTTTATAAACTGTGGCTACTCAACTGCCCACCGTACCTCCTTCATTTAATAGCAAACTTTCTTAATAACCGCACACTAAAAATAAGAATTGGCAGCTCAACGTCAAACCAGTTCATTCCTGAACAAGGGGTACCACAAGGATCACCCCTCTCACCCTTGCTCTACAATATATTCTGCCATGACATATACAACTACCATCTCAGCCAAACCGATAAGTACAACGTAGACCTCGACAAGTACCTTCTGCAATACGCAGATGACACAGCACTTATTGTACACAACAAATCAATCGAGTCAACATTACAATCGCATAGACACATTACAATCGCTCTCCGACAATTGTATCAAGTGGTTTAACAAATGGCGCTCAAAACCTAATCCTAACAAATCCAAACTAATTATATTTAACCACGAAGTATCCGCCAGCTCACCGGTCATCACCATGTACAACGAACCAATCAAACCATGTACAACCGCGAAATATCTCGGAATTACTACAGATAGCAAGCTCAACTTTAACAGTCACTCAAAAATAATTAAAACCAAAACCACGGCAAGAGCCTCGCACTTCCGCAAGCTAACATTTGAAAACAAACTCATCGCTATAGAACACGGCACGAAAATATATAAATGCATCTGTAGACCCCTTCTAGATTATGGGCACCCACTATACCTCAATTGCAAAAATCAGGCTCTCAATAACATTAAAACCGCCGAAACAGTCTCACTCCGCCGTCTCACAAAAATACGCCATCCAAATAACCCCCTCTACAACCCCTCAAACCAAATGCTATACTCCATCACAAAAATAGAGCCAATCACAGATAGACTAAAAAACCTCAGCGTGAACTTTGCACAGCAATACCTCGAATCTATCCTCCCGCTATTCAAAAAGCTCCCAGCAAACAACGTTCGCAAACACAAATTTCCAACACACACCATCTTTGAAATAATTTCCGCACTGGAATAAAAAGTATCAGAGCTACGAACACGCTAGCCTAAGCTACTAGGTTAACACTAGAATCGTCCATATTGTCTGAACACAAACCACAAATTAAGTTATATATATTTATATATATATATATATATATATACAGGGTGTCCCGTAACTTGTATAGAGTATTGAACATGCTGGTAGAGCGTGTCAGCCCGAGTAATGTCCTTTTTTTTAATTTTTTTACGATAAAAATTGGCCAAGTTATTAAGGCTCAAAGTTTCCCTGTCGGTGTGCGCAGTTTGAATGTGTGCGTGTCAGAGCGTCGGGCTTGCATTCATCTGTCGATTTTGGAGGGGTAACGCGCGGTGTTCCTACGCGCATGAAAATAGTCCCGCGACGAAATGTCATCTCGGTTGACGTAACCTATGACAGTGAACAGTAAACTTCCAAATTGATTGAGTGATGTTGTGACATTTAAGTTTAAACTAAATAAAATAAATAAAATAAATAAAATAAATAAAATAAATAAAATAAATAAAATAAATAAAATAAATAAAATAAATAAAATAAATAAAATAAATAAAATAAATAAAATAAATAAAATAAATAAAATAAATAAAGTGATGAATAGGACGTTAATTGTGGATGGAAGAGGAAGACGAAACAACGAGAGGAGAGAAAGCTGGATAAAAAAGTGGAGGATCTCGAGAAGAGCGGGGATAGAGGAGCACCAAAGAAGAATAAGAACGAAGAGAAAGGGAAAAGTGAAGTGAAACAGCGGAGAGAGAGAGAGAGAGAGAGAGAGAGAGAGAGAGAGTGGAGGAAATGTAGACTAAAGAGTCTGAGAAGGAAAAGAGCGAGGAGTAAATGTGTTAAAAAGAAAGAAAAGGGAGAATGTAGAGGGGGTTGTGACAAGTAGTTGACCTTGTGAAAAAAAAACTTGCAATCCCTAGGGTAAGTCAATAAAACATACAATACAATACAATAAAAATTAAATAAATAAAATGAGCCTAAAAGCGGTAAACATACTTATTGTGTACTAAACGAAAAATAAATTTATCGATCGTATGAGCGGTAGGACGGTAACCAAACAATTTTGGGTATTGCCACTGTTCATGCGATCGATGAATATATTTTTTTTCTTTTTGCTCAAGTTTAATCAAACCAATGCCCCCGCTAAGACACAACGAAGATGGGCTATTTCCTCATCGGATAATTCTAATTTCAACATTGGTTTGATTGAAAGTTACATTCGAAGGAAAACAATTAAATGCGATCGAAGAATCGTGTGGGTGTTTGGTAAATTCCGGTCGAGTTAGGTAAATTTCGTTTACTCACTAAAGCTTACGTGAACCAGCCCTATCGGCACAATTGAATGTAAGCTAGCTCCGTCTATTAACGGAAAAATTTCGATTCAATATTGGATTGACCAAAACAAGTTTCTCGATGGATTTTTTTTTCTGCTGGGATACAAGACGAATATCTTCATATTTTGAATTTTTATTTTTTATTATTCGGCAAGTGCCACCAACATTCTCCCTGAAATGGAGCACAAACGAATTATTGATACACCGATTGAATAAGGACTCCATGCTGGTTTCGCTATGAGACTTTTTGCCCCGAATGGTAAGTATTCGACAAAGGATCAAACAGCCGGATAGAATTTTCCTCATCGATGAGAGCCTTGGTAAGTCTTATTATTGTTGAGAATACCCGTCTGTTGAATGAATGGATTCGAATTTGTTATTTCCTTTCAGGTTCAATGCAAATGAAAGCGTCGACATAGTTTTAATACACCGATATAAAAAAAATTAAAAATTGAAATCTTTATAGCGCTTTCTCATAATGTTCCTTTATTCGCGAAACTTCTTCTATGAGAAAACATTTTCTCTATTTTTGACGTCCTCGTACAGGAAAGATCCCGAATAAAAAAAAATTGTGGTTTTCCCATAATTTTTTAATTGTAGCGACCTAAAGCCATTGAATACGTGAAACGGTGCGGACGTTGCTACAATTCCGGATAAGAATACCGATGGGAAGTCTCGCGGCTGTATCCCCTGTCGATTCAAAAGTAGACTAGAACCACGATTTCGTTCACAGCGGAGCGACAGCGGCTCCCCATCCCACTTAACAAAATCGAGGTTGCGCATGCCCCATCCATACTGACTGTCGAGCATGGCCCATAGCTTTCTGTGTCGATCGATATCCACTCCGTGGTGGGAACTGTTCAGGAAACCGAGGGCGCAAAAATCGAGGTCCTAGTGTAGGAGAGACCGGGGCAAAATTGCACAGCGGGGCAAAACGGGATAGTGAGGGCACAACTCCATTTTCCAATAATTTTCGGAAGCTTCATTCTGTCCTAACGATACATCCGGATTGTCCGACCCGTTTTGCCCCACGGACTACCATCGCCACCATCGAAAAGTTATTTGAAAATTGCATTTTTGTTTCATTATCCCGTCTTGCCCCGCTGTGCCATTTTGCCTCGCTCTCCCCTAATAAAGCGAACTATTATTTTGAATATTACCCCTATTTTTTTTTGTTTAAATTAAAGGCACCTTGAGACATGCGTCACGTAAAACCGTATTGTCTTCCGCAACTCGTAAGACCGATCCGAATTCGCTTCAACTCGATATAAAGGCCCTGGTGATAAATTCACCGCCTTTCTCTTGTATCGAATGAAAAGAAATACCACAGACTATAATTCCTTTTGACCGGCTGTTTGCCGAATTGAAGCGGCCTCGAGATATGGTTGACGTGAAACCTTATCGTCTTACGCAACTCGTAAGATGGGTGAGAACGTTGCTTCAATTCGGTTAAGGGTCCTGGTGAAAGATCTCCCGCCCTTACTCGTACAGATTTCTAAAGAACTACCATAAACTTTCATTCTTTCGGTTTGTGCTGTTTGCCGAATTGAAGCGGCCTCGAGACATGGTTCACGTGAAACCTTATCGTGTTACGCAACTCATAAGATGGGTGAGAACGTTGCTTCAATTCGGTTAAGGGTCCTGGTGAAAGATTTCCCGCCCTTACTCGTACAGATTTCTAAAGAACTACCATAAACTTTCATTCTTTCGGTTTGTGCTGTTTGCCGAATTGAAGCGACCTCGAGACATGGTTCACGTGAAACCTTATCATCTCACGCAACTCGTAAGATGGGTGAGAACGTTGCTTCAATTTGGTTAAGGGTCCTGGTGAAAGATCTTCCGCCCTTACTCGTACCGATTCAAAATAACTACCATAAACTTTCATTCTTCCGGTTTGTGCTGTTTGCCGAATTGAAGCGGCCTCTAGATATGGTTCACGTGAAACCTTATCGTCTTACGCAACTCGTAAGATGGGTGAGAACGTTGCTTCAATTCGGTTAAGGGTCCTGGTGAAAGATCTCCCGCCCTTACTCGTACAGATTTCTAAAGAACTACGATAAACTTTCATTCTTTCGGTTTGTGCTGTTTGCCGAATTGAAGCGGCCTCGAGACATGGTTCACGTGAAACCTTATCATCTAACGCAACTCGTAAGATGGGTGAGAACGTTGCTTCAATTCGGTTAAGGGTCCTGGTGAAAGATCTTCCGCCCTTACTCGTACCGATTCAAAATAACTACCATAAACTTTCATTCTTCCGGTTTGTGCTGTTTGCCGAATTGAAGCGGCCTCTAGATATGGTTCACGTGAAACCTTATCGTCTTACGCAACTCGTAAGATGGGTGAGAACGTTGCTTCAATTCGGTTAAGGGTGACAGATCTCCCGCCCTTGCTCGTACAGATTCTAAAGAACTACCATAAACTTTCATTCTTTCGGTTTGTGCTGTTTGCCGAATTGAAGCGGCCTCGAGACATGGTTCACGTGAAACCTTATCGTCTTACGCAACTCGTAAGATGGGTGAGAACGTTGCTTCAATTCGGTTAAGGGTGAAAGATCTCCCGCCCTTACTCGTACAGATTCTAAAGAACTACCATAAACTTTCATTCTTCCCGTTTGTGCTGTTTGCCGAATTGAAGCGGCCTTGAGATATGGTTCACGTGAAACCTTATCGTCTTACGCAACTCGTAAGATGGGTGAGAACGTTGCTTCAATTCGATTAAGGGTGAAAGATCTCCCGCCCTTACTCGTACAGATTCTAAAGAACTACCATAAACTTTGATTCTTCCGGTTTGTGCTGTTTGCCGAATTGAAGCGGCCTTGAGATATGGTTGACGTGAAACCTTATCGTCTTACGCAACTCGTAAGATGGGTGAGAACGTTGCTTCAATTCGGTTAAGGGTCCTGGTGAAAGATCTCCCGCCCTTACTCGTACAGATTTCTAAAGAACTACCATAAACTTTCATTCTTTCGGTTTGTGCTGTTTGCCGAATTGAAGCGGCCTCGAGACATGGTTCACGTGAAACCTTATCGTGTTACGCAACTCGTAAGATGGGTGAGAACGTTGCTTCAATTCGGTTAAGGGTCCTGGTGAAAGATCTCCCGCCCTTACTCGTACAGATTTCTAAAGAACTACCATAAACTTTCATTCTTTCGGTTTGTGCTGTTTGCCGAATTGAAGCGGCCTCGAGACATGGTTCACGTGAAACCTTATCGTCTTACGCAACTCGTAAGATGGGTGAGAACGTTGCTTCAATTCGGTTAAGGGTCCTGGTGAAAGGTCTCCCGCCCTTACTCGTACAGATTCTAAAGAACTACCATAAACTTTCATTCTTCCGGTTTGTGCTGTTTGCCGAATTGAAGCGACGTGAAACCTTATCGTCTTACGCAACTCGTAAGATGGGTGAGAACGTTGCTTCAATTCGGTTAAGGGTGACAGATGTCCCGCCCTTACTCGTACAGATTCTGAAGAACTACCATAAACTTTCATTCTTCCGGTTAGTGCTGTTTGCCGAATTGAAGCGGCCTTGAGATATGGTTCACGTGAAACCTTATCGTCTTACGCAACTCGTAAGATGGGTGGAGAACGTTGCTTCAATTCGGTTGCTTCAATTCCCGGTATCAACACGGGAAAGCATAGCGAACCCGATCTATGCTAGCGGTGTCGAGGTCTCATTAAACGATTTTTTGACGGTGTGTGACCTTGTTTACATAGCCTTCTATCGTTCCGAATTTGAAAAAACAACTCCTTATTATTGTCTTTGATCCGTAGTGTTTTTACATGCCAGCTGTATAAAAAACGTTAATAATTTTTTGGAGTGACGTACTAATGTTGATGTAACATTTCCTTTCCAGTTGAATGCAGTTCCTAAAAATTACAGTCGATCCGATCCTTCCTACAAACATTATTCATCCCGCTCACTGTCTAAGATGTGTAGAACGGTCGAAGCCACACGGTTATCCTGTCCACTAATGAAGACTGAAAAACCCCAATCCACTCAACGAGAATATCAGATTCAAGTGCAACTCATAATTAAAATAAATAAGTAAACGTTCATAAAAAAATTAACACTAAACTGTCGTGTTCTTGCCTCTCTCGAAGCCGTTGTATATCTGTAATAAATGATATTAAATCCTTTCAAAGTTTGCTGAACGAATTGTGTTTTACCATACAGTTAAATAAAAATAACTTGATTTGGCGTGTGTTAAGACATTAGAATGTAAGGTGTATTCTCTTATTCTGACTGCTCCGAAAACTCTCTCCAATCTACGATGGAAGATGCTGCACCGGTTCACATGTTCCCGTGAAAAAAGAAGGATCTCGAATATTTCCATATACTTTCGGAGATGAGATTGAAATCGTTCATTAAATAACAATAAATAAACATTCGTTGACTATTCCTCATAGAATGCGATAAGCGAGGAATTTATTGTTATTATTGTCCAAGTAGAGCTGGAATAAATTTAGTCGCTTCGATCTCCCGATGGTCGGGAATGTTCTCATTACAGTGAACTCTAGCCCATAGTGTATTTCGTCTCGTAGACAAGAATCCAAGAAGAATCTCACAGCTTGGAGTCCCACAAGCTATGGAATCAGGCGCATGGATCACCCATCTCACAACTGTCGACGAAAGAAGATGAAATATACTGAGCTCCTCACGTTTCTATGTTCAGCCTGGTGTCTCTTACTCGACAATATGTCTCCAATTACCGATATATTGTCCCGTTAAAACATTCATGAAATTCTTTACGATATCGGGAATTACTTTATATTCGTACGCGAAAAGAAAAAAATGCAGGTTTGCTAAGAATTGATTGATGAGAACATTCCCGACCATTGGGAGATCGAAACGACTAAATGTATTTCATCCCTACATAGACGATAATAATAGATTCTTCATGTATCGCTTTCGATGAAGAATAGTCAGCTCATGATTATTTATCATTATTTAAGGAACGATGTCCACCTCGTCCCCGAAAGTATCGAGTACGAGACATCACACCGGTCATAGAAACATGAGGGGCGCAGTGTATTTCATCTCCTTTCGTGGACATCGTCAAAACGTATTTTCCCAAAAATCCCGAACAAACTTTTTTCTCGCTTAAAATCTCAGCAAAAAACCGATTGCGCTATCGGAGAGAGCTTGAAAAATCGTTCAAGACGATTTTTCAAGCTCTCTTCGAACCCAGTACGAACCTCACACGAACCCAAATGCACGCGCAAATGCCTCAAGAAATAGTCGTACACCTTATAATTATTAATTGATTTGTGCTGCAAAAGTGGTGAATGCTCTATGGAGGACTTGTCTCGATAAAATCAATTGTAGTCCAACATTGGATTGACCAAAAAGAGTTTCGCAATGGCTTTTTTTTCCTCCGGGATATAAATCGAATACCATTATAATTGGCAATGATTATTTATTCTACTCGGGGTGAAATCAGCCTTCTCGTTGAAACAGGGTGTACACCAGTCACTGATAGACCGATTGAATCAAGACCCCCGGTTGGTGTCACTATTTGAGCATTTACCAATAAATGATTCGTGTATTCTGCGATGCAGAGGAACCCGACTTCCGGTGGAATTGAGTGTATTTCATCGACTCACTGAGGCATTCGTGAACGTGCCTGATCGGCGTAACCGAATCGAAGCTAACTCCCTCTATTATCGTGAGAATTATAGTCCAACATTGGATTGACCAAAAAGAGTTTCGCAATGGCATTTATATGATAATACATTGAAAAAGACTAATGATAGCATCGAGTGAATTTTGTTTGGCATTTGGATTTTCGCCTTCAACATCCCTTGACAGCCTTCAGCTCATTCATTCAGATTGTTATACCACAGAGAAGTTATTACAATTCTTTCTCATTTCTCTGAAACTTACGCGAAGTAACTATTTGCCTGCGTTCAAGGACTACCTTGAACGACTATTATTGTGTGAACAACAGGACTCAACGAAAGTTTGGGCATACCTATTTTCTTACATATTCCTTTCGCGAATCCTGTAATTTACTTTTGTATATTTTTATCATGTTCTAGTAATGTCAGCTAAGAGGCGTGAATTTTCTTGGATCGTATGTCAAAACGGCACCAGCTCGCAGAGCAATCTACCGAAGTGTTTAGTATCGTCCTTTATATTTTTTATATTTCGGCATTTCGTCACCCCTTATCGTTTACTTTGTCATGCTTAGTGTCTTCCGCGATCAATCGACAGTCTGTATCGTTTGTCAGTTGTTTCAAATAACTGTCACACGTGGCAGACGTATCCGAGTATCTGATCGCGGAAGGAAGTCAAAAAGTAAAAGGAAAGGGACAACGAAATGCCGAAATTCGCAAAAAATGTGACGGATAATCCAGACCACTTCGGGAAATTGCTTTGCGAGCTGGTGCCATTTCGACAAAAAATTCAAGAAAATCCAAACCTCTCCGCAGAAATCATCCGAAAAATAACGAAAAAAGTGTACAAAAAAAAGTTACCAGATCCGCGAAAAGAATATTTGAGAAAATGGGTATACCAAAATTTTCGTTGGGTGCTGTCATTTACTGAACGGTATCAAATTCAGCGAGAAATCGAGGACAACGAAAGATTGTAAGTAATTTTTGTTATTTTGTGCTTTGCATCATATAAGCATAACGTATTAATAATTCATTTTGCTGTAGCCCGACGTATCAAAAACTTGAGAAATTCGCTAAAAGTAAAATATTCCCTCGCGGATATGACACGGATTTTTCCGATGACGACCAGGAGGAAGGATCGGCGGAAGGATCGGCGGAAGGATCGGCGGAAGGATCGGCGGAAGGATCGGCGGAAGGATCGGCGGAAGGATCGGCGGAATGATCGGCGGAAGGATCGGCGGAAGGATCGGCGGAAGGATCGGCGGAAGGATCGGCGGAAGGATCGGCGGAAGGATCGGCGGAAGGATCGGCGGAAGGATCGGCGGAAGGATCGGCGGAAGGATCGGCGGAAGGATCGGCGGAAGGATCGGCGGAAGGATCGGCGGAAGGATCGGCGGAAGGATCGGCGGAAGGATCGGCGGAAGGATCGGCGGAAGGATCGGCGGAAGGATCGGCGGAAGGATCGGCGGAAGGATCGGCGGAAGGATCGGCGGAAGGATCGGTGGAGGGATCGGCGGAGGGTTCGGCGGAAGGATCGGCGGAAGGATCGGTGGAAGGATCGGTAGAAGGATCGGCGGAAGGATCGGCGGAGGGATCGGCGGAGAGCAAGGCGGAGGCGGGGAAGCAAGAAGAGAAGCAAGGAGTGAAGCAAGGAGAGAATGGAGAACGAAATGAAAGGCGGAAGGAAGGGCGGAAGCATGACAACGAGGAACAAGGGTCGCTGAAAGGCTTCACGCCGATCGAAATAGCGGCCGCCACGCAAAAAAAGAATTTTTACGAAAAGGTAAGAATGGCGTAAGCAACATGCTATAATCAAGTGATGATGAATATTAAACATAATGAAAGCGATTATAACACTGATTTGTATTATATGTTTTCTGTTGTAGAAATTGAAAGATGGCTACAACGTCGAACCACTTAGAACGAGCGAGAGAAAGATGGGAAAGATGTACGTGACGTGACGTGACGTGACGTGACGTGACGTGACGTGACGTGACGTGACGTGACGTGACGTGACGTGACGTGACGTGACGTGACGTGACGTGACGTGACGTGACGTGACGTGACGTGACGTGACGTGACGTGACGTGACGTGACGTGACGTGACGTGACGTGACGTGACGTGACGTGACGTGACGTGACGTGACGTGACGTGACGTGACGTGACGTGACGTGACGTGACGTGACGTGACGTGACGTGACGTGACGTGACGTGACGTGACGTGACGTGACGTGACGTGACGTGACGTGACGTGACGTGACGTGACGTGACGTGACGTGACGTGACGTGACGTGACGTGACGTGACGTGACGTGACGTGACGTGACGTGACGTGACGTGACGTGACGTGACGTGACGTGACGTGACGTGACGTGACGTGACGTGACGTGACGTGACGTGACGTGACGTGACGTGACGTGACGTGACGTGACGTGACGTGACGTGACGTGACGTGACGTGACGTGACGTGACGTGACGTGACGTGACGTGACGTGACGTGACGTGACGTGACGTGACGTGACGTGACGTGACGTGACGTGACGTGACGTGACGTGACGTGACGTGACGTGACGTGACGTGACGTGACGTGACGTGACGTGACGTGACGTGACGTGACGTGACGTGACGTGACGTGACGTGACGTGACGTGACGTGACGTGACGTGACGTGACGTGACGTGACGTGACGTGACGTGACGTGACGTGACGTGACGTGACGTGACGTGACGTGACGTGACGTGACGTGACGTGACGTGACGTGACGTGACGTGACGTGACGTGACGTGACGTGACGTGACGTGACGTGACGTGACGTGACGTGACGTGACGTGACGTGACGTGACGTGACGTGACGTGACGTGACGTGACGTGACGTGACGTGACGTGACGTGACGTGACGTGACGTGACGTGACGTGACGTGACGTGACGTGACGTGACGTGACGTGACGTGACGTGACGTGACGTGACGTGACGTGACGTGACGTGACGTGACGTGACGTGACGTGACGTGACGTGACGTGACGTGACGTGACGTGACGTGACGTGACGTGACGTGACGTGACGTGACGTGACGTGACGTGACGTGACGTGACGTGACGTGACGTGACGTGACGTGACGTGACGTGACGTGACGTGACGTGACGTGACGTGACGTGACGTGACGTGACGTGACGTGACGTGACGTGACGTGACGTGACGTGACGTGACGTGACGTGACGTGACGTGACGTGACGTGACGTGACGTGACGTGACGTGACGTGACGTGACGTGACGTGACGTGACGTGACGTGACGTGACGTGACGTGACGTGACGTGACGTGACGTGACGTGACGTGACGTGACGTGACGTGACGTGACGTGACGTGACGTGACGTGACGTGACGTGACGTGACGTGACGTGACGTGACGTGACGTGACGTGACGTGACGTGACGTGACGTGACGTGACGTGACGTGACGTGACGTGACGTGACGTGACGTGACGTGACGTGACGTGACGTGACGTGACGTGACGTGACGTGACGTGACGTGACGTGACGTGACGTGACGTGACGTGACGTGACGTGACGTGACGTGACGTGACGTGACGTGACGTGACGTGACGTGACGACGATCAATCCGACGATCCATCCGACGATCCATCCGACGATCCATCCGACGATCCATCCGACGATCCATCCGACGATCCATCCGACGATCCATCCGACGATCCATCCGACGATCCATCCGACGATCCATCCGACGATCCATCCGACGATCCATCCGACGATCCATCCGACGATCCATCCGACGATCCATCCGACGATCCATCCGACGATCCATCCGACGATCCATCCGACGATCCATCCGACGATCCATCCGACGATCCATCCGACGATCCATCCGACGATCCATCCGACGATCCATCCGACGATCCATCCGACGATCCATCCGACGATCCATCCGACGATCCATCCGACGATCCATCCGACGATCCATCCGACGATCCATCCGACGATCCATCCGACGATCCATCCGACGATCCATCCGACGATCCATCCGACGATCCATCCGACGATCCATCCGACGATCCATCCGACGATCCATCCGACGATCCATCCGACGATCCATCCGACGATCCATCCGACGATCCATCCGACGATCCATCCGACGATCCATCCGACGATCCATCCGACGATCCATCCGACGATCCATCCGACGATCCATCCGACGATCCATCCGACGATCCATCCGACGATCCATCCGACGATCCATCCGACGATCCATCCGACGATCCATCCGACGATCCATCCGACGATCCATCCGACGATCCATCCGACGATCCATCCGACGATCCATCCGACGATCCATCCGACGATCCATCCGACGATCCATCCGACGATCCATCCGACGATCCATCCGACGATCCATCCGACGATCCATCCGACGATCCATCCGACGATCCATCCGACGATCCATCCGACGATCCATCCGACGATCCATCCGACGATCCATCCGACGATCCATCCGACGATCCATCCGACGATCCATCCGACGATCCATCCGACGATCCATCCGACGATCCATCCGACGATCCATCCGACGATCCATCCGACGATCCATCCGACGATCCATCCGACGATCCATCCGACGATCCATCCGACGATCCATCCGACGATCCATCCGACGATCCATCCGACGATCCATCCGACGATCCATCCGACGATCCATCCGACGATCCATCCGACGATCCATCCGACGATCCATCCGACGATCCATCCGACGATCCATCCGACGATCCATCCGACGATCCATCCGACGATCCATCCGACGATCCATCCGACGATCCATCCGACGATCCATCCGACGATCCATCCGACGATCCATCCGACGATCCATCCGACGATCCATCCGACGATCCATCCGACGATCCATCCGACGATCCATCCGACGATCCATCCGACGATCCATCCGACGATCCATCCGACGATCCATCCGACGATCCATCCGACGATCCATCCGACGATCCATCCGACGATCCATCCGACGATCCATCCGACGATCCATCCGACGATCCATCCGACGATCCATCCGACGATCCATCCGACGATCCATCCGACGATCCATCCGACGATCCATCCGACGATCCATCCGACGATCCATCCGACGATCCATCCGACGATCCATCCGACGATCCATCCGACGATCCATCCGACGATCCATCCGACGATCCATCCGACGATCCATCCGACGATCCATCCGACGATCCATCCGACGATCCATCCGACGATCCATCCGACGATCCATCCGACGATCCATCCGACGATCCATCCGACGATCCATCCGACGATCCATCCGACGATCCATCCGACGATCCATCCGACGATCCATCCGACGATCCATCCGACGATCCATCCGACGATCCATCCGACGATCCATCCGACGATCCATCCGACGATCCATCCGACGATCCATCCGACGATCCATCCGACGATCCATCCGACGATCCATCCGACGATCCATCCGACGATCCATCCGACGATCCATCCGACGATCCATCCGACGATCCATCCGACGATCCATCCGACGATCCATCCGACGATCCATCCGACGATCCATCCGACGATCCATCCGACGATCCATCCGACGATCCATCCGACGATCCATCCGACGATCCATCCGACGATCCATCCGACGATCCATCCGACGATCCATCCGACGATCCATCCGACGATCCATCCGACGATCCATCCGACGATCCATCCGACGATCCATCCGACGATCCATCCGACGATCCATCCGACGATCCATCCGACGATCCATCCGACGATCCATCCGACGATCCATCCGACGATCCATCCGACGATCCATCCGACGATCCATCCGACGATCCATCCGACGATCCATCCGACGATCCATCCGACGATCCATCCGACGATCCATCCGACGATCCATCCGACGATCCATCCGACGATCCATCCGACGATCCATCCGACGATCCATCCGACGATCCATCCGACGATCCATCCGACGATCCATCCGACGATCCATCCGACGATCCATCCGACGATCCATCCGACGATCCATCCGACGATCCATCCGACGATCCATCCGACGATCCATCCGACGATCCATCCGACGATCCATCCGACGATCCATCCGACGATCCATCCGACGATCCATCCGACGATCCATCCGACGATCCATCCGACGATCCATCCGACGATCCATCCGACGATCCATCCGACGATCCATCCGACGATCCATCCGACGATCCATCCGACGATCCATCCGACGATCCATCCGACGATCCATCCGACGATCCATCCGACGATCCATCCGACGATCCATCCGACGATCCATCCGACGATCCATCCGACGATCCATCCGACGATCCATCCGACGATCCATCCGACGATCCATCCGACGATCCATCCGACGATCCATCCGACGATCCATCCGACGATCCATCCGACGATCCATCCGACGATCCATCCGACGATCCATCCGACGATCCATCCGACGATCCATCCGACGATCCATCCGACGATCCATCCGACGATCCATCCGACGATCCATCCGACGATCCATCCGACGATCCATCCGACGATCCATCCGACGATCCATCCGACGATCCATCCGACGATCCATCCGACGATCCATCCGACGATCCATCCGACGATCCATCCGACGATCCATCCGACGATCCATCCGACGATCCATCCGACGATCCATCCGACGATCCATCCGACGATCCATCCGACGATCCATCCGACGATCCATCCGACGATCCATCCGACGATCCATCCGACGATCCATCCGACGATCCATCCGACGATCCATCCGACGATCCATCCGACGATCCATCCGACGATCCATCCGACGATCCATCCGACGATCCATCCGACGATCCATCCGACGATCCATCCGACGATCCATCCGACGATCCATCCGACGATCCATCCGACGATCCATCCGACGATCCATCCGACGATCCATCCGACGATCCATCCGACGATCCATCCGACGATCCATCCGACGATCCATCCGACGATCCATCCGACGATCCATCCGACGATCCATCCGACGATCCATCCGACGATCCATCCGACGATCCATCCGACGATCCATCCGACGATCCATCCGACGATCCATCCGACGATCCATCCGACGATCCATCCGACGATCCATCCGACGATCTCGCGGTTGTAGCGATTGCCTAGAGACTCGCTCAATTGAGGTTCGAATCCTTTAATCAGCAATTTTTTTGTTTCGAAGCTATGTCGCTTCCCGCTCATCTCGCATAAGTTCGAGAAAAGTAAGCAAATATTGCAAGTACTTCTCGATGATATAAAAATCTGAAATAATTCAAGCATATTATAGGTATTGAAAAGATTAATTTTGCACAATAATAATTACAAAATGTTCTTAACAAATTAATCCAAAAATTAATGGTTTAACAAATTGCCCGCCAAAACAACTGTTTTTTCAATGAAAATGATTCGTTTATTTTTATGAATACGTATGAATTTTTTCAGATTTTTCAATAAGCTTTGATTTTTTTTATATGGAAAAATGTCTGAAAAAACACAATTACCCAATAATGAATTAACAAAAACAATAAACAAGAATTAATTTATTTTCTTTTGCTCATTACACATGTTTTTACCTGCGACGAAAGTACATATGTGTATAGCAGTACAATTATTACTTTTTCTTTTTTTTTCTTTCGTCCATTTAATGTATTTATTATTTTTCGCCTCTTCGAGCAGCCTGTCCAAATCAGTTTTCCTTTTTCGTTTTGGTTTTGGTTGTCTTTCATTGTTTTCTCGTTCATCCTTTTTTTCTTTCTGTTCACTCGCCATTTCAGCCTTTTCTTTGCCCCCTTGTACGCCCTCTCGTTCGCCTATTTTTTTCACCCTCTTTTTCCTTATGTTGTCTCTCATTTTCTTTTTCGCGTCCTCTCTCGTTTTCTAAACCTTCTTTGCGCATCCTCTTAATCTCTGCTTCATTATCGTGCTGCATTTTATCCTCCTCTTCTTTCTTTTGTCGTATTGTGCTATCAAAATCTTCACGGCGCATCCTTTCGAACCGCTCTATCTCCGCTTCTTCTTTACGCAGTATCGGATCCTCCTCCTCCTCCTTTTCACGTCGTTTCTCATATGCTAACTCTTCTTTGCGCTGCCTCTCATCTTCATCTCCTTCGTTGCCTTGTCTCTCGATTTCCTCTTCTACCTGGCGCTGTTCCTCAATCTGCTCTTGGTCACTCTCTTCTTCACTCTCACTTTCGCCCTCTTGATCGCCCTTTTTTACCCTTTTCTTCTTTACGCTGCCTTTCAATTCTCTTTTCTTCCTCACACTGCATTTCCATTCTCTCTTCTTCCTCGCGATGTCTTTTAATTCTCTGTTCTTCCTCACGCTGCCTTTTAATGTTCTCTTCTTCTTCGCGCTGCCTTTTAATTCTTTCTTCTTCCTCACGCTGCCTTTCAGTTCTCTTTTCTTCCTTACGCTGCCTTTCCATCCTCTCTTCTTCCTCGCGCTGTCTTGCAATTCTCTCTTCTTCCGCTCGCTGCCTTTCATTTCTCTTTTCTTCCTCATGCTGCTTTTCCATTCTCTGTTCATCCTCGCACTGCCTTTTAATGCTCTGTTCTTCCTCACGCTGCCTCTTATTCTCATCTCCTTCGTTTTCTTGTGTCTCGATCACCTCATCCTTGCGCTGTTTCTCAATCGTATCTTGTTCCGTGTCTCGTCTTTTGCTTTCTTCTTCATTGTGCGGTCGATCCACTCTCTCTTCATTTCTGTCTCCCTCAATCTCTTCTTCTTCCTCATACCTTCCTCATTCATCCCGTGCAAGCACATGGAAGCGTGCGCACCCAAGGCGTAATGCGTTTTGCTGCAATTAAAAGAAGCACAATAAACGTAATAATTTGCTATCCAGCTTATCAATATAACCTTCACATTATTTAAGGATGAGTAAATAATAACTTACAATTTAGAATTTGTGTCCAGTTTTTCTTTAATACCGAATTTTTCCAAAAATCGCTCAATAAATTGAAATTTATCTCGGATGTGGACGCGAATAACGTCGATTCTCTTCGGACTGGGTTTGCTGGAATAAACTTTTCCGATCACGACTTTTAAATCCGCGGCGTGAAGATTATGGGGCGCAGATCGGATTTTATATCGGAACGGCACGATCGCACACAATAACTTTCCATAATGCTCAAAATTGAGCGAGATGTCCTTATAAAAGCGATTCATTTTTCAGGTACTATTTTCGCCTGACAGATCTCGTAACTATGGAGATCGCATACGTAACGAACACTTCGCGCTGTAGCTCAATTATCAACTGTTCGATGGATCGATTCATGGCTATAGATTTTGATAATCCTTTTTAAATCGGTGTTAGGAACATCACTCGTGTGATGGCACGGAACGGCTCTAATGAACGAGACTCATTGGCAGTACATTAAGTTCTCATTTCTGGGATATCGAGGCGTAGATCTGAAAAATATATCGGTCCCTAAAAGCTACTGGATAAATGGATCGACAAATGGACGAACAAATCGATCTATCCGTCGATCATTCTTTTGCCTTGACTCCGAGACATACATTTATTTATTTATTTATTTAACGTGGTACTCTTTTGCAAATATATTTTCTTATAATTAGTCTCACATAATTTTCAATAATAGTAATATATTTTATTAAAACCCGGCTATTTTTCGAATAAAATATTAAAAAGCCGATTTCATTCGGCTTTTGTGAATGTCCCGCCAAATATGAGTTTCTGAGAAAATTTGAAACACTTCTCGATAGGATAAAAATCTGAAAAAAATCAAGTATATGCGAGATGCTGCAAGGATTGTTTTCGTGAAATAATAATTCTAATTTGTTAACAACAAATTGAAGAGAAAAATGATTATTCAACAAATTACCCGGCAACCTAACTATTTTCCTTCATAAAAATGCTTCGTTTATTTTTCTGAATAAGTATAAATGTTTTCAGAATTTCGTGTCATTTTTAAAAATTGTGTTTTTTCACAGCTTGAACATAGAAAAACGCGACTTTCATAGGTTATTGTGCAGTTACACATTTCGCGATCAATTTCATTTCTCGATACGCCACAGAATGAGCTGAAGGCTGTCAAGGGATGTTGAAGGCGAAAATCCAAATGCCAAACAAAATTCACTCGATGCTATCATTAGTCTTTTTCAATGTATTATCATATAAATGCCATTGCGAAACTCTTTTTGGTCAATCCAATGTTGGACTATAATTCTCACGATAATAGAGGGAGTTAGCTTATATTCGGTTACGCCGATCAGGCACGTTCACGAATGCCTCAGTCATTCGATGAAATACACTCAATTCCACCGGAAGTCGGGTTCCTTTGCATCGCAGAATACACGAATCATTTATTGGTAAATGCTCAAATAGTGACACCATCTATCAGTCTATCAGTGACTGGTGTACACCCTGTTTCAACGAGAAGGCTGGTTTCACCCCGAGGAGAATAAATAATCATTGCCAATTATAATGGTATTCGATTTATATCCCGGAGGAAAAAAAAAAGCCATTGCGAAACTCTTTTTGGTCAATCCAATGTTGGACTACAATTGATTTTATCGAGACAAGTCCTCCATAGAGCATTCACCACTTTTACATCACAAATAAATTAATAATTAAAAAAGAGGTCGGTAATAACACCCCATATGTCTCTTGCCGCTCGTCGTTCGAAATTTGAGCCTTCTACATCTTTCTACAATACATTATAAACGTCTTAATTAAACGAAGCCCATCATGCATCCAGTAATGCCGATATCGTGATAAGAAAATGTAAGTAAATAATGTAATAAACACCACTGCTATTCTTTTGGTTACGATGTTTCCCGAATTGAAGCGGCCTCAAGAGATGGTTCACGTGAAACCTTATCTTCTCACGCAACTCGTAAGACCGGTGCGGACTTTGCTTCAACTCGGTTAAGGACGTTGGTGGGAAATCTCCCGCCCTTATCCCGTACCGATTGAAAATAATAACGTGAATTTTCATTCTGCCGGTTCATTTCTTAGGGCGAAAGCAGTGAATATTATCCGAACTAATCAGAGCCGAAAATATTAACTACTTTCACCCGGAATAAAACAAATTTCTATTTCAACTGGGCAAGAAATCCAGGTCTTCACAACAATGCCGCATTTAATCGTGTTCAAAAAATCTTTGAATCTTGTCACTTCTTGTTGGGTGATATCTGAATCTTAGTCCTGTATAAAGCATGCGATCATTCTTCCTTTAAATACTGACGCCGGATGGCAGAAGGCCCTTGTCTCGAGTGAGGGTCCGGGTGAGCATGGGGAAGACAGATAGTGATGTCTTCACCAGGTCGGAGTTTGAAGAAATAGCGCAATTGCCGGTGGAGATAGGCCGGGTTCGATTTCCACCGTGACATGTGGAGAGCACGAGGAATTTAGGATTCTTTAAAGAAAAATCGATTTCCTATATAAAACTTTAAACTGGGAGTCTTCCACTTGCACAGAGATGGTTGCTTTGTAGTGGAGAGAAAACGTTGGTCGTATAGCAGCGATGTGAGGCTCGGTTAGCAGCAAAGAGGCACCAAATTGAATTTTCAAACAGTATGGAAGATACGCAATTAATTTCGAGCAACACTTTATACAGGTAAGGGAGTAATTTTAATACAGGTGTCTCACCTGTCTGGCGAGAGGAGTAATATTTATCAATATTAATTTTATATGTTTTTATGATTCAGGTTCTACGGTAGCTTGGCGACTGTCGGCGTATCCTTCAGAGGATCGACCGGGCGAGGGCGGAGAAGCTCGACAAGGAGGCGCACGCTACGTAGCCCTCTTGAGGATTACTGTGAGTATGTTATAGTACTACATTAAATATTAATATTTGATTTTCTTATAGGTACAGGCGATGCAGCGAGGAAGCCGCTACGCATCCTGGCGTCATCGCCGTCGAAGACGCAATGGATTCGGAGAAAAACACTGCTTTATCGAGGGATCTTCGCTCGCTGTAAGTATGATTTTAATATGTAGTATTTCTATTTGAATAGTTTCATATTTTTATTTTGATCTGGTTTTTTTCAGCTGTAGGGGTCCTCGACGGGGCGACGAGGGACTTGTTCCGTTACAGCACAGTCACGAGCATTTTTTGATTGTTCTAAATACTTCATTGTATAAAACTCCTTCTTCCTTCTTAGTTCGGATTTGCGACGTGGGACAAGTCTCGGTTTATAAACTGCTTCCTCTAAATTTCATCTAGAAATTTTAATGCCGGCCAATGCATCTATGATTCGAGCGTATTTCTGGCCCGACGCTGGACCAATTCCTGCAGTAGGTGGTTCCACCGAGTCCTCGCCAGGCACGGCATTCCATCTGCGAGAATTCATCGAGCGTTTTTTACCCGTTCCATCAGACTCGCGCGCGCTCGTGTGCGCGTGTGCGTGCGCGTGCGCGTGCGCGGGCGCGTGCGCGTGTGCGTGTGCGTGTGCGTGTGCGAAACTCGAGCCTCGAGCAAATAGATGGTGAAAACATATTTCCTTACCATCGTCTATTGCTCTGGACACCTCCTGCCACTTGATCATTTTGTCCTCGTACGACAGTAGCTCCTTCGGTAGAGTGTAGTCCCATAATATGCGACGACCCTTGACCGCCCGAATCAATTTCTTCTCCATATCAATTTTTATTATCTCCGCTATCTTCTTTACTGCCTTCTCTATATCTTCCGCCGAATCTTCCTATGTAAAACAAATCACAGGATATGTGTTGACAAATTTAAAGGAATGGAGAAAATGAATTTTTTAATGACAAACGTACCCAAGTCATTTTTTCATCCGTCATGCTTACTGTCAACTGCGGTATTGAAATTATCAAGTTTTGATCAGCATTTGTTTAATATTAGCTGCACAATTCACTCGATATAATATACCATGAAATGAGCTGGGTATGTTTATCATTATCAATTTCGTGTTCTCCATTCTTTTACATCCATCTGCCTGATGATTTATTTTATGAAAGAACAATCGAAGGAGACCAACAAGGGAGGCTATACGAGTAGGGACCGAAATGATGAAGATTAACCTAAAAGCAATATTGATCCGAGAGGTCAAGGCTCGGCGCAGACTGTGGAATTAAGGTTTAGAATTAAAAATTAGAATTATAGTGGAACTGTACTGTGGAATTACATCACTATATCGGTCAAGCAAAGTAGTGATTATCGACTTTCATTGCTAAATGAAACAGATACCTACCAACGGTCTGATACTACTGCTCGACATTCCTCATATTGCTTATTTTTCTTTACATGAGATGGATAGGGATAAGGTTCATTTGTAAATTTGTTGGTGAGACTATTCCCGACTAGTGGGAGATCGAAACAACCCTAGCGGGTTGTGCGAGCCGAAATTTGATTGGTAATTCTAAACTGGTAAAGTCGAAAAATTCGTCTCAAGTATTGACTGGTAACCAATTTTTCCAGCGTTGGACTGAAGTGATTTTGGTTGGACTGGTAAATTACTGCCAGTCATATTTTGGATGGTAATGGTTTTCGCAGGTCTGCTCATTTATCGCTACCAGTTTTATTTTCGATGGTTATTGGGTTCTCCTGGCCCCGCTCGATTCTAGCTACCAGTAATATTTAGGATGGTTATTCGGTTCTCATGGCCCTGCTCAGTTCTCGCTACCAGTAATATTTAGGATGGTTATTCGGTTATCGTGGCCCCGCTCGATTCTCGCTACCAGGTTTATTTTGGATGGTTATTAGATTTTCGCAGCCCCGCTCAATTCTCGCTACCAGTTTTATTTTGCATTGTCATTGGATTCTCGCGGCCTCGCTTGATTCTCGCTACCAGGTTTATTTTGGATGGTTATTAGATTTTCGCAGCCCCGCTCAATTCTCGCTACCAGTAATATTTAGGATGGTTATTCGGTTCTCGTGGCCCCACTCGATTCTCGCTACCAGTAATATTTAGGATGGTTATTCGGTTCTCGTGGCCCCGCTCGCTTCTCTCTACCAGTTTTATTTTGAATGGTCATTAGATTCTCGCGGCCTCGCTTGATTCTCGCTACCAGTAATATTTGGGATGGTTATTCGGTTCTCATGGCCCTGCTCAGTTCTCGCTACCAGTAATATTTAGGATGGTTATTCGGTTATCGTGGCCCCGCTCGATTCTCGCTACCAGGTTTATTTTGGATGGTTATTAGATTTTCGCAGCCCCGCTCAATTCTCGCTACCAGTTTTATTTTGCATTGTCATTGGATTCTCGCGGCCTCGCTTGATTCTCGCTACCAGGTTTATTTTGGATGGTTATTAGATTTTCGCAGCCCCGCTCAATTCTCGCTACCAGTAATATTTAGGATGGTTATTCGGTTCTCGTGGCCCCACTAGATTCTCGCTACCAGTAATATTTAGGATGGTTATTCGGTTCTCGTGGCCCCGCTCGGTTCTCTCTACCAGTTTTATTTTGAATGGTCATTAGATTCTCGCGGCCTCGCTTGATTCTCGCTATCAGTAATATTTGGGATGGTTATTCGGTTCTCGCGGCCCGATCGATTCTCGCTACCAGTATTATTTGAGAAGGTTATTCGGTTCTCGCGGCCCCGCTCGATTCTCGCTACCAGTATTATTTGGGATGGTTATTTGGTTCTCGCGGCCCCGCGCGATTCTCGCTACCAGTATTATTTGGGATGGTTACTCGGTTCTCGCGGCCCCGTTTGATTCTCGCTACCAGTCGAATTTTTACCGGTACTTTCATTATCGCTTCGTCTATTTTTTACCATTATTTTCATTCTCGCGGCCCCGCTCGGTGTTTGCTACAATCGAGTGTCTCCGGTCGTGATTATCTTTAATTTCTTTTTAATATCTCAGAGATCATAACATAAATAAAAAAATGGGATGAAACTGAATACACGGAAGGGATTTTGGGATCTTTAGGGAAGTGGTATCAGAATCTTTTATATTGTTCTTTCCGTCATCATTTTTTTTTCATATACATACAGAGAGTATTTTTAATCGTATTTCCGTTCTACAGCCCATTCAGATGTCCGCACTCCCTTCCGTTCATGGCACGTCACCCGATAGTGTTATTTAATATTTCTGCAACAAACAATATACTTCGCGTATACTTGTCAATAATTACATTTCATGTCATCAACAGCTATTTCTAGGAAGTCGTCATCACTAACCACTGAAGTCAAAACGACGTTGCGTCCGCGGTCGATTTCTTTTTGTTTGGTATTCAGTACGCCGTCCTAATCGGTTCCCCAAGTATTAGCCATTTTTATCCCATATATCACCGCATTCTTTTTGATTATTATCGCCGGTAGCCGTACGTCTTGCACTTTGACAAATCCTCTTCTTGAAATGCGTAAGCTGTGCATGTGTCTGCTCGGAGGTTCATCGTCGGAATTTTCAAACCACGATACGAAGAATCCATTAATTTCATATCCTTCGTTTGTTATGAATGAGACAATCCTTATTATTTCAGCGAATTCGCCCTTCTTCGTAAAAATGAACTTGTCGCAACTGCGCGTATATTCTTTATCGGTATCTCTGCTCGTGTACATTGTTCCTTTAAAAATGGCTTTTCCGAATACAGTTATTCTCTGACAGCACCTCAGTCTTTCCTCGGCCAATATGTTCCGTTCCCACCCAAACAAGTCTCGCGTTGTACTTTTCCCGTAGCCTCTGAAATTATAAAAATCTTCGTAGTCGTCGTCATTGCGGTTTTGCACTTTCCTGGCAGAATTTGTAATTTCTTTTACTATACTTTTCGTCAAAACGTTTGCTATCGGATCGCTGCGGACATTTCTTACGAAATCCGTCATTAAATATCTATTCACTATTTGCACTTGTCTACCGGTACTGCTGTTCAGTGACTTCAATATGCGGCTGTTGAAACTTTCAAATGCGTAACAATTGTGCGCCCATACCGGTCCCCAACATTTCACGGAACGTGGCAGATGTCGCAGGAGGTGCATGTTCGTTGTCATGTGCTCAGTTCCAAATACTTCTTCGTACTTCGCAACGAAGTCATTTATCAATCCGGTAGCGATTTCGAGTTCTTCACTTGTGAATGAGTCACCGTTCAGCGTGTGCATAGCGTCCGACAGAGTTGTAAATAAAGTCACGTACTTCTCGGGGATCAGCCCGTCCAAACATACCGTACAATAATATAACAGCCAATTGCGCCACTCGCTGGCCTTCCACAATTTGAAAAGCTTGATAGATTTTGTTTTTCTGGAAATACTGCTCGGTGTTCGAATCATCGACAAACGTACGTCAATTATTCGTTGCATTCTTGCGCTCGTATGTCCTATATCTGGCGGCGGCTCGAAGACGATCATGTGTGTCAATTTCTTAACAACGCCAATGTCAACGCAATGCATGGAGTCGACCACAACTCCGAGTCGCAGATCAAACTGTGGTAAATATCTCAGCGTCGATTGTCCTATCAAACCCATCTGTCTTATTCTGGTACGTTTTGCTTCCTCCATATGCCTACGAATTTGTTGATCCGTTCGATCTACTATTTCTTCCATCGCATATTTCCTGGAACCATTCTCCATTCTTGTTCCGGTCGCATAACAAAAATTACATCCATATTTGCCGTTGTAGCTAGTAGTATTTAGCAACTTCGCTCTGGCAGGTGAATCGAGAGTACAAATCGTGGTAACAAATTTACTGGTCATTTGCCCGTTTCCATCAGGACTCCATCTAATACCGGTATTATACAAATCCTGGAGTTCCGAAATTATCGGTTCCATGTATACCTCGAAGCTCGGTTGTTCCTCGTCGACCCAAATTCCCGCTATGATAATGAAATGTTTTCGCGCATGATGAGGAAGTTCGTTCAGCATTAGTAATACCGGCCACGCGGTCTGCTTTGAAGATTTCCCTACTTGGCATCCGTCCGTATTCAAAGTTAATGACAAATTCCAATTGTCGTTTAAAAAACGGCCTTCCTTCCGCAACTGTTTGTAGCATCCTCCATCGAAGACATCTTCTATTCCTTTTGGATTGATTTTTTGCCGCGTATTCCGATAATTTAGGAGTTGCGTTATATTTCGTGTCTGGAAAATCCGTTGCAATTGCTTCTTCACGTCCAATTTTATAAAGAACGATACCAAAGACGTTTCTTTGTTTGGCCCCAAAATTCCACACGGACAGTCCTCTTGTAGTACCTTCCCTATTCCTACTTTACCTTTACACATCTTGCAGTACATGTGACGTTCCTGCGTTGTCTCTTCCTTTCTCCCAACTCTTTTCCACAGAGTCTTTTTCGTTGACGGCAGAGTGTTGTGGTTACAAAGTTTCTTTATTCCCCTTATTATCCCTAAAGTTGCTTCGATACTCAAGTTGTATCGACTAGCTTCTGCCATCATTATCCAGAGAAAATGGTTTTCTCGTACGTCCGGTCTGGAGGTCATCAGAGGTCCTTGTTGAATGGAGAAAGCACTTATGTCTTCATCATCTTCTTCATCGATGCCGTCATCGTTTTCGCCGTCACCACCACCACCACCGCCCCCCCCCCCCCCCCCGCCGTCACCATCGTCGTCGTTGTCGTCGTCATTGCTGCTTTCATCACCATCACCCCAGACACCGTCGTCGCTGTCATCATCGTTGCAGCCGTTGTTGTCTTCGTCATTGACGTCGTCGTCGTCGTCGTCGTCTTCGTCTTCGCTGATAATTTGGCTCGCACGGACATCGTTCAGATCGGCGATATCTAAATTCATGTCATCACTACTACCATCATCAGCATGAGACGAACCGATAATAGTTTCCGCATCTTCTTCATCTTCAGCGTCGATGCCATGCCATTCGTTGTTTTTTTCTTCATTCCGTGCGGAGCAAACTTCTTTCGCATTTGATACCGGTAATTCGGACGTTCCAGCACTGCAAGTACTCTCCGTGGAATCTCCATGTGACTGCAAACAAAGTAACATTTTGTGCAACGTTAACGATGTGCGCCCTTACAATGCATGGTGTACATCATGTTAACTTTTCAGTGTGTAACGGACCCAGACACAATCGTCTTTGCGCATTTCTAAATTATTATTTTTCCCCAGTACTGGTAAAAGAAAACGTCTTTTCGTCTACTCGTTTTTAGAAAGATGAATTCATGATGAAATTTCGCATTCCATCGTTGTGGCGTGTATTTTTTTCTACCAAGTAAGCAAATTAACGAAATTCGATCTCGTGAATTCGTTCAATGTTTTGTCATCGACGTAGGACCAATTATTCAACTTATTATTGTGAATCGTGGCACATGCGTACATTTTAAAAAGTGGAGGTGGGTTTGAAATAAATTTAACGAACCTTGTATGTCCGAGGATTGCCGATGCTACGATGACCAAAGCGAATACAGAAGAAGTTTATTACTTTTCTAGTTCTTTTCTTCCAGTGACGTATTTCGTATAAGACACGTCCGAATCCTCATCTTGACATATCGGTAAAAGTAGCCTAGATCAGAGATTTGGTAAAAATGCTGCTACTGCAATCTGTAAAAAGAAAGTGAAATACAAATTTTTCACGATTCTTATATCGCACACTGTAAGACGCTTTTAGTGAACAATCACATATATGCATAGAAAATGATACAACTGCTCTCACAACAATCTCAAACTTTTTTGTCGGGAATAAATAAAGAACGCGATACTTTATGTTAGCGCGAGGAAAGCAGAGACTGTAAAAATCGAATACGGTGGATGGTACGATATTGTGACCAAAATCGCGACAACGTGATTCGACTACTGCCACGGAAACGCGGACATGCGAGACAAAGGAGAAGCAGGGCTGTACACTTTTCAACATGAATTGAATTCACAGGGGAAGACGGCGGGTTCAGAAAGGATATGTAACGATATATGTTCGATACTTTTTTTAACCTTAAACGTTGACGAAAATACGAAAAAAAATTCAGAATACATGAGAAAAACGCAAATACCGGTACGATGATGAGGTTTAAAATCACGTTTCCATGCACACACACGTGAAACCCAAGCGATGAGAACGCGAATTTACACGCGTTCACACGGAAAAAATTATATGACCGCAAATTTGAAAGACGCAGCGCTTACAATGTCCTTACTTCCAAGTTTAAGTCTTCGTATGGAGAACTTACAAAAATAATGGTGAAAACACTATTTCTGCGATGTAACGTCCAAAGAAATACCGATCCGTGTGTACGGGATTCATTCCTGTCAATTTTATAAGGTTATGTTAGATCGAGCGATGCCCGCACGCACTAAAGAACTGCCGCGACGAGTGCATTTATAACCATATACTGGTAATCGACTGCCATACCGACGTTATAATTGAAAAAACGCGTTGTAAGTACCGGCGTAGCGGCGTTGCCATGCGGCGTTTCGATCGCGGCGTAACTCAGATAGACAAAGGGCACGTGCGAAAAACAAAGCGAACGATAGAACAATGGTGAAGGCGTCACGGCACGTGCCGGTGTAGTGTACGATATAAAACGTTCTTAAAAGTGAATAATTGTTTGTTCGGGTTGCGAAATAATTAAATAAAAAAAAATATTAGGCGTGATTAAGAAAAAAATTTCGTGTGTGCTCGCGTGAAGACGATCGAACAATGGGGAAAACGTACAAAATAATGTGGCAAGAATAGGGTGGCTCCGCAGTGAAAAAAGTGGTCAGGCCACAGGAATTGATCTATCGAGACACAAAGGATCAAATTGTCGAGTGTACGAAACAAACGAGAAAGATGACTCTGAACAGGTGTCGGAGGAGAGCGCAAACGAGAGGAACGACGACAACGGGAACGACAGCAACAATAACCGAAATGCCCGAGATCAAAAAGTTGTCAAAGTATGAGCGCACCGAGAACAGGTGGATGATGATAATAAACTATTTAAAAAAACACAATCATAACGATAGCTGTATATGTATGCAGAATGTGTACTTACATTGAGGCGTCCTCCGTAATCGTGAATAATGAGTGTCCACACGGAAACTTTTATAGGTGATAATGCTCCACAAAGAAAAATAGAACCGTTGCAAATCGTGCGAAACCACATTTTCGTAAAAACAACAACAAAAAATCGGTAATATTTATTTTAATACACACTCCTCGTAAAATTTGAATCGAAGTACCAAGAATCACGTGAAACAAATACGGTAACAAGTGTGTGGAGAATTTTTTTTTAATCATCTGCCATTTTATACCAATGACTTAAAACTTTTATAATATTCGTTCAAAGTATGAATGAGTCAAAGCGTCGGACTTACCGGTTTACGCACGATTACTAGTAACGAGAATTCATTACACATTTCCAAGTTAAACAAACATTTTTTATTATTCGTAACTTCGTCGATAAACGTATACGTAATTAACCCGATACGGTTATCGTCGGTCGCTGAAGACCGAAATCATTATTCTTCAATGCCTGGAGAGTGGGTGCGTTTACGCTGAAAATATTTTTTCCTACATCTTCATTGTGTGCCCGTAAAGTAGAAGTTTTTAAAAGTGTGCAAACATTCCTCGGATCTTCAGCGAAACACGAAAACCTCAGTAAGGGCGGAAGAAAACGGTAACATGATCGGGTTTAAAACCCACTTCAGCTGCCCACAAAAGAACAACATCGTCAAGGAATTGAAAGAGACGTATCATTGCACAAGGATGCAGCCAAAGGTTAAAAATGCGCACGTAGAGAAGGAGACCACCAAAGAATCATTGGAAATAGTGTTTGATACATATGTACAAGAAAAATGTGTAAGAAAAAAAAAATATTGATGCTTATAATGCTGCTACTCCCAATATCCCGAAACCCCTTCCCGTGGGTTGTGTTTCATCCCATTTTTCTATTTATTCCATCATTTAAAAAAGTAATGACAGTAAATAAAATATAATGACAACCCGAGAAACTCTGTGGTAACGACCAACGAGTGGGGCCGCGATAACCATTATCATCCAAATTGAAACTGGTAGCGAGAATCGATAGAGCCTCGAGAAGCGTATAACCATCCCAAATATTACTGGTAGCGAGAATCGAGCGGGGCCGGGAAAAACCGAATAACCATCCAAAATAATACTGGTAGCAAGGATCGAGCGGGGCCGCAAGAATCTAATAACCATCCAAAATGAAAGTGGTAGCTAGAATCGAGCGGGGCCGCGAGAACCAAATAACCATCCTAAATATTACTGGTATATAGCGAAAATCGCGCGGGCCCACGAGAACCGAATAACCATCTCAAATATTACTGGTAGCAAGAATCGAGCGGGGCCGCGAAAACCGCATAACCATCCAAAATGAAAGTGGTAGCGAGAATCGAGCAGGGCCGCCAGAATCTAATAACCATCCAAAATGAAAGTGGTAGCTAGAATCGAGCGGGGCCGCGAGAACCGAGTAACCATTCCAAATATTACTGGTAGCGAGAATCGAGCGGGCCGCGAGAACCGAATAACCATCTAAAATAAAACTGGTAGCGAGGCGCGAGCGGGGCTGCGAGAATCAAATAACCATCCCAAATATGACTGGTGGCCAAAATCGAGCTGATCGCGAGAATCGAGCTGGACCGCGAGAACCGCATAACCATCCAAAATGAAAGTGGTAGCGAGAATCGAGTGGGGCCGCGAGAATCTAATAACCATCCAAAATGAAAGTGGTAGCGAGAATCGAGTCGGGCCGCGAGAATCTAATAACCATCCAAAATGAAAGTGGTAGCGAGAATCGAGCGGGGCTGCGAGAATCAAATAACCATCCCAAATATTACTGGTAGCGAGAATCGAGCGGGGCCGCGAGAATCTAATAACCATCCTAAACATTACTGGTAGCGAGAATCGAGCGGGGCCGCGAGAACCGAATAACCATCCAAAATAAAACTGGTAGCGAGAATTGAGCGGGGCCGCTAGAACCGAATAACCATCCAAAATATAACTGGTAGCGAGTAACCAACGGAGCAGCGAGAACCGAACAACTATCCAAATTATAACTGGTAAGTGGGATTAACCAATCTATTCTTAAATCGCGCGACTTTACATGCAAAAGTCGCTACCAATCAAAATTGGAGACGATTTTTTCGACTTTACCAGTTTGCAAAATCGCACAACCCGCTAGGGAAAACAATTTATTTAATCTCCACTTAGAAAACAATAATGAATTCCTCAATTATGGCGTTCGATGTAAATAATCAGCTGATGATTATTCATCGTTATTTAAGGAACGATATACATCTCGTATCCGAAAATGTCAAATACAAGACATCAGGCTGGTCATAAAAACGTAAGTGGGGGGCAGTGTATTTCATCTCCTTTCGTCGACTAACATAAGATGAGTGGATCCATACGCTTGATTCCATAGCTCGCGCGAGGTGAAATCATAAATCGCGCTACGGAGCCAATTTCGCCGGATGTCGAGAAATCGCAAATCGACACCTGGACAACGAGAGCATTGACGAGGCTCGACGTAATGTCCGGCAGTACCTTGCTCAAGTCTCGAAAAGCTAAAAACTACGGAGCCAAGTTCGCCGGATTACGGCAAATTGTCTGGCCAGACCTGGACACCACGTGGATTCACGCGGTTACAGGGGATGCACCAGGAGTCGCTGTAGGGACAGTGCATTTCGGCACCCGGACGATAATTTGACTTCGAAATGTACATTGAACGAGTCGCGAAATTTTTTTATTTAAAAATGTATGTTTTATCACTGAAATAATTTATTCTACACCCTGTATCGAAGTTCCGTGAAGTTATCTCATGATTGTGTGTTGTCCGTGTGACTACTCAAGCTGCGCTCTGATTGGTCAGCTTTACACCCTTATTGCTCGGAAACTACTTATCGTACGAACTTTTCCCAGGGCTCATTTTCCTTGGGCGATCACCCCACACCTGCCTGCACACAGTTTGTGCGCCGATTACCTAACACCCATCGTTATTTCATCAGTAACGGCTGTTAGTGGTCCGGTTGATAGAACGATGACTTCTGAACTTAGAGGGTCCGAGTTCAATCACAGGTGGAGGCGATTTTATTTTTTTTTTAATGCTCGTGAGTACGGGTGACGTACTGGTCCATTGCGGCGCCGCAAAACAGCTATGCCTACTTTCCTACGGTAAGTAATCTCCTTATGATAATATCGTATGGGCCAGCAATTAAGCGCTACGCTTATCGACTTTGTACGCTTATCGATAATTAAGCCCTACGCTTATCGTTAATGTTTCACCGTTGAATTAAGGACATAACATTTGCACAATGGATCAAACTTTCCCCGAAGGTGAGTTTATCAAGCTATTTTGAATTTCTACTATTGAAATTAACATACGTCTGACTTACTTACGCCAGAATCTTCCGCGCATTTCCAAGAGTCGCCATGAATATGTTGACCGTGAGAACCACTGACAGTGAGTCGGGTAGCAATGTGCGTAGAGATATCTGCAGAAACCGAGCGGCCGGAAAGTAGGGGAATCCCCTACATATTCAACAAGTCAGTGGTGCTCAATATAATCGCGCCGCGAGTCGCGTTGCTCAACTCCTCGGAAATATTTTCAATCTCAAAAATACTAAACTAAAATACTAGACTTCTAAGCCCAGTACAACGAAAAGAATAAATAGTCCATCGAGACCGCAACAACCATAGCGTTGTCGCGATTACACGTGAACTTCGGTAACCACATTCTTTTATGTGCGTCATACCGAAAACTATAGTGCCCGTAGTACCGAAAACTGTAGTACTCCATGCCGACTCCAATCGACCCAGTGCTGTACATGTCGCAAATATTGCGCCAACTGCTACGTTTCGTGGCGCTTGTCTATCAGGGGATAATATCTATTAATCCGTGTCAAATCGAAGTCGCAACTTGATTTTTTCGATAGTACATGACCCTGTCTACGTCTTGTATAAGCGGGAGCTTTGATTTAATCGAAATTAAGTAGGAAACAAAAATTAAATCTATCGATCCACCTCAAGAGTAGTCAATTCAAATATGGATCACTATTCGTTGCAAAAAAACAAGAAGGCATATGAGATATATAATTTATTCAGTGATACATTTATTTACTCACGACAAGTTGAAGACGTCAATGAATGCCGTTCAATAAACCACATAGCACCGAAATATTTTTGAAATGTTTTATATATTTTGAAAATATTTTTTTGTCCGCTCATAAATCTTACATTGAAATGTTTTCGAAAGATTACATCACGGGTGCAATTTGCATATACACACCCGCCTAACCGGGAAAACAATCGTAGAAATATTTTGGTGAAACATGAAATCAAGAGACGCGGTAGCGTCTCGACGCCGAGTTCTAACTATTATGTCCACATGTATAGGGGAGAGCGGGGCAAAATGGCACACCGGGTCAAAACGGGATAATGAGACAAAACGCAATCCTCCAATAACTTTGGGATGGTGGCGATGGTTGTATGTGGGGCAAAACGGGTTTGAAAATCCGGCTGTATCGTTGGGACAAAATGGGTCATCCAAAAATTATTGAAAAATTGAGTTTTGCCCTCAATGTCCCGTTTTGCCCCGCTGTGCCATTTTGCACCGGTCTCCCCTATACCGCAGATTAAACCCCGAAATGAAAACGGCCCAAGCTGTAATATTATTAATAACGACGATAATGGGATAAATGTTGGAAGGACGACGGTATGAGGAAACGAATGGATTTTTTCTTAAGGTGGGGCTAAAGATCAACATAACGTCAAAATAAAACTCTACCGGAATTTAAATAAAACTCTTTATTGCAATTTCGGGAGAGTTTTATTTAAATTCCGGTAGAGTTTTATTTCAAGTCCGGGAGAGTTTTTATCTTCAGTGGTAGAGATTTTGGTAGAGTTCTAATACGGTAGAGTTGTTTTCTGGTAGAGTTGTTAGAACTATCGTTTTTGGTAGAGTTGTTATCCGGTAGACTTGTTTTCTGGTAGTGATGTTTGGGGAGAGATATTTTCTGGTAGAGTTGTTATCTGGTAGAGTTGTGAGTGGTAGAGATATAAATGTGCCCACGCATGCATACACACATACAAACACGCAGGATAAAAATAATAATAACACATACAGTTTCGTTAATCATTTTTTTTATTTTTAAAGAAAAAAAATGTTAAAAAAAACTTAGAAATAAAATAAAAATAAATTATATCCGGTTTGAATCTGTAACAAAAAATTACATTGCGTTAGTGCTATTCATATTATTAATGTACAACCTTAGTTCTCCTTTTATGACCCTGAACATATCTGCATCAGACAAAATTTTATCTTCGGCACTTTATAACTACCGTATTTTTCATCGTACAGATTTTTCTCTAGGCTCATTTTGTTTGTTATTAAATTCTCTAGGTAAGCATTTTATTTTCAATCTTCTTCAAGGCAGGGCATTAAAAACAAATTTTTGGCACGTTATAACTGCCGTATTTTTCATCGTGTAGACTTTTCTCTGGACTCATTTTTTTCGTTATGAAATTCTCCAGGTGAGCATTTCTTTTCTTTTTTTTTCACCATCTTCAAGGCAGGTCGTTGAAAACAAATTTTTTGCACGCCATAACTGCCGTATTTTTCATCATGCAGACTTTTCTCCAGGCTCATTTTCTTCGCTCAATTTCATAACGAAGAAAATGAGCCTAGAGAAAAGTTCGAATGTGACACTGTGTGTCGCGATATTCGATTTTTCGTGTGGTAACACTGCGAATACCGTCTAAGGTAGAGCGACGCATTGTTATCATAAGAAGTTTAGTCAGCCACCATGCCGAAGGCACAGCGGTTTCATAAGGACATCACGCGCAATTATGAGCAGTATGGAAGACTATTGTGTGCGATTTCGTCGAAAACAACATTACTAATATCTCCGCCGCACAATATAAAGGGTGCCGATTTGGCGGAAATTGTTAAAAAGGTGTGGTGCGAGTCGGGGCCCTCCAACCGGCGTAAAGATTATATCCGCGTCCACCTCCGGGAGAACAACGATTTCTACGTCCATTATATTAAAAAGAATCAAATTCCAACGTGCCTCGACGATCAATCAAAATTGTGAGTAGAAAAAATGTTATTACCACTTTTATGAGTCCATCCGTGTAATATACGGTCTACTGTGTAGATTCCACAAATGGACCAATTTTAATGAATCGATGCATCGATTTAATTTATGCATTACTGCAAAAATTAAATCGTCGAATAAATACAGTAACATTGGTCCATCTGTGTAATGTATACAGTAGTCCGTAGATTAAATTGATGGATAAATTCAGTAAGATTGGTCCGTCGGTGTAATTTATGTATTATTGCGAATGTATCCATCGGTGTCATTTTCGCAGTAGTCCATAGATTACACCGATGAACCAATTTTACTGATTTGATAGATCGGTTTAATCTATGCACTACTGCGTAAATGACACCGATAAATAAATTCAGGGAGATTCGTCCATCTGTGTAATCTACGCACTACTGCGAAAATGACACCGATGGATACATTCGCAATAATGCATAGATTACACCGACGGATCAATTTCACTAAATTTATCTGTCAGTGTAATCTACGGATTACTGTGTAGATTACACATATGGCCCAATTTAATTGAATTTATTCATCGTTGTGATTTTCGCTGTAGTCCGTAGATTAAATTGATCCATCGTTTCAGTAAAATTGGTTCATCGGTGAATCTACGGACAACAGCGAAAATCACAACGATGAATAAATTCAATTAAATTGGGCCATATGTGTAATCTACACAGTAATCCGTAGATTACACTGACAGATAAATTTAGTAAGATTGTTCGGAGCATTCCCGGGAGCGTCTCTCTCCGGAATGTACAGTCCTTCGTGCCGCCTCGCACGAGGGACCAAAGCGCGCTGGGTCTCCCTTGTTCCCCCTTTTTTTTGCCACTGACGGACTCCGAGTCGGTCGCGATGATATAAGAACGATACAGCAATGTTTACAATCACCGCGCGAAACGGCGCCGGGCCGTCAGCTGCTGCCCAGCAGCCAACGGCTCTACGGAGAGTCGAGCGAAACAGCCGATCGGCCGGAGACTCGAACCCGAGGTCAAACAGCCGAATTTTTGAATCTCGCCGTGGCGAGTGTCAGTTCGCGAGCGAAAGTCTTGGTGCGCGGTCGCACCGCAGACTGTATTGAGACCACGAGAATAAGGAGCAATAAAGATCTAGTAGTGAATAGAACCGACGCCTTTAATTGCCCGCCTCCTCCTCTCCTGCGATTTCGGTCTTCCTTTTTTTTCAACTCGGCACAAGCGCTCTCTGCCTAGAAGTGCATAAACATTGGTCCTTCGAGCCGGATTACTCGATAAGGGGAGAGGATCGCGAGAACAGTGCGGGCATCATCGGGGAACAGCCCGGGCTGAGTTATAGTTCGTTTAGTTCGTGGGTCCGGTCGTAGTGCGAGAAAAGCAGCGGGATTGTTGCTCGAGTCCGCCTCGCCTCGCGAGTCGTCGTTCGCTTGAGCGCGAGCTTCACCTCCGTTTCGCGCGCGGGAGAATCGGGCGGTTGACGCGTCTTGAGTGCGCGAACTCTCGCGAACGCCGGGAGAGAGGAAGATTCGCGCCAAGGCTGGATCAGCACCGCCCGCTCGAGGTCTATCGGGGTCATGGAGGCGGCGCTGGCGGAACAGCTATCGCTCGCCCGTCTAATCGGGAACGCGGTCGCCAACTTCGACAAGCTCGCTACGGCCAAGCGCACCCTAGCAGTGGCCGAAGAGCGCTTACAGCTCCTGCTAGAGCGATGGTCGAGCAGCCAGCAGCTCGACGTGAAGATTCGGGTAGCGGCGACGGCGAAGGAGAAACTCGAGCATTCTTACTTCGTGGAGCAGAGTTTCAACCTCATCGAGGAGGCGTTCGAGGAAGCCCATGATTTTTTTCGCGAGAAGATCGCCCAGCTACAGGCCGCGGCCCGCCCCGGGGGTAACTCGGCCGTTCTGGAGAACTCTCTGGCGACAGACGGCCAGCCCGGAGGGCCCACCTCAGTCAAGCTCCCGGTCATCGAACTCCCAAAATTCTCGGGTTGCTACACGGAATGGACAAACTACAAAGGCATGTTCGAGACATTGATTGACCAGCGCGCAGGGCTGAATGACGTGCAGCGGCTGCATTATCTGAAATCCACGCTGTCAGGAGAAGCGGCGCAACTGCTGCAGCACTTCTCCGTCACGGGCGATAACTTCCAAACGGCTTGGGAGACCTTGACTGAGACTTACGAGGACCATCGGGCGATCATCGACGGTCACTTTAAGAGCTTTCTTTCCTTGCCCGCGATGACCTCCGAGAGCGCGACGGAACTGAAGAAGTTGCGCGATAAAACGAGGGAAGCGCTGAAGGCTCTGGACAACCTAGACTGTGAGACGGAGGCGTGGAGTCCCCTGATCGTCTACCTCACGGTGCAAAAACTGGATCCTGGCTCCGCGAGGGAATGGGAAATGCAGCTGGGAGTCACGAGCACGTATCCCACGTTCAAATCCCTCATCGAATTTCTCTCTGCCCGGGTTCGCGCCCTCGAGAAGCTCATGGAGTGCGGCAAGCCGTCCGCTCGCCCGGCCGCGAAAGGCAAGGCCGCCTGCGAAGCTCGGGCGCACTCAGCTACGATCGGGCCAGCGGTCTGCGTACTGTGCGGGGACGGACATGCCTTGCATAAGTGTGAGCAGTACAAAGCGCAGACGCCCTCGCGCCGGAAAGAAATCGTCAAGGAGAAGGATTGCTGCTTCAACTGCTTGCGACCCGGCCATCGGCCGCGCTCATGTCCGAGTAAATTCTCGTGCGCCCTATGCAAAAGGAAGCACCACACCTTGTTTCACGCTGAAGCGGGTTCGGAGCCGGCCAGCGTCTCCCGTGGCCCTCCCACGACAGCGGCTGCCGCGAGCCAGCCGGGGGCTGCAGCGGAGTCGGGCGCCTCAGTGCACCACGCTCAAGATTCAAGTAGCGAGTTCACGCTGCTAGCGACCGCAATGATCAACGTCCGCACGGCTACAGGGCGGCGGAGGCGGATCCGCGCCCTTCTGGACCAAGGATCTCAAGTGACGCTGGTCAGGGAATCGATCGTGCAGTTACTGGGTCCCAAGCGCTTCCCCGCTAACACCCTCGTGAACGGAGTAGGGGAAGCCAAGATCGGCACCGCGAGGCACCGCGTGAATTTGCTTGTAGAGCCGTGCGGCGGCGCGACCAACGCCGTCGAAATCTCCGCGCTGGTCTTGCCTATGCTCACGCACTACGCCCCTCGCCGCTGGGCGTCCGACAGCTCGTGGAAACATCTGGAGGGGATGGTTCTTGCGGATCCCGAACCCAGCGGCAACGAACCGATCGATCTCATCATCGGAGCCAACTACTATGGGCGTCTGCTTCGCCCGGGGCTGCGACAGGGGCCGCCGGACGCTCCAACGGCTCAAGCGACGCTGTTCGGGTGGATCCTGTCTGGCCCAGCATCCGCCGACGAGACGCCGTCCCGGTCTGTCGCGGTCCACCACTGCGCCTCCGCCGAGGATCTCCACACCTCGCTAGCCCGATTTTGGGAAATCGAGGAGTTGCCTCGAGTCACCCGGCTCTCCGAGGACGAGCAGAAATGCGAGGAGCATTTTATTGCCACCCACCGGCGTGCCAAGGACGGCCGGTATATAGTGAGACTACCTTTCAAGGACGGACCCCCCATTCGGATCGGCGAGTCACTTTTCCGCGCGAGATCGATGCTGAGCACCGTCGACCGAAGACTGCAACGGGATCCAGCGCTGCGGGAAGAGTACAAGGCGTTCCTATCGGAGTACGAAGCGTTAGGGCATATGCGAGCGGCTCCGCCGTGTACAGGTACCGAGGCGACCTCTCAGCTCGTGTATTTACCGCATCATCCTGTTGTTCGGGAGTCTAGCGCGACGACACGCGTTCGGGTTGTTTTCAACGCGTCGAGCGCGACCTCTAACTTGACCTCGCTCAACGACCACCTCTTGGTCGGGCCGAAATTACAAACAGATATTACGACTATTATTACGCGCTGGCGAGAGCCTCGTTTCGTCTACACGGCGGATATGGCAAAAATGTTTCGACAGATCCTCGTGGATCCGCGGGATGTTGACTGTCAGCGGATACTGTGGCGGCGCCCGTCTGAACCCGGTGCTCTCCCGTTCCAATTGTTAACTGTTACCTACGGGACGGCGGCAGCTCCGTTTCTCGCGAATCGAGTGCTGATACAACTAGCGAAGGACGAGGGTCGAAGTTTCCCGTTAGCTGAGCCGATTCTGCGGGAGAACTTTTATGTCGACGACGCGTTGTTCGGGGCCGATAGCATCGAAGCAGCCCGTAAAACGCGCGAGGAGCTAAATAAATTATTGTCGCGGGCGGGGATGCACCTACGTAAATGGGCGGCTAATAATGAGGATCTCTAGCCCGAATGCCCGCGTGGCGACCACGAACTAGCCTCCGAGGTTCCGTTCCAGGAGCTCAGATCCCTCGACGTTCTCGGTATCGCGTGGAGTCCGACTCGCGACAGCTTCCAGTTTCGCTTCACGCCGGCTCGCGCTGCCAAACTGACGAAACGAGTCATCCTGTCGATCATCGCGCGACTGTTCGACCCTCTAGGATGGGCCTCTCCGATAGTCATAACCGCGAAAATTCTGTTACAAGAGCTGTGGATTCGGAAGGTCGAGTGGGATGGCGACGTACCGGGCGATCTAGCGGCGCGTTGGCACGAGTATTACGAGCAATTAAACCTAATTCAGCAAGTGTCTATATCGCGATGTACCGGGAAATCGCCAGAGCACTCTAGCTTCGAAATCCACGGTTTCGCCGGTGCCTCCACGCGAGCGTACGCCGCCGTGGTATACATGCGAGTCCTGCGGGAACTAGACGACGCGCAGACGACCCTGCTTATCGCGAAAACGAAAGTCGCGCCGGTTACCCCCGTGAGCATACCGCGGCTCGAGCTCTGCGCCGCGGTTCTTCTAGCGCGCACGATCCACAAGGTCACCGCGGACCTTGGCTTGACCACGGATACTCCGATATACTGCTGGAGCGACTCCGCGGTCACTCTTCATTGGCTGAAAAAGCATCCGTCGGCTTGGCAAACCTTCGTCGCGAATCGCGTCGCGGAGATACACACGCTAGCCTCCCGGGCGACTTGGCGGCATGTGCCAACCCAGGATAACCCCGCGGACTGCGCGTCGAGAGGCCTTCTTCCGACCGAAGCGATTAAACATCCTTTGTGGTGGAGGGGCCCGCCGTGGCTCGCGCGTCATTCGACAGCCTGGCCGACGGGCAGCGAGTACCCTTCCGGTCACGTGAACTTAGAAGAGAGAAAAGGGACGCATGTCCACGCCGTTCCAACGGTAGAAAATGTTGCATGGAGTCTGCCCGAGTCAGTCTCATCATGGCCGCGATTACTGCGAGTCACGGCCTACTGTCGGCGATTTTGCTCGCGCGCTCGGAACTCGAATCGGCGCGGTCGGGCCACGGCGAGGGAATTCCGCTCCGACCCGGTCATTCTCACAGCTCTCGAAGTGCGGTCCGCTAGGGAATTTTTGATTAAAATTGTCCAGGGAACGAGCTTCCCTCTCAAACTTAAAGCCCTGGGGAAGGGCCATCCTATAGCGAACAGCAGCGCTCTGCGGAGACTGAACCCATCTCTCCATGAGAACGGGGTACTACGAGTGGGGGGTCGGCTCACTAACGCTCCTATGCTGTACGACGAGCGGCATCCGGTCATTCTCCCGCGGCACCACATTAGCGAGCTAATCGCCAGGCAAGCTCACGCCCGAGCGCTTCACGGGGGGCCCCGATTAACGCTAACGATCCTCCGGCAAAATTTCTGGATTCTGAGAGATAGTGCTCTCGTGAAGCGACTCGTGCGTGAGTGTGTCAAACGCGTGCGCGAACGTGCAGCGCGGCCAGCACAGCTCATGGGAGATCTGCCCCCTGCGCGAGTCACGCAAGAGCGTAAGGCGTTTACACACACGGGAGTAGATTACGCTGGACCGATTAATGTGCGTCTGTCAAAAGGTCGGGGTCATAAAACCCAAAAGGCGTACGTGGCGCTCTTCATTTGCTTCGCGACCCGCGCTGTACACTTAGAGCTAGTGAGCGACTACGCGACGTCCGGCTTCTTGGCCGCGTTCAAGAGGTTCGTAGCGCGACGAGGAATCCCGGCGGCAATGTATAGCGATAACGGGACAAATTTTGTAGGCGCGGACAGAGAACTGCGAAATGCGCTGCGCGCAGTATCTCGCGACGAGAATCTGAGGGCTCAGCTGAGCACGGACGGCACCGAGTGGCATTTTAACCCCCCTGCCGCCCCTCACTTTGGAGGATTATGGGAGGCCGACGTAAAAAGCGTGAAACACCATCTCCGAAGGGTCATGGGGTCGCACACGCTGACCTTCGAAGAGTTAGGAACTTTACTAGCGCAGATCGAGGCCTGCCTCAACTCGAGACCGATAGCTCCGCTGTCCGGCGACCCTGAGGATCTCACCTGCCTGACGCCGGGTCACTTTTTAATCGGCGGCCCGCTTGTCGCGGTGCCGGAACCCTCACTATTGGACGTAAACGACAATCGCCTCTCTCGCTGGCAGCTCGTGCAACAGCAGGTTGAGATCTTCTGGAGACGGTGGGCGGCGGACTATCTCCATTGGGTGCAGGTGCGAAATAAGTGGGCTACCCACAGCCTAATGTACAGGTCGGGGATCTCGTGATGCTGCGCAGTCACCTGAGCCCGCCTTCCAAGTGGCAGCTAGGCCGCGTGCTCGAATGTCACGCCGGAGCGGACGGTCATGTGCGCGTGGTGACAGTGAAAACGGCCAGCTCATCGTTTAAATGGCCGATAGCACAATTGTGTCTACTGCCTGTGCGAGCGACGGATCCCAGTGCGAAAGCGTTCTAGGCCGAGCAGTGTTGACGGTGGGCGGCGATTCTATCCTTATGCTCCTATCCAGTTTCGCCTCGATGTTTAAGGTTAAGACGATGTTTATATGTGCTCTACGGATCGGGAGAGCGTCTCGCTTCGGCGCCTAAGGAGGAACGAGCGAGAAACGATGGGTCGTCGCGCCAAAACCGAGGGCTGTTTTGGATCGTTTTGTTTCTCCTCGAAACAAGGTGGGCGGTATGTTCGGAGCATTCCCGGGAGCGTCTCTCTCCGGAATGTACAGTCCTTCGTGCCGCCTCGCATGAGGGACCAAAGCGCGTTGGGTCTCCCTCGTTCCCCCTTTTTTTTGCCACTGACGGACTCCGAGTCGGTCGCGATGATATAAGAACGATACAGCAATGTTTACATTCACCGCGCGAAACGGCGCCGGGCCGTCAGCTGCTGCCCAGCAGCCAACGGCTCTACGGAGAGTCGAGCGAAACAGCCGATCGGCCGGAGACTCGAACCCGAGGTCAAACAGCCGAATTTTTTAATCTCGCCGTGGCGAGTGTCAGTTCGCGAGCGAAAGCCTTGGTGCGCGGTCGCACCGCAGACTGTATTGAAACCACGAGAATAAGGAGCAATAAAGATCTAGTAGTGAATAGAACCGACGCCTTTAATTGCCCGCCTCCTCCTCTCCTGCGATTTCGGTCTTCCTTTTTTTTCAACTCGGCACAAGCGCTCTCTGCCTAGAAGTGCATAAACAAAGATTGATCCGTCGGTGTAATCTATGCATTATTGCGAATGTATCCATCGGTGTCATTTTCGCAGTCGTCAGGAGATTACACCGATTAACCAATTTTACTGAATTGATGGATCAATTTAATCTACACACTACTGCAAAAATGACACTGATAAATAAATTCAATAAGATTGGTCCATCTGTGTAATCGACGTGGTATTCCGTAGTTTACACCGTGGACCAATCTTACTGAATTTATTCATCGCTGTAATTTTTGCAGTAGTGTAGATTAAATCGATGCATCAATTCAGTAAAATTATCGCACATAATTTACAGCGAAATATTAAATAATTTTTTTCTCTACTCTACAGCTCATCGCATTACAATCTGGGGTCCTCGGCATCAAATTCGTTTGTAAAATGGAAGACAGCCTTAGAAAGGATGCGGTTTGTATTTTTTAATAAATAATAAATTTATATTATGTAATAAATAATGTATTTTTAATAAATCATTCTATGCATTTCTAGAAGCGGCAGGATGACGGAGCGTCAAATCAAGGAGGAGGAAAACAACAAGGAACAAGAGTGGGCGAAGGAGAAGGAGAAGATAAAGAATAAAGAACAGGAGCAGAAGAAGAAAGAGAAGAGCAAGAAGATGGAAAAGGAGCAGGAGCAGGAGCAGGAGCAGGAGCAGGAGCAGGAGCAGGAGCAGGAGCAGGAGCAGGAGCAGGAGCAGGAGCAGGAGCAGGAGCAGGAGCAGGAGCAGGAGCAGGAGCAGGAGCAGGAGCAGGAGCAGGAGCAGGAGCAGGAGCAGGAGCAGGAGCAGGAGCAGGAGCAGGAGCAGGAGCAGGAGCAGGAGCAGGAGCAGGAGCAGGAGCAGGAGCAGGAGCAGGAGCAGGAGCAGGAGCAGGAGCAGGAGCAGGAGCAGGAGCAGGAGCAGGAGCAGGAGCAGGAGCAGGAGCAGGAGCAGGAGCAGGAGCAGGAGCAGGAGCAGGAGCAGGAGCAGGAGCAGGAGAAGGAGCAGGAGAAGGAGGAATTCGTTGATCCCGTCGAGAGGAGCTTAGCGATCCTCTTTGGTGAAACATGATAACGTGAGTAAAAGGAGATGACCCTGAAGATATCTGCATCAGATAGAATTTCATCTTTGGCACGTTATAACTACCGTATTTTTCATGGTACAGATTTTTCTCTACCTCATTTTGTTTATTATTAAATTCTCTAGGTGAGAATTTTTTATCTTTTTTTATCTTCTTCAAGGCAGGGCATTAAAAACAAATTTTTGGCACGTTATAACTGCCGTATTTTTCATCGTGTAGACTTTTCTCTGGACTCATTTTTTTCGTTATGAAATTCTCCAGGTGAGCATTTCTTTTCTTTTTTTTTCACCATCTTCAAGGCAGGTCGTTGAAAACAAATTTTTGGCACGCCATAACTGCCGTATTTTTTATCATGCAGACTTTTCTCTAGGCTCATTTTCTTCGTTATGAAATTGAGCGTCCAGAGAAAAGTCTACACGATGAAAAATACGGCAGTTATAACGTGCCAAAAATTTGTTTTTAATGCCCTGCCTTGAAGAAGATTAAAAATAAAATGCTTACCTAGAGAATTTAATTACAAACAAAATGAGCCCAGAGAAAAATATGTACGATGAAAAATACGGTAGTTATAAAGTGCCGAAGATAAAATTTTGTCTGATGCAGATATGTTCAGGGTCATAAAAGGAGAACTAAGGTTGTACATTAATAATATGAATAGCACTAACGCAATGTAATTTTTTGTTACAGATTCAAACCGGATATAATTTATTTTTATTTTATTTCTAATTTTTTTTTTACATTTTTTTTCTTTAAAAATAAAAAAAATGATTAACGAAACTGTATGTGTTATTATTATTTTTATCCTGCGTGTTTGTATGTGTGTATGCGTGCGTGGGCACATTTATATCTCTACCACTCACAACTCTACCAGATAACAACTCTACCAGAAAATATCTCTCCCCAAACATCACTACCAGAAAACAAGTCTACCGGATAACAACTCTACCAAAAACGATAGTTCTAACAACTCTACCAGAAAACAACTCTACCGTATTAGAACTCTACCAAAATCTCTACCACTGAAGATAAAAACTCTCCCGGACTTGAAATAAAACTCTACCGGAATTTAAATAAAACTCTCCCGAAATTGCAATAAAGAGTTTTATTTAAATTCCGGTAGAGTTTTATTTTGACGTTATGTTGATCTTTAGCCCCACCTTAAGAAAAAATCCATTCGTTTCCTCATACCGTCGTCCTTCCAACATTTATCCCATTATCGTCGTTATTAATAATATTACAGCTTGGGCCGTTTTCATTTCGGGGTTTAATCTACGGTATAGGGGAGACCGGGGCAAAATGGCACAGCAGGGCAAAACGGGACATTGAGGGCAAAACTCAATTTTCCAATAATTTTTGGATGACCCATTTTGTCCCAACGATACAGCCGGATTTTCAAACCCGTTTTGCCCCACATACAACCATCGCCACCATCCCAAAGTTATTGGAGGATTGCGTTTTGTCTCATTATCCCGTTTTGACCCGGTGTGCCATTTTGCCCCGCTCTCCCCTATACATGTGGACATAATAGTTAGAACTCGGCGTCGAGACGCTACCGCGTCTCTTGATTTCATGTTTCACCAAAATATTTCTACGATTGTTTTCGCGGTTAGGCGGGTGTGTATATGCAAATTGCACCCGTGATGTAATCTTTCGAAAACATTTCAATGTAAGATTTATGAGCGGACAAAAAAATATTTTCAAAATATATAAAACATTTCAAAAATATTTCGGTGCTATGTGGTTTATTGAACGGCATTCATTGACGTCTTCAACTTGTCGTGAGTAAATAAATCTATCACTGAATAAATTATATATCTCATATGCCTTCTTGTTTTTTTGCAACGAATAGGGATACATATTTGAATTGACTACTCTTGAGGTGGATCGATAGATTTAATTTTTGTTTCCTACTTAATTTCGATTAAATCAAAGCTCCCGCTTATACAAGACGTAGACAGGATCATGTACTATCGAAAAAATCAAGTTGCGACTTCGATTTGACACGGATTAATAGATATTATCCCCTGATAGACAAGCGCCACGAAACGTAGCAGTTGGCGCAATATTTGCGACATGTGCAGCACTGGGTCGATTGGAGTCGGCATGGAGTACTACAGTTTTCGGTACTACGGGCACTATAGTTTTCGGTATGACGCACATAAAAGAATGTGGTTACCGAAGTTCACGTGTAATCGCGACAACGCTATGGTTGTTGCGGTCTCGATGGACTATTTATACTTTTCGTTGTACTTGGCTTAGATGAGATGCTGAAAGCGGTTCCGGAGTTATACCGGCCACGGATCCAGCGATGAATAGAACATTTAAAAACAAAATGAATCACATAGAATTTTTACGTATGGTTTGTTACTACGTTATCGGCATTAACTGACACGCAATTGGTATCGCCAATTGCAAATCTTCGCGTAAGAGACGAAGAAAGCTTACATTCGATTTTGCCGATAAGCTTCAGTGTGTAAACGACCATCTGTGTAATCTACGCAGTAGTCCGTGGATTATACAGATGAATAAATTAAGCAATAAATTAAGTTTGGTCCATCGGTGTAATCTATGGACTACTGTGTCTTATGTACTTACACATGTATTATGTACTTACACATTTCGCGACCCATTTCTTTTCTCGACACGCCACAGAATGAGCTGAAAGCTGTCAAGGGATGTTGAAGGCGAAGATCCCTATACCACTCAAAATTTACTCGATGCTCTCATTAGTCTTTTTCAATGTATTATCATAAAAAGTAAATCGGAGTTGGGAATGCAAGTATTAAGGGATCCGAAGGTGAAATGTGCCATCCGATCTTTCCGCTTCGATAATTCGGTTGTACCGATAAGGCTGGTTCACGAATGCTTCAGTGAGTGAACCGAAATGCGACGAAATCCACTCAATTCCACTATTGAGCATTGGTAAATGCTCAATAGTGACACCAACCCGGGGTCTTGATTCAGTCGGTCTATCAGTGACTGGTGTACACCCTGTTTCAACGAGAAGGCTGGTTCCACCCCGAATAGAATAAAAAATGATTGCCCATAATAATGGTATTCGATTTTTGTTAAATTCGAAGTTTGCGTTATTACTTTCAATCGGTACGAGTACGGGCGGGAGATCTTTCACGAGGACCCTTAACCGAATTGAAGCAACGTTTTCACCGGTCTTACGAGATACGTACTATAAGGACTATAAGGATTCACGTGAACCATATCTTGAGGCCGCTTCAATTCGTCAAACAGCCGGTCAAAAGGAATTATAGTCTGTGGTAATTCGCTTCATTCGATACAAGAGAAAGGCATTGAATTTATCACCAGGGCCTTTATATCGATTTGAAGCGAATTCGCATCGGTCTTACGAGTTACGGAAGACAATACGGTTTTACGTGACGCATGTTTCAAGGTTGCTTTAATTTAAACAAAAAAAGGCGTAATATTCAAAATAATAGTTCACTTTATTAGGGGAGGGCGGGGCAAAATGGCACAGCGGGGCAAGACGGGATAATGAAACAAAAATGCAATTTTCAAATAACTTTTTGGTGGTGGCGATGGAAGTCCGTGGGGCAAAACGGGTCTGACAATCCGGATGTATCGTTAGGACTGAATGGGGCATCCGAAAATTATTGAAAAATGGAGTTTTGCCCTCACTATCCCGTTTTGCCCCGCTGTGCAATTTTGCCCCGGTCTCTCCTACACTAAGGTGTACACCGAGGAAGTCTTCGGTATACACCTAGACCGCGAGAGAAACGCTCCCGTTGAGCTAAACCTCGAGGAAATCTTCGGGGTACACCTAGACTGCGAGGGACACCACTGGAAACATTTCCAGTGGTGTCGGCCGGGAATCGAACCCGGGTCCGCTGCGTGCGAACCCGAGCCTCATCCACTAGGCCACTGCTCCCCGTATTTTTGCCTAAGTCTTTTATTTTTATTTTTTGTTCCTTTGCTTTTAATTTTGTTTTTAATGAAAGGACAGAATAAAAATACAATCTTGGTTCTTTTTCAGTTGCGGGAACCGAAAACTGACCAAAGCAAACTTTTCGAAAAAAAAACGTTCGATCCGTTTTCGGTTTCCACAACAAAAAAAGACCAAATGCCAACAAAAAATGTACAGTCCGTTTTGTCGTTTTTTACGGTCCGTTTTGTTCCCGAACGGACGTGTCCGTTTTTCGGTCCATTTGCTAGGACGGACAATCATCAACTTGCTAGGGCGAACAATTAATTATTAGGGCGGACAAGATAATTATCTTTTTCGGTTAGATTATTGAATGCGCGAGGGGTTCGTGCTACAAAATTTATTACAAAATTATCAGAATGCATGACTGATTTGCAATTTAAAAGCTTTGACAATATAAAAATATATTATGAAATTTTTATAATAATTATTGTTTATGTACATACAATCTTGAGTTTTCGCCAACCACTCGCGGAATGTTCTCATAAATAGTCAAGTTTTGGAGACATTTGTGATTATTATGCATGTAGATTCGCAATAGTACATTATCCTACTAGGGAGGAAAGTGCGTGATTTTCACCTAGCGGGAGGTTTGCTGCCTGAGCGAAGCGAAGGCAGCATCCCGTGCAGCATAATACCCCTAGCAGCTTCAGCAACCATAAAAATAACCGAAAAAACTACTGCAATTTCAGGTCACTTTTTACACCGTTAAAATAACGGCAAAAAATATCGATATGTGCGATCCATTCTTTCTATTCTGTCGTCACTAATACCTGTCGGACCTGTTTCCTGCGGTTATTTTGAAAGTTATTTGTACGGTTACCTGTCGTGGATAATAACCGCTCTGCAAGCTTACTCGCGGTTACTGCTGCGGTTGTTTTTTCGGTTACTCAAATAAAAAACGACCGTTCGGAAGCACAGGCAGCGTGAGCTTTCGCACGTATGAATATTTTTACGGTTATTTTACCGGTGTAAAAAGTGATCTGGAAGTAGCGTAATTTTGTTCGGGTATTCTACGGTTATTTTTTTAAAAACAACGGCTACTCAAGTTTCTACCCCGATAGACAAGCGCCACGAAAAGTAGCAATATTGGCGCGATATTTGCGACATGTGCGGCACATGTCGCAATTATTGCGCCAACTGCTACTTTTTGTGCCGCTTGTCTATCAGGGTAAGGACGATATTTTTTTTCGAGTATGCAAAAAGTGGCCGTATTTCCATGCCGGCAATACATTTTTTTGTTCGACATTTCAGCGCATTTTTTAATAATTTTTTAGATTTTCTTTTTATACTTTGTTCGCAATTTTCATTAATTTTTTTTTTTTCTGTAATTTTTGCGAAATTTTTATCTATTTTTTACAATTCCTATACATTTTTTCACAATTATTTGAAATTATTTAATTTTCTTCTTTTCTGGATTATTTTCTTTTGCAAGATTTCTATTTTAAATTTGTCACCTCGCTAAATCACGTTTTCTCCCTCTCGTCGAAAATCGGCGACTTTTTACCTCCATTGCAGGTATGAAATAGGGCCTTTATTACACTCGGTGTGAAAATGGCAGTTTTACTGACACTTCGCGTGCACAAAACATTAGCCCGTACTGCTCAACATTTTTTGTAATGTCCGTATAATATTTCCGCGTTTTTGGCATTGTGGTCGCGCCTTAATAACTGCACGAAAATGTGCGAATGTTGGTAACAATGCAACGCTAGACCCAAAAGACGGTGTTCGAAGTGTTACCAAATATTCGAACATTTTCGTGAAGCTATTATCAACAACAAGTGACTACGATGCCTAAAATGCAGAAGTATTATAAAGATATTACGAAAAATTATGAGCAGTACGGGAAGATGTGCGCGATCGCGTCAAAGACGCACATATTGGCGAAACCTCCTCATAACTTGAAGGGTGCTAATTTGGCGGAGGTGGTGAAAAAAGTATGGTCCATCCGGTGCAATCCGCAGCAATTATCTCCGCGTCCACCTGCGCGAAAATTATAAACTTTACGTGGACTACGTGAAAAAGGAAAACATTCCGACGGAGCTCACCGACCAAAAAAAAATTGTAAGTACAGTATATTTTATTAAAAGTACTTGATCCATCAGTGTAATACTCGCAGTAGTGCGGAGATTACATCGATGGATCAATTTAGTAAGATTGGTCCATTCGTGTAATTCTCGCAGTAGTGCGTAGATTACGCCGATGGATAAATGCAGTAAGATTGGTCTATTGATTTATTTTTTGCAGTAGTGCGTAGATTACATCGATGGATCAATTCAGTAAGATTGGTCTATTGGTGTACTTCTCGCTGAATTTACCCATTGGTTTAATTTATGGACTACTGCGTAGATTACACACATGGACCAATCTTACTGAATTTATTCATTGGTGTAATCTTTGGACTACTGCGTAGATTATACATATGGACCAATCGTGCTGAATTTATCCTTCAGCGTAATGTATGCAGTAGTGTGTAGATTAAATTGATGGATCAATTCAGTAAGATCGGTCTATGGGTGTAATTCTCGCAGTAGTGCATTCAGTACGCCGATGGATAAATTCAGTGAGTGCACACTGTGGAAAAAAATCGTATGAAATTTAGCGTAGTGGGACTGGAAGTTTTTACGCACAAATGGGTCCATCAAATTTCATGCACAATTGTAATGAAAAATTAATGTAGGGTATTTAAAAAAAACTTTATTAATGCTTTACTTTTAATTATTTATCTTCAATTTTACTACAAAAGTACTTTAATTCCAATAATTCACTTTAATTTTATCGTAAAAGTACATTCATTTTTCATCATAATTGTACATTAAATTTACAATTTTTTTAAGCAGCGCAACGCATTCAACTACACTGTTGTAAAAAATTGTAAATTTAATGTACCAGACAGAAGGTTTTCATGCAAAAACTGTTGCATTAAATTTAGTGTGCACTTTTGGTGAAAAATTAATATACTTTTACAGTGAAATTGAGCGGAAGCATAATGTTCTTAAGGGGGGAAAAAATTGTAATTGTTTTCAAAGGCAGACCAGTCATCGTTAGCTCTCTTTTTGGTGTTTTACATTCCGACAATGGAAGGGAGGTTCATTATCCATTTTTGAAAGAAAATAGATGATTGTATGCCTAATATTATATTCGCAACCCTTTTTTATGAAATAAATTTTTTGCTTACAGCACAACACATTACAATCTGGGGGCCGCGGCATCAGAGTCATTTAAAAAATGAAAGGAGTCGCGGGAACGACTCAAGTTGGTATTTTTTATGGTATTTGTATTTTCCTCATTAAACAAAAAATGTATGCATTTCTAGAAGCAGCTACATGACGGAGGAAGATTTGAAGGAGAAGGAGAAAGAGAAAGAGACAGAGAAAGAGAAGGTGCAGGTGAAGGAGGAGCAGGTGCAGGAGGACCCAGTTGAACAGCTCTTGATCGCCCTCTTCGGGGAAACATAATACGATGAGTAAGAGGAGAATTAAGATTGTATATTAATACTGACAATAACACTAATGCATTGTAATTTTTTGTTACAGATATAAACCGAGTGCCAGAAAAACGTGATTTATTTTTAAGTTTTTTTAAACATTTTTTTTGTAAAAAATTAAAAAATTATAATATTATAAAATTGTATGTGTCAACATTGTTTTTGTCCTGATAGTCTGTGTGTGTGTGTATGCGTGCGTGCGTACGTGTTTGTGCGTGTTCAACAACGGTTGCTATAACCCTGCTGAAAATATTTCTCTGAATATCTCTGAAAGTCTCGGAAAATTTCTCCGAAAAGGCTTCTGAATTTCTTTCACTTTTCGCATTTTTAACAGAAAGTCAACAGTACATTTCGATACGAGTGCGAAAAAACTTTTTCTGACGAGTGTGAGTTTGCAGCACGAGCCGAAGGCGAGTGTTGCAATCACACGAGTTCAGAAAACGTTTTTCGCACGAGTATCGAACAAAATTTTATTTCACAAGGTGTGAAATTGGGGGTTTTCGCACGCGACGCGTGCGAAAAACCGCCATTTCCCCACCGAGTGACATAAAGATTTTTATGAATTTAAATATTTCAAATAGTTCTGAAAATTTCTGATTTTCGTTGTCAACTTCTCTGAACACTATGAATTTTGTTGATATTCTAAGTCTATTTCTCTTCTATATCCAGAAACTATTTTCGGAAAAAGTCCACAGATTATGATTTTAGGACACCGTGTCCTTAGCGCAGTGACGAGATTCGTTGGTGAGTAGGTGACATTTCTTCACCTAGCTTAAGCACTGCTCAAAATGGCTACCATTCCTTTGGAGGCAAAGACGTACACGCTTCATTAGATTTGCTCGGCATCTGTCCAACATCTCCGGTGTTATCGTATCCACAGCGATCTGAATCCTCTCCATGAGGTCGTCTTGATCGCGCGGTAGGGTTCTGCCGTACACGATGTTCTCGACGTGACCCCACAAAAAGTAATCCGGCGGTGTCAGAGCTGGTGATCGTGCTGGCCATCGAGTCTCTCCTCCTTCACCGATAAATCGGCCTGCGAACATTTCAGCTAAGCATGCTCGAGTAGCCAGCGCTGTATGAGCAGGATGCCCATCGTGCTGGTAGTACATATTCTGTCGAATCTCCATCGGTACGGCTTCCAGCATCTGGGGTAACTCCTCATTAAGCAGATGCAGGTAGGTCTGCGTTGATACTCGATTTGGAATTACGATCGGTCCAAGCTGTAAAATTATTATTAACGGTGGGAATGAGGGAAATGTCGGAGGCAAGGACGACGGAATGAGGAAGCGTATTTTTTTCTGAAGTAGGAATCATAGTCAGGGACAATGCGGAATAATCACGTGTAGTAATAAAAAAAAAATATTTGTATGATACAGTGCTCCTGTACACTGGTTTAAACGAAACAAATTAACTTTGAACATTGAAAAAAAGTGTGTGACCTTTGGATGCTACGCGGATAGTGTAAAGTGAGAGAAATTGAGGTTGACAACATCTTAAAAAATCTTAGATATATTGTATACTTGATCAGGAGAGCAAAACATCTACTGAATATAGACATATGTTAAAACTTATCTACCGAACTCTTTTTGTGTCACTATGAAATCACGGAATTATATGCTGGGGTGAAGCTACCTCAACGGTTATTAGAGCTCTAGAAGGTTTAACTAGGAGAGTGTTAAAAGTTATGTATAAAAAGAATAGAAAATTCACGGCGGAGCAGCTGTATAGTTGTACCAGTTGGTTTCCGATAATCCCTGCCCAGAGATTGACATGCCAGCGGACTTGGTGACTGCGCTCTCTGACTTCATGCGAATTCTCATGTTTGTTCGACCAAACGTGTTCGTTGTGGACATTGCGGGAACCGCTTTGCGTAAATGATGCCTCGTCGGTGAACAGAATACGCGCGGGAAATTCGTTGTCGGCTTCATAATGCCTTGGAAGCCATTGGCAATATTCCACGCGGCGTGGAGCATCCCCCGGGTGGAGAGTCTGAACCGGCGTCTTGTGAAAAGGCTTCACAAGACGCCGCTTCATCGCTTTTGAAAATTCGCCACACCGTCATTCGGCTCATCCCCACCTCGCGGGCCACAACTCTCGTAGACGTTTCCGGGTCTCGTCGAACTTTTCTGAGCACGCGTTCCTCCCTCCTAGGTGTCCGTTGGCGTACACGGGGTCCTCCATTCTGACCGCGTAATGGAAGAATGTTTCCTGTTTCTGATAGACGGTGTTCTGCCGCAGCCATCACTGCCTCGCTCGGAAACCGTTGTGCGTTTGGGTAAAGTTCCCGGTATCTTAGAGCCGCTTGCACCTGATTCCCTTCAGCCCAGCCCAAGCACTTCACCATATTAACATACTCTTGACACGTGTAATCTGCCATCCTCGACGAAAGCAGTGAACAGACTGCACTTCAGACGAAATCAATAAACAATTGATTTCGACCGACCAGTCACGCCCGGAATACATTTCCATAAAGAGACGCGGTTCACGTAAAGCTTTAGTGAGCAGAGGAAATCTATGTAATTCCACCGCAAGTACCTTTGCATTGCAGAATGGATAAATCATTTAATGTCAAGGAAGTAATAACGAAACCAGCATGGAGTCCTTATTCAATCGGTGTATCAATGACTCGTTTGTGCTCCATTTCAGCGAGAATGTTGGTGGCTCTCGCCGAATAATAAAAAATAAAAATTCAAAATATGAAGATATTCGTCTTGTATCCCAGCAGAAAAAAATTCCATCGAGAAACTTGTTTTGATCTATCCAATATTGAGTCGAAATTTTCCCGTTAACAGACGAAGCTAGCTTACTTTCAATTGTGCCGATAGGGCTGGTTTCGGTCAGCTTTAGTGAGTAAACGAAATTTACCTAACTCGACCGGAATTTACCAAACACCTACGATTCTTCGATCGCAATTAAGTGTTTTTCTTCGAATGTATCTTTCAACCAAACCAATGTTGAAATTAGAGTTATCCGATGAGAAAATAGCTCTTCTACCTTGTGTCTTAGCGGGGGCATTGGTTTGATTAAACTTGAGCAAAAAGAAAGAAAAATATATTCATCGATCGCATGAACAGTGGCAGTAACTAAAATTGTTTGGTTACAGTCCTACCGCTCATACGATCGATAAATTTATTTTTCGTTAAGTACACAATAAGTATGTTTACCGCTTTTAGGCTCATTTTATTTATTTTATTTTTATTGTATTGTATGTTTATGGTAGTTATTTTGAATCGGCACGAGTAAAGGCGGGAGATCTTTCACCCTTAACCGAATTGAAGCAACGTTCTCACCCATCTTACGAGTTGCATAAGACGATAAGGTTTCACGTGAACCATATCTAGAGGCCGCTTCAATTCGGCAAACAGCACAAACCGGAAGAATGAAAGTTTATGGTAGTTCTTTAGAATCTGTACGAGTAAGGGCGGGAGACGTTTCACCAGGACCCTTAACCGAATTGAAGCAACGTTCTCACCCATCTTACGAGTTGCGTAAGACGATAAGGTTTCACGTGAACCATATCCCAAGGCCGCTTCAATTCGGCAAACAGCACAAACTGGAAGAATGAAAGTTTATGGTAGTTCTTTATGATCTGTACGAGCAAGGGCGGGAGATCTGTCACCCTTAACCGAATTGAAGCAACGTTTTCACCCATCTTACGAGTTGCGTAAGACGATAAGGTTTCACGTGAACCATATATCGAGGCCGCTTCAATTCGGCAAACAGCACAAACCGGAAGAATGAAAGTTTATGGTAGTTCTTTAGAATCTGTACGAGTAAGGGCGGGAGACCTTTCACCAGGACCCTTAACCGAATTGAAGCAACGTTCTCACCCATCTTACGAGTTGCGTAAGACGATAAGGTTTCACGTGAACCATATCTCAAGGCCGCTTCAATTCGGCAAACAGCACAAACCGGAAGAATGAAAGTTTATGGTAGTTCTTTAGAATCTGTACGAGTAAGGGCGGGAGACCTTTCACCAGGACCCTTAACCGAATTGAAGCAACGTTCTCACCCATCTTACGAGTTGCGTAAGACGATAAGGTTTCACGTGAACCATATCTCAAGGCCGCTTCAATTCGGCAAACAGCACAAACCGGAAGAATGAAAGTTTATGGTAGTTCTTTATGATCTGTACGAGCAAGAGCGGGAGATCTGTCACCCTTAACCGAATTGAAGCAACGTTTTCACCCATCTTACGAATTGCGTAAGACGATAAGGTTTCACGTGAACCATATATCGAGGCCGCTTCAATTCGGCAAACAGCACAAACCGGAAGAATGAAAGTTTATGGCAGTTCTTTAGAATCTGTACGAGTAAGGGCGGGAGACCTTTCACCAGGACCCTTAACCGAATTGAAGCAACGTTCTCACCCATCTTACGAGTGCGTAAGACGATAAGGTTTCACGTGAACCATATCTCAAGGCCGCTTCAATTCGGCAAACAGCACAAACCGGAAGAATGAAAGTTTATGGTAGTTCTTTATGATCTGTACGAGCAAGGGCGGGAGATCTGTCACCCTTAACCGAATTGAAGCAACGTTCTCACCCATCTTACGAGTTGCGTAAGACGATAAGGTTTCACGTGAACCATATATCGAGGCCGCTTCAATTCGGCAAACAGCACAAACCGGAAGAATGAAAGTTTATGGTAGTTCTTTAGAATCTGTACGAGTAAGGGCGGGAGACCTTTCACCAGGACCCTTAACCGAATTGAAGCAACGTTCTCACCCATCTTACGAGTTGCGTAAGACGATAAGGTTTCACGTGAACCATATCTCAAGGCCGCTTCAATTCGGCAAACAGCACAAACCGGAAGAATGAAAGTTTATGGTAGTTCTTTATGATCTGTACGAGCAAGGGCGGGAGATCTGTCACCCTTAACCGAATTGAAGCAACGTTCTCACCCATCTTACGAGTTGCGTAAGACGATAAGGTTTCACGTGAACCATATATCGAGGCCGCTTCAATTCGGCAAACAGCACAAACCGGAAGAATGAAAGTTTATGGTAGTTCTTTAGAATCTGTACGAGTAAGGGCGGGAGACCTTTCACCAGGACCCTTAACCGAATTGAAGCAACGTTTTCACCCATCTTACGAGTTGCGTAAGACGATAAGGTTTCACGTGAACCATATCTCAAGGCCGCTTCAATTCGGCAAACAGCACAAACCGGAAGAATGAAAGTTTATGGTAGTTCTTTAGAATCTGTACGAGAAAGGGCGGGAGATCTTTCACCAGGACCCTTAACCGAATTGAAGCAACGTTCTCACCCATCTTACGAGTTGCGTAAGACGATAAGGTTTCACGTCAACCATATCTCGAGGCCGCTTCAATTCGGCAAACAGCCGGTCAAAAGGAATTATAGTCTGTGGTATTTCTTTTCATTCGATACAAGAGAAAGGCGGTGAATTTATCACCAGGGCCTTAATATCGAGTTGAAGCGAATTCGCATCGGTCTTACGAGTTGCGGAAGACAATACGGTTTTACGTGACGCATGTCTCAAGGTGCCTTTAATTTAAACAAAAAAAAATATGCGTAATATTCAAAATAATAGTTCGCTTTATTAGGGGAGAGCGAGGCAAAATGGCACAGCGGGGCAAGACGGGATAATGAAACAAAAATGCAATTTTCAAATAACTTTTGGATGGTGGCGATGGTAGTCCCTGGGGCAAAACGGGTCGGACAATCCGGATGTATCGTTAGGACAGAATGGGGCATCCGAAAATTATTGGAAAATGGAGTTTTGCCCTCACTATCCCGTTTTGCCCCGCTGTGCAATTTTGCCCCGGTCTCTCCTACACTAGGACCTCGATTTTTGCGCCCTCGGTTTCCTGAACAGTTCCCACCACGGAGTGGATATCGATCGACACAGAAAGCTATGGGCCATGCTCGACAGTCAGTATGGATGGGGCATGCGCAACCTCGATTTTGTTAAGTGGGATGGGGAGCCGCTTTCGCTCCGCTGTGAACGAAATCGTGGTTCTAGTTTACATTTGAATCGACAGGGGATACAGCCGCGAGACTTCCCATCGGTATTCTTATCCGGAATTGTAGCAACGTCCGCACCGTTTCACGTATTCAATGGCTCTAGGTCGCTACAATTAAAAAATTGTGGGAAAACCACAATTTTTTTTTTATTCGGGATCTTTCCTGTACGAGGACGTCAAAAATAGAGAAAATGTTTTCTCATAGAAGAAGTTTCGCGAATAAAGGAACATTATGAGAAAGCGATATAAAGATTTCAATTTTCAACTTTTTTTTTTATCGGTGTACTATAACTATGTCGACGCTTTCATTTGCATTGAACCTGAAAGGAAATAAAAAAATCGAATCCATTCATTCAACAGACGGGTATTCTCAACAATAATAAGACTTACCAAGGCTCTCATCGATGAGGAAAATTCTATCCGGCTGTTTGATCCTTTGTCGAATACTTACCATTCGGGGCAAAAAGTCTCATAGCGAAACCAGCATGGAGTCCTTATTCAATCGGTGTATCAATAATTCGTTTGTCGTCCATTTCGGGGAGAATGTTGGTGGCACTTGCCGAATAATAAAAAATAAAAATTCAAAATATGAAGATATTCGTCTTGTATCCCAGCAGAAAAAAAAATCCATCGAGAAACTTGTTTTGGTCAATCCAATATTGAGTCGAAATTTTTCCGTTAATAGACGGAGCTAGCTTACATTCAATTGTGCCGATAGGGCTGGTTCACGTAAGCTTTAGTGAGTAAACGAAATTTACCTAACTCGACCGGAATTTACCAAACACCTACACGATTCTTCGATCGCATTTAATTGTTTTCCTTCGAATGTAACTTTCAATCAAACCAATGTTGAAATTAGAATTATCCGATGAGGATATAGCCCATCTTCGTTGTGTCTTAGCGGGAACATTGGTTTGATTAAACTTGAGCAAAAAGAAAAAAAAATATATTCATCGATCGCATGAACAGTGGCAATACCCAAAATTGTTTGGTTACCGTCCTACCGCTCATACGATCGATAAATTTATTTTTCGTTTAGTACACAATAAGTATGTTTACCGCTTTTAGGCTCATTTTATTTATTTTATTTTTATTGTATTGTATTGTATGTTTTATTGACTTACCCTAGGGATTGCAAGTTTTTTTTCACAAGGTCAACTACTTGTCACAACCCCCTCTACATTCTCCCTTTTCTTTCTTTTTAACACATTTACTCCTCGCTCTTTTCCTTCTCAGTCTCTTTAGTCTACATTTCCTCCACTCTCTCTCTCTCTCTCTCTCTCTCTCTCTCTCTCTCTCTCTCTCTCTCTCCGCTGTTTCACTTTACTTTTCCCTTTTTCTTCGTTCCTATTCTTCTTTGGTTCTCCTCTATCCCCGCTCTTCTCGAGATCCTCCACTTTTTTATCCAGCTTTCTCTCCTCTCGTTGTTTCATCTTCCTCTTCCATCCACAATTAACGTCCTTTTATTTATTTTATTTATTTTATTTATTTTATTTATTTTATTTATTTTATTTATTTTATTTATTTTATTTATTTTATTTATTTTATTTATTTTATTTATTTTATTTATTTTATTTATTTTATTTATTTTATTTATTTTATTTATTTTATTTATTTTATTTATTTTATTTATTTTATTTATTTTATTTATTTTATTTATTTTATTTATTTTATTTATTTTATTTATTTTATTTATTTTATTTATTTTATTTATTTTATTTATTTTATTTATTTTATTTATTTTATTTATTTTATTTAGTTTATTTAGTTTAAACTTAAATGTCACAACATCACTCAATCAATTTGGAAGTTTACTGTTCACTGTCATAGGTTACGTCAACCGAGATGACATTTCGTCGCGGGACTATTTTCATGCGCGTAGGAACACCGCGCGTTACCCCTCCAAAATCGACAGATGAATGCAAGCCCGACGCTCTGACACGCACACATTCAAACTGCGAACACCGATAGGGAAACTTTGAGCCTTAATAACTTGGCCAATTTTTATCGTAAAAAAATTAAAAAAAACGGAAATTACTCGGGCTGACGCGCTCTACCAGCATGTTCAATACTCTATACAAGTTACGGGACACCCTGTATATATATATATATATACATGAGGCACTCCAGCAAGGAATATAAAGATACGGGCTGAAGGACCTCGGTCAATGGCCCATTGGCCTGAGAGGAAGGGGAAAAAAAAATATCACACATGTATACGCGCAATACCACCGAACCATGTATTACTGAGGCTAATAAAGCGCATTTACTACTATTAAAAAATTATTTCTAATTAAAATCAAATGATTTTAATTAATTAAAATTTTTAATTGATTGCCTCCTCGGCGAATAATCGGTGTGCCAATCACTGTGTCCTAAAGCCACACTTGCCGCACAGTGGTTGACAATCCGCACTGTCCTTGGCCACCCAGTTATTGGCCACATTTTTTTTATATACACAGAAGTCTGATTTAAGCGGCGTTCGCCAGGAGACGCGGGTTCGAATCCTGCACCGAGACTTCTTTTTTTTTTTTTTATAAAGCTGATTTATCTATTTATCTATTGTACGTGAAACACCTACCTCTGGCTTCAGTAACAAGTCCCCTGATGCATGGGGCATCTTCTAGGCCCCGGCGTTGCAACTCCTTAAACACACACATTACCACGCGCTGTCCGTTTAATATACCTCTATTATATGCTATGGTGATAGCACGTAGAGGCGACCACCATATAATATATCGTTGACGGCTCAAAAGTCTCTCGCCCGATAAATTCCGTAACTCTTCGCACCACTGATCATTGCAGTGGCGTCTGAGATGAATACTGCGCAACTTAACTAATTTTAAAAAATCGCGAATACTCACGCGAACTGCGTAATCTGCCATTATCAATAGGCGATGCAGTACTCTCGTTGGCTGTCTTATGACTGACTGACCGATTGACTAAATTCTATATTTCTGAGTGATATGCGACGGCTCCGTAGCATAAAGACTTATGTTCAAAATTTTATTAATTTGCACTTTTTTCATACCTATAATAACGCGTGATCGCGAGCGTGCAAATACAATTTCTCACAATATTCCGCGAGATATATGATACGGGTATAGACAGGTCCGTATAAAAGATTTACCCACGGTTTGATTCCGTGGTATCATATGAATGCTTCATCCGATTCTCGTATGAACGCTTCATCCGGCTGTCTAACTCATCCATTACCTATACGCATGCATCGCATCACGCTTGACCGTGAACCTGAAAGAACGTCTGCACTACTGCAGACGGCGCATTCGCGACTTCCCGCGCTCGCAGGGGGCGAGCGGCTCGCGCTTGGGGACACGTGCCGTCACGCGCGCGACCTTCATCGACGGCGTACTGCTGATGCTGCATTTGCAGGTGTCCTCGCGACGTGCGCATCTGTTGCTATCGTCCGGCGGCACGAGTCACCGCGCTCACCGTGTCTCCACCTGCGCTCTCGGGGGGAAAGGAGGGCAGAATGGTGGCGACGGCTGCGATCCAACGTGAGCAGCCGTCAGTACACAACGGGAGCGCGCCTTCATTACATTAAAATTAGTGACGGTCGACGTAACGTGGTCAAAGTGAAGTTTTGTGAAAAGTCGAATAAAATAGTTCACGAGAGATGTGCTACAGAACCCCGATCATCGAGGAGGTGCGAAGCGAACCTCTTTTGGGGGTCGTGATCGTCGAGGATGGTGATGAGCAGCGCCCACGTCCACCTCGGAATAATATACGTGATTTAATTTTAATTTTAATTTTAATTTTAATTTTAATTTTAATTTTAATTTTAATTTTAATTTTGATTTTGATTTTGATTTTGATTTTGATTTTGATTTTGATTTTGATTTTGATTTTGATTTTGATTTTGATTTTGATTTTGATTTTGATTTTGATTTTAATTTTAATTTTAATTTTAATTTTAATTTTAATTTTAATTTTAATTTTAATTTTAATTTTAATTTTAATTGTAATTTTAATTTTAATTTTAATTTTAATTTTAATTTTAATTTTAATTTTAATTTTAATTTTAATTTTAATTTTAATTTTAATTTTTATTTTTATTTTTATTTTTATTTTTATTTTTATTTTTATTTTTATTTTTATTTTTATTTTTATTTTAATTTTAATTTTAATTTTAATTTTAATTTTAAGAACGCGTCCGATACGCTGGGGAGGCCGAACGACGACGTCGTCGGCCTCAGTTAAGAGCTGCCGATTACGTCAGCCCGCAATCGCCGCCGGATGCCCCTGTGCAATACAGGCTGTGGTACAGGGAAGATGGGGCTACTCCGATACGTGTCCCCATTTTTGACGATCGCCCTTACACACATCCGCGGCGTTCTCGACACCAAGAGGATGGTAACAGTGATTACCAAAATTTCAAATGATCGTGATAGTAAATATTTATAATTAAAATTAAAAATTAATTTTTGCAGGAAGGAACAGAGAAGAGCCGATCGAGAACGAAGGAGAGCGATAGCGGCGTAATACCACCGCGGATAAAGAACAACGGTAAAATAATAATAAGCTATTGTTTTATTTAAATTATTTAATTTAAACATTTTTATTTCAGGAGTCACACGCTGCCGTCAAGAAGAAATTACAAGAAAATAATAAAAATAATAATTATAAATTAAAACTAAATATAATAATAAATTAAAATAAATATAAAAACCCGTGGTTTATTACAAATAATAATCATGTGGTGCACTATGGTGAGTCCAGAATTCTATCCCCCCTCCCACCCCCTACACCTCTTATCGCCACACACCACGGCAGCCCGAAAAAAATTTCGGACTGCCGCGGAGTGGGGGAAAAAGTGTGGGGATGGGAGTGGGGATAGGAGTGGGGGTCGCCATAGTGCACCGCATACTACTCACTCTGACACACTGCGTCAAAATCAAAAGATGTCTTTATCCATTATGCGAGAGAGATAAGTTTTTTTTTCAGCTACACATGATGAAAACCACCTTCTGATCCTCACGCAGCTGCCTCCAAAGGTCCAGAGCAGCAGGGGCAGGTACTCAAGGAGTCGAAGGTGCCTTTCGTCACCATAAAATGTTACACGAATATATTTTACAGGAAAATGATTTGGTTTTTTTAAAATGGAATCTATGCTCCGTCAGCAAAACATGCACTTATTCACTGTAACGTGGCAAAATTTGACCACGTTCCTTAAATTGTATACGCTCGTTTTTGGTAATTTAATTGATTAGTTGACGGCCGTCCGTCGTCCGTCGCAGCTCAGGGGTGGCTCTGCCGGTGCAATTAAGATTAAGAGTTTATATTATTAACGGCATTCGAATTTATTTTATGTAATCCTGGGCGGTCGAGGGAGCCCGCGACGAGGAATCCCGAGAAGAACAGCCGCCGAGTCGTCGAGAACACAGCGTGCACGAGACGGGCCGCCGAGAGCAGCTTTACCGAGTCGTCGTCGCTTACAGCGTAGTCCTTGCCCGGCTGTCCGAGTCGCGGGAAAAGTCCGATCTGGGTAAAATATCCACCCGGATCGTCGAGCCAGTCCCGAGGAGTACATCTAGGCCTCGGGAGAAGATACACCGGTGCAGTCATCTCGGGAAGGGTCATCGCGGTCGTCGAAGAGGCAAATCATTCGTCCCGTCGGCAAGAATCGGCGTACGAAGTCGCCGCCGCCGTACCGAGTACCTGTGCACCCGGCGCGACAGTTAGCAGCGTTACGCTACGCGCGCGGGTGCCGAAGATCAGCGACGCTCAGCGAAATTTACCGAGGATGCGGAAACATGAGCGATTAGGCCGGGTAGGGATCGGCCGACGAGAGCGCGAGCGTTCGACTACTCGGGGCAATCTTCGTTGAGGTGTAACGACGAACGGACGGGCGGGTGGGCCATCTTAACCCGTATGCCGAGGGGGACGAGACAGAAGGACGAATTCGTCATCCAGCGTTTTCCGAGGCCTGGATCTTCTGCCGCGGTACCGAACGGGTGAGCTCGTCCGTCCCAGGGACCGTATCTTTTTGTTGTTTTTGTATCGAGTCTGTAGCCGTTTTGGGAAAATACCATGTAGTTCGCGTTGGCGTGCGCGGGGATCGGGTTTTCCGACAGGAGGCGGGCCTCTAGGCCATCGTGTGGAATAACGGGTCGGCCTTTCCGACACCCGCCGAGAACGAGAGATTTCCGTATCTTATTCGCGCCGCCGCATTTAGTTTATCTCTTTGTTTAAAAATTAGTTTTGCGTTAACCACCTTGGGGTCGTGCCCACGGGGATTGTCTTCGGGACATCGGGATCGGCGAGCGGTCCGCCGGCGGTTCGTGTACGATAGCGAGAGTATTTATTCCGGAAAAACTGTGTATTGGATTTTTGTGGTTTTGTTGAATCGTCTCGAGCCGGCCGTACCGAGGACCGTCTCGCGCCGCGGTGTGCTTTGTGTGTGTGTGCGTGCGATCGCGTAATTTGTTTCGTTTCGTTCGTTAAGCGTTTCTGTCTCGTGCTGGCGTTTCGTTATTGTAATTATGCGTTTTGGGAATCGGGTCTCGCGGCTAAGAGGCTTGACAATTAATGGGCGTGTGAGGGTGTGTGCGAGAGCGCGGAGCGAGATCCCGAGAATTGTCGGGACTTTACTGTAACGTCTTACCGCGGGTGCCGTCGGGTTGTGACGAACCCGTCAATTTGTTATTTTGGTGGAAGGTTTTCCTCTAGGATTTGCCCGGTTTCCTTCTCGTCGAGTCATTAATTTGTGTTATAATAAAATCAGAGTTCCGAGTCATTATTTATTATAGTTTATTTACCGATCGAACGCGCCCCTGACCCAGCCACTCTGCCCTAGAGATTGACAGCAGCCAGTCGGGAAAATTGTTTTGTTCTCCCCGGTACGAACGGTCGTACCTGGCGTCCGGGAAAAATAAAAGGGGAGAACGAGTAGGGTTTTTGGTAGGAAATTCTCCTAGGCGAGAATTGTCGCTACATTACATATACCCAAACCAAGGAATAAATCTTTTCCTGACAGCGCTGGCAGTCTATTTGAGACATTTCCCCCTGTCGATGTATAATTGAAGGCTCGCAGTGAAAATTGATAACTTATTATATACATAATTTTTGCATATAGTGGCGAAAGGCATCGCCAGCTCCACATACAGATGCCATCGATGCTCTAGAACTTCAGAGGCACTGCGTCAGCATCAAAAGATGTCTTTATCCATCATGCGAGAGAGAGAGAGAGATAAGTTTTTTGTTAGCTACGCATGATGAAATCTACCTTCTGATCCTGACACAGCTGCCTTCGAAGGTCCAGAGCATCAAGAGCAGCTACTGAAGGTGTCGAAGGTGCCTTTCGTCACCATAAAATGTTACACGAATATATTTTACAGGAAGATGATTCCCAGTATTTTGGTAATAATTAATTAAACGACATGACTGGATGTCAAAAATAGATGAAATCAAAGCAAAAAATACTTTTTTAAAAAAAGTAAAAAGGTACGCCAAGTACTTAAAAATTGTATGGTCGTTCAGAAAATATGGTTATAAAAAAAAACCTCTTAAAAAGAAAAAAATCTGCCAACACAGATGTTTATCAAACTAGTTTCTGAACAAAAAAATTGCTCCAAAAAGACGTTTATCAAAGCATTAAAAAAAATTATATGTGTATCAAAATCTCAACAAAAAAAATAAAAAATTGAAAAGAAATCAGATCAAACCAGCCAAGTAGTAGTACTTACAAAAAAATTCTTCAAAAAATATGTTTATCAAAACATACTAAAAAAAAAATACAAGATGCAAAAAATCTTGACAAAAAAAACTTGGCGTGCCAGGTTTTTCTTACAATTACAGTTACTGCAGTTATTACAGTTACTTTCCCTCTCCCTCGATTATTTGAATGAACCATGTACGACAGTTATTGGAAAAAAACTGGCACGCCAAGTTTTTTTTATCAAGATTTTCCGCATCTTGTATTTTTTTTAGATTGTTTTGAAGAATTTTTTGAAGAATTTTTTTGTATGTACTACTATTTGGCTGGTTTGATCTGATTTCTTTTCAATTTTTTATTTTTTTTTGTTGAGATTTTGATACACATATATTTTTTTTTAATGCTTTCATAAACGTCTTTTTGGAAGAATTTTTTTGTTCAGAAACTGGTTTGATAAACATCTGTTTTGGCAGATTTTTTCTTTTTAAGAGGTTTTTTTTATAAACATATTTTCTGAACGACCATACAATTTTTAAGTATAGAAATTAGTTGAACGTGCGAGGCTTTTCTGCATCTTTGCTTGCGAGCGTGAAAACGGCTTCACCATTAAGTACTCATCGTATTCCAGTTCGAGTCACCCGTCGTCGTATAATCCGCGTTACGAAGATAAAAATTAAACGCGTGAGCGATATTACTATCCGCGCTCGCGAAGCTGCAAGTTGTATATTGTGACGTGGCACGTCACAATTCCCTTCCGCTGCCTGGCTCGGAGTCCCACCACTCACCTAGGGAAAAACAAGAATTAGGACGATAATTTAAGCAACGAATTTTACCATTGTTAACCCCCTTCCCTGACTGACCTTCATCCTATACCACCTCCGTCAGACCCCCTACTCACTCAACGAAGGCCCCGTCAGCCCTCCGACGCAACCACCGAAGACCCACCGAAGAGCCAGCGCAGCCACCGAAGACCCAGCGCAGACACCGAAGACCCATCGCAGCCATCGAAGACCACCCTGGAGGGAAATGGACCCCCTGCAGACCCTGATCGACCACGACCGACCTAGACAGCCCAAAAATGTACACACCGGCAGACCTTTCAAGCACTAACCTGCAAACCAGACGACCGTCCCAGAAGCCAGTCCGACACCGACAGCCCCGGGAAAAATTCCGACGAGTCGGAGCATCCTTCCCGACTCGTCCACAGGCACTGAAGAACCCGGCGACACCCTCTCGGCTCGGATTGCCGAGTGTAAACCGACGAGGTGTGTCGTCCGGGTAAACACTAAATTCAGCATGCGATCTGTCACGGGAGACGCTTCGCCAACAGGCTGCCTGGAACCGCCACCTCTCGACGCCAAGAACTGCTCGTCGATCGATGGGCAAATCGATGACGAGGATGCGCGCGCCGTACGTCGCGACGAGTCTTCCGTCGCGACGAAATATTCGCACGGCCGCGCGGCCAATCCCGACGCCCACCAGCAGCCAGTCCCGAAATCCGGCATTTAAAAACCGACATCCATACGCTCACTTGCAAGACCGACCCTAAGGTCGGAGAAGAAGCCGGAAGCAGCGAGGCTGACATCACTTCGAGCCAAGGCGTGCGATAGAGTAGATTGTTATAGACAAGAGTGCGAGTTAAGCGAGATATTTCACGAATAGGACTTTACGACGACTCGGCTATCCCCGTTATTGAACAGACTCTGTCCCGGAGAGTATACGACCGACAAAGCAAAGCCCAGGATACGATTTTGGACCATTACGGAGAATTATAACGACCAGGCAAATCGAGGAATATTGAGAGGTATACCGAGAGAACGATATCCGAAGGATTGTAACCGATATAAGTGAGAGTGAACCGGTTGAGTGAGTACTGAATAAGTTTCCCCGCCCGCCTACCCCGTTCAATATTTCCCCCATCCCCCAGACATCCCCCGAAAAAACTACCCAAGCCCTTTTTAATAGTATTAAGCTGTTTTTTCTTTGTATTATAAAATTTTCATTAATCGTCGAGTACCGGCCGCCACGTGCGCCGACATTTTCCCTATTCGAACACGTGCGCGTGAGTGGTGGTAATAGCGAACATTCCCAGCGTGCGTTACCAATAATTTTCCCCCGGCCCGAGACACATTTAGTGAGACATTTAGCCACAAGTATTTCACATTAGCATTATTATAATTTTTGCTAGTTTTTTTTGTATGTGCCGAGGTAATTTGTTAAGAAGCCCTGGAACAGTGTCCACGGCCTGAGAAGTCTCATCCCCCTCCCCCCCCCGTTCCTTGCTAGCCGCGTGCCGCGCAAATTTGCCGATTGTCTTTCTTTTTTTTTTTTGTGAGTTACGGTGCTACGCCGAGAAAGTAGCTGGCGCCCAAAAACAACAATTGACAATTTACTTTGAGTTTAATCATTTTTCCCGGAGAGTATACGACCGACAAAGCAAAGCCCAGGATACGATTTTGGACCATTACGGAGAATTATAACGACCAGGCAAATCGAGGAATATTGAGAGGAATACCGAGAGAACGATATCCGAAGGATTGTAACCGATATAAGTGAGAGTGAACCGGTTGAGTGAGTACTGAATAAGTTTCCCCGCCCGCCTACCCCGTTCAATATTTCCCCCATCCCCCAGACATCCCCCGAAAAATCTACCCAAGCCCTTTTTAATAGTATTAAGCTGTTTTTTCTTTGTATTATAAAATTTTCATTAATCGTCGAGTACCGGCCGCCACGTGCGCCGACATTTTCCCTATTCGAACACGTGCGCGTGAGTGGTGGTAATAGCGAACATTCCCAGCGTGCGTTACCAATAATTTTCCCCCGGCCCGAGACACATTTAGTGAGACATTTAGCCACAAGTATTTCACATTAGCATTATTGTAATTTTTGCTAGTTTTTTTTGTATGTGCCGAGGTAATTTGTTAAGAAGCCCTGGAACAGTGTCCACGGCCTGAGAAGTCTCATCCCCCTCCCCCCCCCGTTCCTTGCTCGCCGCGTGCCGCGCAAATTTGCCGATTGTCTTTCTTTTTTTTTGTGAGTTACGGTGCTACGCCGAGAAAGTAGCTGGCGCCCAAAAACAACAATTGACAATTTACTTTGAGTTTAATCATTTTTCGAGTTTCATTATTTTTTTTGAGTTTTCTTATTTTTCTCCTGAGTTTCGATCTTAGCCCGATCGAGGTTTTTGTGTAGAGTTTTCACCGGCCAGCCCCCTTTTTCCGTGCGACCGACCCCAACCCCCTGCCGTCCCGATACTTATGATAAACATCGTTTTTTTTGTATAAGCTCTTTCAAGTCAGTTATTACGATTATTATTTGATTTTTCCGTTTCCCCCTTTTTTTTTTGTTTTCTTTGTTTGTTACATTCGATTAACGCTGTTAAGCTCTTTTCTTATTTCCCTCCCCGATTATCATTGACGTACCCCCTTTTTTTTGTTGTAAGACCCCGACCTCGTTTCTTTTTTTTCTTTTCTTTTGTTATTACCTGTTATTTTTGCAACGTTGAACTATTGAAGAATATAATATTTTAGTTTCCTACACAAAACTTCGGACCGTTATTTCCCCCTTCCCTTCCCCCCCCCCTTACTCCACAGATCGACCCAGTTTTGGGAGACTACACGAAAAGGTATCATCACAATATATTTAAAATACAACTCTGTTATATCAAATATATACAACCATCATACATATAAAATACATAGCTCATCAATTGCAAATATATATCATTCTGCATCTGATATATATCTCAGATATATTTTGGAGATATATATTGCGACAAAAAGTTCTACATCCCAGATATATTAAATATATATACGAAATACAAACGTAATATATCAGATATCTCTGTTATATATCTGAGATATAAATTAAATACATAATAAAATATATTTACACATATACTTTTTTTCCATGGGGTAAGGATCCGCTAAATAATCGCCATCGTGTGGCATGCCCAAATTCTTTCCAGAAGCAAAATATTGTAGTGTTCGGCCGAGAAAAACACCTGCCAAATATTAGCCACCGTGAGGCCGGCCTAGTATTCCGCCCAAGGGTAAGCCAAGCTGTGCACCTTGGCCTGTGTTCTGAGAGTTAATCGCATGAACTGATCGAGTCAATAGTAAAGGTTTCCGGGAAAAGAAGGATAGATAGAAAAAAAAGGATAAATGAGTACGCTGGAGAATTAGCACGAGTATAACTGAGTTTATTCGAGACAAAGCGAAGACTGACGAAGCGCTCGAGACGACACACCGGTGTCGGGACTCGAAAACGAGACTTCGGGTAAAACAGAGTAAGGTAAGTAGATCACTTGTCGATCGAGTGCAAATTCTTTTCTTTTCGGAAAATTCCCCCCCCCCCCCCCCCCCCATGTCGCCTCGATGAGGAGACATGGAGCAAAAAAAGGAAAGAAACAGAAACAGGAAAAAAAATCTCCTGAAAGAAAGAGTTGAATCGTGGGTGGTGTTACAGCTCTGCTGTCGTTGGATCCGGTGATTGAACGGGCAGCGGGCACAATTTTACTATCGGTCGCTTGAAGGTTGATGTTTGCGTCCTGACCGTAGCTACCCGAACTAATCCGTCGGCTCCTGGATGCGTCTCGACAACGCGAGCCAGAGGCCACTTGCTTGCCGGGTAGCGCTCGTCTATAATGAGGACTAAGGCTCCAGATTTCATCGAATCGGTTGGTCGGTGCCACTTTGAGATTGCCTGGAACCGTTGCAGGTATTCATATGACCAGCGAGTCCAGAAATGTTCCAGGAGTTGCCTCACGAGTTGCCAACGAGAAAGTCGTGAGACTGGAAGCTCGGATAGAGATGGCTCGGGTACGGTGGTGATAGCTGAACCGATGAGAAAATGACCAGGCGTCAAGGCGTTGACGTCGGCAGGGTCATCGGAGAGCGGACACAGCGGACGTGAATTCAGTACCGCTTCAATTTGCACCAGCAGTGTAGAGAGTTCCTCATAAGTGAGCATATGGTCGCCGACGACGCGACGAAGGTGAAACTTTACCGATTTCACACCGGCTTCCCACTTGCCCCCGAAATGCGGAGCTGAAGGGGGGTTAAGCCTCCATTCGGTACCGTCATTGGCGAGGAGCGCTGCTAATGTGCCGAGTTCCTTTGTCCGTCCTCGCCAAGCCTTGATCGTAAGAGGGCCGGCATAGTCGACTCCAGCGTGTTGAAATGGTCGAGACCGCGTAGAGCTAGCCTTGGGAAGTTGACCCATGAGTTGTTGAGCTGCAACACCCCTAAACCTCGTGCAGCGACCGCATCGTAGGACGTACGAGCGTATTGGAGCTCGACCACCTAGTATCCAATAACTTCGTCTTAGGTAAGCGAGAGTCGACTGTGTTCCGCCGTGAACGTCTTGGTGTGAGCATCACACAACGTCGAAAGGCGAGAGTCTTTGGGAATGATGAGAGGATGCTTTGTGTCTGGGTCGAGCAGTGCGTTACAAAGACGTCCTCCTAGTCGGAGCAAGCCGGACTCCTTTTCCAAGAATGGGATGAGTCGGTTGAGGGGGTTCGAAGCCGGCAGCGTTTTTCCCTCTGTTAGGACCTTGATCTCCGTCGCGTAGTGCATTTGTTGGACGGTCTTTACCCAGAAAAGAGTCTCTGCACTGAGCTCGTCGGGGGTTAACGGGTGAAGCAGCGGGGATCGATGAGTGAAGAGGCGTCTGCATATAGCCGTGACCCTGAGGAGACGGCTCAGTGAGGAGTATCGCTCGAGAAGGTCCCAGGATGGAGTGATCATTGTGCTCGCTGTAGCGACGATCGGTTTTCTTTCCTCGAGATTGACGTCGGGATCGAGAGTCGGAGTAGCCGTGGGCCAGGACGTGGAATGCTGCGCGAGCCAGCTAGGTCCACTCCACCACAGGCGGTGCTCCTTCAGTTGCTGGGGCGTAACACCTCGAGAGGCGCAGTCGGCGGGGTTGTCTTGTCCTGGGACGTGATGCCAACGCGCGTTCGGCAGTGCTTCTTGAATTGCGGAGACACGGTTGCGGACGTAGTCCTTCCAGCGAGAGTGGTGACCTTGGATCCATGCTAGAGTGACGGTAGAGTCTGTCCAGAGGTGAATTGGCGCGTTCTCAAGATTGAGCGTCAGGCGTATGTGGGAGGTCTGACGAACGAGCAGCGCCGCTGCTGTTAATTCTAGTCGCGGGATGGTCATGCGCTTGAGTGGAGCGACCTTCGTTCTGAAACTAATAAGAGATATATGAGCATCGTCGAGATCCCGAAGGACGCGCAAGTAAACCACAGCGGCCATTGGTTGCTCTGAGGCGTCGGAGCACCCATGTATTTCAACCGCGAGCATGTTGGATGATGTTCCAAGCCATCGCGGAATCGAAAATTGGGGGATAGTCTCTATTTGCTCCAAGAAGTCCAGCCAGCGATTCAGTAGAGAGCCATTGAGTGCTTCATCCCAGTCGACTTGTTCGCGCCAGAGATCCTGCATTAAGATCTTCGCCCGAATCATTACTGGGGATAGCCAACCGAGGGGATCGAAGAGCTGTGACACACGTGAGCGGACCTTCCTTTTTGTGAACGGAGCCTCCTGCTTTGAACGGGTGCCTGAAAATTCAAAGGAGTCAGTGTTCGGCTTCCACACGATGCCAAGAGTCTTGAGTGACGGCTCATCGCCGAGTGCGAGTGAGCTCGTCGTTGCTAGCCGTTCTGCTTTGAAATCTTTGAGAACCACTGCGCAGTTCGAAGTCCACTTCTGAAGTTTAAAACCTCCAGCTAGGCAGAGATCGTCCAACTGTTGACTCACACGTCGAGCATCTTGGAGAGTATCAGCGCCACCGAAGGTATCATCTACGTAGGTGCTTCGGCAGATTATGTCTGCTGCCTGTGGGAACCGATGCCTTTCATCTTCAGCGAGTTGACGGAGGGCTCGAATCGCTAAGAACGGTGCTGGCCGGAGTCCATAAGTGACGGTCGTTAGTTGATAATCCTTGATCGGTTGAGCTGAGTCAGGGGACCAAAGGATCCTTTGAAATCTCCAATCATCTTCATGAACCGAGATTTGACGGAACATTTTCTCGATGTCTGCAGAAAAGGCAAACTGATATTGCTGCCATCGGAGAATCACATCGGGAAGATCGGTTTGCAACTTCGCCCCAGGGTGTAAAACGTCGTTTAACGAGTGTCCCGACGAGGTGCGAGCAGACCCATCAAACACTACTCGAAGCTTGGTGGTGGTAGAGTACTTTAGCACGCCATGGTGAGGCAAATAGTACCCTCGTGGAGACTCTGGACTCGTAGCAGGGACAGGTCGCATGTGTCCGAGTGTTTCATACTCCTGTAGGAAGTTAGAGTAGAGTGTTTTCAGCGTCGAATCCGAATGAAGACGCGTCTGCATCCGGGAGAGCATGCGTGCGGCGCACGCGCGAGAATCACCAAGGAGGTCAGGAGAAGATCTGAAGGGGAGGCGAACTGCGTATCGTCCTGAAGCATCTCTCGAGTGTGTAGCGAGGAAATGTCTCTCGCACTCCTCCTCCTCTGGCGAAAGGGCGGAAGAAGCATCCGACGGGACTTCTTCTTGAACCCAGAATCGTTGAAGCTCGTTTTGAAGGTTATGCTTATCGGCGAGTTGTAAGCCCTTCAGATGAGCCCAACCGGGTCCTTGGATTCGTAAGGATGGTAACTCAGCCGTGAGTTTCCGGAGTATTAGGGCATCTACCTGGCAAACAAAAGTTGAGTTAAAATAAGGTTTGACAGTACACGTCACGGCACCTCGAGTAGCACCGCTCTGTTGAGCGCCGATGCCGATGAGCGGTATATTGACTCGTTGACGCGAGAGTTTCAGCAGCTGAGCGAGTGCCTCGCTGATGAATGAGAGCTCCGAACCCGAGTCGAGAAGCGCACGGGCCTGCACTTCTTCACCTTGAGGGGACTGCACTCGAACGGAGGCCCTGGTGAGGAGCACGTTCTTCCGTGCAAGCGATCGCGAGACCACATGGTTGGCTGTGGCTGATCCTCCTGGACTGGAGCCCGGCTGGCTTTCCTGGAAGGTCGAGTTCGTATTAGATATACATACGTTCAGCAGAAGTGCTGGTTACCTGAGGGTTTTTCGAGGACTCGGCATGAATTAGCGTATGATGTTGTCCGCTGCAGTGCTGGCAACGCTTTCCTGAGCGGCACATCGAGACTCGGTGAGGTCCAAGGCAGTTGAAGCAAAGCTGTTTTTCCGTGACCAATGCTTTTCTCTGCTCGCCAGTCAGATTCCGCGAAGTTTGGCAGGACGCAATGTAGTGCTTAGCTCCACACATTGAGCAACCTTGTGGCTGCGATGCAGTTGCAGCCGTCGGAGTAGTCGTTGCTCCAGGAGGAGGGGATAACGCGGCTTGTGCCGTCGATGCCTGGCGAGGTCGAGAAGGCTTCGACGAGTGTTGAGACGTACGTGGTTTCACTGACTCGAATGCTTGCAAGCTTCGAGCTCGCACTTCAAGAAATTTCATTAATTTTACCCAGGTAGGGAGGAGTTGGCTGGAGCCAATGCTTTCTTCCCATTCCCGCACGGTGTTTGCATCGAGCTTTGACACAACGATATAGATGACGAAGGCATCACAGTGGCGAGTGTACTGACCCAGGGACTCGAGAGCGGTGATCGCGCGGGCGATCTCGCCGTTGAATCGATCCAAGTCACTTCCCGAGGTTTTTAGTACGGGCTTTGCTTCGATGAAATCACGCATAGCTGCGTTAACGAGCAGCCTCTTATCATCATAGATGGAGGAAAGATAATTCCAAGTGGCAACGAAGCTGTCGTGGCTAAGACCGATCGACTCGACACGCTGTGCAGCAATTCCAGAAAGACTCGATTTGAGGTAGTGCAGTTTTTCTACGTTCGTTATCGTAGTATTAGAGCCAACAAGAGCGAAGAACAGATCGCGGAAAGGGATCCACTCACGCGGGTTGCCGTCGAACTTTGGGAGTTCGATTTTCGGTAAGCGATGAGTATGATGCGTGGCTCCGGGCTGTGGCTCCAGGGAGCGCTCGGCCATCGCCTCGCCGGTAACGGGCTCTTCAGCGAGAATTACGTCGAGACGGGTCTCCATGAATTCCTGGGCTTCCAAAAAACATCCTTCGATGCTGTCGAGATGAGTGTTCTTGAAGTAGTCATGTTTGGACAGGAACGTGCGGACAGCCTTCTCAGTAGCCGATTTACGCATGTTAACGATACGCGCATGATTGTCCCTGTAGGTTTTCCAATTTTGACGGAGAGCGTCTAGTCGACCTTGAATTCGACGCTTCGTAAAATTTGCTTCGCCTACTTTTTTTAAATTGGCGATTGCTCGTTCAATCGGGCCACCCACCTCGACTTGCCGTTGAAGCAAGGCTGTGACGTCGATGGAGGTCATGCTGAATTCGACCGCGTACTAGCTCAACCCAACAAACAAAAGGAAACAAGGGGGGGGAGGTCAAAAATTCAAACGAGGCACGAGATACATAATGAGTACTTGGCAGCGTAATGCGAGCAAGCGAGAGCGCGAGATGCGAATACGCGTAACATGTACCGTACCACGCGAGAGCGATAATGCGAGAGAGCGAGATGCGAATACGCGCAGCGTGTACCGTACCGCGCGAAAGTGATAATGCGAGAGAGCGAGATGCGAACACGCGTAGCGTGTACCGTACCGCGCGAAAGCGATAATGCGAGAGAGCGAGAACGCGAGAGAGACCGAGAGAGTGCACGCAGGTGATACGCAAGCCCGACCGCTACGCGGTGCCGAAGAGGCGAGAGAGATTTCGGAGCAGAGCAAAACGCCGAGGAAACAGTTTGAGGATTAGACACTGGGAATTATGCGAAGAGGAGAAGGGCACCCGATCGTAGCACGAATGTTCATGTGGGTGTACCGTGGCAGCACAACATCCATCGGTGCTCCGCAATGCCACGATTGAAACACCGTTTTCTCCTTGTTTTTCACCTTTCTAGCACTGATCGAGATTCCACTAAACCGCTTCACGCAAGCGAACGACGAATACACTCACGCTGTGCGGGAGAACGGGGCGGGCGAACCGACACGTGGGCAGCCGCCGATAGGAAGAGACACAAAGAGCGCACCGCGAGCACGTGCTCCGAGAGAAGCGAAGAATGCGAACTTCTTTTCTCGTAAATCCGAATTCACTATTATCCGGCTCGAAGGACCAAAAAATGTTCTGAGTTAATCGCATGAACTGATCGAGTCAATAGTGAAGGTTTCCGGGAAAAGAAGGATAGATAGAAAAAAAAGGATAAATGAGTACGCTGGAGAATTAGCACGAGTATAACTGAGTTTATTCGAGACAAAGCGAAGACTGACGAAGCGCTCGAGACGACACACCGGTGTCGGGACTCGAAAATGAGACTTCGGGTAAAACAGAGTAAGGTAAGTAGATCACTTGTCGATCCAGTGCAAATTCTTTTCTTTTCGAAACAGCCTGTCCAAAGATTTGCCAGATACCATCCGCGATGGGAGTCTAACTCTCAAAGCTTATTTCATAAGCCAGAGTTAAGCCACACGTTGCCATATGCGTGCCAAGCAAAATTTTTTGTACTCGGGAGGCTTATGAATGACCCCGCTTTTTTCATAAGTCATGCATCATCCTCTTGGACCCCTCCTCGATAACGTCGTCTTATTCTATCTCGACATCTTATTCCATACTCATTCGGTGCAAAGTTGGGCAGATTTAGAGCCGCAATTGCAACTTACCCTCTAAGCGAGAAGCCGGACTATCAAGCTCGCAATATGTGAAGTCCTTCATCAAAAGGTCGCATATTTAGGCAATTACGGAATTTTCCTCCTTACGAAATACCCACGAGATATCCCGGTATCTCATGGCCTTGAAGATATCTGCATTAGACGAAATTTAATCTTTAGCACGCCGTAACTCCCTTATTTTTCATCGTACAGACTTTTCTCTGGGCTCATTTTCCTCTTTATGAAATTCTCTAGGTGTGCATTTTTTCTTTTTTTTCATCTTTTTCGAGGCAGAGCATTGAAAACAAATGTTTAGCATACCATAACTCCCTTATTTTTCATCGTACAGACTTTTCTCTGAGCTTATTTTCTTCGTTATGAAATTCTCTAAGTATGCATTTTTTCTTTTTTTCCATCTTTTTCGAGGCATGTGCGATGAAAAATAAGGCAGTTATGGCGCACTAAAAATTTGTTTTCAATCCCTCCCTCGAAAAGATGAAAACAAATAAAAAAATGCACACGTAGAGAATTTCATAATAAGGAAAATGAGCTCAGTGAAAAGTCTGTACGATGAAAAATAAGGGAGTTATGCCATGCTTAAGATTAAATTTTGTCTGATGCAGATATCTCCAAGGTCACGGTATCTTGGGTTAACAACTACGTCAATCGTGCCTAATTGGCTATCGCAGTATGCGCGCGCGTCCTGGGTTCGGGGAAGGACGGCCTTACCTTCCACGAGCGTGTGAGTCGGAGGAACGTTACGAGTATTCCATCAAGCGTTCTCTAAATCATGAAACTATAAGTTATCTTTCTACGTAAACTGTATGCCTTTATTAACCCTATCTAGCAATATTAAGGTAGCTATGTCGCTTCGCGCTCATTTCGCATAAGTTCGAGAAAAATAAGCGAAAATTGCAAGTATTTCTCGATGGTATAAAAATTTGAAAAACGTATGCATATTAAACGTACTGAAAAGATGAATTTTGCATAATAATAATTCCAAAATAATATTAACAAGTTAACCAAAAAATTAATTGTTTAATAAATTAAGCGGCAAAGCAACTTTTTTTATGAAAGGGATTCGTTCATTTTTCCGAATACGTATGGATTTTTTCAGATTTTTCAATTAGTTTTGATTTTTGTGTTTTTTACACATTTTTTCCATATAAAAAAGTGTAACGGATGGTCGATTGCTCAGGCGATGTGAATGAGTGAATGATCGTTAAAAATGAAAGCCTTTATTAGTCGGCGTTATAATTCGGAAATGAAATTTTTCGGAGAGAGTGTACCGTTCGCGGTGTCGGTCGGAGCTGAACTGATTTGAAGCGGGCGTGAAGCTGAGGGCTTCACGCTTGCCTTTATAAAGGAATATAGAGTCGAGGATGTTTAGTCTAAGTTGATAACGGTTCGCTCACGGCGGTCTGAATGAGCGATAGCTTTAATAAGGGCTTCTCCGAAGTGCGTATCGAACGAAAAGCACTATGCCCCGTCGATACGCATGAATAAATATTAAAAGTTAAATAATTAGGCTGCGGCCGTTACAAAAGCATGCAAAGTGATTTGCACAATTACTTCCTCATGTTTTACGGTTTTATACATAACTTCCTCAATGATAAATTCGATCGTTCCATTTTGGCTTCCTCATAGTGGAAGCTATAATTAAAATACAATTTTCACCAAAAAAATAAAAGAAAAGAACATTATGAGAAAGCGATATTGAAATTTGAATTTCCAACGCTTTTTAAATTGTATTTTTGAATTTGTTTTTCAATTGATTTTTGAAAAAATGTCTATATCTTATAAAATTACAACCGTCAAAATTTACACAAGAATTTATTATAGGAAATCGCAAACTGAAATTAGCGAATTGTGTCGTTTAAAAGCAATTTTTAATCTATTCTTCAGCGCTGATAACGAAACTATAACTCATTTTACTCTGCGTGATATTTGATTCAGAAACTCGTGTCAGGCGTTAAAAAAAAATTCAAAATTTTCAAAATTCCATGAACCTTAAACGGTTGGATCAATTTTTGCTGAATTTAATACGAAAATTGTACAGTGTTATTGCATTCCCTTGCCAAATTTAAGCTCGATATCTCTACGTTTACTCAAATTATACCGTTTTTAGTAATTTTTCAAAAAAATCTAAATTCCATAAAATCTGATCCCTTCGGTAGAATTGGGACAAATTCAATACCAAAGGTCTTTTATGAAAATATTATATTTCGTTTACAGTTTTAGAGCGATAGCTTAAAATTTACGAAAGTTAGAGCTAGCACGCGTGCACGCACGCACGGACGCACGCACGCACGCACGCACGCACGCACGCACACACACACACATACATCCGGACGCCAGCTAAAAATCACATTTCTCGACGGTTTCGACTATTTCTAGTACGCTGACATTAATCTCGAAAAAAAATGTATTTATGAAAACATAACTTCTTCTATGAGGAAGAAAAATCTGAAAAAATTCGTACGTATTCAGAAAAATGAACGAATCATTTTCATAAAGAAAAAAGTTTCGATGCCGGGTAATTTGTTAAACAATTAATTTTTTGATCAATTTATTAATTACATTTTGGAATTATTATAATAAAAAATTAATCTTTTCAGTACCTTTAGCAGGCATGCATTTTTTCCGATTTTTATACCATCGAGAAGTGTTTGCAATTTTCTCTTATTTTTCTCGAACTTATCCGACATGAGCCCGAAGCGACATAGCTACCTTAACTCTCTAGCAAGCACACGGGTCTGGAAATCCAACACTATCCCGAAATTCATACTCGTGTACCAATTTATTCCATTTCGGAAATCCTGACTCGCAGAAACTAAAAGCCTTCTGCCCAGAACGAATGTTCTTGAAAATTTGCAAACAAATGGCTAAAAAAAATAGAAAAAAAAATCAAGAAACAGTTCGTACTTGAAAGAAACCAGTTATTCAATGCGGCCGCAGTATACGATGCAAACATTTTTTGTAAAAAAGAACGAGCCTACTGATATAGCATCGACATTCGATACATGTATACTATCGATTGTGTTCGGATTTATTACTTTCTTTGAAAAATTATATGTTACGTCCTGTGAATTTTTCCCGAAATATTTCGGACATTTATATCAGGCAATTGGTTAATTAACCAAATATTTGGAATATATTAAATCGCTAAAAAATAAACATTGGAAAAATTGCCATTGTTTAATTTGTCGAACTCAAGGTATCGATAAATAAATAATTTACCAAATGGAAAAATCATCCATTGGTAAAAATAATTAGCCTTCAGGTGAGTTAGGTTGATGTGCAGAGGTGGCTGTACGAAGCAAGTCAACCGTATGAGAGTCGGTAACCTGAGGCGCAAAAATGCAGATAAGGATATCGGCGGAGTGCTCCTCACAGTTGTCGAACATAGGCCTGCTTGTCCGGCGCGTGTCACGATGGGCACGATGCTTAGAGCGACCGTTGGGCGTAATGAGTGCAGCACCTCCTGGACAGTGAATATCGATGAATGCTAGATCATCGTTATAGTCCAGGAGTATCATAGTTGAAATAATAAATGGAAATCAAGTGTAAGGGACGAATACACGGGATTGAAATGGCTTTTTTGGAAATTATTAATAACAGATTCGGGAAATAAAATACAGCCGACCATAAGAAATAAAAAATTAAGTCATATCGTCATGATAACATTCAATATAGAAGTTAAATAAAATATTTAAGAAAAGGAATAAATATAAAACAATAAATAACCAATAAATAATTAAATAGCAAATAACGAGGAAAAATATGGAAAATTACGAAAATAGGGAAGTAATGTAAAACCATTAACGCCGAAATTCAGGGAAATAATCAGATAAATGTTAAGATAAAAATGTATGTTAACTAATGTTAACTTCGCAATGAAAGCTCGTACACCTTTCATTCAAATTTGTATGTTCATAAAATTCGCGATAAAATTTCAGTAATAAAGTTAAAATGTCAAAATTATTGTAAACTTGCGAAACTGGGAATATTTAATTAGTCAATCAAAGAAAGGAATCAGGTGATGAGAGTGGAGTGATGAGGCGCGGGTGTGAAAGCGGTGACGCGGGGGTGTCTGCCACCGAGGTTATTTATTTCGCGCGCCCACCGCCCATTGGGCACTTCTTCGCGACCGGGGCACAGACCTCAATCTTGTATTGTACTTGGAGCCATTAACAAAGAACTTGTAAAATTTTCGAGCCAGTATTCATTTTAACCAACTTCAATAAACAATTCATATCTTTCTGAATCGTTCCATCGAAATCAAGTATATTCTTCCTGAAAATCATTTAATCATCGAAATCATCAATCTTCATCGTTAAAATCTGGGAAGGACGTTCATCTCCGGAAATCGATCATCATCATTCGATTCTGATTCGAGTATTCGGCATTTTGGAAGGACGTTAATTTCGGAAATCAGTCATCATCATTCGATTCTGATTCGAATATTCATCCAGATTGGGAAGCACGTTCTATTTCGATATCGTTATTCTTCATTCATCAATCGAATCATTCGACCATTCATTCCGAGGTAAAACCATTTAAATCATATCGTAAGTTCGGAAAATTTATCATCTACATCTCAAGCATTCATTTCTTCTGGATATTCAATTGTCAATGTTTATTTATCAACGTTTGTTCATTCTCCTGGAAGGTTGAAGTATTTTCTTGGACAATATATATATTCGTGTCGATCAATTTTAGTTCAGCTATATCAGTGCGCGTTAAAATATTAGGATAGGTCGGGAGAAAACAGTGAGTGAGCGTGATAGCGAATCGTCGCGAGCCGTGCGTCGAGGGTGACGCGCGAGAGAGTGAAATAGCCGCGTATCGTGTTCCATTCGATAGAACGAGTTAGCATCCAGAATTTTCTTGTCCAGTTTAAAATCGTCACTTAAAATCTAATAAATACCAATATTTAACCGTGAATAAAATTTCCTCAATATCAAATATATACACTCTAGGCCCTATCCCGAATTATTTTCCGAAAGGTTAGGTTCAAAACAGGGCCAAAACCTCGATAATGCGTCACCTCCGAATAACGTGTAAAGGGAGGGTGTAAATTCTCCTTGACCGAGATGGAGTGAAAATTGCTGATCGGGACGTAAGATATACATTCATATATACCTTTTCGAATTGATGCCGCAGCTATGCTTTTTAGGTTTTCTTCATCCATCCTTTGTACCCATTCGTCGGATTTGCGGTTGTTAAGAGTCTCAGCACTTCTCTGTAAATCGAAAAAAACCTTATAATTTTTCAAGTTGTTCAATTTCAATAATTAGTTAAGAAAAACTTATATATCGATTAGCCATAGACTATACATAAATCATACATCAAGACATGCAGAATCATCTCGAAGCCCAGTACATAAAAAACTGCGCCTTGCGGGCGCAGGGGAGCAAGTTGAGGGGCTCCGCTCCCCAAACCGCCCAAAAAATGTTTAACGCACTCACAGAGTTGTTCGCACGTCGCGCTGCGCGCTCCGTGCGAATTTTTTTGCATATCGCGGCTACGCGGTACAAAATGTTATGCATACGTCAGACTATGCGATCTGAAATTTCATTCGCGAATTTTGAGTAGCCATTATACACGTGTAATATAAAAATATACTTTACTGATTAACATTTTTCGCAATTGATAATAATTAATTTTTATAATAGGAGAGAGCGGGGCAAAACGGGATAATGACACAAGAGAGGTACAGCGGGGCAAAACGGGATAATGACACAAAACGCAACTTTTGGATGTTGGCGATGGTGGTACGTAGGGCAAAACGGATTTGAAAATCCGCAAGTATTATTGGGACAAAATACGGCATCCGAAAATTATTGTAAGATTGAGTTTTGTCCTCACTGTTCCGTTTTGCCCCGCTGTGCAGCTTCGCCCCGGTCTCGCCTAGCTATGAGATATGATAAGGTTTTGAAAAGTTTTTAAATATCATAGATCAAGAGACGCGGTAGCGTCTCGACGCCAAGTACTTAAAAAAAGTTTTTAAGCGAGTTGACGAGCCGCTACCAAGTATATATACTCCAAAATGCCGGAAGTGGATTCTTGCTTCTCGATTTTCTTGGAAACTAAGCACCGGATCGGAATTCTGACGACACTTTTTTCATATATATATAAGACACAAGCTTTCCAACGCGCCCAGTTCCGATTATAACTTTGCGGTAGATGCTGAGATATGGGCATAGTGTCCCTCTTGAGCTCCGAAAATATTATAAAAGTGTCCTGTCCTGTGATGTAATGTGATGTGAGTCCTCGCGTCTACTGCGCATGCGTCCGCCAGCTGACTCATCTTCCATCTCTCTCGGATACTCGCATCAGCGCGGCACTTTCTCTCTACCCGTCTCTGTTTACCCATCTCTCTTGGATTTCGTCGTATATCAGCGCAGCGCACTTCGCGCTTCGGTTAACCGGTCGGCAAAACAAATTCTTCTTTGTTAAGAAAATAAGTGTGATATGTGATATATGGGATGTTCGGTTCGGAATGAAAAAAAGGTGAATGTGTCAACTCGTATCGTGAATGAAAAATAAAAATAACTCGTGTATAAAAATTGATTCATATTATAAAAAATAAATAAATAATAATGTGTTAGATGTGACTTTGTTTAAGGCAGTAGTCTGCTTTACAGGCTTCAAAAAATCGATTTTTCGTTTTTGTCTTAAATCTATTCCAAAACTATCCAAGAATATGTGTTCAAAATTTTAGAGGCCAATTTGACATATTTTCGAAGCTAGATCAGTTTTAGTGGCCGAGCGTCGAGCAGGTGCGAATGCTCGGGCAGACCCGAGCGCGCGCGCTCCACCCCTTCGTGTATTCTATTGTTTGACTATACTCGTATATACCTGAAAGCATTGAACGGTCCTTTGAAATATTATTTGGAGGTTCTAGAAGGTCTGTGTTGAGTAGTTGTTGGGATAACGGTATACAATATAACGGTAAACTATAGCTCTCGGAATCGGCTTCTACACTGCTATTTGTAGCGTCAGCTTTCAGTTTCATTTTTGATTTTGCCGAGCGCACATCGAAATGTCAAGCTACCCGAAAGGTGATCGATGTAAAAGACAGCGTGCTGCGGAACCGCGAAAGCGAAAATTTCACGGCAATCGTTTTACCAGTGTATCATCGGACGACGGAGACTTACACACGAGTCGCAGTGAGCAAAAGTTGAAGGCAGCAAGCAGCGATGATATCATTATTCGTTCATCGCACTGCTACCGCATTATTGAATTCATATCGGTGTTTCTCGCTCTTTCGGAAATCGCAATTTGCAGATCATGCAAACAAAAATTAACGTTTGCAGAAAGCGGTCATCGAGGCCTAGGATTAAAATTGTTGTTCAGTGTAGGTGTGGTCGACGCGAAATCCAGTCAGGACCATTTATAAATACCGGCTACGAAATCAACAGACGGATTGTTTTTGTTATGAGGCTTCTTGGTATCGGACGAGAAGGGATAAACGTATTCTGCGGCCTTATGGATATTTCTGCAGGTTTTGCAAAATCTACTTATCAACAAATCGTTGAGCATTTGTACGCAGCGTCGAAGACACTGTTCGAGAGTACCTGCGAAAAAGCCGTCACGGAAGAGAAAGAAAAAAACGTTGAACATGGAAGACCTGCGAATCATTTGAAGGTTTCGGGCGATGGATCGTGGAAAAAGCGCGGTTATACTTCTTTGTACGGTGTAACAACGCTCATCGGATACTACAGTGGCAAAGTAATCGATCTGATTGTAAAAAGTGGTTATTGTCATTCGTGTACCATACATAAAAATAGTTTGGATGAAGATGCATTTGAGGAGTGGTATGAGGATCATAAAGACTCATGCTCATCAAATCATACAGGTTCGTCTGGGAAGATGGAGGTAGATTCCATAACAGAGATGTTTTCGAGATCCGTCGAGAAATCCGGAGTTATGTACAGTAATTATATCGGCGATGGCGACTCCAAAACTTTTACTGGAATCTTAAATAGCAATCCTTACGGGAACGAGTGCACAGTGACGAAAAATGAGTGTGTTGGACACGTGCAAAAGCGTATGGGTACTCGTTTACGGAATAAAAGAAAAACCGAGAAACTTGGAGGAAAGAACGGGCTAACGGAGAGTCTCATCAAGAAATTGACGATTTACTACGGTCTGGCAATTCGTCGAAACGTGAACTCAGTTGAAGGTATGAAGAGAGCTATTATGGCAACATTAGACCATTATTGTTCCACCGATAAAAATCCTCGGCATAAAAATTGTCCAGAAGGCCCGGAGAGTTGGTGCGAATGGCGCAAGGCTAAAGCGGCGAATAATCTGGCATCTTTCAAACACCCGGCAAGATTAATTAATGATAATGTAGAGAAGCACATTCGTCCAATTTACGATGATCTTTCAAATGACGATTTATTGACGCGGTGCTTAGGCGGACACACTCAAAATTCGAACGAATCGTTCAATTCGATTGTGTGGCGCCTAAATCCGAAACACGTAAATTCCGGCTATAAAATCGTCGAAATAGCAGCAAATATGGCTACAGGCATTTTCAACGAAGGTTATTCAGCTGTGCTTTCTACCATGCAGCTCCTCGATATTGTCATCGGGCAGCAATGCAAAAATTTTGCTGACACCGTCGATGCTGAGCGCATAACGCGGGAGAACCGGCGCGCATCACTTTCCAGCAAGGAGGCTCGTACAGCTCGAAGATCGGAAAGCCTCCGCCAAAACGAGTTTTTTGAAGAAGAGGAAGGATTATTGTATGGCCCGGGGATAGCCGATTAACATCTAATTAGTGTAAGTATCCAAAAACTTACATTTTTTTGGACCGAAAACTTTACAGCCCGTTTTCTCGAGTTTTCATTTTCACAAGTTTTGGAAAACGGTGCCGGCGATAGTAAAAACAATATATGTCCGATCGAAAAAAACCAAAGTGATCTAGCTTCAGTATTGAATTATCTTCTATTTGAACTAAAAAAGTTGGACAAAAGTACTATTTAAATTACTTGTTTTGCAACTTAAAGTGAATTTTTTTTTTTTTTTAAAGTGCATTTTTTTTCAAACTTCGAAAAAATTTGGAATTTCGTCATTTCTTCGGTATTTTTTTAGTTCATATAGAAAAGGAACTTATAAAAACTAAAAAAAAATTTGGTTCCACTGTTTCAGATGCATCGCACGACCTCCATCACCGGCACCGATTTACGAGTGCACACTCCAGGCGCCCCAGAAAAATCGTTACAACTTTGGCAAATTTCAATAATTTGTAATAATAAAAATTGTTTTTTAAAGCTTGAATATAATATACTATCGTCTCAAAATTTCGTTTACCGCAATCATTTCCTTACCTTTCAAAAAAATTGTTGAAAAAACGCTTTTTTTTCGGCTCCTAAAGCAGACTACAGCCTTAAGCTCAGAACAGTGTGAAAAATACATCTTACGGGTATTTATATGGTCACACCAATCGTGGTATTAACCGGGCTCAAAAGTAACGCGACGGCTTCACACAGCGTTACGTTAGCCGGAAGACTGGACAACGAAGGTAGCTGCAAGGGTGCGCAATACGCGGATTCCTATGGTAGCTGGGACGATGTGGTAGTTCAAGCAAAGGTGCACATCACACTGGCAGACTATTACACAATCCCCAAACCTGATGCAAATCGAATTTCACTCCGATCAGGAATCACCTGTGTGCTAACGGATTTTATGTGCATGGATCTTGAAGGAGGTTACACATTTTGGGATTTATATCCACCCGACCGCTGTCACTGGGACCGCTACAGCATACTGTACCAGGGAAAAGCTACTCGACTGACGGACGAACATGAAGAGAAACCACAAACGGTATACACCGTCGCAACATCGTCCGCAACATTTGCTCTATCTGTGAAAGGAGAATACACCTTGTGCGGAATGAAATTCATGCTAACGGAACATCCCAAGCTATTCATACTCGATGACAAGGATCATAATCTCCTTTCTTACACAGCTATCGCGACGGAAAATATGGATTTATTCACATACGTGAATACCAAATTCGTTTATGTAGAAAGACATATACGGAATGAACTAAGCCGTATGTATTTTGACGTTTTGCTACAAAATTGCAAGGTCGAAAGGGAAGTGCTACGGAGCGCATTAAATTTAGCGACACAAGCACCAGACGAATTTGCTTACCAACTAATGAAAGGGCCGGGACATATGGCACTGATAGCCGGGGAAGTTGTGCACGTAATAAAATGCATACCCGTTGAGGTAGTACTACGAAGAACTAATGAATGTTATCATCAATTACCAATAACTCACCAGAATCGAAGTGTTTTCTTATCGCCGCGTACACGAATAATATTTGAAGCTGGGACGCAGTTAACATGTAACCCTATGGTACCAACAATGTACAACATAGAAGATATATGGTACAAATTTATACCTACGGCATCAGAGGCATTAGCGCCACCGCAAATTAAACCATTCACGAAGCCAACTTGGAAGTATATGAGTCCGAAAAATCTCGCAAGAAGTGGAATTTACTCACAAGAAGACCTGAGTAAATTAAGGGATCACATAATGTTCCCCGCAGAAAGGCCTGCGATATTAAATACAATAGCAAGATCGTTAGCTGGTCAACCAACCTTACGACAAGGCATTTCGCTTGCTAATCTTCTAGACGAAGACGCACTCGAGCGGATCTCACAGAACACTTGGAATAGAATCTGGGGTTCCTTTTTGACATTCGGAAACGCAAGTGCAGGAATTTTGGGAATATTGCTCATATTTCGGCTTATTAAATTAATTGCAGACACTATAATACATGGGTACGCACTACACACTGTATATGGGTGGTCTATACAATTGATTGGGTCAATATGGAGCTCCCTCACTCATCTGCTCTTACACCTGGGCCAGAACTCGGGGAAAACGCCGGACAACCCCGAGGGGCAAGACGGACCGATTTCGCACCTCCGAGAGCCACAGCCGCAGCCGGAAGAAGCAAGCGCACCTCTCTATCCACGGCACCAACTGGTATCCGTCATGGGGGTGAGAGCAGGAAACAACGGGTCAACAGTGGCGTTTACTTTTGGCAAACCATAAAAAGAAAAACCCGGTAGAGAGACAGAAGGGACCGATAGGAACGTATAAATGTAGAAAAATTTCGGGAAACTCTATCATTGCCTATTAGGAAATCGTTGGGGTAGCACGAAATTCTGTCCGCGCATTCTCTTAACGTTCTCTAAAATCCAGGCAATAGTATTATTCCAATCAAGTGAAATAAAACTCTCGGGCTCTAAAAAGAGAAAAATATTATTATTATCGCACGCAAAATATAGAGCATTTGTAGTGTCAGTGTTGTAATAGCTTATATATATAAAAATTAAAAATGGCATCGTTTCTCGCGCATCAACCCACATATACGGAGGAATGGGTTGCACGGAATGCAGCCGCCGTAGTCGAGTTCCTGTCGGAACTCAATAGACTCGAGATATTGCACGAGCTGCAGCCGCCTAGAGACGGGTCCATAAAGCACCCTTCACGGGCGGTGCGGTCCATTTATAAAGGCAAATACCGGATGGACGAACTATCTAGGAAGGAGGCCGCTGCCAGGAGGAGAAGATGGGCAAATCGCCGCAGGGAAAACTCCCGATCCCCGCAAAAGTTATGCAAAATCGCTGCAAGACCGGAGCCAGCAGGACCCAGCAGCAGCACCACTACGACCGAGGAGGTCGCTCTGACGCCGGGGTCTGGCGTGCTGATATGGTCAGTCACGCCAGGGATAGTAATGTCTTCTGCCATCACCGCTACCGAAACAACAAGTGACACTGCCTCACCCAGCACGTCACAAACCGATACTTACGAGGAAGTATCGACTTTGATCGACAGGATGGTCGCTGAGGCAAGCTTACCATCCCTGTCACCAACTGATGTCGAGCGAGCCCTAGCCGAGTTGATTTCGGAGGGGCAAGATAATGGTTCCGACACTCTGCAAGCCTGCGCATCAGTCGAAACTATGGACCTGTTCGAGGATCCACAAGTAACGGGAACCAATACCAGTCCAGGACCGGAGTCATTCACGGTGGACTGGGATAAATACTGCGCCAGTGATGCGGATCAGCAGGATGCTCCGATGGCGACCAGGGGACCAACGGTGCAGGACTGGATTAACTACCAGGAGGCTATGCGGGCTTCAAAGAAAAAGTGACAACCAGTGCTTC